>OX381704.1:51749424-52949424 GCA_947462335.1 Harmothoe impar
ACATAGTTATACATTGAAATGAGGTGGTGCCTGTGCTTGTCCCTCTACCAGACAATGCCACAAATATTACTCACTGCAATGTGAATAACTTATAAAATAATGTTAAAGCAAAATACTCACATAATTAAGCAGTGTCACAAATACCGGCGTGCTCTGCAGTCTTCTGGGCACTAACACTGCTTATAAACACGGCTATCCGCGTTAGCAATGCTGTGCTGGGCGAGTCCACCACTTGGTTATAGCCTACATAGGGGTAGCAGGCTGCACCTGCTGTAGCAAAACAATAACACTGAAACATTCAAATGAACTTAGAAGACACTTTAACCATGATCCCAAGAGAGGAATATAGATATGGATATTTGTTTATAACAGTTGGTGAATATGATAATCAAATTTAGCCCATAGCAAGGAGAAGCTAGATTTGGATTTTATATAACAGATGCCGCCCTCCCCGTCCCACCTGCCAGTGTGGACTGCTCCTATAGCGTCACACTCCTGGGCACGTGCTAGGTTGGGCTAAACATACACAGGAATCCAGGCTCCATACATACGGGTGCGTCATATAAGGGTGGGGAACTGGCGACACCTTGTGATGTTCCAAATACATATTCCAATAGTTATGTAAGGTGCGAACACACACTGGTAGTAAAGGGATCCATTTTTATCAACTTTAGGACCCAATAACCATAACCAGAGACTATTACAATTATCATTGTGCACACTAAGCTCTTCTTTTTACTGGGGCCTAAAATGTAGAGGGATATGTAATTGTGCACACTCTTAAAGCTCTTTTTTTACTGCATGGGGGCTAAAGTGTATAGGGAATTTAAGACTTTTCATGAATGATATTCCCATATCATCAGTAGCAGCGACATAAAGACACCCCATGTCAGTAGTTCAAAGTTAATTGATCCACAATCGTTGTTATGCTTTTTTTGTAAGTTATTTCTAGCCCACTGCATTACAGTATTAGTATAAGCTTTAATGTTATGTCTTTTTTGTTGTTGACAATATTGATGATGCGCGCTGTGATAAGAACCCAGTTTATTTTTTCTGAGTGACCTTATACAGGGGGTTTAACATTCGATGCGCTTGACATGGCTTTTAAATGTCGACGGACATGAGTTCTTATTACAATGGGCTTGAGGTATGTGGCCAACTTGAGGTGAATCTGCCCTATAGGCCTCCAACACGATGGCCCAGTGGAGCCTCTGGATGGGGACAGCCATCTTGTAGGACACCGAATCTCATGCCCATTCTCATCCTTAAAAGTACGGCAAGCGACAAGGTTCTAACCGGAAGTCTCCATGCTGCACCCATTCTGCATCTGTACTGCATCCATGCTGTACTCATGTTTCACCCATGCTGCATTCACGCTGCTGCATGCTGCATGGATGTATCAAAGCTGCATGCATACTGCATTCATATTGCATCCACACTGCACTCACGTTGCAATCATGCTGCATCTATTCTACACTTATACTGCATCCACACTGCATGTATGCTGAATTCGATGCTGCATTTTTGCTGCACCCATGCTTTATCCATATTGCATTCTTGCTGCATGTATGCATGCTGTACACATGCCAATGAGTCAATTATTCAGGGGTGTGGCAAGCGGTTTCAAAGTAGTATGTATCCCCCCCCCCCCCCTAGTACAGGACTTTTAGGTGAATTATAGGCCAAAGCGGGAATAAAATAATGCAAAGCTGAAAATTTCAGGAATGGCTTGGCTTTATATCAGGTTTGACCTCTCAAAAGTCCTGGAGTGTCCTGTGTGTGCTTCCATTAAAAAACGGGGGTAATCCAATATGGCCGCCAAATAATCAGAATCACATCTCCCATGACAACAATATTGATCCTAGGGGGAATTTAACCTTACCTACCCCCCCCCCCCCTAAGTTGGGCCCAAGGAATCCACTGGTGTTCTTGGTTTGTTGCTAGGACAAGCGGTTGCTTAGCAACAGTAGTTTTACATAGCAACCTGCTCTTAATATGAGCAAATATCTAAGCTAGTCCCCAGAGTACCACCCAGGAACATCCTGACAAAGTTAAAAGTCACCTAGCCCCACTAAACTAATTCATTGAGTTGCTTAGCAACAGCAGGGTTTCTTAGCAATAGCAGGGTTGCTTAGCAACAGCAGGTTTGCATGGCAACCTGGGCTTAGAAGCAAGTATCTACAGAAAAATGTCCATGTTGTCATTTAAGAAGACTATAATTCAGCCCCACTATATCAAGGAATTCATTGTTATTCTTCCTTTGCACTCTAGTTGCTAAGCAACATTACTTTCAATTATATGATTGCCTAGCAACTCACAGACAATCTTTTTCCTTAGCAAAAGTCGTTTTGCATAGCAACCTATGAAGATCCTCAGGAAGACCTGATTAAAAGCCACCCAGCCCCACCAAATTAATTCATTGATTGGTTTGGCTTGGACCTCTAGTTACTTAGCAACATTACTTCCAATTGTATAATTCCCTAGCAGCACAGTTATAACTTGTTTATAGTTCAATTTTGCAGTGGGGAGGGGCAGAGGTCCCCTCACACAATCGACAAGTGGTCCTAGTGGAGAGGGGCAAAGGCCCCAGCTCCCTCACCTCTGAGAGGATACCTGGTGGTCACATTAGAGGGAATAAAATGCTATTTGAGACTGATAATTTGGTGGTCAGAGGGGGGCTGGTCACATTAGAGGGGTGGTCTCATGCAGTTTGAGCTTGATCCCTGCCAACGAAACTCAGTGTCCCCCCTATGTGAGCATACCAGGAACTATAAGCTAATAGGGAAAGCACTGAGCCATGCAGTATACACACATAGGGAGTTTTAGTGTCGACCTACAGTAAAAAATATTGCACTGCATGTGCTCATCTCATAGACTAAGACACTGCCAATCATTTTAAAAGTTAGGGAAGACGTATGGGATATGATATACAATAGGAATATGATAAGACTAAAAAATCGCCAAAAACATGTAGCTGACACACCATCTTTAGCATATGCGCTGTATACAACCATGTGGTACATTTACATTATAGGCATCATTGCAGACAATTTCAGGACATTTTGTGACAATTCCTGTATTGTATTTTTCAATAGGATATTGATGTCAGATTTCTTCCATTGTGGGATCAATCTGTTCATATTGATGCCATCTATTTTCTCCACACATTTGCTCCCATGTCTTGATGGCTTCCCTGGTTGCCCTGAAAGGCAGTACATCTCAAAACAGGGAAAAAGTGGTCACAGGGCGGCACCCTTTGACTCAGTGGAATCCTGAGTCAAGAATCTGTCTGCACTTGGATGTGTATTGACCAATACACACCCAAGTTGGTATCAAGTGAAGAAGATTGAGCGTGTAAGTGGCCTCACAGATGACTAAGGGTAAGCTGGATCTGTAGCTTATCATGTACTTAGATATGGTACTCCCTTATAATCATTTGTTGGTCAATTCTGGCATCAGAAATAGATTCCTTGTTAAAAAGTATACCCCATGTGTCATACATGTATGTTATTCCATTTCAGTCCAGCAGGTGGGTGTGGGTGTGCAGGTGGGTGTGGGCGGCAGTTGCAGGCTGCGGGCATGTACCGCCTTCTGTCCCTGTCAAAAAGCGAGCCTTAAGATAGAAGGAGGGGGTTTTTGGAGAAAATTTCAAAACAATCATTTGTCCCCCAATCTTGGCTATCTGTGTGATTTGTCTCCTCATGTCCACGCCAACACAGACTGAATGACAAAGATTCTCCCATGTCACAAAAAAACGTCTTAAAATCGAAATTAGGCAGTGTATATTACTCTTGGTGTATACGCCCTGAGTCCATAAGCAGTGCTCCCATACCATACACAGCAGAGGAGACGGAGCAGTGTTGGTATGGGAGTCCGAGTCTGGATAAACCTATGTCGCTAGGGAAATTAACGATTGATTGTGCGATTAAATCACAGATAACCCAGGGCCTCTGGGAAAGGGGATAAAAAGTGTTTTTTTTATGGACTTAAAAAAGAGAAAGGACCACATCCGTTATAACACCACTACTCCCCACCCTGATGAATGGCCCATGACCTCTGGTGCTAAGACTGTTGTAGGCCTGATCATGCTCGTTGCCCCGGGTGCTATGACTCATCCCAGGTCTGCTCACTCTTCATGGGGGAGAAGGGGGATAACAGGGTGGACCATGGTGCTTTATTTCTCGACTTAGGCCAAGAGAAAAAGTGGAGGTAATTTGTTTCAGGAAACATGGCCCCCCTTTTTTTTGGAGCGTGTTACTGGAAACAAACTTTTTTTTTGGCCTAGGTATACTTTCCATGTCCCAGGGGGCCATCCCTCCTCCCTCCCCCCAACCTGGAAATTTGCCATTGTGTACACTTCTCCTCATAGCAGGTGCTACCCCCGGGGTGGGTTACAAGACAAAGGTGAAAAGGTCACTGTCAAGCTCTGTGAATACGGTTTGTAAATGCTGTTTTTGTGGTTTATCACTTAGTCTTATTCAATTTAAATAAGACTAAGTGATAAACCACAAAAACAGCATTTGTGGTTTATTACTTTGTCTTATTCAATTTAAATAAGACTAAGTGATAAACCACAAAAACAGCATTTACAAACCTCACCTCACTGGAGAAAGGTCGTAACTCAAAATGTTTCAAACTCAGTGGAAAAAGGTCGTAACTGCTTTGTCATGATCATGTGACCCTGGGTACCAATTGATATGATTATTGTAAAGTGCCATCTGGCTAAATATGAACTGGGGGTATGAAACCACTTTGCAGATAAACACGAAAGGCCATGTCTTCGATATTTAATGTATGAGAGCATTCTAAATACCACTATGTTTCTAAAAATGGAAATATCTCAAAAAAAGGGATTTTCACTTACGACCTTTCTCCACTGAGGTCACTCACTCTAGCTGTTATAGTACGGGAAGTGTCTCACAAAAGAAAACACCACAGAGCCTTCAGTATATGACTCAATGGGAGGAAACATCTCTATACAGTCCAATATCAAGGCCACTGCCTTCTTTATTCATAATGTATTATCAGATGGTTTTTTTTTCTGAAAGTGACCCTTTTTAAAATGTGAATATCACCAGGAAATTCAGAGTACTCAGGGGCGTGGTAAGCAGTTCCTACGTAGGGGGGACTGAGGGGTATTTTGACCCTTTTTGACCCCTTTTTACTTGACCTTTTTGGTTTGACCTTTTTTGGGGTTGGTCAAAAGTGGGGGAGACATGTCCCCCCCGTCCCCCCCGGTTGCCACGCCCCTGCAGTACAGTTTCAATTCCTTTACTGTGGGAAAGGCGTCCAGTGACTCCACAACTTCCTCCCCATGTGCGTATAAGACCCTGGGTCAACAATAACCACTGGTCCTAGCAACAAATAAATCATTGCCATACTTGATTTAGGGGGGATAGGTATGATTGTAATCCAACTCTGGGCATTATCAATGATATGGGAGATGAATTTCTAACTTTGGGTAGCCATTTTGGGATTTGTGCCTATTTGACAGTGTTCCAAACCTCAGAAATACAGGCACTTTTTTTCCATTTTCGCGGGTGAAATAAATTCTGTTGCAATTTGTTATGGGTCACCATTCACACACTTTTCAATTATACAATTCTTCACTCCATCCAATTTACCCAACTGGAGAATCTGCTGAAGAGTGATTGAGGACAGAATAGAAGTAAGGGTTTGAGACAAACAGGAGGTAACTTTGACAGGTGTTGAAGTAGGCATACAAGCATTTCACTCCACTTTCTACCATTGAGCGACCTCAGTCCCAGTACTTTGTCTGGTACTCAGTCAAGGATTGTCTTTGTCATAGAACCCGCAGGTTGTACATGAGACATTACAGTAAATCAAAAATCAACAACTGGACTGGCAGGTCAAGCCAAGACGTATTTATTCAGTAACTACCAGCAAGTTTCCTGTGGTTTAAATACATGGACTTTGCACCACATGTACATTGCAACATATCTCATGGAATAAACGTTACCAATAACACATATATAGGGGTGTCTTTCTTGCTAAAATAAAAGCTCACCAACTGAGAACCACCAAACATAAAGAACTTTTCCATCTGTGTGGAAGGATAAAAAAACAATGCAAGGAAAAACCGTCGAATTGAGAAGTCTCTGAACACATGCATAACGCCAACAAGTGTACACTCACTTCTATAATAAATATTTTGCTGTGATCAGATCACATTCATACATTCTATTCTAACAGCCATAGTATGCAATTTAACAATAGCAATGAACCAAACTTTGAAACATTTATAACAAAATTCCATTAATTAAAAACATGTATAATACTTTAGGTAAAATGGTTGATTGATTATACCTTCAGTACCTTTAGTTCAATCACCAGATTGACATTTCCATTGGTTTTTGTATGGTGTTTCTTTTCGTGGCAAGAAGGTTATATTCATGGTTTTCCCAAAATTGTTTCATTGCTCTAATTAAAAGTTGATATTATCACAAACTCTATAAGAACCAACGTACATCATTTCACCTATGCAAAAGGCCATGGTGCCTGAGTAGTGTTAGATTTATGTATATTCTGGACATTCATTAACCAAAAAGGGTTTACAAATGGGTTTGCTCCAAGTCTACAGTGGTGAAGGGCCTGGAGTAGTTCAGTTTGTGTACTACATTAATATAGACACAAGCTTAGTCCAGTCCCACAAACACTCCCAACGTTAAACATTGGTCACTTCCAAAATAACTCTTGGCAGGGTAGCTATGATATAAGTTGAAGACCAACAAGTTGGTTACCCTACAGCAACAGTCGGCGTGGAGCTGGGAAAAGTAATCAACCCTATATATATATAGGGCGGATGGAGGTTTAAGTATACATTACCGAGTCCCCTCCCTTCTGTGAATTGTTCAATATACAAATGTGCATGCATCTGATTTTACACACACAATGTATTTTGACATCTGATTTTTTATACCCTTGTCATCGGAGGTCATCGGAATAGAGATCTTTTCAGGACACAACGGTCTTTGGGGAATGAATCAATAATGATATGCTTTAGACCGGCATCAGGAGTATCTTAAACCTCAGCCACATCCGTCATCATTACAACTTCATACTTGGTGTTAACCCTTTGAGGGCAGCACAGTGCTTTGATATACTATGCACTTTTGTTATCCTGTTATATAAATGCAGCTCTGGTGAGTAGCTCACAAGTTCGTCATTCATGCACTTTGCCGACACCCGAAGGGTCGGCATGATGCACCAATACAGCATCGGCTAATTATGTTAATTACTCACCAGCGCTGGGTTGGTGTAGCACAACAAAAGAACACGGACCATGAGTCATCGTCAGCCCCTCAAAGTTATAATTAACGAGAGAAATAGGTTATTACTGTCTTTATATCAGGGCTAGGATTGGATATATCGGATGCCCCACTGTGTAGTATCACTAGGTGGGACACGGGCGATGCGTGGTCTTGGACCACTTGTCCATGCTTTACATTTACAAGTTTGAGCAAACAACTGGAAGCCTACAACAACTACACGGCGTCTGCGTGTCAACTATCTGTCTACTTTAACATTTGCCTCCTGGTTTTTAATATTATGTCTACCCGGTAGTGGGATTTTATAGAAAACTAATGCATGGCGAACCACAACAAATGTCGGAAGTTCCCAAATAACCCTGTTCGGGTTGTGTTAGGCTTAATAGAAATCACACAAGACTGTAAAATGGCTTTTAAGTGTCCGACGTTTGTTCAGGTCAGTAGGAACCCCAACGCAGATGGTTTTCTCAGTGCCACTGTGACCATGTGTGTTCAATAACCAAAAGATGACAATTCTCTGTGGTTAAAACTATTACACAAAAGTCGGACATTGCACATGGTAGAAGGATCTTCACCACAGCATTGGCCCCGCTTTACTTTATCGGTAGGCCCCTTTTGTTATTATTTTCAATTATTTGACAGAAAAGGGAGTTTATCCTTATTCAGGTGATGTCAGTGATTTAATTAGTACACTGTTTTCTGGTGAAATAAATCAAATATTAGATTCTGTGTACCAATGCAGCCCACCTGGTCAGAATAAATAACGGAAGAAACATTGTACCTGCTGCTTATTCAAAGTGGTGATCAAGGTACATGTGTACACAGACTTCATAATACCTATAATATTCTACTTTGTGTGTCAATACATTAAGTACTCAGCTTGATTAGGCACCATCAAATAACAGAAAGTAGACAAAACATTTGGAAAATATACGCAATGTTTATCATATATATATCTGAAACAACTATACATCTTTAAAATACCTGGACATACACCAACTTCCCTTTGACTGGGCCCTAAACTATCTGCGTATTATATACACTAAAATTCACAAAGAAAACTGAATTGCTGCTTTTTGTAGGCCTACTTGGCTTTTTTGGAGTACAACCTTACATCCACCAACCAACCTGTGCACTGATTACAGAGGTAACAATTACCCAATATACAACAATATTTAGAGATCTGGTTGACCCTAAGTAAATACGATACATCTCTGCTACACGCAATTGGTTCAAATATAAAAATTTGTTATTTCATGTTCATAGACTTAATAATAATTTTAATGGACCAGTTAAATTTCAAATTTAAATAATTTAGACTATGTTCATTCAGAATTATTACATCTTTATCCACGATACAAATGTATTTATAACCTAGACCTTGAAGTTATGCCAAAGGGCGCGCTTATTTATACATCCCTTAAATAGATAAGTATATCATGAAACTCATAAATATCTGAAACTGAGTGCTGGTTGTTTTTCATTAGCAATAAGCTGAAGCCTATTCACTGCTTTTCAAACTCTGGTGGGTTCCTTTGTAAACATAAAAGAGCCATTTTTCTAGCTTTATATCCATCAAAACGATTGTCTATCTCTAGACAGATAAATGCCGTGTTATCACTTAACATGTTATAATATATTGACTGACTACAGGTCCACAACAAACCAGTATTCAGACTGTGATATGAAGTCTATTGTTTGTGCAAAAGTCCTTCTTGTATAGCAGTTTCCCGGTCACTGGGGAAAGTTGGCAAATCTGATGGCTTTCCATCAAAACCATGAGCATTGCCTCTACTGATACAACCCTATCATTTCTGACACTCTTTTACTCTGCAGAGTTAGGCTAAACCCTTAAGTTCTTCGTCGGTACAATGTGCCACACACGTGGACCTGTAGGACGACCCTGGCTACCTTTAACTATTGACATGAATTTCCCATCAAAGGGAAGACTATAAAGATTATAGTAGGAAACTATGTTAACATGTTCTATTCATTGAAACAAGTGTGGAGTGAAAAAACTCCTTTTGTTTGCCGGCTACCTAACGCTGCGCGGGAAATAGTAATTTGGTTATGTGTTCACAAACCTTCAAGACATACACCTACTAATTAGCACTAACATTACTGTTTTCCTTTGTAGGTTTTCCTTATTAGTTCTAGTATGAACACAGCCTTGTTGTTTGACCAAGTTTCCTGAACGATATCATAAGACGGAAAGAGGGAGATCCGCATACTGTACAATGGATTTCACATATACAACCGTATTAAGTTAGCATTTCACTATCATGCCATATCACACATCCACGCAGCCTCACTGCGATAAAATATCAGTTAACATATTCTCAAATCCATTTAGACCCATTTTATGTATGCCTTAGAATATCACTGCAGCCTTCACATATCACAACCTTCACTTGTCAACCCTTCATACATAGATATGCTTAATTCTAACCATATAAAATGTACTTCCACAAACCTACAGTATAGGATAGAGCTGACGAATCTGATTTCTTAATTTTCATTGAACAGTGAACGCTGTAAAAACCATGCCAATGGTAATCTTTAAATAGCCTTATGTCGAGCTTTTCGGACCAATGTCTGAATTCCTGTGCAAAATGCACACTATTCCTGCGCCATAAAAGAGTCCTATCAAATACATGCATGGAGCACGCCCTATCACACAGCACTTATAGCCTACAATCACCACGCCTTATATTCTTCAATACCATTCACACTTGTACGCACTCTATGTTATACACACGTTTACCATCCGCACACATTCCATGTCACACACCTTAGTACACAGTCTCCCTATACTACAAAGTCACACAACCATGATACATGCTTGCACCCATCCAGTATTACATACTGCACAGCCTGTGTGTCTTAACATATCAGCTTAGTGATGACGCTGAAGATGGCGTGGATGGCGATGCCTCGTCTACCGTCTCGATTGGTGTCTTACAGAAGAAACATTCCTTCTTGTTCATCAAATGGTGGGATATACATGATCTAAAAAAAAAAGAGGGGAAATATATTTAATTTGACTTCCTTTTTTCCCTGTCTCCCCGCCCCCACTAGTTTCTCGGCGGTCATATTGTACTCTGGACGGGCATAACCCAAATCACTCTGTGCGCCCCCCCCCCCCCCCCGCCCTCCCCTTAGTACCGACCCAATGATAATTTTAAAGAAAATGATTACCCGTGTTTTATTACAGTATATATCTATTTATCTGCGTGTTTTTATTTGCATATAAATTATCCAAAGTGTGTATGTGGTACCCCCCCCAAAAAAAAAGAAGAATCCATGCTCAATATTGTATTAGTGTATATATAGATGTAAGAACTTTAATATGAGTTATTTACACATGTTTGGGTATAATAGACATACCTGCATGACTGGTGGCCACACGGCCTGAAGATGGCAGACTTGGGGCGCGCGTAGCAGATATTACATAGCAAGTCTTCGTCAATTTCCTGAAGTTAAGAGACATATTTAATGCATAGATTGGCATTGGAATATGCATGCATGATCATGTGCAGCTACCTATTTAATTATCTCAAATCAAGGCCCTTAAGCTGCAAAATAGCATAGAAGCATTGCACTTACCGGTGTCTGAGCTTTGCACTTGGACTCTTGGATCCGCAGATGTGTAATCAGAGTCTCTACGTGCTCTATCTCCTCCTCATCCACCTCAGTATCTGCGGCACATATACATATGTTGTCAGCATTAAAGAGCACTAATTCAATATGTATCCATATGGTGGTATCTGCCAAACAATTACTCAGAAGCATCCCCATACGATTCAATAGCAGTTTACTGGAAAAGCATTTCTTTACGCATTGGATATCAGAGGTATTCTAGAGACCACAAATTACGACAGCCTTTCAATGGGAAGTATGACATCAAAGATGTTTTAACATTAAACTTACAATTTCTCAATGAGAAGATCTTTTTATCCGGAGGAGGTGCAGCTGCTTCGTTTCCAGTCCTCCCTAAGAGGAACTCGATGGTGGAGAGCTGGAAGCCAGGCTCCATGAGTAAAGCCGTGGTAGCACAGTCACAGCTGGAGGTTGTGCCATCAAACACAAAGTATACATGACTTAAATATAGGTTCTTAACCCTTTAAGGACAACGTCTATAGTGTATTTATTGCCATAATACATGAATGCAGCTCTGGCAAGTAACTCGCCAGTGTTGCATTCGTGCAGCATGCCCACCCTCCAGGGTGCATCAATGCCATACGGTTGGCATGATGCTTCAATGCGGCACTGGCGAGACGCTAAATGGTATCACTATTGTTCAAATGTCCAGAATTGAGTGTGACACTTAACTAGATACATCTGATGAGTTGTATACAATCACTGTTTAAAGTAGAAATATCCAAAGATAATCTCTATCAACATTTGGTTTAATCTTACCTTTTCTCATCGGCCTTGACAATGAGCTTGATCAGGATACCCGTGACAGCGGTCAGGATTGGGAAATGGTCAACCGTCTCCAGCCCCGGCATGCTGACCGACACCACGGTGTCAAACATGTTAGAGCGCGACGTCACACGGTTAAGGACTTGTGTCAGGAGCTGTAAGAAAAGAAGATGAATATTTATGTAGACTTTGAGAAAACCATATAAACCACACCTAGGGTCTGATTTTGGCTACTTTAGTACTGTAGAATACTTCTAAAAACTGTCCTATAACACGCACCTAGACTTTGGGCACCTTCTATGTCCCGCACTAGAGGTTTGGTTCACGTATAGTCTGCGGTTTATACGTGTGAATTTACTGAATATTATCCTTCCGGCTCTCATAATTTGTCACGGCTATAACTCCCACCTACTTTTATCCCTACAACTCCAACAGTTGCTTACCTGAAACAGCCGACACAGGAGTAGTTCGGCAGACGGTTGACTCCAGTCCACCAGGTGCTGAGGGACCAGTGTTACCACCATCTCCAGCACCCGGAGCAGTCCGACGGAGATGTCAAAGCATGTGGCACAAATCTTCAACTGCCGACTGTCTACATAGCTTGCCATAGGTCTTTGCGCAATCTGCTGCAACTAAAGAATCATACGAGACATTTTAACCAACTTTTCTAAGCAAGACATCCCCATTTAAAGAGAATCAATTTTTGACATGGTAAAAATCAGCATATATGGTAGTCTTGTCTGTAAAGTTCTCAATGTACCGGTATATCTGAAATGTTGGACTTATATAATATAGTTTTATTGCATTGATTACTGACATGAAAACTGAGGGAAGTCCACTTTAGCAGCCGATGAGATTCCATAAGAGGTAAAATGCGTATGAGTATATCTTTCTGGGATATGTAGTTCCATGGTTTTAACCATTATAGTAATAATTCAAATATCGCTGGCCTTGTGTTTAGACATAGGACACAGTGACACATTACCCGGTAATATAAATCATATACAATGCTTACTTCCTGTAGCATGCCAACAAACTCAGAGAAAGCCCAATTGAGTTGGTTGAGTAGACTGTCGATGAGCTTCGTGGCGACCTCTGGTGATTCAGTGAGGTACTTTTGGATATGATCTTGAAACACTTTTGATGGGCAGGGTCCTGTGGTAGAAATTATAATAACACCCAACAACTTAATCACGGACTAAATATGATGGAACGCTAATGCATTTGACCTAGTCTTAATATGTATTGGAAGAAATCAATCATTATAACTACGCCGGTAGTAGCTCAAAATATACAGCAGTCCAACATTATAGCACTCCAATGCACTATATGGGTATATATCTAAAACTGGACATCGACATCCATGTATCAGAGTCCTTCTAACAGAAAGCTATACTGTAAACGTATGTATTTTCGCGCATGAATATTTTCGCGATTTGGCTAGAAAGTACATGTTAACATGTACTTGAATTCGCGCATTTTGGCATATGTTAGTTACAGGTCTATATTGGACAAATATTTGCGCTGTACATATTTTCGCGAATTTGAAAATCCGCGAAAATCGCGAAAATAAGTACAGCGCGAAATAACATACGTTTACAGTATTCAGTCTTATCAAAGTAGAAATACATAGGTTGCTATATGAAGGAGAAGGCCATGTTCATGCCTACGTATCTGTCTGTGTGGTTGTACATGAGTCTGTGTCCATGAGTGTCTGCATTCATGCTACAGTCATATGGTGTTTTTAGGGAAATTTCCCTTTTTTGCGTTTTTGAACTTTTTTTCTCGCCAAATAGGTTTTTTTTAGGAAAATTTCACTTTTTTGCGATTTTGAACTTTTTACTCGCCAAATAGGGTTTTTTTTTAGGAAAATTTCACTTTTTTGCGATTTTGAACTTTTTACTCGCCAAATAGGGGTTTTTAAGCAAATTTCACTTTTTTTGAGATTCTGAACTTTTTTCTGCCAAATAGGGTGTTTTTATGCAAATTTCACTTTTTTGCGATTTTGAACTTTTTTCTCGCCAAATCAGGTGTTTTTATGCAAATTTCACTTTTTAGCGATTTTGAACTTTTTTCTCGCCAAATCAGGTGTTTTTAGGCAAATTTCACTTTTTTTGCGATTTTGAACTTTTTTCGCGCCAAATCAGGTGTTTTTAGGCAAATTTCACTTTTTTGCGATTTTGAATTTTTTTTCTCGCCAAATCAGGTGTTTTTAGGCAAATTTCACTTTTTTGCGATTTTGAACTTTTTTCTCGCCAAATCAGGTATTTTTAGGCAAATTTCACTTTTTTGCGATTTTGAACTTTTTTCTCGCCAAATAGGGGTTTTTTAGGCAAATTTCATTCTTTGCGATTTTGAACTTTTTTCTCGCCAAAAGCTGCGGAATCTGCCTCCCTGCGTGATCCCATTGATGGACTCTGGATAGACCCATGCATAGTGAAGACCTACATAGTGGACATGAGGTCAAGTTAAAAAGTGCAACCCTGCAAACAAGGAACGTTTTTGTAACCGATGAGAAACGTTTTTATTTGTTTTTTTAAGAAACGTTTTTTTAAATACGCTATTCTAACGTTTTTGAAACGTTTTCTTTTGCACCTCTGTTTTATATATGGTATTGTGGTACATATTTTATATCAAAAGTTGTAAGAAAAGTTGTATGTAGCTCATAATAATTGATCACAATTGGTTTGGAGGAGTAAAAAACTTTCTCCTAATAAATAAAAGGTTTTTTTCGGGTTTCTAAAAAAACGTTTTTTTTCTTACGGTTTCCGAACCTTTATATGGAAGTTAGAATTGAACATTAATTGGTATTAATGCACATATTAACAAATTAACAAATTGATTTCATCGTAAATAATTGATTTGAAAGGGGAAATTTTTTTGGGGGGTTTCAAAAAGGTTTTTATTTGGTTTTTATAAAAACGTTTTTTTAAACACATTTTTCAACCTGTTTTTTGTTGGTTTCCTAAGGGAGCGTTCATTATTTATGGCAGGGGGGGGTGAGCGTTTGACAAATCGAATACGTCAAAAATAATTGGCCCCCCCCCCTCGGAATAGGTTGGAAAAAAAAGGCCCCCCCCCTCGGAATAGGTTGAAAAAAAAGCGCCCCCCCCCCCCCTCACCCTGGATCATTTTCAACTTTATTACAAAAACGATGTTGGTGTCTACTGATTGTATGCATTTAATCCTGGGCACTTTTTTACCTACAATTTACTACCTTGCAACAAATACATCCATTCGTAAGGTGTTTTAGTGTAAACGTCTCATGATACTCGCTAGTGAGTGATAATAGTCAAACCTCAGCTTATAAATTGGAAGCTCCCATACCCTCAGGGCACTTTTTTGAAGACTGACAAAACGGTGGGCTATTCTGAGTGTGAAAAGTGATGCAGTGAGAAATTTGCTGGGAGTTTGAGGAAAATTTTAGAAAATGTTGAAAATATTGACATAATTTGGTAAAATATAACACAGGCTGTTACCAAAATTCGCGACATTTCAACGTACTAAATTCGCGACATTTTTAGGAATACCCCTGAAAAAAAAAGGCCCCCCCCTAAGAATAGGGTAAAAAAAAAGGCCCCCCCCCTTTGAATACCCCTAAAAAAAATTGCCCCCCCCCCTCAAATGCTCACCCCCCCCCCCCCTGCCATAAATAATGAACACTCCCTAAATGTTTTTTATATATGTCACATTATATTTGTCACTAGACACACGTGTTGTGCTGTGCACATTAATGATTCGTGTTGTGCTGTGCACATTAATGATTCTGGTAAGTCGTGATCTTACGTTCCCTCCCTTGTTTGTTAAATAATCGTTATACAGATAATGAAGACGGCAAACCCACATTTTTTCAGATAAGACATTTTATTGCTCAATAACAATATACTCATCAATTTTGAACAATCATCTTGCATTCATCCAGTCTGGAGGATGTGTAGTTTAGACATGAGGGATATGTCAGCATAGGCATAATGAAGGAGATGTATACTGGGTGATAGGAAAATTAACTTATCCATAAAAATTGTAGGCCTGTTATCTTTAGTAGATAGGATCAAATAAACAGAAAAATAATGCAAGTTAAACATGAAAAATAGGCAGAGATCGCACGATGAGGGATAGGTAGGCTGGGTAATAGGAAAATTGAGGATAGGTACACATCACAGTGGACATGGTGAGGAATGCTATGTTTAGCAGATGGGCATAGTTGAAAATATAATAAGGCTGATAAAACATATCAAATAGGCAGAGTGGGGGATGGTCATAAGACTAAGAGGGATAGGTAGGTTGGGTGATAGGCAGATTGGGGATAAGTAGACTCAGTGATAGGTAGGCACAGAAAGTGATGGGTATCGACCCCTAAAATCGACATGGCGACATGGCCATTTCTTAAAATCGACATGGCGACATGGCCATTTCTTAAAATCGACATGGGACATGGCCAGTTAAGTGACATGGGACATGGGCATTTATTAAAATCGACATGCGACATGGGGCTTAGTGACATGAATAAAAAAATCTCATTTAGTGTAAGCATCAAATACCCAACTCTTTCTTCAAATTTCGTTCTTCTGGGTAGTCAAATTGCAAAAATGTCCTTGGGCCTGCGGCCCCAAGAGCCCCATTCAAAACTCTTTATAAATAACAATGCCCCAACATTATTATTCTTAGTGACACTAGCGACATGGCTTTTTCCTTAGTGACATGTGACATGGCCATTTCTTAAAATCGACAGGCGACATGGGGGCCCCCCCATCTACACCCCCAAAGTGGGCAGGAGTACCGGTAGCAAGGAGAGGGATAGGCTTTAGCCTTTAAGCTTTTGGAGGGATGAGCTAATCCAAGAGAAGGTTCTAAGGCCAAAAAAAAAAAAGGTGTGTTTCAGGCAACCCGACCCTAAATTCCAAAAAGGGCCGACCCTAGCATTTTTTTCCCAATTTAGAAGATTTTTTTATTTTATTTTTAAATTTTTGTTACTTTTTTCTTCATTTTTTCCTAATTCTTTCAAGAATAACAAGCTCCCAGTGACCTCAGAGGCCTGAATAATTGATTAACTTCAGGAAATGCCTTTCTACGAGGTATATTCAACAACTTCTTGATGTTCCTAGTGAATGCAGGAATTATGGAGTCATTTTGGTGAGTCGCGAGTTGATTTGTCGATTCACCACTCATTCCTGGTACTCTCTATGTAAAAAAAAAAAAAAAAAAAAATCCGACCTACCTACCCTAGAAATTCTGACCATGTTGCCTGAAACACACCTTCTTTTTTTTGGGGCCTAATTCAAGGGATAGGTAACTTGAGGGATAGGTAGGCTGAGGGATAGGCAGTGTGCAGGATAGGTAGAGTGATACATAGGAAGAAAGCCTGTCAGATTGAGGGATAGGCCAATTTTGAATAGGTAGATTGAGGTACTGATTTTGATTGACAGGTTTATATATAGGTAATGTCCCAAACATTTTCAACATTATTTTGTACATTTTCTTAATACTTAGCATCATCAAACATCATTTTTGAGTGGATTTTGTCAGTTTTTGGGAATAGAGACCACAAAATTTGGATTCAGCAGGATTTTTTGGTCTAGAAAACCCCTTCTTTTCATTTGGTATCACTCTAATAAAGACTCAAAAGAACCACATAAAACTCCATATTCTCCATAGTTTTCAATAGTGAGCACACAAAGTCGCCCACTTTCATGGGGGGTAGAGGGGGGGGGGGGCTATAACATGGGAATCTACCGAGTCGGACATCCTACCCTATATAATTCTTGACGTAGCCATGCGTAGCTGTCACGGGAGGATACGTGGTGCCAAAATACGCATACTACCTTCTGGATCCCCTGGTCTCATAGTAACATGTTATCATTTTGGTTAAAGTAGCTTAAAGAATCCTAAACTAGAAGTCTATATCTATCTATCAGTGGTAAAATTGTTTCACAATTCGCAGGACTGTTATTTTTAAATAGCTTCTGAATACAGCATGCTTAAGCACTACGGCCTATGGGTCCCTATGGGAGCCGGTGCCAGCTACACCCTCACGCAAGCTGGCCTGTCTCGTATATGTAACGCGGAATCAGTGGGTCAATCTCACGTCACAGAGAGTTCCGCTGAGTGCACTCTCTCATACCAGCGGCTTTGCCGCCGGGATACTGAGAGGGGTTCATTAGGCCAGGGAGGCGCGCGCTTTTGGCGAGCGGCGCGCGCCCTTTGGCATACCTCCATCATAGGAGGTATGCCTAAGCGCGCACCCAATATTGCCTAATGAACACACGGCTGATTTCTATAGGTTTCCATGCTGTTCTTTGATAGCTAGAAATAACGGGGGTCGGGACCCAGGGGGTTGCCAACTCGCACGGTCCTTTAAAAGAAAAGACCAGCGTAATTCTCTGTGACCTTCTATCAGTAGTATTGCTATTGATTAGAAATATTCTGACATATATACTATCAACAGTTGAAGCATAAAGCTGTTAAATCTGAAAGAAACAATTGTATCTGATGTAAAAGTGATGTCACAAGAGACCCAAAATGTACCAGACACACTCAGTCCATGTCCATTGATTGGTCTAGACACCACTCTAACGAGTTCTTGATTGGTTGCTCGGTAATCTACATCAATTTCAGTATGCCTTATTGGCCAATTAAGGGCCGTTCAAGGGCCAATCAAAGGGCAGTGTAGATGCAGACGACTTTGTATTTTGCATTTACTTCACTTAAATAGGCTCTTGCGGCCTTCATAATAACTCTTTTCATTAGATAGAAAGACAAGGGGTTTGTAACTATTTAATGGACACAATGGATGGCTCCCTAATCACGTATTGGCTGTCTAATGTGGTATAAATACTCATTAGATAGAAAGACAAGGGGTTTGTAACTATTTAATGGACACAATGGATGGCTCCCTAATCACGTATTGGCTGTCTAATGTGGTATAAATACTAGTAGAAGACACCATATTTGCATATGTTTAGTTTTTTCCTTTGTTTTAATATATAAAACTCCCCCTATAGCGACCACCCCTCTAATGCGACCACCTCACACTCCGACCACTGTTATTCCAGTCCCAAGGTGCCCCTTTCTCCCTCTAATGCGACCACTGTGTCCAAGTAATCTTCAAAAATGTACCCCTTCCCTCTTCCCTGCCTTTCTATGGTCTTCTTCCACAAATCCCCCTACTCCCCCGACTGCGACCACCTCGCCATTGCGACCACTTTTAGATAGTCCCAAGGGTGGTCGCAATAGAGGGAGTTGACTGTAATACAATCGATAGAAGGTCACACAAAAATCACGCTGGTCTTTTCTTTTAAGCCCCGGCCACACCTACGTCGTTTCACCCGATCCAACGTGGTCCGACCTAGATCCGACCTAACCCGACCCGACAGTCGGAAGAGTTTGGCATGCACAACTCTATCAGACCGGCCAGATAAATTTGATAAGACTGTCGGGTTGGGTCGGGTCTGCTCCGGGGTCTGCTGAAAACTGCACAGTGTGGCCGGGGCACGCGGGAACATCGATGTGGGCGGGGCTGTGAGGTGCGGGCGTCTTTGTGACCTAAATACGTGCCGTGTCCCGTACCGTTTTGTGGATTTTTGTACGATGAATGTTTATTATGAAAGTAGTTTATTTTCTGAGATATATTATACCTCCTTTGCAATATTCATAGAGGATATGTGAAAGTAGAAAGTGAAGTGCTCAGCATGAAGGAAGACGAGAAATCAATTTATAAGAACACAGTTATGATGGGAAAATATTTAACTGAGACAGCAGCACAGCTCATGGATCGAGTGGCCTACGGAACAAGTATATGGCCCTAGTTCTAGAGTCTTATTAGACCCTTAAAAGGTGGAGGCTGAATTCGATGTCTGCACTCGCAGATGACCCCCCAAACGGGGGGCCCTCTAGGCCTAGTCACTTGACTTGTTTGGAGATTGTAGATCTGTGGGAGTCGATCGCCGACCGAAAGTAAATAAGGGGGTAATAATAACTAGTTATTCATTCCTCTCTGGGGCAGTAGCCTAGCCTCTATAAGCAGCTCTGTGTACTCGTCCCATCCTCTCCCGAACAGTGAGGGCAGCCCGTGAGAGATTAATACTTAACCAGGGGCGGGTGGCGACAAAAGTAGCGCGCCAAAGCAGCGACGCTCCACTCATGGCGTTCAACTGACTTCCGGTCTAACGTCAACGTTGTGACGTCACAAGCCAGTGATAAGAGCGACAAGAAGAGACAGAAGACGTAACGTAACTGCTGCAAGAACGTCAGCATTTTTGGTGAGTATTTCAGCATCTTTAGCCAGAAAATGTTAAAACATTCACACTCAAACTGCCCCATCACTTATTGGTTGGAAGGTTTGCAAAGGATGTCGGGTCAAAATTATTGTTGGTGTGTGTTGAGGCGGTTTTACGGGGGTTTTACTGCCGGGAACTTGTGAAAATGGTGAAACCTTTGATTCTTGACATTTGTCTCCTACTCGGAATTTTCGTCGGACTTTCAGCTCTTGGTTCCCGTGTTTACACCCAAAATATCAACCCCAATTGGCCCAAACACCCAAACATGTCGACTATCTATTGGTTATAAGATTCACCGAGTTTTGGATACAAAGACATGGATTGTATTGATGGGTATTGACATGTCCACACCGGGGTCCACACCCCGAAACTGAGTTGATGAGTCGTGAAATTTATTTTCTCAAGATGTCTTTCAAGACCATTTCTTAGTGGCGGACTTTTTAAA
Source organism: Harmothoe impar (assembly GCA_947462335.1). Lineage (NCBI taxonomy): Eukaryota > Metazoa > Annelida > Polychaeta > Phyllodocida > Polynoidae > Harmothoe > Harmothoe impar. The sequence continues at coordinate 51,769,860 of OX381704.1, forward strand.
AAGTAAATATCCTCTAAAAGCTATGAAAATGCTTTAAAAGTTTCAAATTCTTTAACTGTGCGAAAGGTATTTGCAATTCCTTTTCAGCCACCACTCTCCCAGCACAGTCTCAAAATCCAAAATGGCGCAAGCCAGACGTGAACTAGCCTCTATAAGTGGCGTGCAATGTATCAATTCGCCGCTACTAAAATGTATCAATTCGCCACCACTAAAATGTATCAATTCGCCGCTACTAAAATGTATCAATTCGCCGCTACTAAAATGTATCGATTCGCCGGTATGTGCTCTAACCCTTTACACTTCGATAGGCCTACTCACACACTTTAATACAAGCTCAGATTGTAATGCGGCAATCTATCTCTTACATGGTAGGGTAAATGTGGGTTATATCGCGCACCTAGTGACGATATTACCCAAATCTTCCTCATAACTCTAGCCCACCGTCATTAAGAACCATTTTTATATGCAATTAAAAAAAATATATTGAAAATTGAAAAAATGGAGAAAAAAATAAATCGTTATTGCAACCACCTATATGGAAAGCAGGGGCCTAAAAGTATGACTAAATATTTGGGTTATATCGTTACAATTGTTGTTATATCGCTCACACCATTGTGTTATATCGCTCACCCATTGAAATACAGTGTATTTCACCATATGGGTAAATCCGCTCACCTGTTTTCACACCCAAAAGTGTGAAAACAGGGTGCTTTAGCTCAAATGCTCTCACACCTGGATGGTGAGAAGCACTTTACCCAAATTTACACCAGTGTCAGACAACATATAAATCTACCATCTCCCTATAGCTCACTCATTTTATTATTATTCGATATATTATTTTTTATTATCTAAACAGCTGAGCGATATAACAACATGCCTGAGCGATATAAGCTCTATGGCAATTAGTATAGAAACTGTTTACATGGAAAGATTAAAAAATTTAGATTTTTAAACGTTTTTGTTCATATGTTGATCATTACATACATATATGGACCAGAAACACGAAATACATTGAAATGATATGACATGTAATGTGGCTCACTACTGAAAAAAAAAATCTGAAAAAAAATCTGAAAAATCGGCCTTTTAGGGGGGGTGCGGGATATTACCACATGCGCGATATTACCCACATTTACCCTACCCGGGATCGGGGGGGACTACTTGCCATGTGCGCGGATCTGTCAGATTTTCTAATATTTTAGAGAGGCATTGTCAGTCACATATTTAGATATAATCTCCATTAAATGACATTTATAAGTCAATGTCTGACTAAAATTAGATCATAATCACTGCAGAAGAGCCTCTGCCAACTTTGACATCTAGCCTTGTTTGTAAACAACATTTTGAAATCCCAACTGGCATGCCCAAAGTTGTACACCGAATTTATCTTTAAAAGTGTTATTTATAGACCTTATTTTGACATATTCATTTAGAATATTGTATTCTCATATGAATTGAATCAAATACTGTTACTATTTAGTGAGGCATTTTAGATTTCTAGCCGAAAAATGGCTGGACTACATTATGTAATGTATGTGCACACGGACTTAGCTGTAAAAGGGCGCGCGAGGATACACCCACCATGTGAAGTGGTCCATAAAGACCGAGTCAAGTCCCGCATTTGACTTGACGAGGTTACCCGGATGGCCTACTCAATCCTATTCAAGGATTTCAAATCCTGGTCAGTAACTCACCAGTGCTGCAACCATGCATCATGTAGCCTAGATTAGATGATACACTCCTAAATGATTGGCATGATGCACCAACGCATGAGACCTGGAATCTGGATGTTAGATGGTGGTGTATTTCACAAAATTGTAGGGCCTAGGCCTATAAAAGGGAGTGTTAATTTATTAGTTAGGGTGGGGGGGCCTAAAAATTTCAGACCCCTCCTGAGGGGAGTCGGGGGCATAAAAAATTCAGACCCCCTTATTTTTGTACATTTTAATTTAGATGGTTCAACACCCCAAATGCTGTAGATATTACAGCCACCGCCCCCCCCCCCCCCTTTCCGAAATTCCTGGATCCGCCATTGTAGATTAGGCCGTTTTATTCTGATAACTTGGATTACGGATCCGCCGATGGACATTTTTTTTTTTACCCCCCTCCGCTGGGATTTTTTGAGAATTTTAGCAAAAAAAAAAAAAAAAGTACATGCTGACTGGCAAACACCCAGAATTGGGCTTTCAAAATTGGGAATACTTCTCAATATACCTTCATTATTTCTCAATATACCCACATTTAATAGCCAAAACAAGACTTTTTGCACGCTTTTTTTTTTTTTTTTTTTTTCCTCCCGCCCCTGGAAAATTTTAGTACAGCATGACAGCTTTTTTTTTTTTTTTTTTCCTCCCGCCCCCCAAAATATATGCTCTGAGTGCCCGTAATCCAAGTTATCAAAAAAAGGTGGCCTTATATATATATATATATACACGCACACACACACTACACATACACAGGCTACATACACACATAGGGTTGATTCAGGTAAAGTGGGACACCTAAGCCATACTCTGACTTTATGTACCATTCACACATTTGGTACTTATAGCAGAAAATGTCAAACACATCAGATAGTTTCAGTATTTATCCCTTTAAACCAAAATATAAAAAATATATGAAATACCTTAGCCAATGTGGCCTAAATAGCCCATTTCTTAGAGATGTCATTTCAAAATTGAAGCATCCCACTTTACTTGTATTGTTGGTAAAGTGGGACACTTGCTTCATGTTAAGTGGGACAATTGATGAGAATTGACCCCCATATGACAAAAATGGTAAATGTCAATTTTTGAAGGTGAGATATATATTTTGATGGACTACATCAAAAATGTTAAAGAAATTTATATAGGGTCCTTTACAGAATGAATCAAGTACACAGAGTATAAATGTAAAACTGCCAAAATACTGTGCATCTGGGCTTAACTTTGGGCAACGCTACACTACATTATGTTACATGACAACATATTTGTACCCAAGGTGTGTGACATTAATTTCTTTTTGAGTCCCGACTAGGTACCACCTCTAGAGAAAAGAAGTGCAGACTAATAACCAAGGATTAAGCTCTAACCTACCCATGGAATATGATCCTGGATTATGATGAATGTAAAATGTAATAACTTGCTCAAATCTACATATTTTGATAACATAAAACTTATTCTTCAGATGTTGCATGTAGATCTCCTGCCACTCTCCATGCAAAGCCTTCACCAGCCCTCAGATAGTCCTCTTATGCATGTACTCCCAACAGTACAGAGGTGGGTGAAAATCACTGTTATAGCACTCTCATTGATGTCTTTTTTCCCTCAAAGACAAAGGTTCACGAATTCCCCACTGAGTGAAATAACCAGAGATGCAACTCTCTGGTTGACAAAAAGTAGGAAAGTTTGAGATTTTGGTCAATTTTCTGTAGGAAATATATATAATTTAGTACGGAACTGCCTTCCAAAAAGTAGGAATTCCTGCAAAATTAGGAAAAGTGGCATCTCTGCATGACCCTCAGTGGGGAACTATGCAAGTGCTCCTTTCTGTTTATTTCATGTCATTTTTAGCAATATTTGTTTCACTTAAATATGGCTTTCTTTGTATAGATTAATGGGGCTGCTATATTCCCCATGAAATATATAGGGAGGATAGCCTACATGGCATGGGAGCCGCCATTTTCTTTCTGTCCCCTGACTCAGAGCAGTGCATTGTGGGTAAATCTGTTATCAGCCACTGTTCACACATAGGAACAATGGCCACAGATAACACTGATAAGACTGATGGGTGACATCCCACCCCTATCTTAATCACCTTAATGACCTCCCCATTGTCTCAGGTGTGAAGTGAGGGACTTAGCCTGATTGAGAGACAATGCATTAATTACACTCTGACTGACTGACATGTGGTCACCCACAGAGGTGTTAATGCTCTATTTCTCTAAGATTTGAAATATTCACATTGCTATAAGCTTATCTAATTGAAGACCATGTCATGGGGAAAACTTTTATCTAATTTATTCAGAATTTAAACAGATAGTTTATGAGAGAGAACCCTCTAAAGTAAATTACACAAAAGGGGAAAATGGAGGCTTGACACACGACTACCTGAGCCTCCTGGTACATGCCTCTGGAACCAGCATAGGCTCTCCCCCGTATAGGTGATTTATGAATGCCCAGGTTGCTACTTAATTTGAATATGGTATGCATGTGTGGCAGGATTGTAGAGAATATGATTAAATGTTTTTTAGGATATTATAAGAAGTAATTGGCCAATTTTGCCTCCACAGGTAAGCTCTTTTAACCCATTGAGGGCGAATGTAGATTATAATCAACATCCATCCCTGGCCGGATGTTGATTATTTACTACACCATGTGGGGCCGGATGTCGATTATAATTGACTTAACTCTATGGGATTTTGGAGACCCCGGCCCCTGGGAAAAAAATGAAAAAAATCCGGCCCCCTGGCTAGAATAAATTTTTCTTGGCCGGCCTCAATGGGTTAATCTCAATATTATCTTGAAAGATTAATTCTCCGTCAATACTAAAGTGAATATTGTTCTCCTCAGGACTACTACTCCCAGTGTGATTTCCAGCATCAATCAGACAGCAGCCATCCTCTTATCATTGGACATCACAACTTCCTACACTTCTATAGGAGGACTTGACAGTTGCTTCAGGATTTAAACTAGTGGCTTTTGATTTCTAGATCAAAAGGCCAGAACCGTGCTGTAGATTTAGATAAAGAAACCCATTTGGAAATATTGAACTGTAACAATTGGTCAAATCTCTAAAACTGCTGTCGGAATGGCAATATTGATATTGTGTGCAGTACAATCATTTAGTCCTCCATAGTATGGAAAGGTGTCACACTGGTAAAAGACCAGTCTCACAATCTAGATGTACTTCGAGACTGACCACTTATTTGATTGCACTATCTAGGCATATAATTGGCCCAGTCTAAATTATTACCTGCACAATCAAACCTGCCCATCATATATCTCCCCAGGCCCATCCACCACAAAAATACAAATATTCGAATCAATTTGCAATGAGCGAGTTTCTATGGGATTTAGTCTAGCAGCTAATGAGGCAGTACCAACAGTGCTTGGCCTGTTACCGTGTGGAAAATGTCAACGCCACTTATTCAATAACACTATCTGATCATGTATTTGCCCTGTATAAATTGTAACTACCCAATCAAACCTGACCATCATATCCTCCCTGTCCATCCCCCCCTGCCCATCCACCACAAAAATACAATAATTTGAATCAATTTTCAATGAGCGAGTTGCTTTGGCATTTAGTCTAGCGGCTAATGAGGCAGTACATGTACCAACATTACTTGGCCTGTTATCGTGTGTAAAATGTCAACGCCACTTATTCAATAATACTACCTGGGCATATATTTGCCTAGTCTAAATTGTACACACCCAATCAAACCTGACCATCATATCCTCCCTGTCCATCCCCCCTCTCCTGCCCATCTACCATCAAAATACAATTATTTGAATCAATTGTCAATGAGCGAGTTGCTTTGGCATTTAGTCTAGCGGCTAATGAGGCAGTACATGTACCAACATTACTTGGCCTGTTATCGTGTGTAAAATGTCAACGCCACTTATTCAATAATACTACCTGGGCATGTATTTGCCTAGTCTAAATTGTACCTACCCAATCAAACCTGACTATCATATCCTCCCTGTCCATCCCCCCTCTCCTACCCATCCACCACAAAAATACAATAATTTGAATCAATTTTCAATGAGCGAGTTGCTTTGGCATTTAGTCTAGCGGCTAATGAGGCAGTACATGTACCAACATTACTTGGCCTGTTATCGTGTGGAAAATGTCAACGCCACTTATTCAATAATACTACCTGGGCATGTATTTGCCTAGTCTAAATTGTACCTACCCAATCAAACCTGACTATCATATCCTCCCTGTCCATCCCCCCTCTCCTGCCCATCTACCACCAAAATACAATTATTTGAATCAATTTTAAATGAGTGAGTTGCTTTGGCATTTAGTCTAGCGGCTAATGAGGCAGTACATGTACCAACATTACTTGGCCTGTTATCGTGTGGAAAATGTCAACGCCACTTATTCAAAACCTGGGCATGTATTTGCCTAGTCTAAATTGTACCTACCCAATCAAACCTGACTATCATATCCTCCCTGTCCACCCCCCACCTCTCCTGCCCATCCACCATAAAAATACAATTATTTGAATAGCGAGTTGTTTTGGGATTTAGTTTGACATTATGTGTGTTAGAATATTGCTTACCAATACCAATACTATCAATAGAACGTCACATAAAATTATGCTAGTCTTTTCTTTTAACACCCATGTATGTACCACCAGTCAGTCAGGCTATTAGCGCATGATCTCCTTTTATAAGAAGAAATTTTGAGGTAAAAAAATCCTTGTTTTAGAAAGCAGGGATATTGAGAGGGCCGCGCCCTGTGCCATAGGCGCATTAAAATCGGGAATGGCGCATTGAAATCCCTCTAGGTGCGCCCTATGGCGCATAAGCTTTTTAAAGTTGAAAGAATTTTTAAAATATTCCAATTAGAACCAAAGTTAAAACTCTTCAGCATTCCCCAATCTAATAGCAGTTTTTCAAAAAGGTTTTGGAGTACCGGAATCCAGGGATGCCAAGTTACCTCACCCCAAAATCGTATCTCTTTTAAGATTTTTGTACCCCAAAATCCTAACAATTTTCACTGAAATCGGAACAAGGAAATAACATTTGTGTACCCCAAAATCGTAACAATTTTCGACTGAAATCGCAACAAAAATCATAACAAGGAAATAAATTTCCCAGGGATCATAACCCTGCAAGGCAGACGATGAGGGTAGAACATTTTGTATTACATGACTGTACCTTTGCCTTGGATAAAATAAATATATTTTGAACTTGGATTATAATGATTCAGAAAAGTCGTAATCTGGCTCATCATAAATGATTAATTGACTCAGGGTCTCCCCTGAGTCAAGTGAGACGATTCTGGACACCTCTTTTCCTTGAAAAAATGAACATGCTCCCATTTGGTCAATATTTCACTCTTTGCATCTTGCATGGTCTCAAATCACTTTCCACAATATATATCCAATGGTGTTTTTGTTTTTCACAAATTCCTACTAAAACCCCCCCAAAAAAACAAAAAATGATATTAGGCCGTAGTTAGTGGTAATTTGCTTCAGCATAGAGCTCTATGGGAGCGCGAAGATAACCGACAACCCCAAATTTGGATATTTCGTGACAACCAATGCTATCTCTATGGGAGGGGTAGGTGAGACGCTTTTTTTCAGATATCTATCAAACACTTAAGTACTAGAGGTAATTTACAGGGGAGGTTACTTGCTATTATTTGTGTAACACTGATAACCCTGATTCACTTTGCACTGAGAATGCACATGTCGTTATATGGAAATGTGAGTACCCCCCCCCCTCTGCTAGATATGTGAGCAGTGGTAATTGACTGGGGGGAGTTAATCATCTGTTACACACGCCGCCCCGCGGCCGGCCGACACGGCAAAACAGAACCGGAGATGGTGTCACTGCTGATGCTCCGATCGACTCGCTTTTCGGCCGAGACGTAAAACGGCGGTTACACGCCGTCAGCCACCTGCTTGCCCAGACACACTTGCTCGCCCACACTCACTGGCTCGCCCACACCCACCAGCTCGCCCACACCCACCTGCTCAGCTGAAATATGATCACATACTAGTGTGACACATGATTTGAGGGTAGTTTTGACCCAGGAATACATTCCTGCTCTCAGAATTGACAAATAATTCATTGTTCCTGAAATAATATTTACGGATTCAGTTGTTTAGTCCATCATTTCAATCACTTTATCACCCTGACCCTGAGTCATCTGTGATGTTAATCACACGTTAAATCTTTATTTATTTGCTCCTCAATATGTAATGTTATAATTCTAGATCTGTGTGCTTGATCACCAACAACATGTAGTTTAAGTCTAATCAAGTATGAGACATTTACTTAAAACATCCTAGAGATCTTGAAAATCGTAATTTGATATCTAAAATCGTAATGGGCGTAATAGGGGTGAAAAATCATAAAATTACAAAAGGATTGTAACACTTGGTATCCCTGGTACCGGTAATCTACCCAGAAAGCCTTCAGAAAAACACCAATCATAAGTTAGAATTCCAAATTTTTCTGGTATATAAATATGCCAAAAAACACAGCAATCTAAAAATAAAATTTCTCTTATTATTTTGGAGCAACATGCATAAGCAATATAGATCTATGCATGCATCCAGAGGTAGAATTACAGATTTCCTTACATCACTTATATTTAAGTATTTTACTCTGGGGATTATGATGGCCCATTAACTCTCAACATGGCGCATTGGTCTTGCTAAGGAGTGCGCCATTGTCCCATTGAAAAATGTCCTATCAATATCCCTGGAAGACATGTCTCCAGAGACACTAGCCTCCTCTTTTAAGAAGGAATCATCAACAAAACAATCATGATTGTTTCTCAGAATTTGGAGAGACTAACCCTAACCCCAACCCTAACTGTAGTCTCTTAGAAAAAGGTATGGCTTGGTCTTTATTGTACTTTGTGGTCAAAGATAGTAGTCATGTGACAGGTTTTTGTTTGTCTCCAGGTCCAGAGGTAATAAATCCTTGTTATAAGAGAAATGAATATGTCTCTGGAGACAAAAGACATGTCTCTGGGCTTTTAATAGAAGGTGTTTTCAGCTGAGAATTTGTTCTTGGAAAAGGAGATCATGTGCTAATAGGGTTCAGGCACCATGTTATCCTTACAGGGTTAACGTGATGTACCACCAGTCAGTTGAGGCAGCATGCTGACCTTACAGGGTTAACGTGATGTACCACCAGTCAGTTGAGGCAGCATGCTGACCTTACAGGGTTAACGTGATGTACCACCAGTCAGTTGAGGCAGCATGCTGACCTTACAGGGTTAACGTGATGTACCACCAGTCAGTTGAGGCAATAAAAAAAAACTTGAAATAATTGAAACTACTTCCACTCTTTTTTTATGCATATCATTATATATATATATATATATATATATATATATAATTATATATATATATATATATATATATATATATATATATATATATATATATATATATATATATATATATATATATATATATAATTATGTTATATAGAGCCCACTGAAAAGTAGAGAGAATAAATAATAAAACAAATAATAAAATAAAAACTAATTTGTAACGTCATGAAAACGTTTTTGTCATGTTTTCTTGAAAACGGTAAAAAAACGGTAAAAAAACGGTAAAAAAACGTTTCTCAAAAACGTTATTCTAACGTTTTCCACATATGCACGAAAAAACGTTACAAAAACGTTTTTTTAAAAACGTTTTTGTAACCAAATCGAAACGTTAAAAAAACGTTAAAAAAACGTTTTTTTATTTGCAGGGAAGTCACTTGTTTTGCAACTTGCACTGAACTGAACCTAATAGCCCTTGACTGGATTGTCAACAATCAATTAAACTATGACCAAAATCCCTCTATTTCGGAGACCAAATACACTATCAAATGATTTATATTTTTTCAAAATAACACCCTGTGCAGAATGGCTCGGTATTCAGGAATCCTACTGCGAATAAAAAAATGTCAAATTCTAATTCTAAATACCTGAAAATTGAGAAATGCTGACATTCACAGGTTATGTAGGAAATGTACTAAAAACAGCAAAAAAAGGCAACAAAACCCTAATTTTCTCAAAAACTGTTCAGTAGGATTTTTTCTACCTGAGGTTCCACTGTTTTCTAGCCTCATATTACACATTGGCATAGAGAATATATTGACACCTAGTCAGGATTTTGCGCTAGGAGCAATCTGTGAGGCGAAAAACAGCCAAAATGAGCCACTGGTCTGAAGTATAAAACTGGGCATCGATCACTATAGAGCTACAAAGAGACAGAGAATCGATGTCCAGTAACTACCTGTACACTTAAAGTCAAATGCTAACTATTACATTTACGCCTGTTGAGCTGATCACTAAAACTACTTACTTTGGAGACTGGCACTTCCGATTTCTTGTTGTTGGCTTTTGGCTGGGAGTACATGGGGAAGATGTTTATATCGGAAGGCAAAACCGCAGCCCTGTAACCAAAATATTGATATTCTATACAAAATGTATCATCAATATACTAAATTAATGAACCACCGAGAGGGAGGATAGATTTCACTGGGATAGAATTTACAGCCATATCATTTGGAAAAGGGTATTACTTCATAGAAATGTCTGCCACTTATTTGATATTCACTTATTTATAGCAAGTAGTATATAGATATGCAAATTAGTTTTAAAGCATTAATGATACGTACCTTCCACAAACGGACAAGGATCCAATTGGTCTGGGCCCAGGAGCGGTTTTCGTAAGGTGCCAGCAACGCCTGCATCATCTCCAGTTGGCTGCAAAGTTATATGGTTTAATGTAAATACTCACATACTAGTATATAGTAATATAACGCATTGTAGAGGGCTATATCGAGTTTGTTGTGATTTCCAAACAACTTTTGATACTAGGGATAATAGATATGATAATCTTTATGACTTGCTATATATGTTCAGATCAATAATTTTACCGTCATCAGTCTTCGATACTGATCGATACACATATATGATTTGTATGACCATTCTGACCTGAGTCAAATGGTATGATAGTTTTAAGTTTCAAATTTAACGGCGTTGCGAGGGAATAGTAGCCCCTCTACTTATGTTTGTAAATACTTAATACTTAGTACGGTATAAATGTACACATATATATGTAAAACTGTAGTTTATAATCAGCGAAATGTCTTTTTACCTTTCTTCGGGTATTTGTTCCAGAGCTCTGAGTGACTTGGGGTAACACACAAAACAGGCCAGTGCCTGCACAATGTTGTCACGTATATCTGAAAGCACGAGATCAGTAATTGCCATAAAAAAGATTGTTGCACCCAATATTAAATTTTCAGAGATTACCCCAGAGCAATGGATCTTAATTCCAACTAGCCTTTAGCCTTGTCAAAATATCCTTTGGCACCGTGCAGGAGGATCGATATCTTTAGCCTTCAAAAATATCCTAGATTCCAACTACACAATGTACATGATGAATTGCAATGTTAACAACCCAGGACTTGTTCGCCTTATCCGTACCTGCATTGACAATCCTAGCGTCAGCGAAGTGCCGACTGAGGAAGGTGGCAAACTGCTTCAGGACATTCTGGAAGTCTGGCAGTTGCTGATAGGGTTGCGTCGGGTGGAAGTGGGACCGTAAAGCGTTATAGCTATTGATGATCACCTCAACGTAGAAGTCAGGAACAAAACTGAATAGTTTCTCCTCTTGGGACGCATGTTCTATCGTCCGCAACGCCACTTGTAACAACCAGAATACATCCTCTTGTTTGCCCTTTGGAAAAGAGTTTTGACAACAATAATGTCAGCAACAGGAATATGTCTTCATTTCAATACGCTGAATCACAAGTACATGTATTTAACTGATGAATACTTTTTTTTATTCTTTTATCTTTTGAATTACCCGATACAGCTTTAACAATTGAAACAGGGCATGTATGCTTACCTTTGCGTAGATGACAGCGATAACCCAGGCCATATGTCGGGCCTGCTCCGATGTCTTCTCCACAAATACTGACTGTGCACGCTTCAATTCCTCCATCACGTCTTCCATCTGTCAATTTTCAGATTCGTTTTATAAGTGACTTTTTGGTAAACTTACAGCAACAACAAATACACTTTTTATCTATCTGCATATACACATGTAATTAAGAGTGACTGTTCTGAGACGTAAATCAAGCCAGCTGAAACTATTAAACCTGAACCGTTTTGTACACTATACATGATAACCTTTACACGTACCTCCTCTGGACAGCATGCGATCTTCCTTTTTGTGTCCTCTAAAGCAGCTACATATTCATTCACGTTGTCTCGTAGACTACACATCTGTAACGAAGTAGACTACATATGTAACAGAACTTATAGTTTAAACATAGTGGAAACACTTTTCATTTTGAAATGTCCTTACATAAAATCTTGGTTATCATTCCGCATCATACTTTTAGCCAATATGTTCATAGTCAAAGTGTGTTCTATTGAATATTAGTTAGAATTTGAAAATCTCACCTTTCCAAGTTGTTTGTGAGCGGCTAAGTTATAGAGTAGCACTATTCCGTCTAGAATCTCGACCAGAGATCCAGCAGATACCATCTGGGGTCCATCCGCGTCGTCTGTAGCCGAGAGTTTGAACGATACATTCCTGGACAAGCGATCCAGCAGTTCCTCTGTAGAGACAGATTCAAAAGTCATTTTACTGGCGATGATATGCACTTCAGATACATTGTATTTCAATTATGTTTTTGATTTAAAATCTGAGAACTTCGATGATAGGATTAAGTGTACAAGAAGTAACTATACAATGGTGTGGGAGTTGGGGGTTGTAGGGATGTAGAATGTTCATGAGTCGTATACGCGATTGCATTTGTTTTTAACCATTCAGATAGTGTTGTTCTTAAAAGACATGACATACCATATTCATCATGTTCCGTGGTCGTCGTTATACCCATGCCGGGTCGTGGTGATTGGCACATGCCGAGTGACATATTCAATTCCTCTGTAAGACAAAACAAAAACGTGGGAACACTTTGATGGTAGCATTGGCCATAGTGCATGATGAACCATGCCTTTTTGATGCATGCTGACCCTTGGGGCTTGATACGCTCCATATGGATCAGGATGATGCAGCAAGGTGCTGCGTTGGACCTGGTTGGTGCATTATGACAACAAATGATCTTACCCGCATTGAGACATCGTGCCGAATGCACATTATATATCTGATATATAATCTATAACCATAAGGAATATATTGCAGAATAGTAATGTCTACTACCCTCTTTGTTGGACACTTTTATATTACTGGTTGTTATTGACCACTTATTGACACATTTATCTATCGCTATTTCTCTTAAGGTAATATAACTTACCACGGAAATGCTTTTTGAGGTGGGACAGGAGCCCACCAAGTCTCTGAGTATCGAAGTAGTTTATGCTGTCATCGTAGAAACGCCGGCCTGGCACATATGCTTCTGAATATCAAAGATATTAAAATAATTACATTATCTTCATCGCTGACATTTTCCCAATAGTGTATTATAATTCATTTTGACAGCTAACTCTGTTCATTCAAAACCATTGAAAAAACATCACAACTTTAGATACAAAGACATATTCTATACTTTGACCAAATTGAAACCGATACTAAATATGAGACTATGAATACAATTTTATTGGTACATATTTAGTCAAATGTAAGAATCATACCGCACTGGGTATTTCAGAGTGCCACCTACCTGTGCTGTCTGTGGACTCGCCTGGGTGCTCAGTGGAGAACTCGTCCCAGTAGTAACGGACGGCCTGAATGAGGCGGTGAAAGAAGCACAGCGACACAGGCAGCGGGCACTGGTTCACCGTGTGACCCTGAAACACAGCCAACACCAATGTTCATCTGCTATGGGACCAAAAAGTAATTAATACTACGTCATCACCCGCGATCTTTCTCTTGAATCAATTAAGTTTCAACAATTTTTGCAAAGTTACGTTTGAGCCTCTTTTTTAACTCTTTACATATTAAGGAATGCATTTTTATTCAATTTGATATGACTATGTAAACATTATACATGTATGAAAATTCCAAAATTCCCCATTATTGTCACATGCTAATCCTAATGCCTAAACTACAATCATGCATAGGGCATATGTACATATTGTTGTACATGTTAACCAGTTCATGCCAGGACGCTCATTGTTAGTGAGTAAACAGCTTTATCTACCATAAAATAGATAGGATACTGGGGAAAATAAGCCTGATGTTATCATATTTACTGATGCACAAATTAGATTACATCCCAAAGTATACATGACGAAGTCTGGCACATGACTCTATTATCTATAATCACATCTCATAATACTATCCATACTATCGTGACTGATAATAGTGCCAGTGATATCGGATAACATATTTACAATGATAAATGTGCCATACAATTTATACTCACCCTTATTGTGACGCTGGAATTTTCCTTGAGGAATTCCCTGAACTTGTGCAGGAAGATGAAGCGGGAGGAGGCGCCATGCTCGTGGTCACGGTTATTGAGCAGCACCTTCAGGATCTCCACCTGGATCTCCTCCAGGGCTGAAAGGGGGAACAACAACTAGATAACACATGGACGGGTTCTCACTTATTGACTTATACTACGTGTATAGCATAAATTCAAAAAACAAACCTCTAGTGCGGGTTATATGAAAATGCCAGTTTAGGCCACTAAAAAAATAAAATGGTTTCTCATCACCGGGCGCATCGCGCATCAATAAAACCAGGTTTGGAGGAAAACTTTCTTTTTTTTTGCCAATTTTAGATGAAAAACATGATAAAAATGGATAAATATTGGCATATTTGGTATCAAATTAAAGCTTATACTGCCAGTAATGCAGTGGGATAGAAATAACTTACATTTTCCCAACTTTTATTGATTAATAGTTACTTAACTACTGAAATGCGGATTTTGGTCATGAAAAACGTATATTATCCTATACATTTTAGCCCGCGAGTAAAAAAAAAAAAAAAGGAAAAAAAAGCCTCCCTCGTCATATTGTTCAGAAACCACTTTTTTTTTTGAGTGGCCTTATGGTGGGGGTTTATATTTTTTATGTGTACCCCAAAAAGAATACTGTAATGTCTAATACGACTTGTATAAGTATACAGCAGTACCAAATCAGTAATTTCCAGACCCCCTTCTGTTGCTTAACGAATTGGTCAAAGTCAGGGGTGCGGCTTATGCGCAAGAATCTAAGGTATACATGTACTACAGTTCTAAAGTAGCCATATGTCACCCCAGTTGCAGGGAATGTACATTTCAAAAGTCTAGACTCGGATAATGCTCGAGGATTCTAAGGTAGTTAAACTGACTGAAAAATTAGTGTGAATTTAGTTATCTACTACATATACAGACAATGTGCATTCACAACTTGTAGACAGGCACCTTTTACACGGTCCTGGAGCTCATTACAGGACGCCAAGTACGCCTGTCGATTACTTTCCTCTTCGCTGTCCTCTTCCTCCACCCCAGCCGTCCCCTCATCTTCATCGTCATCTACAGAGTCTGTCTTCTTGGGTTTCTGCATAAATAGTGGTAGAGTATAGGTCAACTATAATCGTACATCTAAGGTTGAAGACATTGAAGCCAGCGGCAATTGACAACTATGATTGCAGGTTTTGATTACGGGAAAAATCTTCTTTTTTTTTTAAATGCAACTACAGCCTTGGTCATTGTGGGAATACTGTATCAACCACTGCAGAAGATATGTTCTTATATCGTGTAAATTTCATAAGGTGAGGTTATGTAAATCCTTTAAGCGCCGCCTATAATGCTTTAATAGCGTATATTCCTCGTCAAGATGCATGAATACAGCGTGTAATGCGCCAGTGCTGCAATTAAAGTACCATGCAGCCCTTAGTGTCAAAGTGAGCATCAAAGTTGAAGACGTACCTTTTTAGCAAAGCCCCACCACACAGTGGGGATGAGCTGCGTGAGGCCGGCGTCGTCCGGAGGCTTCACGTGCATGAAGATGGCAAACTTTACCTTGTCAAACGTATTACAAGTCAAGGAAGGTGACGATATTGTTTGTCCCATATATTAACATGGACAAAATGGTATGATATTCTTTTAGAGCTTCAGATAATGCGTCCGGACTGTCGCCAGGATCAGTAACTCATTTCTATTTCTTCTTTTTTTTAACATATTTTAATATTCATATATTTATTTATTTTATTCTTCCTTTTTTTGAGGGGGGGGTATAGTGTGAATAACCAATGTAAAAGGATATAATATATGTTTCAGTAGATATTTCCGTGTCACATCGTGCTGCAGTACAGCCAGGGTAACCGTCAAATACATGTGCTGAAAATAAGAAAGCATCGGCTATCACTATGGCCCATTTTAATATATATCCATCTAGCTAGGCATACACGTAATTGTCCACAGATTACACTTGATGGTGACTTTGAGGTCTTAAAATTTGATCAACCTAGATTAGAAAATGCATTTTCTACATAGAGAGTATAGTCAATTTCCTCTTTTGGGGTTACTTTTTTTTAGATCTTGCAGATCCATCAAATCAAGTATTTCGATCAGGTACTTTATGAAAATACTTCATATTAAATGTCTCGGAGTACTCCTTACTTGGTAGGAGAAGTCTGGTTTGACGGGTGAGAAGCGATATGATGACAATAAGGTCACCACTAGATGCTCCAAACAGGGCTTCAACTCGTGTTCCTGAAGTTACCAACAATCACACAATGTATTAAGTATTTACTTCGAACACACTATGGAGGATAAGTGAGATTAATATGGAAGATAATTGTCTGTGGTTGCCGGGTGACTTAATTCAAATACATTTGCTGTAGATCCCTTGAGAAATATTTAGAGAATGCATACCACAATAGTACACAATACATGTACATAGGTAGGTTTGTTCAGGTAATGCCACACCCAGTGGGCTCTTGCAATGATACATAGATTTACACAAGCTTAAGACATGGTAAGTAATGCCGAAATGCCACTCTCTGGTAGACAAGAAGTAGGACATTTGAAGATTTTGGCCTAGTTTATGTAGGAAATTATTAGAATTCAATACAGAAATCTGAAAGAAAACGTAGGAATTCCTGCAAAAGTAGGAAAAGTGGCATCTCTGCTTATTCCAGCCCTGGCATTAACTGTATTTCATGTTACCTGCATGAGTGCCCACAGAAGGTCTAGCATCTTGTGCACATACGGCTGGTCGCCAAGTGGAGCCCGGGAATCGCAGAACTTGAGCAGAAACCGGAACAAACAGGCCTCTACAATGTATGAATTCTTCTGCAAAAAAAAAAGAGTTTCAAGTTTATTGGGATTACTGTAAAACCTTGCATTTAAGCCGGGCCTTATATGCAAATCAAAATCCGTGTGTGGCTTTCAGGGTCTAGCTGTCGCTCATAGGCAAGGTTTTTTAAGTATAATGCAAAATTCAGACCACAATGCCGCTTGTATGATTATCTCAAATTTAGGGTGCGACTTATACCTGAGTGCGACTTATATGTGAGGTTTTATGGTCTGTGTTATTTGCGATCCACGACATCTCATTTGTTTTTGGGTGGTGATACTCTAGTCATAAGGGCGAAACTCACCAGAAATGGAGCCATCTTGTCGAAGAGGTGACTTGCTATGAGAAGTAATGTGGCCTTCCGTGTGCGGAACTCTGATGTCATGGGTAGCGGTGCTGTTATGGGTAGTGGCAGGTCATGGGTCGAACACAGCCGCAGTTCATTCTGTGCCTACAGAGAAAAAAAATCTTAAATATGACACATCAAACTTGGGGGTGGGTAATTAAAACGGTTTCTTTTACTCTTAAAAAGAACTAATCTGTGGCTACAACATTGATCTGAAGTTCAACTATGTTTATAAGGCCCTTATTTTCCATTTTCTCGGATCTAGAACGTTATGTCAGCTATTAACACCAGTAATGTCTTTATGGGTTTTGTGTTCCACATTAGTACCAATGATTCAATTGACTCACCCGGTCCTCTTCCACCATGACAGGCAGCAGCTTCTCCAGGTAGGTGAAGATCTGTTGTGCCTTAACCAGGTCCACCGTGGGCGGGTCCTGCAGCGGGCTGTAGCCCTCTAACGGGTACCTCAGCGGTGTCGCGCCAAAGTTGGCTCGAAGATTTTCCCCAAGAGACAGGCTAACAGCTGGGAAATAGGCCATTCCCGGTCCAAGTCTGATATTGGTGAACGCTTCTCCCATACACTGGCCATTCCTAGACAAGGACAGGATAATGATAAATGTAGTACAGCATATACATGTATACATGTAGTAACTTTGGGATAACTTTTGACATCAACAGTGTCGTAAGGACCATACGAGGTATTATTAAAGAAAGGGCACGAGTTATGCATCACTGATCAGTACTACATGTAGGTATTAAAGAAGCAAAGCAAAGGATATCAAATATTTAATCAAAATGTTGGTACCCACCTACAAAATGTTATTGTTCCATTATCACAGTCTATTGCGCAACTTATCACATCACCAGTCAGCCAGGCCTGACCATACTTTGTTGTTCGCACGTTCCACTTCCGCAGACGGTTGCCGTCGTAAGCATACGAGTCTGGTGTGTCCCCTACACCCTCCTGTTGGGGAAAAACATTGAATGTGTGATTCAGATCACAAATGAGTTATAATCCAGGGTATGAGCTATGCATGCAAATTAATTCAGAGGTCACAGCTAATATTCAATGATTATGAAAGGACACATTTGTGTTGAACAGGTTGAATTATGTTCATGGGTTATCTTACATTACCATACGCCCTTCTATCATCTCCATACAGTAGTGACAGTACTCATATACATGTACTATACTTGTATTACCCTTATCCACATCTGGAAATTATGTAACTTTAGAGTCGCTCACTGTTTGCTGCACCAGAATCTTTACTTTCTGGTCAACAAGAGATTAGACTCCTAGTCATTGCAATACAACGATCCGATGAATGGAGAGTACTTACTTCTGTAGAAAAGCGGCATTGGACTGTAGCCCATCCAACCTGCATGACACCTTTGGAGCCCAACATCAGCTCGTACACCCACTTTCCCCTGTAGACGCACGTGTTGGCACGAATTGTGCTGAAGTTACTGTGACTTGCCACCTGTATTAAACAGAGGTGTGTCAATCAACAGGTGTTATGTGGCATGCCCGATATCACATGGTTAAGTAAAATTTTAATATGATTTGCACAATCAAAATGGCAAAAGAATACAATGCGTTCGATTCTTGCGCTATGACATATTTTTGCATCCATTGTCGTTGGGGACCTTCGGTTTTTCATTGATTGAGCTCTTATCTCCTTAATATTTTTGATCAAGTTTTTATTATACTTAGAATATTAAACGTGCAACTGACAACTATCAACAGATAAAACAGTTAATATACTATTACAACATACCCCAAGTCGGTCAGCTTCAATCACAAGAGTTCCAGAATTTCCACTGATGTCGAAAACTACGTTCTCTGGACCAAGTCTCCCGGGGCCATCTTCTGTGTGAAATGAACAGGATTATAGCTGACATGCAACCAACTGGTTACCCAGAGAGGATAGATTTATCTTACTCTTTTTTGGAGGCTCATTAAACAACTGAAACGTGTTTGAAACAATGTTTGAATTATTTAAGCGCCCTATTACATAGAATAAGGTTTGCGTCGTATTCCTATAAAATGTGTCTATCTTTGTATTTCTTTGATAGTGAAATACATGTACTTGTTTTTTTACTTCTTTATAATAATAATAATGGTGGATATGTCGGTGTTTCTAACAGTACCTGATTTTGATTCACACTTGGCTCCAGCTGTGGTCAACTGTGCATCAATATAGCTGGCAAGGTTGTGTAGCTCCAGCTCTTTCTCGCAGCTGAAAGTCATTGTTTATTGTTGTTACTGTGTGTAACTATCATTACCATGATTGAAAGTCAGGATTGTGAAAATTAACAACAGCTCACGACAGAGGAACGGTCTCCCTTAACCCATGCATACTTAAATTGTAATTAAACAGATATGCATAGGAGAGTCGCTACATGTGATATTCTAACAGACGGTGTACATGAACATACCTAGCCATGGCACCAGACTGATCTTCTTCATAGTCCTCAAACATGTGTTGCAATAGTCGCTTGCTCTCTGGGTCTGTGCCTGTATTAAGTAAAAGAATTCCAACAGTCATATTTCAAAAAACAGTTGTTGGCATAACAATATAAATAGGTGACATTCACAGAGGTTTATATCTGCTTATTCAATATTCCCTCTGTTTTTGTTTACATGATTGCTATGAGGCTGGGATAGGGTTTGGGGGTGGGGCCTTCGTCCGGACTGTCACATAGGTTTAGCTGATCACAAGTAATGGTAGGCTGCAGGCCTAACTGATGATCTATGGAATGAGGACATGGATGTAGATACCATAGAATAGACACGGGCAGATAAACAGCCTTTGATATCTAAAACATGCCAATACACCTGCAAGCAGCCTCAAACACCTAAAGGTTTCGTCGCCTTTTACAGCTTCTGGGCTGGGATAACCCGAAACCGAAAATTTCTTCGCAGCCTCCACCAGCACCTACCCTACTATGCGGATAGCCTGTGAGCAGGCTGCCATCAAACTCAATACACATCTCGTAATTCAAACCTCTTTTAAGTCTAGGGGTCAAGCTGGTCGTCCTGTGGGTGCGTCCATTACTTAAGCTTGTACTTACGAGAGAAGCACTGATAACAGTGTCACATGGGTATAAGCTGTTTCATAATGCACCCTAGAAGTTCTGCAGTGAATACATTTTTTCGAATATTGACTGTAAGAGTCTTTTTTTATCTATCTCTGTTCCGCAGCCCACAGAAATAGCATTGAGCCCTTGCAATATGTAAATTTCCAATCACCAATGTCAACGGTTATCTACAGGCTTTCATTGACTCCTACGGTGTAGCAAATTACTGCACATTTTTTACCAATAATTTATTTTATTTTTTGGGGGGTGCTAGTGGGAATATTTGAAAACAAATAACATCATATGATAGGTATGATAAAGATTGATTTTTGACACGGAAAATAATTGCCGTTTTGGGAAAATCCACCAAGCCCCGCCCTCCTGTTAGTAATAAATGACTCGGCCCTTATCCGCTGTTATTTTTAGGTCATTCATTTTTTGAGTTTTGCAC
Source organism: Harmothoe impar (assembly GCA_947462335.1). Classification (NCBI taxonomy): domain Eukaryota; kingdom Metazoa; phylum Annelida; class Polychaeta; order Phyllodocida; family Polynoidae; genus Harmothoe; species Harmothoe impar. The sequence continues at coordinate 51,790,673 of OX381704.1, forward strand.
TGTTCCAAAAGCCTGGCAACTTTCATCCATATAATTTTATATCATTAATACCTGTAGGGATGCAATTCGCCCATGATACCTGTCGAGCTCGTCCTGTCCCGGGCCCTACCCTGCCTATCCGCGCCGTAGTGCACTGCCACTGTAGGAGCGAGGCACTACCTACTAGGAGTGATCATTCTTTAATAACAACGCGGGGGGGGGGGGGGTTCGCGTGGAGAGTTTGAAATATTTTTTACACCCTACCCAGTCAAAGGGTCGAAATATTTTACCCCCGCCCCCTATGGGTCGAAAATTGACGTACAGAGGCCCTTTGAAGCATTGAAACGCGCTGGCCTTTTTTTCTCAAAACAGGTGACTTTCCTTTTACCCTCCCCTCCCCCGGTCAAGGGTCAAAATTTGTCCCCCCCCCCTCCCCCTAGTCCGACACATCTGGCGCTACTCCTCCAGACTGCAGCTACATAGGGATCCTATAGGTCACATAGCCTACCCAGTCTGGGGGCCGCCATGACACCTCCGCCCCCGACACCAACCGTTACATAACACCTGGTGAGGTGAGTCCATGTTGGGACCCCTGTCATGTGCACATGCAAGAAGCCACTCTCAACTGGTCAAGGCTCCCAAAAATATCTCAACCAGGGGTGTACACTAACATTTTAATATCCTGAGAAAGCTGTGGGTCCAGATCTTGAATTGTGGGCCCTGAAATTTCAACATTTAAGTCTGTTCTAGTTTGACAGGTGGGTGCCACAGTGGCTTCACTGTGAGCGAAAATAGGGAGCTGTCACACCTCTGACTCTTCACACCTCTGTACATCAACACTTTGATGCATGTATGAAGCTGCCCAGGGCATTGTTTTTATACACCCATACTGTGAAATAAGTCAAGAATGCCCAAAGATGTGAAGGAAAAGGGGCAAAGTCAATCAAAGTATTATAGAACAAAGAGCCAGTTTAAGACTTAGCCCCCGACAGGTACAGCTCCACCACATCGCCATCTAGTGGGAAGGCCCGGAAACAGGGTATCCATACTGCCCTATAGTGGGAATGAACAGGGTGTTGTTCTCATCAATGTACTCACTCTCAATCCATCAAAATGGTCAATCCTGTTCCTGAAAAAGTATCCCACATGTCCAGCAAACTCATACTGCTGCAAACATGTCAATGTTAGTGTATGTCACACATTTTGATTTCAGCATCAGGGAGAAGTGGTGGGAGGAGTGTCCAAGAGGAGCGGAGTTGACATCAAACAAAGCCAGGATTAAAGATCTATTTATGTATTAGGAATGTCTTGTTGATGGTGAACAGGTGGGAATAAATTGAGGGACATATGGCTGGAAGCATTAGACTATAGAGTGAATACTTCCATCAATACAGCTACTCTGCCAGATTGGCAGTGACTTGGTTAGCCCATTTAAAGGCACATACTTTCTACCCCTCTTCTACCCCTTTTACAGGGGTAGAAGTGTCGAACTACCCCCCTTCCCTGTTGTTAAAAAAAAGTATCACTCTCTGTTATATTCGTGAAGTGGTTTATTACGTATGACCAACGTCGTAGTAGACTGGTGAACGGATAGCATGTTGTATCAACCATAGCTAGACAGAGGTGCTGCCGTTCATGATATTACAGTAGTAAACATGGTCGCCGGTTGACGTACGTATACACAACACTCCTCCACACTTAATATATATGCTGGAATAAACATATGGTTAAACATCACCTTATTGGTGTCCATGAACTTAAAGTCTTTGAGTCTGTATCTCTTTGAGGATATGTCGTATACTATAAGGAGTCTTTTATCTCTTTGAGATTACTGATAACGATAACTCTTATCTTTATGTAATGTTACTTTAACATGAACAGTAGTGTCAGAAACACAAATATATCAGTCTCTGAAATAGAACAGTTATTTAGGCACATAGTCATTGAACTTTGCTGGAGCCCTTCTAGGTCTCACAGATACACGTCTTGGAGACGGCACTCTCGGTGGAGTAGCAACCACCTGGGGTGGAATAGCTCTTGGTGGTTCCTCATAGGTAACCACATCTTCCTGTGGCATGGCCGTAGCTGGCGTTTCAACAACTACAGGGTCATTACCACCTTTGGGTATATCACTTATGATATCCGTGAGTGGCCTTTGCATAGGCCTGAGCTGTTCGTCATCAATGTCATCTTCGATGGTTTCGCCGGACTTTCGAAGATGGTCGACATGGACGTAACGGATGTTACGGCCGATTCGTACCAAGTACTGTACGGGACCCTTCCTAGACACTATGGATCCTGGTACATACTTTACGTCGGTGCCTCGACAGTTCTTTACACGTACTCTTTCTCCTTTCTCGAACTCTCTTAGCTGTGGCACTCGCTGGTCTCGATACTCTATCATTTTGTCCTGTTTTCCCTCCACCGTCACATGAAGGTCGGGTTTTATCATCGACAACCGCGTGTGGAGCTGTCTCTTGAGAAACAACTCGGATGGGGACACCCCTGTCACCGAGTGAGGAGTCGAGTTATACGACAGGAGGAAACTACACAACTTCCTGTGCGTAGTCATGCCGGGTTTTTCGTCCAAGGTATGCCGCTTTAAGGCATTTTTCAGGGTCTGCACCGCTCGTTCTGCAAGTCCGTTGGACGCTGGATGGTAGGGAGCGGTCAAGGTATGTTTTATACCCTTGTTATGCAGGAACTCGCGAAACGCTTCCGCGATGAATTGTGGGCCGTTGTCGCTCACAACCTCTCTTGGGAACCCGTTATGGGCGAACATCCGCTCCAGTACCTCAATAGTCTTTTCTGCAGTCGTAGATTTCATGAGCACTACATCTAACCACATTGAGTGTGCGTCTACTACCACTAGGAACATTTCAGATTTATACTCTGCAAAGTCTATGTGCAGTCGGTCCCATGGCCTTTGAGGATATCGCCATGGATACATCGGAGATGCTGGTGGATCGTTCTTGAGACTCAGGCATGTTTTGCATGCTTTTATTAATGCTTCTATAGCATTGTCGATGCCGGGAAACCACAGGTAGCTACGAGCTAGTGCTTTCATGCGCACTATACCGACGTGCTCGATGTGTAGCTCTTCTAGCATTCGCTCCTGCAGTTTCTGTGGAATGATAACTCGCATTCCCCACAGAAGACATCCTTGGTCACACGATAGCTCGTGTCGTCTGGTATAAAATGGTAACAGTTCATCATCGTCAACATGGTTCGGCCAACCATTCATGGTGAACTCATACACTTTGGTGAGGATCCGATCTTTTCGGGTCGCTTCTTTGATGTCTCTGCCGTTGATCGGTAACTTGTCAGTGTGGCTAAAATAGTTCACTTCAGCTTCCATATTTTCTTTGGCTATGTCCACTGGTGCCCGACTCAGATAGTCGGCATTGGCATGATCCTCTGATCGCTTATATTTGACTTCATAGTTGTAGGTCATCAGAATGAGAGACCATCTCTGCAGTCTTAGTGCTGCCAACGTTGGCACATCCGTTTTCGGACCCACTATTTTGGTCAGTGGCTTATGGTCGGTCAACAGTGTGAATGACCTACCATACAGGTACTTGTGGAATTTCTTAACTCCGAAGATAATGCCTAACGCTTCGCGTTCTATTTGGGCGTAGTTCCTCTCAGCTTTCGTTAGAGTCACTGACGCGTAGGCAATTGGTCGCTCCTCTCCGTTCTCGTCAACGTGTGACAGAACCGCACCAACTCCGTAAGGAGATGCGTCTGTCGCGAGGAGAAGCTCTTTGTTCACATCGTAATATGTTAACACTGTTTCACTTGTAAGGGCGTCTTTGACTTTCCCGAATGCCCCTTCGCACTCCTTTGACCACTTCCAGGGGACGTCATCTCGCAGGAGATTATTTAACGGAGCGAGAATTGTGGACAAATTCTTAACGAACCCACCATAGTAGTTGACCATCCCGAGGAATGTGCGAAGTTCTGAGACATCTTCTGGTGCTTTGGCGTCTTTTACTGCGCTCACTTTTTCTGGTACGGGCCTACGACCCTCCTTGCTGATCACATGTCCGAGATATTGGACTTCGGGAGCCAAGAAGGAACACTTCTCCCGTTTCACTCGGATGTCATGCTTGTCTAGTCTTTGAAGTACCAGTTGGAGGCGCTTTAGATGCTCGTCCTTTGTGGGGGCGGTTATCAGGATATCATCGATATAGCAGCAAACACCAGGAATTCCTTGTAAGACCTGGTCCATGATCCTTTGGAAGATGTGTGGTGCTGTCTTTACCCCATAGGGGAGCCTAGTAACTTCGTAAAGTCCTTGCAAAGTGTTGATGGTCAGGTACTTTCTTGACTTTTCCTCCACCACCACTTGCATGTAGGCACTAGACAGGTCCAGTTTCGTAAACTGGCTACCACCCGCCAGCGTAGCGAATATATCCTCAGCTGTGGGTAGCGTATATGGTTGATCGACAACCGCACTGTTTATAGTCACTTTGTAGTCACCACACAACCTCATCTGTCCATTATCTTTTGGAACCACTACTATTGGAGATGCCCAGTCACTTCTTTCAATGCGGCGATAAACTCCACTTTCTTCAAGCCTATTTAGCTCCTTCTTTACCCCGTCTGTGAGGTTATAGACAATGGAACGTGCCTTTTTGAACTTTGGCGTGGCATCTGGTTTTAACTCAATTGTCGCTTCAAAGCCCTTTATCTCTCCTATCTCTCCTTTGAACACAGACTGATACTCATGCAGGAGCTGTTCCAGGGGCGTTGCATGTATCGCGAAGACATTTTCCCAGTCTATACGTATGGCTTTTAGCCAGGTCCGTCCGAATAACGGTGTACGGACGCCTTTCGCGATCACCAGCGGCAACTGTCTCTTTTGACCCTCGTACTCCACATGGACGTCGATTTCACCGAGTAGCTCAACTTTGTGTCCGGTGTACGATTTTAAGTTGATAGAAGCTTCGCGTAACTCAAAATCGGGGAAGAATTCTTTGTAGTCGTCCTCACCGACAATCGAAACTGCCGATGCCGTGTCTAAGGCAAATGTCATTTCGTTGTTTTCGACACGGGCATTCACTGTTATTTCTCCGTATTTTCCGCTTTTAACTTCAAACAGTGATGCGTAACTGACCTCTTCCTCTTGTTTTTCGTCGTCATCGACGTAATGTGCACGGCCTTGGCCTCGCCCGCGACCTCTTCCACGGCCACGGTATGGACGTGAGCTACCTCTCGACTGAGATTGACCTTGAGCAGACTTCGTTTTGCAAGCCTTGGCAATGTGTCCAATTTTATCACAGTTGAAACACTTTTCCGTTTCGAATGGGCACCGGCCCTCGTGGTCGCCATCACAACGATAACACTTATTTTTAGTGCGGGCTTTTCCCTTGTTCTTGTAGCTACCACGTTGAACCCGGTTGACCTCATGGGTAGGCCCCATGAGCTGATTACCATGGCTAGCCGTGTCCATGGACGTGCCTATATCTACGGCTTTCTCCCATGTCAACCCTGCCCCCAAGCCTAACAATCTGTTTTTGATTGCAGGGGATCTCAACCCGGTAACCAGGCGGTTTCTTAGCCTCTTTTTGATTTGGTCTTCATCCCCAAACCCGCAATGTATGCTGATTTTTTTTAATGCTACTATGTAGTCTGCAACAGACTCATTATCACCCTGTCTCCGCTCATCAAACTTGAAGCTCTCGATTAGCTCGTTGGACCCTGAGGTGTAATGGTTACTAATCAATGTAGTTAGCTGGGCATATGTTTTGGTCTCAATTTCAGCAGGGGCACACAATGCAACCAAAAGATCCACAACCTCAGGTCCCACCATAGATATGAAGGCATCAATTTTTTCATCATCCTGGATTTTGTTTATTCTCATCCAAGCATTAAACCTTCTTTGATAATTAGCCCATTTTTCTTTATTGGGACTAAACTCTCCTATGGCACTCACAACATTCCTAGCTTCAGCCATAGTTTCTAGATGTAGACTCCCAGCCTCAGATTCAAGATCACTTATTTCAGAGTCACTCATTTGTAGATCAACACTTGTAGATATAGGGCCTAGCCTACACAAATGCACAGTCACTTTTAGTTTCAGAGATCTACTTTCACTTTCATGGAGTTCACTTTCACTTTTGGGATCTGGAGTCTACTTTCAGTTTCAGGGACTTCACTTTTCACAACCAAGTTTTCACAGTGTATCAATGGGAGTTCATCCAATTCTGGTAGGAATGGCTTCTTGGCCTTTTTACTTAGCTTATAGTCGATTTCTGCAGGAGAATCACTTTTTGTGAAAGCAAGAAAATCGACTTTTATGCGTGGATTCTTTCATCAACATCCTCGTTCGCCATTGTTATGTTCGTGAAGTGGTTTATTACGTATGACCAACGTCGTAGTAGACTGGTGAACGGATAGCATGTTGTATCAACCATAGCTAGACAGAGGTGCTGCCGTTCATGATATTACAGTAGTAAACATGGTCGCCGGTTGACGTACGTATACACAACACTCTCTATTGTAAACCAGAAACCTTCTAGCCCCTAGAAATTGTCTTAGGGAGTGTTCATTTATCATTTACAGGGGGGGGAGCGTAAAAATTCCTGACCCCTCCTGAGGGGGGGGGGGCGTAAAAAATTCTGCCCCTTTTAGCAAAAAAGCCAGCGCGTTAGTATAGTTCAAAGGGGGGGGGGGGATTTTCAGCGCGTTCGGCGTGAGGGGAGGGGGTGCGAAACGTTCAACACGCTCTCGAGGGGGGGGGGGGGTCAAAAATGTTCGCGTCTCCGCACGAAATCTCACTACCCCCCCTGTAATTAATAAATGGACACTGCCTTAGTATAAACTCAGTCCCTGCTCAGTCTGACTCTCTGAGTCTTTAATAGAACTGTTTAACTTTTATAGTGAAACGACTTTGACCTAGTAGTAGTTTTTTTTTTAAATATGTAGAGCCACGTCACTTGACACTTTTAGAATGCAGACTAAACATAGCAGAGCCGCAATGTCAACAAAACTTTGACTATGTCCATGATTTTTGACAACATCGTACCTTCTTTGCGTTGCAGGACTGTTTTGACGTTTGCCCCTTTTCGCAAAGCAAAGCCACCAATATCATGTCCTTTTCCCTTGTTCGTCGCCATTGGAAAGGGTATCTTTCACTCCTGATATCTATAACTGTTTACAATGTTGTTTGCTTCAATTAGCGAAGCAAAAGACGTTCATCTTTCATGAAAACTATCTTTTCTGATTATTTCTTTCTCCTGCATGAAATCTGCCGATTAAGTGTCCGCCATTTTGGACAGAAAATTGTACCAGCCAATTTCATTGGGTGAAGATTTATGCATTAGCCAATGAAAATGTCTCTTACATAGCACCTTGATTTCCGGAAATGAATTATTCTGGGATAAATTCATTTGGAAAATATGTAACGCTACTTAAATATATTTATAAACCAGCAGATACGTCTAATATAGAAAGACATGTTCAGGTGATGTATTTATCTTTATTAATATTGTGATTAGCTACACCTCATTATTGTCTGACTCATTACCAACGTTGTCTGCAATATATTCCTACGCCAATACGGATATATTGATGTTTAACACCTTTACATGATATGAATCTACTGAGTGACCAAAAAGACAAAGCAAATTATGCAAAATAAATAATTCGTTAAATTTGCAAGCCTAAATATCCTCGTAATCATTATATCTTTAGGAACTATTTTGTAGTGCGCCACGGCGGAAAACACCTTGCGGAAGCCATCTTGTCATCCCTTTTTCAGAGAGGTGTGCGTGTAAATTGTCATTCTACCGGTGGTTAATTACAGAACTTCATCATGGATGAGGAATACGATGTCATTATCCTTGGAACAGGATTGAAGGCAAGTATATATCAGTGACTCTTGTTGGTAGACTGCTATACAGCACGTCAAAATAGCGATGACCAAACATTTCATTCTGTCGCCCGACGTTCCCCGCAATATGGCTTCGTGCCTTCGTCCCTCCCCTCTCTCTTCTCATGTCAAGTAGATTTACTGCTAATTGCTCATATCCACAAATAGAATGTTGCCATGTCTTCTAGAAATGTGTTTCCTTTAGGAAAACCGAATTCGATATATTGCACACTTGAATTCTTAGGTTTGCTTCTACTCCCGCATGAGACGCCTTTGCTTGCAGACTAGTGGGAGGAGCCGGCCTTTTGCTTGGTCACCCGACAGGCCACACAGGGAAGGGGGAGTGGCCGATTTTGACAGCAGTATGAGCAGAACAAGAACCTCAATACAAGGGCTGTCGTATATGTCAGAAATAGTGTGCATGCACCATTATAGAATAGTAGCAATACTCTATCAGTACCGAATACTATGGTTTGTAGCAGACATGAGGAATAGGCTCAATAGCTTCATCATGCATAAGTTAATCTATGACTGTGCCATAATTAACTAAGACATTGTTACTACTTATTAAGTGTTATGCCCTAGGATGAGTAAATGACATAATAAATTATTGTTGAATAGGAAATCAATAACCTAAAAGCAAACCTACAATGTAAGTAGTTACTAGTAAATAAATATTGATTGCGGTTCAATTACTACCCGTAACACTGTCATGATCCAGCATTAACCTAATTATTTGTGGGGATGCACTCAGTCCATTGGCATTGCAGTGGAATGAGCCTTATTAGTAGGCCAGCCACCTGCTCAAGTAATAAACTGATCAAAGAACATGAATAATTATGGACTCATCAACTACAAATTGTACACATTATTTGAGTTCATACGGTAACACTGTCCAACTAATTCTCTAGGAATTTTAGATAATAATCTTGGACAATGGTAAATGCCTAGACTATAAAATCTACTGACTGAACTATGTTTATAAGGTTCCGATATTTCAATCACAAGTTTCTGAATGATATACGTCATATACCAGTAGTAGACTGTAGTACACTATATTATAACGATATCCTAATTGTTCTACTTAATTTTACTAGATGCGTCATCACCCACTGCATTCTTGTGCAGTTATATATTTGTATATCTAAAGCGTTTTGTATTAGGCAGCTTCTGAACATACTTTGGTTTCATTGTCCATCTGTTCACATTCTAAACTGCTAAAGGGGGTGCTGAATCACCCACCCTGGTGGCGTGTTAGTGCACTGGCTATGAGCCAATGGTTCTACCTCGGCTGACGAGAATAGACAGTGTCTAGTTGGATCCAGGATAGGTTACCTTATTGGCTCAAGTACTCCCAAGTTCTGTTTAGTGATTTTCATTTGTCTCTAAGATCTGGGTGATTTCTAGTGTGAAAGAGCTGCCTCAAAGAGACGGTGTCACAGTCCCTCTTCAGTATAACATAGACCATCTCTCCCACTTCACTCAAGGGTCGACTTGGTTGCAGATGGCATTTTTTCCATATTGAGGGTACCTAAGTCTCTTAGACTCCCAAAGCTTGACTATACTAAAGTTGGCCCACACGGGTGGCGCTACTTGGTTGTGTATTCTTCAATACACATCCAACTATAAACCCCTTTGACAAAGGTTTATTAATTCATAATAAGGCAGTGTGGCTGGAGGCCAGTCAGCCTATGAAAAACAATCAATTGTGGTGCGAGTCGACGAAGACGTATATTGGATCGTTTGGCAGCTAGCTCTGAAGGAGTTATTATTTAACCGCGGGTGGGTGGGTTGTTGGGGGGGGGGGGAGGGTACTGGGGCGGGGGGTACTTAACGCACTATTTGAGGGGGGGATGTCTGCCCTCTAAAACAAGGAAATCTGTTTGATATTATAGTTCGGGTGAAGGGGGGAGAAAGGTGTCGACCCCTCTCCAGCAGGGGGTCTGAAAAAATACCCTATTTTTAAAGAATGACCACTCCCTTAATATAGAGGGCAGATCTGGTCTCCATTAGGGATAAGCCTGCATACACGTTTACAGTAACCATGGTGCCGTGGGCAGGTATTTAAAGTGTCCAATGTGCTCTCCATGATTTAAAGTAGTAGAGTGGAGTATCGTCCTATTGAGGATAGAGATCGCAGTGAGTCAAGCTCGTCTTGTTGTGTCTACTACTACTAGACGTGAGAGGGTTTAGGGACAAATTGGTTGCCATTTGTCATGTTATGATATGGTGACCAAACACCCGGGTATTGTTATAGTCACTAGTCTAAATATTGCTTCAAGCCAGTCTGGAAGGAGGGAGTAACGAGTGCTGGTAGTGAGGTTCAGACAACGTAATGGGCGGGGGCGCTGCCTCTCGCCAGGGGAGCCTAGATTAATTGGTGACATTTCAGATTGTGTGGCAAAGGAAAGATGGCTGGCCATAATTAACAGCCTTACCATGGCATTTATGGCACGAACATGTGCTAATAAAAAGTACTGTATTGTGTTTTTACCACCCCTCTTTGTTGGCGTCCTGCTGTCCACAATCACTCCAGCCAGGGTTAGCTTCAGATACCCTATTTAGACACACAGTGCACCAGCTTGACGGAATCTTCTAGGCAGTGGCTTCCCCTTGTGATAACACATCGGATATGAATGTACAATACGATGGTAAAGGACACCAAAAATATGTTAGATGCACAATTTCGACTACGTGAAGGGCTGGATATGGAAATGCGAGGTGTTAGATTGACGAAACACGTATTTGTCAAATTTCGTAATAGATAGAGTGTGGTTATCATGAGAGGGTAAACAATAATTATTCAGCTTTCACAGTGTATGCTTATAGAGTGTGAGACACTGTTATACACTGTAGTATGTCAAGTATGCTATAGACGTATGTTATGGCACAGGAAATGATTGGCATTGTTGCAGGAAATGACATGGAAAATAGGGGGAGTCGACCCAGATCTTCATCACTAAATGACGGGCTATATGATTACCCAACTTGCTCTCTTCCCATGCACCTACATCGATCTTTCAGAATGTTTATCCCTAACGCTGTCCTATGTAGTAGCTCTCCATGGCTCAGTAGATCACAGAAGTCCTTAATCCATAGTTATACCATATTCAGGAGTAAACCCTACATTTCTCGACCCATAGGCCACTAGACTCCGCAGCTTCAAAAATCTAACAGCCTGCTCCTAAACCTGCGGTCCCGGAACAATTATTGTACTTTTCTTATGAGAAACGATATATATCTACATTTATGATCAAGTTAATGACTTGTATGTTCGGCTTCCCTTTGATTTTCTTTCTCCAACGATATATAAGATGATCTGCCAGACCACAGAGGTGGAACCTAGGAGAATGTTCCAGAATTTCCTCTTTTATAATACACCTGGGTGGTACTTCACGGGTCCATATGGATGTCATTGGTATCACATGTATCGATACATCGCTATTTTTTATGTAGCTGATAACCGAATCGACAAACAATGGGTATCGATACGCCGCCATCTTGGATTCTTTTTTTGCTATATGTCAGTTTTTACGGCGTGTAAATCGGACCATTATTAAGGTATTTAGGTAGTAAAATGTGAAAGACAAAATGTCATTCTAAATATTACAAATTTTATTTTTATTTCTATCACAAGAAATAAGAATATTACGATTTTCTTTCATTTCATTGTCTCTACTATAATTTTTTACAGGGTCTGTAAGCTAAAATTGAGAAAATGTGGCCTAATCTACCTCTTCTTTTTATATAATGAATAACTGATATATTACCTAAATCGACACCAAAATAGTGAATAACTGATAACTCATAAAATTCGATACCAATGACATCCCTACGGTCCATAAGATGGTGCTTCTTGAGGAAATTGCTCACAAAATGACAGGGAATTGGACACAGGCCAGACACTGTCATTTTCGAACCCTGGCCTGGGTATTATTGTAAAAGAAATTAAGATGAGAACTTTAGACAAGACAATTGAAATCATTTTATTTTATTTTTTTATTTTTCAGGAATGCATCCTTTCGGGGATGATGTCTGTGGGCAAGAAGAAGGTGCTCCACATGGACCGTAACAAGTACTACGGAGGAGAAAGTGCTTCTATGACTCCACTGGACGATGTAAGTTATTTCTGCATTTTATTTGGCCCCTCAACATCAATAAGCTTACAACTGCAACTGTGTACATATAATATTATATAAACTCCACAATTTGCCAGATGATATTATACCATGGACTTTTCGATATAGATCAATTTTGCTTTGATAGGAGAGTACTTCCATATATAAAATATTACCTGTTTTCCCTTCCAGATGTACAAGCATATGAAAAAGGAATGTCCACCGGAGGGCAAATTTGGTCGTCCTCGGGACTGGAATATCGATCTTATTCCCAAGTTTCTCATGGCCAATGGTAAGATCAATACATTGTTACGGGCTATTCAAGTATTGCGTCATCAATGAGGGGTACGAGGCTACCGGTACATGGAGAATGATGACAATACCATGCTATTCCTAGGCTATACTACATGTATATGATGACATCGGAGGTTAGGGGTATTGGAACATGCCTGAAAAGTGATGACGTCATACTTAAGTGGCTCTCTTATTGTATGCCTTCGTCGTTCCCACTTAGGGCATATTAACTATGTGTTTTTTTTCCAATTCTTTGAAATGGACAGTTTTTTCTTTTTCTGAAGTTGTGCCAGGCTTCTTTTAGAACACCAGCGCCTTCGGCGACTGGAGTTTGAAGAAAAGAATTAGTCTAACTTGGGGCATACCGGTATTCTCTCGCCAGTCTGGGGCTTAGCCTATACTTTCCATTGAACGGACAATCTGTGGTCTCCACCCCCCCCCCCCCCCCCCCCATAAAGCCTCCTGCCCCACTCAGGAGCACCCCCCGCCTGCGTCAAGTCAGTGCAGACCGGCGCGGGAACATACCTGCGTCCCACTGCCCCAGATGGCCCTGGTTACTTCACCATGGTGACGTGCGTCCCTTACTACTGGATCACGCACATCACTCTCCAAGCATATTCTCTCGGAGCGGCCTGATTCGAAAGTATAAGCAGGCATATCTCGATAATTGTAAAAGGTTTTAACATCATATTCCAATGGGGGTATTAAATGGATATATGATATGTTATACCATTGCATTCGATCCCCATTTTCCTGTACTGATCTTATAATATCGCTATTCTAAATGCCAAAACAATGGCGGATATTTGTAAAATTATTTGCCTCTTGTTGTCAGGGACTTTATGCGAGAGTAGGGTGTATAATTTATATTTTTTTTCTGTTAAATACAATTGGATTCTGACAGTTATGCTGACAGTGAGAAGCATAATTATAAGTGAGGTCCTCTAAATATTAATTGCAGTAGATATGTAGTAAAATACGAGTTAGCTTTGAAAAAAGTACATATTATTAGGTAGCCTCTTTTGGTTTACCTGTTCCCGTCGAGTGTCACAGAGCTGATTTAATGTAGGGAGTACCAGCGACGAAATAATGCCGTTTTAAATATAGGGTAATAAGTTCACCTTCTGTATTTCATTATGTACTTTTGTACTAAAGTACCGGTAGTACATATGCACGTATGTAAAAGTAACATAATGACCTCCTTTGCTTTACAGGCCAGTTGGTAAAGTTGCTCATCCATACCGGAGTGACTCGTTACTTGGAGTTCAAGTCTGTAGACGGAAGCTATGTATACAAGCAGGGCAAGCTTCACAAGGTGCCTGCTGATGAGAAGGAGGCGTTGGCTTCAGGTAAAAATATAATTCCCCAATAGTTAGATATTAAAGTAGAGGAACTGTTGTGGAAACTAAACATTTGTAATAAAGTCAGTAGGGTAGATATACATTGCACTATTCGTTGCCTTTCGAGATATAGTAAAATGATTGAAAGAGCTTAATAAAAAGAATTGTTTAATTATGCGGTTTCACCTCTGTATCATTTAATGCTCACCTATCTCATAATATCCACAGGTCTTATGGGTATGTTTGAGAAACGGCGTTTCAAGAAGTTCCTCACTAAATGCCAAGATTTCGATGACTGTGATCCAAAGGAGATGCTTGGTACTATGTGCATGAATGACATCTACGACAAGTTCGACCTAGAAGAAACCACACGTGACTTTACAGGACATGCTTTGGCACTCCACAGGGATGACGAGTAAGTTCATTTTCAAGAAATCTCCATCGAGCACCAATGTAATTGTTTCACTTTTAAATATAACTTTTTGTGTAATATAATTGAATCACTGCTAATGTTTACTTAAGATATTTCTGAGAAAAGTTAGGGATGTGAAAACCAGACATCTCACGGAAAAGAAACTGAATTTCAACTTGTATTTGCTTTCACTCACAGCTACAGAAAACGAGGGTGCCACGAAACCATTAAGAAAATCAAATTGTACAGCGAGTCGCTGGCTCGGTATGGCAAGTCACCGTACCTCTACCCTCTCTATGGCCTTGGTGAACTCCCACAAGGTTTTGCAAGGTGAGTTTCCTCTAAATATTACCTCTAATAGTAACATTTCCCTCTTAGCTCCACCCATCTTTCAATCCAATCAATGTTATTAGAAATACATCATTCACACATGTAGCTCCCCTTTCATATCCCAATTTCCCGATGTAATCAGATATTATGTATGGCCGAGGGAGTGGTAATTATCTAACTGCAAAGGGGAGGGGGTGTGTGGAGAGGGGTCGAAATATAAAGTAGCGGAGTCGTGACATCCTGTAGTGCTGGGGTACTTTACAAGTGGAGTGGTACAGAACTAGACTGGCACAGGCCGCCAGATGCACGCTTCATGTGACCAATGTGCCGCACCTGTTCATACATAGCCAAGCTTTGTTAGTCTCATACAGGAATACATGTAATCAATACATAGCGTGACTGTTAAGTGTTCGCCTCTGTTCGGTGTAGGTGCAAAGCACGGGTCTAGATGTTTTCTGACTGCTAGAACTAATGACAACAGGCTGATCAGATTAAAATGTTTTGATACTTGTTTCAATGTCCATAATAGAAATCGGTGTTGACGAGTATAATTATAGTATCTAAATAAGGTATAACTTATGGTTATCATTTGGAAAAAACTATTTTCTATAATTTTTGGCATGAGCTCCATGAAGAGGCAACGATATGGACCGAATATATATAATATGTAATATGCTAGTTTATGATAGTATTCAATAACATGTCCATGATTTTCTCCATAAATTGACAGACTGAGCGCCATCTACGGTGGTACCTACATGCTGGACAAGCCCATTGATGAGATCATCTTCGGGGATGACGGAAAGGTGTGCGGCGTAAAGAGTGGAGATGATGTCGCCAAGACTAAGATGGTCATATGTGATCCAACATATATGCCTTCTGCAGTCAAGAAAGTTGGACAGGTACGCTAGCCTTTCCTTCTCCCACATGTTATATTTGTAAGGTATTGATGGAATTAAATGGGCTGAAGGCCTATCCAATATCATTAAGTAAATTTTCCGTTCTCTCGTCACTACTGCAGTTCTAGTATATTAACTTGTGAATGCAGCATCCTGGCCCCTGTAAAATTATACATCACTGGTATATAAGCATCATGCGGGTAAAGTTAGAGATTGAATCAGAAGGCAGGACCTATTGATATAGCTGAAAATACAGCAAACATGATATGTAAGTGTAGATAAAAGTGCCCTTTTTACTGAATTACAGATAGTAAATTAACGAACAAATTACAACTGGGGAACTGATTCCCGTGTATTGTTTTGCAGGTTGTGCGGGCAGTCTGTTTACTAGATCACCAAGTCTGTGTAAATGGACATGCCTACCCATCTGTCCAAATCATCATTCCTCAAAATCAAGTGCAAAGGAAGCACGGTTAGTATTATAAAAATTGTGTATAAACCTACCTCGCTTATTAGCGGCACCTAGACTTTACGCCGATCCTAGTAGAATAAGCCGAACTGGCGATCTGACTCATGTACTAGCCAAGGCTTCTACGCAATGTTTTACATTAGTAGCAATCCAATAAAAGTCTTTAAAGAATAAATCACTACAAGAGATTAAAAATGTCACTCTACATTGCAGACATCTATGTGTGTTCTGTCAGCGATACCCACAATGTTGCCGCCAAGGGCTTCTGCATAGCCACCGTGAGCACAACTGTCGAAACCGACAACCCCGAGAAGGAAATCCAAATGGGCTTGGACCTACTGGACCCAATTAGAGAAAAGTAAGTTCCATTTGCTGTTCAAATGGCAAGTTAAGATATTAGAATGTTATCGTTCATAATTCATTCATAAGATTTCCAGAGATTTTCTGATATTGGAAGGCGTTTGAACGGTTGTAAACTAATATTCAGCTGATAGCAATTAGCTGCAATGCCGTTCGCCTGTTCTTTTATGTAGGTGTGCATGTGCTTATACATAAAAACCTGTCACACAGATGCATTATTAAGTGTGAACTTTCTTTTTTTCAGATTCATTACCGTTGCTGATTTGTATGAACCTATCGATGATGGTGTAGCGAAGCAGGTATGTACATTTTCTTAACATTTAATATATGGAGTAGATGGCTCCAAATAGGTCCTAATTATTGGGAGGGGTTACTCTATTACGCTAACTCAATCTATCACCGTTATAACGTTATAATGTAGTAGCCCTCCCTCTGTAGGGGGGGTCGCCCATTTAGATTATTCCCTCCCACAATCATCAAATATCCCATTTCCATCCTATAATTTCACCCAAGTTTGTATTTTAGTACCATTGAACTTCCTATCAAAGTTTCATGAAGAATTTTCTTGGAATAAATCGTATAAGCCCATTTTTGTTTTGAAAGGGCTTCACTTTTTGCCGATTCTGCCGATTCTGTGCCGATTCTGTGCCGGTTTCCACACTGTTCTCTATGGGAAATATGCTTCGTTTGTCTTTAGCCCCATAACTGACATGCATTATATGTATTAAACATAAACATGTAGCATCCGTTCTGTTCACTGTTGTCGGTGCTACAACTAGCCCAAAAAGAAATTTAAAAAATATTTTTCCAAAACATGTTTTAACAGGATCTACAAAACCAAGAATTTGACATCTTTCTCTGGAAGGTCGTGGTCTCAAGAAATTGATTGTATTTCACGGATCAAGCTTAAATATTAATTAATTTGTTCATGGATCTCACAAAAGATACACTAGCATTATATTTCCTAGCAAATGGCGATATCAAATATATTTCCTAGCAATAGGTGGTCATTTTCTGCAGCTTATTATGAGTTCATGAATATCGTCCAAGATGGCGATTTTTCTGTGCGATGGGAAGTAGGTAGTTGAGAGCCGATTTTTCATTTATTAAATATCATTTCATTATTTTCTACCCACCGGTTAATTCTTTACATGTTGTGGCAGCTATCATCCGTTTTTATTTTTCACTTTATCTCAGTCTTTGTATCTCTTTTCATCTCAATACATCGACATTTTAAACTGCAAAATCATTGCGCAGAATATGGCGGCCAGGTGCGCACTGCGCATGCGTTGTGTCAACGTTGCTAGGCCTTGCAATGTTGCTAGGCAACATCTAAGGACGTCACAAATCAGCAGGTGGCGCCACTGAGCAACTGGCACTGTTGACGTCGATTCAACATGAAAACTTGCTGATTTAACATCAACACTAACCGATTTAACATCAAAACTCGCCGATTTAACTTCAAAACTCGCCTGTTTCATTGTTAAACTGCCGAGTTGTGCTGTTAAACTGCCGAGTTGTGTCGTTAAACTGCCGATTTGTGTTGTTGAACTGCAGAGGAGGTGGCAGCACTGTGGTGGAGCAAGTCATTTTCCCGCCGTCTACTTGGCCCTAGCTGTCACAGTGTCAGAATTTGGTGGTTGATACACTCCTGGCCTAGTCGACATGATGCACATTTGCATGGGCTTAATATTGAAATTATGATAGACATCTATATATTTATACTAATACACGAATCAATACATTAGGTAGATCTAGTTGTGGGAGACGGGTGCTACTGTCAGAATTAACCAGAATGGCTAGGCCTAGTTTAATGACACTTTCTAACTTTGCCCCCCCCCCCAAAAAAAAAATCAAAAAAAAAATCGCATATGCTGATGAAATGAGGCCTATTAGGCAATTCCGTTTCTATTTTTTAAAAGGGTCAAAAGAAGTTGCGAAACAATAGATCTAGGTTAGCTAGCGGTAGGCCTACCTCATAGATCTATACTTAATACATAGGCCTACACATGGCTATATTCCTTGTTTATGTATGAAAGTGGCCTTGACCAACCACAGTCGAATGTAGGCCTAGCCTAATGGTTATGCTATAACCAGTAACCCCTCCCTTTATTTTACTACATAGAAAATTGTCATGCTGTAATGGTGTAACGATATAATTTTACTTCCCGGCCGCCCGGCCCATCCCGTTTAAAAATGATCACTCCTTAAAATAAATGGTTGATGCCTACTGTAGATCATGCGGTCACTCCAAAGAAGCTATCCTCAAAATACTGCCACAGAGTACAGATAATAAAAAGCTTCTGAGACTAGTTTGCTTTTAAATTGACACAATTAAACATCACTTCATATCCATTTTAGGTATTCATCTCCAAGTCATACGATGCAACAACACATTTCGAGACAACATGCCAAGATGTGCTGGATATCTACAGACAAGCAACCGGCTCTGACTTCGACTTCTCGCAGATAACGCATAACATTGAGCAGGAGTAGAGGTCCTTCTGACGTAGTAAAGCTGCCAGTTGCTGCCTGACGTAGACACCGCACCAGGTGACAACTGCACGACTCGCCAGACAAACTGACTTCATGACTAGTCAACAGTTGCCCACAATCAATCGCCTATATGGTCATGCTGGGCCAAAGTTAGCTTGACATAAGTCAGGGGTTGCCGATAATATCTATATTAAGATTTAAATATTTTAAAAGTAAGTGGGATGAGTTAAGATAGACTCTATGGTAAACATTGTCTCGCAGTTATATCAAACAGTCAAAGTGGGCTTGTTGAAAATGCGTGCATAACATGTAAGATATCCGGATATTCAAGCTGTCTTTGTGCCGTTATAGGCAATATCGCAACGTTCATGATTTAATTTACTTATGTTATTTACCCGTAGCAAAATTGAGCTTTTGTCACTCATTCTTTTCATTCATAGTCAATCTGTTATTTTCGCAAGGTATTCACTGTTAATAAGTGTGGTCGAGTAAATGGTACAGTGATATAGCCACGATTTAATGTGTACATTACTCCTGTGAAGTAACAAGTAAAATTGGTCACCCGTTTGTGCCTGTGCGGATCTAAAAGCATAGACATGTGCAGGCACAGATTGGTTAGTAGAACCTCCACTGGAAATTACATTTTTGACGCATCTATTATAAAAGTGGAATTTTTCACTATTAATTATAAATATCATTCACCATAATAAGAAATGTACCTTGTTTTTGTAATCACTATAGATAATGAACTGGATCACGACATGGTATTATTGCTACTTTTGAGTAATTCTGTTGAGGTCCTTTAGGTAGATGTATCCTTACTCTATGGGGAGGAGGTGAAATGAGCTGACTACAAAATATCACCCAAAGCATTTGCTCAACCTGAGGTTCCAGATTTGAATATCAGCTGAAGCAGTTGCCAGTTGGTGAGAGTGTTTTGGGGATTTTGGCTCGCTTTGGACCATGCTGTGGTCGCGCTGCATGTGATGATATTACATTCCTGTGCTTCTGATGAAACTGTTGGGAAGCACACCCAGTGAACCACTGGCTCTGTGACCAGTCCCACGCCGCCTACACATGGCAGGTGACCCAACAGTGGCGATGGTTCACCTTATGAAGCCCCTAGAAAGATAGCTGACTAAAACAAAAAAAAACTCCAAAATTGAAAAAGGTCCCAGTGATGCCTCAAGTTGTGTAGCTTTCGAACATGTGGTATTTGTAGCGTGCGGTCATTGTGGATGCGGACGGCGGGTAGACAAGGGATGGGGAGCATTGCTGTGACGCCCATAGTTAGCACGGCTCATAAAAACACTTTTGGGGGATGGGGAACCAAATCATATCTTGTCTCACTTCTGGTGATTCTTCACCCACATGTGGGTCACCATTCCAAGTGCCATTGATTCTTACAGATCTGGCAACCCCGACTTAGTTAAGCATTCAGGCTAACCCGGTCTCCATCACCACCACCTTATAGTCCTATCCTCACACGGACATGATTCCTACTAATCTGGCGTTAAATTAATTCAGTGAGTGGTTGCCAGAAATAATCAATCCCATTGAACAGGGAATAATAACATTACCCCAAATTCGTCTCAACATGATGTATCCTGTGCTTAAACACTCTGGTGCAATGTCTTTAACAAGTAGCAGTTATATCTTGGAATGGAATGCTGTAGTATATGGGGGGTAACTGGAAGCAGTAACCATGGTTACTCCATTTGCTGGGACTTCTTCACGTGCTGTCTGATGTCCTTATAGGGTACAACGAACCCTTTTGCATTAACAATCCCTTGTGATGGCGACCTTATGGTGGGTCTTTGATGATGCACTTTATCAATATAAGAGCGGACCATGAGTCCATTGTGCCAGTGTGGTTATGACTAGTTTAAATATTATTCCTAGGACGGGACACCTTTTGCTGCATACAGCCTGACACGTGTGTGTGCTACTGTAGTTGGTCTTGAAAGCTAGGTTTAGGACAATGCATGCGCCTAAAGAGAGAACTGCATATGTGAATATCTATATGATAATGATAAATGGGCCATGCATCATACTGGCCGAGTATTATAACCCCGGGTGAAGAGTAGAAAGCAGATATTCTGTTGCAGGTGATTCTGTATAAAGACTGGTAAACGAAGTGTGTTCTACGGATCGCATAATGTCAAGACAAATGTATTGATACTGGTTTCAGAAAGGCCAGCAACCTTGTGTGTTATGTGGAAACAAGAAACAAAAGGCAAACTGTCGTAGCATGTACTTGCTTGTAGTGTCCACTATTTGTGTTGTATTGTGTACAGACCAAGTGAATATATATATATATATATAAAAATGGAAAAATATATAGATTTATTTCAGTCGGATTGCTCCTCGGGGCCACTGGGACTCGCACTCGGGGCCATTTCAAGTCAGGGCAGATAATTTAGCCTCAATACCTTAGTTACTTCACTTCACTCGGTGTTACTGTAAGCTGAAAAGGAAACGCATCATGCTATCTGTACCGCAATCATCTTGGCAAATAAAAAGTCCTCGGTTTAAATAGCTTGTGTTTTGTTAAATCATGTTTAAAAGATAAAGCCGCTTACATATGGTAAAATGTTCAACCCCGACCCCCAGGTCACTTGTATGGTATTCCAAGTACTATTCCAAGTTCTAGTAGAACTTCAAATTATACATGTATTATTATTTATATATACATCAAATAGGCCCTCCAAAGAAACTTATGATCAATTCCTATTTTGATTTAGTGCTGCCATGACTAAATTCAAAGACCATACAGAGATCGATCGCGATGTCTCTTCTTTTTAACCTTAAATATACCTGCTGATGATATCAGTGCATGTGAAGACCTCGACTTCTCAATTCGACATGGGGGCTTTGTGATATGAAAAACACATATATGTATTCGTGTAGATCCATGGATATGGTAACTTTATCCTTATACATGCATATATGTGGCTTTCTCTATTCAACCACGACCACCAGTAGTGGTCTCAGTGAGGGTAATCCCGCAGAAAACTGAGATTCTGGTCAGAAGTGAATACTGCAGGGGCACTGAATGGTCCATAATTAAGTTGGAAATGATGCCAATATTATGAAAACTTGTACACATGCTGCTGAATGTCTGCCAGTTTCAATCAAATAATAGGAAAGATATTCCCAGTGAGTTTACTTTTTTTTCAAATGCTAGATTGGGGATTAGTGAAAATGCAAATTATTCAGTGCAAATTCAGGCGGAATTCAGGTGGTTTTACGCTACAGACCAGTGCTCAAATTTACCGTGGTCAGTAGCTAATTTTGGTTGGAAATGTTTTGTAGAAAAGATGTATCTTTTAGGTCAAGGGTGATTTTCAGAAATTGTAAATGTCCTGGTAGCTGTTATTGCGTTTTCCGCTATATTAAATTATATAGTAGAAGGATTTCCTTCGCTGAGACCTAGTGGTAGCCACTACCCTAGCTGTGTGGCAAGGCGTCTAGTAGGCGGCCTGCCGAGGTTGAAAGCTCAATTACCACTACCCCTGCACTCCCTCAGGCTCCCCTTGTAATTCCCCGACACCTCTCCCTCCTTTACCCGGTAACTGCGAACAGGTTGTATTGTATTGTATAATTGTGGTGTATAGGATATAACGAAGGATATAACGAATTAGAAGATTGATTTACAGCTTTATGTGTCGACTGACAGGGTCGGAAAATAAGTTAATCAAAAACATGGTGGATCCCACAAGTGATACTCAGTATACCTCACATATCTGGAGGTGCTGGTATCGAGATCTTTATGTACACTTTAATATCACATAACTGTATTTTTGTAATTGTATAACATGTAAGTGTTTTGTTACCTATGGACCTTTTGTACAACTGAGTCTGAAATAAAGTTTTGAATTGAATTGAAATTGAATTGATACTAGAACAATATGAAAGCCATGGATTGACGTCCATGCTAGAGCTCCCGAAGCAGACGCCCCACGATAGGGCGCGAACGAGTCGCACGTCACCTAGCGGCTGAATCCGGAACTACACAACCATTGTTGAAACGGGTCCGATGTGCGAGTAACTTCCGGCCTTCCAATCACAGAGAAAAGCACTTGGCGCCTTTGTTGAACTAGATATTACAGACGTTGGCACGCAGAAATTGTATTTATAACATCATTAGCCCTTGAGTTAGAGGTAAGTAGGTAGGGTCTAGTGTTGTGTATGTATATAGAGGTAAGTTCCCACATTGTTGTCCTATATGATGTAGGGTTTGCAGTGCCCCTTCCTCTGGACGTCTTCATCCTCCCTCTAGCCTGGCAGAGGCTCTGGCACTGCCCTGCTGGTCTGACTCATTCATTCACCCACACACTCACGACTCAACATTGAACAACAATGAGTCAAGAACATGTCCTTAGATTTTCTTTGTCAGGTACTAAGTACTGTAAATCTAGGCATCTTCAACACAACACACACACACAAAAGCATATTAGGCTAGATATTGGAGGTGAGTGTTCTCTTCACCCATAATTGGCCATATCATTCAAATTATAAATTATTATATTGGCTATATTCAATATTTAATTCGATACCCGATACTACATATGTATTAAAACCTATACTTGATAGGCTACCTATATAGAATTTCGAGATATATCATGAAGGTAAGTCCTAGGCCTAATAGTAATATGAGGGCCCTTGATGGGGGGGGGGGTCCCCATGTCGCATGTCGATTTTAAGAAATGGCCATGTCGCATGTCTATGTCGCTTAAAAATGCTAATGTCCCATGTCGATTTTAAGAACTGTCCATGTCACATGTCACTATCTTTTTAAGCCTCATGTCGCATGTCACTAGGCCTCATGTCGCATGTCGAATTTAAGAAATGCCCATGTCGCCATGTCGAATTTAGGGGTCTAGGGCCATAATATGTGGTTACGATCTGAAAATCCCAAACTTGTGAAACTCTCCTCTGCATTAGTCAATGGGACCTTAAACTACACAAACAATCAAAAAAACAAAAACTGTCGGTCCTTGTTTGGCCGGTTCTGCTCAAAATTGCACGCTGTGGCCACTGGTGTGACCGGGTTTTCGAGCCATACATTTATGATTTAGAGAGGATATATAACTGCTTATCTATCCATGCTAGTTGATCCACCCAATGCAAACAGCCATGTCCGACAGTTTGCATAGCTCCTCACCACCACCCCCCACCCCCCCCCCACCCACACACCCAATGACAAGCTTAGCTAGGGGTACCGACTATTAAATCAAATATTAGATAATGAAACATGTCACATGTGGAGCTATAGTACCTAATTTATGTACTGGGTAGTCATAACCTGTAGGCTGTGACACTGGCTGGCAGGCTAGAATACTTTTCATTGCACATACATTTAGTCAGAGGGTTAGGCCAGGTTATAATATCACATACCGGTAGGCAGTTCGCAGGGAGGGTCTCAGATTCAACATTCTATCGGAATGTGTTTTAGCTAATGCCATATGATTCAATGCCTGATGTCCATTACAGCTGTATATTCGTATCTTGTATTTTCCATAATTAATGGTTTTGTTTTCTCATTTCAGAGGAAGGTGTCTAACAGCAACCCCAGGAGTCAATAGTTCAACGATACAGACAGCTTCATTGTAGATGGTGTTCTGAACTAGTAAAAACCAAACATGTCGTCGTCAGTGACATATAGCATATGCCATGGAATGCCTTTTCGGATCTTTACGTCTATCGCTTGTATCGGCACATTGGTACTACAAGCCGGCATCCTGAATTACTACCTGGTGATGGCCTATGGAGTCAAACACTGGTCCTGGTGGGTGGCTGATGGTGCCATCTTAGCTGTCTTCATAGCCGCTTTTGTTGTCTCCCTCAGAAGTATGAAGGTAGTATCTGAGAAAAACGTTCGTCGAGCGATGGCCAACCAAGGACCGGTCGTGCCAGGTGAGCTTCCGCTAGGCTATGTGGCCTGGATCTGTTATTCCATTGTTCTCGCTGTGCGCGTGTGGCTTATATTCTGGGATGACGCTCAGAGGCTCAAAGAGACTGATTTCTTTGGCCCAAACACGCTTAAGATCACTGTAGGTTTATCCTGCTTTGTGTTCCTCATGCTGGTATCTACGCACCATGACTCAGAACATGGTTCCACGAGGGAGTCTTTCATCAAGCAGATCGTATCGGGTGTGACTTTTGACCTGCTCGATACTATTGCCATCCTGGAGGTGCTCTTCATCCAGGAGTCGCACGTCTTCCTGACGTTCGCGCTCCATCGGTCAATCCTGGTCATTGCGTGCCTCAACATCACGCTACCCACACTACCACTCCTGGTGCTCAGCAAGACGCGTTATGGCAAGGTCAACTTAACCAAGACTTTCCATGTTGTACATCACCTCATCTACCTGCTACTCATTAACGTACCCCTCTTTGTGGTCAGAATCATCCTCTGGCATGTTAAGAACACCAACATCTCTGTCTTCCTGCTCAAGAACCTGCTCAGTATAGCGTTCTCCATCCGCTCACTCATCGGTGAGTTCAGTGCTGCGAACGAGGAGCGTGAGGCCGGTATGCCACCGGGCACCGAGCTGGCCATAATGCATGCAGCGCGCCCACCGCCTCCCATAACTGTAGAATATGAGCGGGAAACAGATCCTAGTATCAGTGAGGCTGCCACCCTGCCCATCAGACATAGGTCAGGGGACCCCATGGGGGAGACCAGGCCGCGCTTTGTGTAGTCGTCTAGTCGCTAATCTGGGGACAGATGGGATATTCTTGGTAAATGGAGAAAAACATTAACTGAAGGAACAACATAATATAAACGTTGACCAGGATTCCACATGTTTATTAATTTGAAATGTATAATAGCTGAGATTAAATCGGGATTGATTGGGAGGGAGCACCTGGCTATTTCATCAACCCGTCCCCATCCCCATGACATGACATGGTCCCCGTATTATGGAATTCTGAAAGAACAGGTAGCTGAATGAGGTGTATATCTTTTAAGAACAAAAGTGTGTACATGTATTTCGGATGTAACTCATGTCAAATGTCCATAGCGAAATATCAGGACCTCTGGCAGTTGATGTTGTGTGCTTGAACAAATATAGACGCAATACTTATAGATCTGTTCAAACGAAGGAAACCTAATCAAGTATATCAATGTGTTGTAAGATAGCGGCCGAGCAGGCACTAGTTAGTCATAGTGCATTGCACTGTAATGTGATGCACCGATTTTAGTCATATATTATAAAAGTCTATGAAACCGTCAGTCAGTTGTTTGGGGGGACTATAGGTAATTTTGTTACACCTATATGTAGCTTTAATGATCCAACGATGATTGAACATTTTTATATGTAATCTGAGCTCATAACGCCCACAGGAATATTCCTCCATTTATGATTATATCTGGAAGTAAGATCTATGTTTTGTGAAGATCTGACTCGGTGAATCGGATTATTAGGTACACTTGATTGGTTTGGTGTGTTTATGCATGCAGCGAATCGTTTTGAAAATGCATATCCCTCAATGTAAGATTTCACTTGTCGATCATATTCTCAGGCAAAATATGTTTATGCATTGTTATGTGATTATAGATGTACTTTATGCTACTTGTGGAGATTAAGACACGCTTGAACTTGACTTACTGATGATTTTTTAGTCTGTGGCGCTCTTAAAAAGTACTACATAAGATGCTGACGTTTCACTCACGATTCTTTGTAAATGGATATATTTGTATTATATGATGAATATTGTACATTAATGACTCATTATATTACAGTGCATCGAGTGATTATTATAGATGCAGCTTAGTATAGGACTTTCTACATGAGTTATGCAATTAGTAAATGCATAGTAGTTTATCTTAAAGTGCTTATGAAAAGGACCAAGAGACATGTATTTGTAAATTGTGGGAGATACCGGTGATTACGCACCTATTAAGTTGTCTTAATGATATCAAAACTGTAGTTGATTCGGGTGTAAAGGGGCATCCATTACTCGCATTTACCATCCTGTGCTATTATTGTTGGTTACAGTAGGCTGATTCTTTGTTGTACAGTGGCATTTGGTACTTTTACCTTAAGATGACCGTCCAGACTAGGAACTTTCCTTATGATTTAACGAGCGAGTTTAAACCATGACAAGTAACTTCAAGATCTATATGTGCTACCGATAGTGGTCAGTTGGTACCGTTTGTGTTTTAAATCTGCCCAGGATTGCTACAATGGAATTGGTGTATATGTCATTTCAAACATCCATATCACTCATATCACTGGTTATATTATATAGAACTCTTACTTCAATGTGACGCCAGCTTATTGTCAGGTCTCAAAGGAGTGAACTTATTCACCCTCATATCTCCTTTTGGGTTCTCTCTGATAACTTAACTATAGAGGTCTATTCCACTGTTGCATGTGCAACGATATATATATATATATATACATTAGTTAGGAAATGTATATTATTTGATAACACATTTGCCAATTTTATATTTAGAGATCAGTGATTTTAATCATGTTGTACCAACTTACTATATCAGAAAAATAACGAGCCGAGAAATGTATTTGAACAAGTTCTCAATCAAAACAAAAAGCGCAGCATGCACCCATATTTCCTGTGCTCAAATGCACAATAATCCCAAGGTCTTATAGTAGACACGGTATACATGTGGAAATCGAAATTATAGTAAATTAAATTAACTATTTGGAAAATAATTGCTATGTCTATATATATACGATAGCAACCGACTGTTAATTTCCGCTTTTTAATATATTCTATTCGCTGGTAATCTCAAAACCCCATTTTATATCCAATTTTCAGGACAGGACGAAAACAAGTATTTCATAGATAGATTTAGTCGAATGGTCAGTACATGCTGCACTTCTACATCCCTAGTCCATTCCTTTGACGAGTATCTTACAGGAAATTATGCCAAAGCTAAGCCCCTTGTCATAGCAGGAACTTAGATTGATATAGCAGGAACTTAGATTGATTCTATTTCATTCCATGCAAAGGTAACGCAATTTTAGATAGATTCTGTACATGTCAACTATATGCGTCAACTCCTAGTCCGCATTACTCTGCTAAATAACTATCTATAGGTTGTACCTGGTCGTCAATATATCATAGCTCATCTTATTGTCTTCTATGAAGTATACCGTAATCTCTATGCATCTAGAACATGCACCTAAAGTCTTGAGCTTATTTTTAAAGGCCATTAAAGAATGGACAGTGGTTGTTTACATTAAACATGGTATATGCTCCCATACGTATACTATAAACATAGGTGCTTACGAATTGTAGGATATAGAAGCAGTGATATATTACAAGGCATTTTACCGCATGATGCACACCAAAGATGACATATTTTGCTGAAACCCTATTATTTTTGTTAGGTTTAGACGGATATGGACGTGTTATATTGTCCTCAGCACACATTGATTATAACATGTCTTAAGGGAGTGGTCATTATTCAACAACAGGGGTGTTGAGGATTAAGGGGGCACCAAAGAAACTCCTTGATATGAGGGGACCGAAAAGATTCCATCCCATTTTGATAAAACAGCACATGCTGTTACTATAGGCTAGCCAAAACTGGTCGGCCGCAAAAAGAAAGATGGCCCATTCGCGCGAAAATCCCCCAACCCCCTCCCCCCCCCCTCCTTGTTGTTAAAAATGACCATCTTCTTATTACCAAGTAATAGCAGTATAAGAGAGAATTTGGAAGTTATTTAGTAGACCTATCTGCTGCACTGTTCGTGGATTGAAATAGATACTACGTAGGTTCTAGATACCATCCGCCATGCAAAGAATTCAGAGTCGTAACAATACATCAGCATAATATAATTGTGTAAAATGGAAATTATTTGGTACTGTATAGCTCTTATACGACCATTATATGATACAGTGTAAAGTCTTACTGAGTTGGTGCTTTTTTAAGGATGGAACAATTTGTATTATAAACTCAGGTTTTGAAGATGTTTACCGTAGAAGTAGATTTCAGATGATGTCCCAATTATCATATACAATATAAGCAACTCAGAAGGCCTATCATTGTGAAATGTACTCATTTTACAATGAACAGTTTGTAAGCTGGCTCCACTCACTATACAGTCATAATGTACATGTCAATTCATCGCTGGCATTCATTGCTTCTGAGATCATAGCGATTGAACTATTATTCATATGCGCTGATTGATATCCTGAGGAAGACGTGCAGTTTTATCTTCCTTCCCAGCAGCATTCCAGTGTCCATTCCCCAGGAGCTACGCCTCTTGTTTATAGTGTATATGTCTCCTTCAATAGACTCTGCACTGATGTTAAAATAGTAAAATAGGACCTTTCCCAATAGCTTGTTTTGCAATAAATAATTTTGAGAACTATGGCGAGCACATCTATATTTTCCTCTGAAATGCCCTGAAATAAATTACAAAGAGTAAATTTTGTGTATATACTGGGCAGATATGCCAATGTTAAAAAAAGGCTATTCGCAAGAAACAAGCCATTTAGGGGAGCGCGCAAGTCTAGTTCTGTCTTGGGCTTGTTGAATGGATGCTATGTTGACGTTAAATAGTGTATACAAATCAGCGCAAGGCTAGAAGGTTGTCTTGTTAACAGTCCTTGGAATGTTGTTAGCTAATTTCACCTCATTCTCCACTATCAATAAAACAAATATAATGCATTATTGTATATCAAATTGACAGTATTCTTTATGCAATGTAATGTAAATCTGATATGCTGAGTGGAAAGAGTAAGGACAGGTATTAATTAATAGTTAATACATGAGCAATGTTGTTATGCTGATAATCGCAGAGTTGAATGAATGGACAAAAAATGGGCATTTGTCAACAATCTTACTGTTTTGGGGACCTGTGAATTGTTTGGTCCTAGGTAATTCGTTTGTATTTGTTATAAGAGTGGATAGGAAATCATTTCAAATTCTACACTTATATTTCCGCCTTTGATATAAGTATGTAAATAAGATAGTAACGTATACGATTCCAACAAACATTAAATACACATTTATAAAGTAAGTGTAAGCGTTGGAAGTGAAACTGTCATATTACTCAGATAAAGACTTCTATTTACGCAACTGTCCTTTCCAATTAAACGCACTGTGATTATAGCTCGCAGCTGCAGAGAGCATAAAAATAAATCTGCTACTCTAGGATTGTAAGCGAATGAGCATATGCGATTGGACACATTCTTTAAGGGAGTGCTCATTTTTTAACAACAGGGGGGGTGGTGAGATTTCGCGCGGAGCGTGCGAAATTTTTTCACCCTCCCCTAGAGGGGTCGAAATTTTTTACCCCCCCCCCCCTGGGCAGGCCGAAAAACGCGCGCGTTCGCGCCCCTTTGTAGCATAGTAACACGCGGGCTTTTTCCCTCAAAACAGGTTGAATTTTTTTGACCCCCCCCCCAAGAGGGGTCTACATTTTTTACCCCCCCCCCGGTCAGGGGGTCCAAATTTTTTACCCCCCCCCCCCCCAAATCCACCACCCCCCCTGTTGTTAAAAAATGAGCACTCCCTAAGAACAGAAAAAGCTTTATAAGTGATACCATTTGTAGGTAGTCTGGAAAAATCCGCATCTAGTTCCGAGAATGCAAGGGCTTGTAATGATAGTAAAACAACGGGTCACTTCTAATGGCACCCATTTACTACCATAACGAAGTAGTTTATAAAAGGAGACAAGTCATTAACTATTTGGTCTCTAATGAAATTATTAGCTCTCAATTCATTGCTATATGTATAGCATCCATATAGCTTACTGTATTTTGATTTGGCAAAGTACACTATGCCATGCTCTTATATTGTTGCATAGGTGAAGTTTGTAAGCGATGTTCAAGCCTTTGTCGCCAGTGATAGCTCATTGTCAAACTGCTAATAAAACCTTTGTATCAATGATGATTATCATTTGTTTTAGTCATATTTGAATTGAATTGAATCTTTTATTGGTCGGTAGCGTCTTGCGACGCTTTCTACCCGAGCAAATCCACATACATGTGCTGTTAAATGTTGATGTCATATGCAGATACGATTCATAATATAGATTATTTATGCTATTGATAATTAAATTAATAAATCGATAGCCGGTCAATATACTGTTGCCGGAGGGTTTTTAATTAGATTAAGTCAATGTTCTTCGGGCTTCTTTCTTCATTCCTAGCCACTTCACAGTTTAATACTTGCTGTATTAGCAAGAGTAGTAGTAGTTGCCAATTGGCACGTCAGCACATTAGCCAAGTCTTAATCAGTAGGTGATACAAGTCATTTCACATTTTAGTTCATTAGCCGAGTAAGAGTATGTACAAAACTCAGGGTACATGATGCGTGACATCTGCGTACCATAATAACTTACAGTAGAACCGAGTAAATAATATTAGCAAGTTTTTATAGCCGATTATTAGTTCATTGACAGTTATTTCAGGTTTAGTAGTTGACCGGATACAACTAATTCAATTCCTTGTTGAACTCCTCCTCAGACTTTAGCTTTTGCATTTTGAGAGCTAAGGCATTCCATAGAGAGACCCCTCTGTAATAGGGACTCTTCTGGAAGAAGGCTGATTTGGGCCGCCGAATTCTAAATTTCAGCTTTCTATCTCCTCTCGTACGGGCATGTACCCCGGTGGTAGCCTCGCCCTGGAGGGCAGATTTCCACATCATTTTTGTTAGTTGCTTCTTGCGTTTGTCTTCCAGCTTCAGAACTCCTGTGATTGTGTGTAATGCATTGACGCTGACTTCTCTCATCCTGCTTTTTGTGCATATACGCAGAGCTCGATTTTGCAGTTTCTGCAGTTTCGATAGCTCAGATTGACATGCACTGCCAGTGTAGAAGCTGCAGTAGTCCATCACGGGGGCAATCATGCTCTTGTACACTGTTAGGCAGCAATCATTTGGGACTCTTTTGCTCAGTCTTCCCAATTTGAAAACTTTATTCCCCACCGATTATTATTATTTATTTTTTTTGAATGATATTTATCTCTTTAATAATACCGTAGGTAATACGATATGTTTTAACCCTACATTATGCTACAGGGGCCTCACGCCTCAGTAATATCGGCAAAATAAAAAGCCCTGACTGTGTGTGTGGGTTTTCTTTGGCCAGGACATTCCGGGTATTTTCCTTTATCCTATCCAGCATATAGGACTGCAATATCTTGCCAATCTTATATCATCCAATAATGCAAACTTCATGCTTTTGATCTCATGCAGTTGATTACATCAAAAATTAAAGGGGAAATAAGACATAAGAGATTTCAGTATGTCCCCTGTGGCACTTTTAATTCCAGTCTATATGTACATATCCTGCAAGACTCCTTCCCCTTTTTATATAAAAATATATGGCCCATCTGACCCACACACTCACAATCTCAAAACAAAGGAGTAAACCTTTAAGGACTGTATAGTGCATTATACAAGGAATGCACGAATGTAGCCCCTGCATTAACACCAGTATTGTATTCATGCATCATACCATCCTAGGGGTTGATGTATTCCTGAAACAATCTACATATGTGACACGATCTGCGAAAAGGGCCCTTAGTGCAGGGTGCATTAAGGCCCTTCTTCCCAGTGCATGTCACATATGCTGAATCATCGCTTATAGTTATCATGACACCCTTAAAGGGTTAACACTTGATGCAAGCCACATGTAGTTGGTGGCCACATGTTTAGGACCTGGATGTGAGGGGGAGGGGGTAGACTCTGGGATGGAGGAGACGCACGCAGGGTGGTGTCAGTTGTGGATCATGGAAGATAACTCACCAGTAATGCATCATGCCAACTCTACGGGGTTGGTAAATTCCCACATTTTACCTGAACGGTAGTGCCTCCTAGTGACAAGCAGGTAAATTAGGTAACTGCGGTGTAACTCCAGCAAAACTCCTTAAGGATTTCAATAATTGACTCAGGGTTCCGCTGAGACACCCAGCGACCATTTTTTCCCTCATTTCAGAAGTACTACCTTTCAGGGAAGCCAGGGAAGCCATCAAGGCAGGTGGGTGGGAGCCAATGTGTGGAGATAGATGGCATTGATACAAAGAGTTAGATAGCACAACAGAAGAAATCGGACATCAATATCATATTGAAAATACAATACAAAAAGTGTCACAAAACTTTCTGAAATTGTCTGCAATGAAGACTTGTATAGAAATGTACTGTGGACTAGGCTTCATTGCCAACATGGTTGTATACAACTCTATGTTAAGTCTATGGAGGGGTCAGGGGAGATGCTTTTTTTTAAGACTTTAATCGGCCTGACACCTTGCAAATCTGCATTATAGTACGCCTGGCCTGCATGAAGCTGCATGAAATGAACGAATGTCTTTGTCCACGTGGGAAACTGAAGCGAGGCTTCAGTTGACGCTGACGTTGCCCCAGTGGGCAAACTAACGTTGAATTAATGTTGATTCAATGGTAGCAATAACATACTATCAACAGTTGATACAGGGTTCGTTTATGGTTGATATTGATGAGGTCATCAACGTTGACAAGTAATCATTGATTCAACATCAGTATTAATGGTTGAATCAGTGTTTGTTTAAGGTTGATGTTGATGAGGTCATCAACGTTGTGAACTCATCATTAATTCAAAGTTGATATAGATGTGCTGAATCAATAGTATGATCATCAACTATGATTTTATACTGAATGGCTTATGTTGAATCAACTGCTGAATATCAACTTTGAATCCACTTTGGATCAATAGTGCACATTTTACATTGTTTCAAGTTAGTTATTCAATGTTGAGGCAATATTAGATATTTGTTACACATAGAAGTTGATTCAACTATAGCCTGTCAACATTGAATCAACTTGTATTTTTCAAAGTTGAATCAGAGGTACACATATTGCTATTCTACTTTCAATGCAATGATGATCCATGGTTAGAGTATCAACATGAAATTAACTTTGCTTAATGCATACAAAATTTTATGTGAAAAAAATAGTCAACATGCTTTTGAACTTTATTTTGATGGATCTTTTATTCAGGATGACAATAATGGTCACAAATGATACCACAATAATCTGCCTGTATAATAAGTTATTTTATTGATAAATAGAGTCACATGCACACTTCAGTCATCACAGTAACTTCCTTTTTGGCATTGATAAGGCCTGGTCAAATTAGGATAATAGCAATCTTAGCATAATAATTATAATGATAACCCACAGAGGTACTCATATACGACCAAGTTTTAGTATCTACCAAAAAACGATTTGCAACCAAAAAAAAGCATTCACAAATCTTCATTTCCAGACTCAATTAGTGGGAAATTTAGCCAAAAGTGATTATAAAGAGCCTTTTTTGCTTCATTAATTTTCTAGGTTCGAATTTGATCATTCCTGAATAATTAAGGAATTTCTGGGATTTAATGAGGGGGAATAATACGATAAATCCAGTTGAACAGTTTATAATCTTTTAGTAGAAATATGGTAAAACTACACATATCATTAGTATGTTGATGTGACCATACAAAATGTCTATCACATTCCTCCCATTATTTGGCATTGCTATCGCGGTGTAATGTGAATGAAACAAAAACCATTATTTTTTTAGTTTATTTGTACTTTAACAGCATTATGGGATAGCAGCATGATATACTTTTCAATATTAATGGTTGGAATGGGTCTTTGATGTGAATAAAGAGGTCTGTTTTTCTTTTATTCCCTAGAGATGAGGGCCAAAATGTTAAATACAATTGACTGGTTTTCATAACAGAAAAAAACTGCAATATGTGACAATTTCCCAGCATGTAACAATGTAATGAAATTGCCTCCTGGTGTTCTGGAGATTATTCTTCCAAAGTTGAGATGTGATACTAAGTATATGAACAATGAGAATGAACTTTAGCAATTTCGAGCCTGAATAATTGCATTGCAGTTGGTCCAGATAGTAATGCTAGCATGTTTATATCATTTCTAAAGTTGACTTCTTGATTTTCACAATATCTTCAGCATATCTTTTCAATATAGTTAGCTGTTCAACCACACATATAGTTGGAACTAGATAACATAAAGAAGAGTAATACAAACAGGTGGGAAAATTATAATACAAGTGTAGGGGTTTACTACTGTAATCATTTCCATCCAGGTGACCGTGGAGGGTTAGTTCGTGTTGGTCCCGCCTGGCGTTAGTGTGGGCGGTATCCTGGAGGGGGTGACTGTCCCCTCTCGGGTACTGCGCACCACGTTTCAGGCGGAGCCAGCTCACCACGTGACCATGTAGGTTTCACGACCAAAGGGGGTATATAAGCCTCCCCTCCTCGTATAGTCACCAGTCAGTGCAGGCCCGGCTGACTCCCAGCATTACCCTACCCAATCGCCCGATTGAAACCAGCAATATTGCTCCGTCTCCTCCTTCGGGTTGAGACTTAGACTCATTGTACAGGGATACATTGAATAAACTTCATTCTACTTCGCACTTGGAAACTGACGTTCTTGTTCTCTTTCTGAGATTCCGAACCACTACACAAGCAATATTCTGGAATAATTTAGATTTCCATTGCAACCATCATTTCATCTTACATAAATGAAAAAAGACCCCAATAGTTGTATACGTTGTTGTCATAATGATAGTTAAGATGATGGTCACATATCAAATTCATATGAAGTGACCCCAGAGAAACTAGAGGTTGTATAAAGAAAACAATATCATGAGTGAACACATTCAGCACTTTTGTTGCAATTCGATTGTGGGATCCTGACATATATTGCAAGATTTCATACATTCTGACATTTAGCCCCCACCCCTTTGGTAGCCAGTGTATCAGTTTATTCAACAATATTGTGTCTAGTATCTGGATGGTTTTTCTTCTTCTTAACTCCTGGCTCCCCAAGGTCGCTAGCAATCTGTAAAGGAAAAAAATACATTCAAAAAGTCATTTCTGGATGATATATCATAAGCACATTCTACAACATTTATCAAAAATTATTATCTAAATGTACAAATACTTAATGCTCTAAATATTAAGCTGTCTGTTACCAAGTTAAGGCATTTCCAACAGAGACTCCTTGAGATATACAATGTATAACAATAAGACATACCATTGGACCATCATCACTGAATTTATTTAATTTTTTCTATTTTCTATTCCTATCATTTCTCTTATCTACAAATTTATCCTTCATTTTTTTCTTACAAGCTATCATTCCCTCTTGGAAATGTATGAAAGTCCACATCCGGAGGTTTTGCATAAGAATATTAAACCGGAATATATAAGTATAGCAGAGGTTAGAGTTGTAGATTGCACCCAATAATAGAACAGTGGGGGACAAACAAAAGCCACGTGGGTGAAACTTTATAGGGTATATGAACCATATCTCACCCAGTTAGATTGATACACTGATAGGAATCATTATAAAAATAGGCATTATTTCTGTAAATGAGATCGACACTACCTTATACATGTACTACGCATCATTATAGTGAAGACATATATATTGTAATAGAAAGACTAAGGCCGGCTGGGGAATGCAAGGAACACGAGAACACAGACAGTTTATGAATAAAGGCTTGTATTCAGGAAAGTGCTTGACTAGAGGTTATTATTTATACATAAGGCACATCAACAGTTCTTATGACCAACTGCGGAGTTCGGAGCTCAGGGAGTACGTCCGTCGCCAAGCTTGAGCCAAAGTAGACTGAGGCGCGACTCCGCAGCGCGCCCTAATATAGGGCTCGCTACGGAGGCGCCCTCTGGTGGGCGGCGGACGAACTACTCCTGCGCTCCAGACTCCGCAGCGGCTCCTTCCCGCTACACCCTTCCCTCGTTATTTACAGCTGTACCCTCCCTCCCTTATTGAAGTAGAGATAAATATAGACTCCGCAATACCGGATTACAATTGGTGGTATCCCTGCGACTTAACTGTAGTTACATTTGACTCAACATGCTTATTTATGTAGCGCTGCTCCCGCGAAGTTACAGTCGTAAACGGTGAGATCGGCTCGATCCTATGTTAACATTAATAATATTTAAACTGCACGACTCCTGCGGAGTTCGCTTATGATATAACCTATGCGGAGTCCCCTGTGGGGATCTTAAGTCTCTAATGCTGCCGGAAACATGCTGCCCGAACTTCTAAGGTGGTGAGGTGGTGGATGGTGATGATGGTGAAGATGACGGGTGGAGGGGATGACCGGTGCCTCCACGCCGGCCGCTCCGTCCGGACTTTCTGCGGGGTCCTACTCGTCCCTACGGCGAGGGGGGGATCCTCCTCCTTCCTACAAGTCAACACAATTTAAAGGTAAGGTCAGGTAAGATTTCTCTCTTCTTTTACTCCTCCCTCCCGTAGCGCTCACGATGGTAGTATCACTTCTCCCCTTCTTAAGTACTACCCGTGGAGGTCCTGTACTGGTCCTCCGCCGCCCCGGGGCCCTATACCGGGCCTCTGGCGTCTGCTTCATTCCCCTCCCTTCCTTCTTACGGCTTCCCCTCCCTCTCGTCCCCTCTGGTTATTATCAGGCTGGATGGCGAACTCACCTTGCGTGGTCGTGGCCTCCGCTCGTCTTGGAGTAGCCGGTATCTGGTTGTGATTGATGCTATGACATCGTATGTCCCCGGGCCAATCACCCGTAGACGGCTGGATACGTCGCCCCCGGTGGCCGCAAATTCCTCCCCCATGGAGATGGGGGGGAGTAAAAATGCAGCCCACCGCTCCAGCCGGTTTGGCTCCCTACCGGAGACAAACCACCACGGCATCCAGGCGGGTGGATCTGCCGTGGGCCCGTGCCGGTGGGATCCTAGCACTCGGGCGGCTGAAGGAGGGCCACTCCCTGGGCGAGCGGTTGGGGAGTGTCTTTGCGGTCGAGCGCTGGTGGGTGTGCGGAGTGGCCTGGTTCGCGTTCCCCCCAGTCGCTGCTCTTCCGCCGCCTTCTGATGATATTTGGCTCTTCCTTGTAGCCCTCCCCACTTCTGAGTGGGCGCCGGGGGCACCACCCTTTCCGTCTCTGGTCTGGCGGACTCCTTTGGTACTTTACGCCTCGGGTGGCTGTCTTGTGGGGACCGCCACTCCTCCGGTGCCGCTGCAGGGGGAAAGTCCTGTACTAGAGCGTCCAGGTGGGGGTTGGGTGGGGGGTGGGGTTCGTCTGGTTCCCTCAAGGGGGTAGACGTAGGTGGCCGGGTGGGATCATAAGGGTAAAACACTACTCTGTGTGTGGGGTTGCTGGGTGGCAACAATGTTACCAGAGAGTTGTTCCACTCCCCGTCGTCGTTGCGCCCCTCCTGCCAGACTACGTCTCCCGAGCCATCCCACATAGCCAGGAGATGTACCATCAGGTTGGCGGGCATGATAAAAAGCTCGCCGGCTACCTGAGGCGTCGCGGGCACCACCCTCCGCGTGTCGGCCTGTCCAGTGGTGGGGGTGGACGTGCCGGGGATGGTAGCGTCTGGTTCTCCCTCTGGAGGTGGGGACTGTTCCGGGCGTGGTGACTCTCCGCCTGCTACTTCCCGTGGGGAGATAGTGACGGTGGTGCGCGTCACTTGCTCCTCCCCCTCCTCTTCCTCCTCGGAGAGGGCTACACGGTGGTATCGTACTGGGGGGCGCGGGGGGGGCTCTTCCACCTCAATGACGTATCCCGCGCTGTGCGGGATAAAAAGACCTGGGGAGGTCTGCGCAGGGGAGGAGAGGGTATGGGTGAGGGACCTTTCGGTGGGAGGGGGAACTCCTGCTGCCACCAGAGCCTCCTTCTCCTCTGGAGTGTCCCCAAAGCTTAGGTAGATGCGCATGCGCTCCTGCAGGCGGCGGGCCCTCTCTTGTGATGTCTCCTCGTCCTCTGGCTGATCCGTGGGGGGGGGTGGCGACTGCCCGCCCGGGGTCCCCATTGCCATGAGGTTGGTGGCGGCCAGTGCCGCTTCTGCCTCGGAGGAGATGCTGGCTGCCGGTCGGCCTTCCGGCGAGCCCAGGCTGAACCCGGGTGAGGGGCCCAGCGAGTCCGCCCGCTCTTCCTGCAGGGGTGAGGTGGTGAGCTGCTCGGAGGCCGTTAGGGTGGATTCACTGCCCGATGGTGCCGCCTCCATCTCTTCTGGTTCTTTGGTTGGGGGTTGTTTTCGCTCCGCCTTTGTGGGGGTACGGGTCAGTACCACCACCGGCACCCGCAGTCCGATCTCCTCGGCAGTTGCTGCCTGTCTCGGGGGTTTATTTGGGGGTAGCATGACCACTGTCTCCTTCCTTTTCTTACCCCCCGGTGTACTCTCCTCCGTTTCTCTCCCCCGCTTTCTGGCTGAGGCAGAGGTGGAGCCAGTAGATGAGGTGGAGGAGGTTTTCCTGGCGGAACTGGTGGAGGTAGAGGTGGACGAGGCAGAGGAGGTCTTGCTGGAGGAGCCGGTGGGGGTAGAGGTGGAGGAGGTCTTGCTGGAGGAGCCGGTGGGAGTGCCCTTTGAGGTGGTGGCTACCTTCCTGCCCGACTCCGCGGATGACTCCGCAGCCTGTTGTCTCTCTCGGGCTCTCCTCTCCTCCACCCTGGGAGACGATCGATTAGGCACAACCACCACGCTAGGGACCGCCTTAGACGACGAGGAAGTGGTCTTACCCTTACCAGCCGGGGATGACTTGCTGTTGCCAGAGGTAGTGGGCCGGGCTGCGGAGTCGCGGCTCCTACTGGCGGAGGCGCTGCTCTCCCTCCGGCTGCTGGACCCCCGGGCCGGTGTGGAGGATCGTCGGCGGCTGGCCGACTCCGCAGACGGTGAGGGTGCCGTCTCCCTGGCCGCGGACGCTGGGGAAGTAGAGGAGGGACGGCGGAGGGTGGGGTCAATGGGGTGTTTGTCCGGCATGGGTTTCTCCCCGGTCACCCAGGGGTGCTTAGGGTCCCGGTGATAGCCCTCGAGGTGTCTCCTCAGGTCTCTTTTTCGCACGGCGGCAAAGACCCCCCCTGCATTCCCTCCTCGGCATCGGTTGGTGCCTGTGCCCCGGGGGCACAGCCATCCCATGGCCTGGCCATCTGCGTGCTGCTCTCTGATGTGCCTTGCCCTATTACATGATTTGGTGAACGTCTTATCACACAAGGAACAGTGATACAACCCGTCTGCCTCCATGTCGTCTGCATGCGGAGTTGGAGTGAAGATGGCGTCTTTATTATGGTTCTCATCCGGGCGGTGCGGATCTCGCCTCTCGCG
This sequence comes from Harmothoe impar, assembly GCA_947462335.1. Lineage (NCBI taxonomy): Eukaryota > Metazoa > Annelida > Polychaeta > Phyllodocida > Polynoidae > Harmothoe > Harmothoe impar. Next base: position 51,830,330 of record OX381704.1, read on the forward strand.
AGACCTGCCGCGAGAGGATGACTCCGCCGAACTCCGCGCGGAGTCCCGGTCGTCTGCATCCTTAGTTTGCCTCCCTCTTCCCTTTTCTTTAGACCTACTGCGATCTCTACGGGAGCCTGAGCTTGCTTGCTCCTCCCTGCGAGTTTTTGATGGAGCCGTGGTTGATGTAACTCCCTTCCTTCCCCTCATTTTTGCTGTGATGCTCTGGGACGCTCTGGTCGTTTCTGCGGAGCTTCGCGGAGTCCCCCGCCCGCGCTGGTGCGCGGCGATCCCCGGCTCTGCCCGCTGGTTCCCCCCGGGTGGTGCGGAGTCGACTCCGCAGCCGTGCCCCGACCATTTCCCCACCCACCTAACTACTGCTGCCCCCTCTCTTTCTTGTACTCCCGGGGGAGGAGGGGGGATGACCTTCAGTTGATCGAACGGTACTACTTTGGCCTTCCTGCCCTCCCCCTTTATTTCGTACACTGACTGAGAGATGCGGGCCGTTACTACCCAGGGGCCCGTCCACAGGCGTTGCAGCTTGGGACTTCGCCCTATCTTCTTGCCGGGGTGGTGGTGGTATACCGTGGCTCCCACCTCTATCTCCCGGGTGGTCGCCCTCCCGTCGTAATTGCGGCTCTGTCTGGCGACCGACGTCCCAATGTGTTCCCGAGCCAGGGCGTGGGCAGTGGCGGTGTTCCTCTGCAGGCTAGCGACATACCCCGGCCTGCCCTCCCCCACCCCTTCCATGGGCTCTGGGTACAGAAGGGCCAAGGGCAGGTTAGTTTCCCGCCCCAACATCATCATATTTGGTGTCACTCCGGTCGTGGAGTGCACCGAGGACCTGTATGCTGACATGACCATTGCGAGATGCTCGTCCCAATCTGAGTGGTCCTCCGCTACCACCGCGGAGAGCAACGCCTCGATGGTGCGGTTAGCCCTCTCCACCATTCCGTCCGAGCGTGGGTTGAAAGCACACGTGCGGGTCTGCCTGATCCCCAGAATGCGGATGACTTCCCGGAACAGGTTAGACTGGAAGTTGCGCCCTTGATCGGAATGGAGACTAACGGGGGCCCCAAACCGGCACACCACGGTGTCCACTAGTGCCCGAGCCACCGTGGCCGCCTCTTGGTTGGGGATGGCCACCGCTTCGGCCCATTTCGTGAAGTAATCTATGATGACTACTATATACAAATTCTTCCTGGGGGTTAGTGTCAGAGGTCCCATAACGTCTATGGCGATCCTCTCCATGGGCAGCCCCACCCCCACGTGTCCCATAGGAGCCCGTGTGGGGTGGGGTGCCGGCTTCCTTTCAAGACACATTTTGCACGTGGCCGTCCAGTAGGTTATGTCCCTTCTGAAGTCCGGCCAGTACCATCTTTCTTGTAGCTTCCGTACAGTTCTGTCCCTCCCAAAGTGTCCCACCATACCTCCCCCGTGCGCTGCCTCGAAGGCCTCGGCCTTCCTTTTGTCAGGTACCAGGATCTGAAACGCTCTGTTGCTTCCGGGGACGAACCACCATCTCCCTAGAAGTCCTTGCTTTATGGCCAACCTACCCAGTTGTGTAGCCAGAGATTTCACCGCGTACCCTTGGTCTGCCAGTGTCTCCTTGCAAGGTTCGGTCCCTTCCTCCACCCATTTGTACACCAACCCTAGAACGGCATCCTCCTTCTGGTCATTTTTCCAACTCTCTCTAACTTCCCCCGCTATGTCCGGGTCGTCTGCTCCCCGTCTAGTAATGGCCCGTACCGACGCCGGCACCGCCTCCTCTTCCTCGTCTGACCTCCCACACTGTCGGCAAGGGATCCGGGAAAGCCCATCCGCATTGCCGTGTAGCCTGCCGGCCCGGTGTTCTATAGTGTAATCGTAAGTGTCCAATATGGAGATCCATCTGGCCACTTGTCCCTCCGGTTCTTTGAAGGCCATAACCCACTTCAATGCTGCGTGGTCCGTGCGGATGAGGACGTTCCTCCCCAGTAGGTAATGTCGAAATTTTCGTAGCCCGAAGATAATCGCCAGTAATTCCCTACGGGTGACGCAGTAGTTCCGTTCCGCTCTGTTGAGCGTGCGGCTGCCGTATGTGAGGACGATCTCTCGTACATCCCCCCCCTCCCCTTGTCTTTGGGACAGCACCACCCCAAGGCCGGTGTCAGAGGCGTCCGTGTCCATGACCAGTTGTCCCTCATCCTCCGGGTAGCCCAGGATGGGTGACTCCATCAGTAGGCGACGCAACTCGTCAAACGCCACCTGACACCCCCTGTCCCACTTGAAAATTCGTCCCTTATCTGCCATCTGTGTGAGGGGTTTCGCCAGGGTAGCGAATTCCGGGACGAAAGCCCTATAGTAACCAGCCAGCCCCAGGAAGCTCCGCACCTCCGTCAGACTCTCCGGCACCGGCCAGTCCCGTATAGCCTCTATCTTCGCCGGGTCCGTAGCTATCCCATCCTTGCTGACCACATGCCCCAAGAAACCGACCTTCCTTCTAGCCAGCTGGCATTTTGATGGTTTGATTTTCAGGCCGGCGGCTTCTAGGCGCCCCAGTACCTCCCCCAATCGTTGGAGATGGCCCTCGAAGTCTCGGGCGAAGACGACGATGTCGTCGAGGTAGACCAGGCAGGACGTCCATTGTAGGCCCCGCATGGCTACCTCCATCAGTCTCTCGAACGCACCGGGGGCATTGCACAGTCCGAAGGGCATCACCGTGAACTGGTACAACCCCCGGTGCGTCGAGAACGCCGTCTTCTCCCGGTCCTCCGGGGCCATCTCCACCTGCCAGTACCCGCTGACGAGGTCCATGGTGCTGAACCATTGGGACCCCGCCAGCGTATCCAAGGAGTCGTCGATGCGTGGTAGTGGGTATGCGTCCTTTCTCGTGGCCTCATTGAGACGGCGGTAGTCCACACAGAAACGCATGGTGCCGTCTTTTTTCTTTACAAGAACCACGGGGGAGGCCCATGGCCCGTTTGCCGGTTCTATGATGCCCGAGGTTAACATTTTTTCTACCTCTGCTTCCACTAATGCCCGCCGATGCGGAGCGAGTCTCCTTGGTGGCATCCTAATCGGGGGGTGCTCCCCTGTTCGTATGTGGTGTTGGATGCAGTTTGCCCTCCCCGTGTCCCCTGGTCTCAGCTGAAACGCCCCACAGTGCTTGCGCAGGAGGTTCTCCAAAGGGGTCTTCCTATCCTCCTCGACGCCCTCCGTCAAGATGCGGATGAGGTCGTCCGCTTCCCCCGGGGTTCCCTGTGGATTGCAGGTGGCGACTCGGCACTTAGCCGCTTCCCCTCGGTTTATTTCCGCCGGTTCTTCCACGGGTTCCAGCGAGGCCAGTGTCATATCCTTGTACACGACGACTGCGTCTTGTCCAGGGTTAAATATTCGCACTGGTGTGGTTTCTTTTGTCGTGTCCACCAAGGCGCGCCCGACCAGCAGGCCCCTGTCTTCCTCCACCTCCCGTAGGCCTTCCACCAGGCCTCCTTCTCCTCCCGTCCAGTCTCCCACCAGGTATCCCCCTATTATGGCTTCTTCCCCTGGCGGTATTACTTTGGTGTGGCAGCTTATGACTCGACAGAAGTTCAGTTCCTCTTCCTCCAGCGTTGGTAGCAGCAACCGTTCCCCCGCCAAATCCACCAGAAATCCCGTTTGTAACAGGAATCGCGATCCCACTATTGCGTCCGTAGGTAGCTCGGACAGCTGAAACGTCACCTTCCACGATCTACATTTGACCCGGAGCAGCACCGTGACACGCCCGTATAATTGTAGTGGCCTCCCTTCCACCGAGTATACAGCTTCGTTTGTCACCTCGTAGGCCCCTGGTTCCCCATGGGTCCGCCACCAAGAGAGGGAGAGCATGTTCACAGTAGCCCCCGTGTCCACCAGACATTCTACGCTACTGTCCCCTATTCTCCCCTCCACCAGGAGGCCGGACCCGCCCTTCTCCAAGCGTCCTACCACGATCTCTGTGCGCCCCTCTCCCATGTCGACCCTAGACTGGCCATTGTCTAGGGTCGGTTTTAGTTTTCCGCCGGCTGTGGAATGATGGCCGGCGCGGAGGCGGTTCCTCCCGCTGCACTCCCGCTTGCCTCCCTTGCGTCAGCTGCGGCTATCTCGTCCCTCCACCTGGGGCAGCTACTCCTCTGGTGTCCCAACGCGGCACAGTGGTAGCATCGGATCTCGGACATCGGCAGCCGGTCCTTTCTCGGTCGGTTTGTTCTTTCTCCCCCCTTGTATGACGATGAGGAAGAGGAGGAGTTAGCCGGTTTCCCTAGTGCGGCCTTCATGGTCTCCCGGAATTTGGCGTTCTCCTCCCTCTCCTTCACGGCATCCTCCCGCATGGACTTGAGCTCTTCTCCCATTGTTTGGCCCGTGGCCCGGACATTCTGTGCCGAGCCATGCGGCCGCATGCAGGCTTCTGCATGCAAAGCCACTTGTACCGCTTGGGAGAGGGTAGTAGCCGACGATTGGTGTACCCACATTTGCATCTGGATGTCCTTCAAGGAGTCCACGAAGTGGTCCTTTGCCATAACATCCACCGTAGCCATGTCCGCCAGTGGGTACGCCAGCCTCGTGTACCTCTCTACTTCCTCCGCATGTGTTTGGAGGCATTCCCCCTTGTTCCTCTCCTTGCCCTTTAGTATGGCCTTGTATCTGGCGGCCTGGTTAGGGGGCTGGAACCTCGAGACGAGCGCTGCTCTCAGTTTCCTGTATCCTCCCTCCGCTCCTGGTTCTATCCCCGACAGAAGACGTCTTGCTACCCCTGTCAGGCTTAGCCCAAGAAATACCCCGGCCGTGGTTTCGTCCCAGCTGTTCGCCGTACAACACAGATCGAAGTGAGACAGGTATTCCGAAAGGTGTGTCTGGCTGTCGAACTTCCCAGGCATGTAGACTGGTTTCACCGGCTTCCTGCCCCAGCTCCCTTCCTGCTGCAATCCTTTCCCTGCCCCCGGTGTCATCGTCGTGACTGACCCAGCCACATTTGGTGACAGGTACTTCTGCGCATTCAGCTGGTAACCTTGTGGTTTCCATTCCATTGCGTCTCCCCCGCCTGGTGGGCCTCCCCCCATGTACGTAGCTGAGACCAACGGCTGCATACCCCCTGGGTTTGCCACTTGAGGATCTACTTGCGGCTTGGACTCTGCGTACCCCGTCCCCCATTCTCTTTCCGCCGGCTCCGTGGACACTCCCGCCCAACCCCCTTGGTTGATGGTGGCCCCACTTTGCCCCTGCACTTCAGCTGCTATAGCCGCCCTATACGCTGCTTCCCTCCTGGCTACTTCCTCTCGAGCTGCTTCTACCTTTGCTATCTCTCTCCGCACCGACTCTGCCCTCATGGCGTCCTCCTCCGCCCTTTCCACTCTCTCCGCCTCCATGCGTTTCCTCTCTGCCTCCAGGGCTGCGGCCCCTTCCCTAATCTCAGCCCGTCTTTTGGCCTCTATCCTGCTGATCTCTTCCCTTTCTCCCTTTCTCCTCTCTTCCTCCCTTTCCGTGGCCATTCGCAAAGCTTCCACTTCCCTAGCTACTTCCTTCTTTGACTCCTCTATCCTCTTATTTTCCTTTACCAAGGCCATCTCCTTCATCCTCGCCCGCACCTCCTGTAGGATGTACTCATGTCCCGTGGGGGTGGCCCCGTTTCCTCCCCTTCCCTCGACTCCGTTTCCTGCTGCGGAGTCGACTCCGCACTCCTCTCCCGCGAGATCCCGCGCTGGCCGCGAGAGCGGGACGGTTTCCTTGGTAACTTTGTTTACCTCCGCCGCCGCCTCCTCCTCCGGCGCCCATGGTACAGTATCCGCACTTTCTCTCCCTTCTAGACTCCCCTCGTCCTCTCTTGGTGCCCATATCCTCCTTCCTTCATCTGCTACTCCGCAGGACCTCTCTTTTTCTTTGAATGCTTTCGCCATCTCCTCCCATTTCTCGTTCTGGAGCTGTCTTTCTCTCTCCATTCTGCCGATTCTCTCGGCCTCCTCGGATCTCCACTTCATCACCCATTGTCGTTGTGACTCCGCAGCTCTCCGCATTTCCTCCTCCTCTTTTCCTTCCTCCGTTTCTGGTCCTTGCGGAAAGCCTGGAGGTGGTTTGACCGTCTCCTGAAGACTTCTGGGTCCCCCGTACTCTGCTCTTCCCTCCCCCTTCCTCTGCGGAGTCCGGAGGTACACGTTCTCTCCCACGTCTACTTCTTCCACCTCCTCAAAGTCCCTCATCCTCTCCTCCAGATTCGCCGATGCCAACCCTAATGACCTTCGTCCTTCCATCTTCTCCGGGCGTGATTTGCTGTCTTTTTAAACCGCTTGTCACCACTGTAATAGAAAGACTAAGGCCGGCTGGGGAATGCAAGGAACACGAGAACACAGACAGTTTATGAATAAAGGCTTGTATTCAGGAAAGTGCTTGACTAGAGGTTATTATTTATACATAAGGCACATCAACAGTTCTTATGACCAACTGCGGAGTTCGGAGCTCAGGGAGTACGTCCGTCGCCAAGCTTGAGCCAAAGTAGACTGAGGCGCGACTCCGCAGCGCGCCCTAATATAGGGCTCGCTACGGAGGCGCCCTCTGGTGGGCGGCGGACGAACTACTCCTGCGCTCCAGACTCCGCAGCGGCTCCTTCCCGCTACAATATATATATTGGCCCGTAGTAGGTCTGATTGAGACCACACACACCAGTAGCTCATACCCCTTGTCACCTGACATAGTGCAAAGTGGAGAGGGCACAGGGGAGAGGACATAATAGAGAGGACATAGCGGTGAGCAGACACTGGTAGAGGTGTGTCGGGCACGCCAGCGATATTCGCACGAGGAACTCGTGCGTATAAGGGCCGCTATTCGCACGAGGAAACGGCGAGATAGGCGACGGCACTAGGAAACGGCGAGATAGGCGATCCCACGAGGAAGTGGCGAGATAGGCGACTCCACGAGGAAGTGGCGAGATAGGCGACCGTACATGGACATGGCGAGAGAGGGGATATGCATGAGGATAACATGAACTTTTCTTATGCATCTTTAAGCAAGTAAAAGCATGGTGTAATGGTCAGCATGTCCGTCTCCCATGTCTCTGGCCAGGGTTCGATTCCCTGTAGGGATTTGTTTTAATGGTGTGACGACGAGATAGGGGACATGACGACGAGATAGGGGACATGACGACGAGATAGGGGACATAACGACGAGATAGGGGACATGACGACGAGAGAGGGGACATGCATATGACGACCAGACGGTCTTTTTATGGCCCTCTACGATACTGTCATGCCACAAAACCCCTTATTTCACCTTCAACCAATGTATTACGTAATGTTACGTTATATTACGTCATAATTTTAAAGCTATGAATATATAATTAACCAATCAAATGTCAATCCAATATTATCCAATGAAAACCACTATTACACGTATTTCCGGTCACGTGGGCTCGCCCTCCACCTGCCGGACACCTGTACTTAAGCCACTTACTCTTTCCTATTTTACAGTTACAACAAAATAATAGTAATAATGATAGGTCGCCTCTCTCGTCGTCGCCTATCTCACCGGTCCTCGTGTAGGTCGCCTATCTCGCCGGTCCTCGTGTAGGTCGCCTATCTCATCGTCGCCTATCTCGCCAGTTCCTCGTGCAAATAACGGCCACTATTCGCACGAGCACCTCGTGCAAATAACGGCCGCTATTCGCACGAGCTCCTCGTGCGGATATCATCGGCCTGTAGGGCATGGGGCGGCGAGTAGAAGTAAAAAGACACCATTAGAACAAGCATTTCTAGCCAAAAATCGTTTATAAGGAGCAAATATTTTCAAGATACAGTAAAATTACGCTACAACAAATTCGGTCCCCCTGCCGCCTACCTACCCCTACACCCCGTCCTATACAGGTGGGTTAGCGCCCAGGACTTCCCTTTGATGTCTGAGTCCCCCCTGCCGCCTACCTACCCCTACACCCCGTCCTATACAGGTGGGTTAGCGCCCAGGACTTCCCTTTGATTTCTGAGTCCCCCCTGCCGCCTACCTACCCCTACACCCCGTTGCCATGCAACAGTTAAGGCTAAATCCGGGAAAAACTAGCCGTATCTCATCAAATCAAAAGACATGGCATTATTCTACACATTCAGGGTCACATTTACAACCCACCCCTTTTTTGTAACATATTTGATTAATAAATTATGGTTAAAACAGAATTGAATGTTGTTATATAATGGAGATAGAATGATAAAATGAAAAAAGGGGTAAGGTCCTCTTATGCACTAGATATATGAGAATTGAATGCATAAATAAAAACGGACCTAATTATTACAATTTCTCCCGGATTTCCCTTTGATTTCTGAGTCCCCCCTGCCGCCTACCTACCCCTACACCCCGTCCTATACAGGGTGTAGGTGGGGACCTGTGAGAGGTGAGGAGACAAGGGGAGGGGGGCTTGACTTTCTCCTCTAATTATGACCAAAATCGGTTACAAGGAAGGTTGGTTACAACGAGCAAATTTGCCTTGCCAAAAGGTGCTCCTTATAACGAGATTTTACTGTATTACTATTTTTTTTATGGTGGCTTATAGTTAGACTACTGTCTCCACCTCACAACCTCTTGGCCCAACAATTTGTCACAATCAAGTATCGGTCGGATTTAAAATAAACAAAGGTAGTATGGGATGCATTGTATATTAATGGATATAAAATGGCCTCAATAAACAAAAGCCCTAATATACACCATTCACAGGCCCACATGTTGTGTTGTGGGTTTTGAGCTTTACACGAGGGTGGCCCAGTCACCCAATCCTACTGCAAGCAGACCACACATCGCATGCAGCAGGTCAGGACTAGGCCCCCAGTCACCTCAGTGGAAGTACACATGGTAGGTACCAGCATTTGACAAATAAGATATTTATCATTATTGGTCTTGTGACATATCTCTTGCATTGGAGATATTATAGCATATCCTGCTATACCGTAGTAATTGGTCCTATATACATCAAATACACCTTCTCCAGCCCACTTACAGACTACAGTAACAGATTGTGAAAAGGTTTCTATTATGTTCACAAATGTATTTTAGGTAATAGGCATAGTGAGGGCAGATGTCTATATATTGGCTATATATATATTTTATATATTGGAATGTATCTGTTTGTTTGAATTTATATTTCCAGACACCCAATGGTCACCCCCTCCCACCCACTTCACCCTGCAGCAGACATCACGTCCCAGCCAGCAGTAAGACTCAGGTGAGGTAGTGGACTGTGCAGAAGGGCACATGTCGGAGGGGCTACCTGGAGGGGGGCAGGCAACATACAACAGGTGAGGAGTTGGACTGTGTGTGTGTGTGTGGGGGGGGGTGTAGAAGGACGCAGTCATGTGAATCGGGTACCTTGGGCATGTGAGGCAGTATGGACAGGTTGTGGAGGGGTATAGCTGGGCACAGGTGGATGTTTTGATTCATTCTCCTCAGGCTATAGGCTCAGACTGGGACTGCCGCGGTGGTCACCCCCCCCCCCCCACCAACTCGCACACACACACACGTAGGCTACATATGCTGCATGGTGGCGGGGCCGGTGGCCGGCCTCTGTTTCCTAGTGGTAATCCCAGTGAACAAAAAACGTATTTTAACGTTTTGAAACGTTTCAATGTATAACGTTATTTTACGTTTTTATTTGGTTGTCAATACGAACGTTTGTATTCACAACGTTATAAAACGTTATTTAACGTTGCTATAGATATCATGGGTACAATATAGAGTGGTCGCTTCACCTACCGGTAGCGACTCTAGTAAACACTGTTTCAGACCACTGACGCACCTGGCCCCATGCATATTCAGATGCATCTTCAATGACATGGTAGATGTGTGCAGCTATTTTTGGCTTAACTGGGACAGGGGTCTGGGGGTCACGCATGTAACAGAACAGGCCAAACAGGTATTCAGCAACAGTGAGGGAGTTTAGAGCCGTCTTTGTACACTGAGGGCCCCTTGTAATGTAGTCATGGGGATGGGTTTGCCTACCTTTAATGGCAGACAACTGATGGGCCGTGTTGGACAGCAGCACTTGTACTTGTTGGTTGACAGCCGGGGTGGTAGCCTGCAGGTTGTTGAGGGGCAGGACACCGTATGCAGCGCCTGGTGGGGCTGCAGCTTGAAGGAGGGCGGAGACATCGTCTTCAGACGAGGCTTGCAGCTGAGGGGTAGGTTGTGGTACATATGGTACATACCGTGCAGGGTCCATCAGTGGTGGTGGGTAGCCGGGTACCTGGTAGGGAGCGTACCGGGCAGCTGTAGCAGCTGAGCCCGCCGCCGCCGACACCGCCTTACCGCCCGCCGCAGGCCGCGAGTCAGTGTTGTTGGCCGTTGTGACAGCAGTGACGACCGGGCCACCGGGAGTGCTGACAGTGTGGGTGACAGCAGGCGCGCCACCGTTGACAGAGGTCACAGTGACAGCTGGAGCAGAGGAGACGACAGGCGAGGTAGACACCGCAGGCTGGTGGTCAGCTGGACTCTTATCCGGGACTAGGACAGTCAGTTTAGAGAGCATCGATGTGGCGAGGATCTCCACCGTACCAACACGCTTGTTTAACTCACCAAAATTGGTCTCAAGGGCGATGACACGGGCGTCCACATGAGGCTGAACGACCGGAGCAGGAGTGGGGACCGTGAGGTCAACCCTTTTTACTGCCGCCGCTGCTTTTTCCGTCATTTTCTTGGACCTAACCGAAGCCCTCGTCGGCTTGGGGGTCTTACCGCCCGCTGAACCTCTTGTTCCAGGCATTTTGTAGAGGGATGCCAAACTTACAGGCAAATAAAGACGGGAGAAATCAAAAATATCCCAGGTAGAGTTCTCTCCGAGGAAGCAGTGGACGCTGGCTGTGACGTCACTGGTTGATGTGGGCGTGTAGGTGGCGCTGCGAGCAGACGCTGAGGTTTTTCCGCCGGGATCAAAGTCCTTGCCCAGACATTACTAGCCAAGTTCAAGAAATTAGCGTCCAATCCCAGTGAACAAAAAACGTATTTTAACGTTTTGAAACGTTTCAATGTATAACGTTATTTTACGTTTTTATTTGGTTGTCAATACGAACGTTTGTATTCACAACGTTATAAAACGTTATTTAACGTTGCTATAGATATCATGGGTACAATATAGAGTGGTCGCTTCCCAGCAAACTGGGAAGCAGCTGTGATGCGAGTTCCCTCAGTCATTAAACGCAGACATAGCTGCATTAGTGAGCTACGTCGGGTTTGATAAAGGTCCCTATCATAAGCATTATACTTATATAATTATGGGGTAATTATATACACAGAGAATGATCCGGAATCCCGGTCCGAAATCCTGGATAGAAACATGTTAAGTCTTTTTAAGTTAAGAATTAGGGACCTTTAGCAAAACCGACGTGGCTCATTTAATGCAGACGTATCATAATACCTTCAACACTGCTACATCTGTGTTTAAGGTGCCCGGCGGGGATAGCCTAGAAGTAACTACATTTTTACAGAATTTCTACCATATAACCTTAGGGGTATAATTATAGTTTCCAAAAATGCAAAAAAAAACAGGGGGTCCCGAGCTTCATTCTGAGATATTTTACGACAAAGTATTTATTATAACGTCAAATAACGTTTTCTTGTTAGCTGGGAAGCAGTGAAATGACACGTAGTTTGGGTGTTGTCTACATCTTAATTGATGCTCGAAGTACTAGAATAGGGTAAAATGGGGCAATATCGTGCATCTAAGCCTAAAAATAAGCCTTAATATTTTTCACAATCACCCAGAATAATATTAAAAGAGTTGGCAACGATTTTTGAAGTTTTTGAGGACATTTTATGTCCGATAACACATGATAAAGGCAAAACGTGATTACATTTGTATAATCTATTTGTTCCTAGGGCATGGAGAAGATAGGTCCCATTTGTGTTTTTCTTCAGGGTTATGTCACCCACCAGGTACAGGGTTATATCATGCACTAACAGGGGTTATATCACACACCTGCAGGTAATGGCATTTATTTCGTAAGAAAAATTGTCCAAACACATTGTAACCAATTCTATTATCTGTTAAAGTCATGTTTCCCATGGGTCTAAGTTCTAACGTAATCTTAGCGAATTTCCCATTCCTTCCTATACAATTTGAACAATGCTTTCATGAAGGTAATCTTTATGTTTCTAAAATATCTGAAATAATTAGAAATTAGCTTAATTAAATAGCACAGGGTAATATCGTGCACCTGCTACCTTCTTGGCCCCTACAAGGCAGTAAGACTTAGTTACAGCTTAATTTGTCATTTAGTCGATTTCTGGTCAATATTTTCTCCCTAAACTATTTTTACATTTTCTCTGTGATTATTTGCCTTGTGTGTGACGTCATAGATACAAATATGCGTGATATAACCTAGGGGCATCCTGACTTGGTGGCCGGGTCCTACTCCTAGCAGCGGGCGTACTACACGGCAGTACCGATAGGGTAGCTATATATAAAACTGGGGGGGGGGGGGGCTGGACAGTCGGCAGCACAGTCGGCAGGGTGCTCTGGGGGGGGGGGGGCTACTTTAATTTTAAACTATTAAAGACACCTGTGGTGTCAATTGTCATGTCTATTTTTTCCATTGTCATAACCCGCCCTGTGACGTCACAGGTGCCCCATGTAGCACCCAGGCAAAACGAAAACATTGATAGGGTTGCCGTGACGTTGCTGCACAACGTCAAGTCGCTACGCTCCCGGGCAACCCAAAAAAATGCCACTCCCTAACAGCAGCAGCGAGGTGGGTGGGACCACTGGAGCAACGGGGCAGTGTGTGACTTACAGTGGCCACTAGGCTGGTCGCATGCAACGAATTACTACCCCCCCCCACCTGTAGGCTCAATCTAAACATCAACAATGGGTATACACATCTACAGGCTTATCACGAGGACACACACAAGGAAAAATTTAGTTCTATCTCAGAAGTTTCAAGGGTATCATAGTCAAATATAGGTTCTCACTCTTAAAATGTCTTAATTTCTTACCGAGGAATCATTTAGTAATAAGTACAGGATTGGTAAAACTGACTTTGGGGGGTCCGTATCAGGTATCAATTGTTAAGTATCAGGCATCGGCCCTATAGGGTAAATGTGGGTAATATCGCGCATGTAGTAATATCGCGCACCCCCCCTAAATGGCACAATTTTCAACTTTTAAGATAATAAAAAATAATATATGAAATAACAATAAAATGAGTGGACTATGGTTAGAGGGTAGCTTTATAAGTTGTCTAACACTGGTATACATTTGGGTATAGTGCTCCCTACCATACAGGTGTGAGAGCATTTTGGCTAAAGCACCCTGTTTTTACACTTTTGGGTGTGAAAACAGGTGAGCGGATTTACCCATATGCTTCAATGCACTGTATTTCAATGGGTGAGCGATATAACAACAATCATGACGATATAGGCCTAACCCAAACATTTACCCATCTTTAAAAGCCCCTATACTTACCATACAGCGGGGTATGATTGGCATATCCTTTTTTCTCCATTTTTCTCCATTTTTTTTATTTTAGATTATTTTTTCAAGAACTGCACATAAAATGGTTCTTAATGACAGTGGACTCGATTGGTGAGGAACATTTGGGTAATATTGTCACTAGGTGCGCGATATTACCCACATTTACCCTAAGGGCCTGCAGCCTGATACTTAACAATTGATACCAGATACGGACGCCCCAAAGTCAGTTTACCGGTAGTCAATCCTGTCTACATATCGATAACTTGTAAGATTCCAATATTGGGTATTAAAACAATGTGTATTGATGCCCCCTGAATCGCAGCTTTCCAACTGTGAAAGGATTTTTCTAATTATTCCTATTAGAGGCTGACCTATGGCCATTTAAGCAACATGACCAAAAGAATGATGGTAAAATGGAGAAAGATGTAAAATGTAATATGATATTCTAGGTATAATAAACCAAAAACATTTTAGTATGTAAATAAACCATTGGTATATGTTAATCGAAAACAACCGTTTCTAAGGTCATCTATGGCCTTTGCCTATGTTATCCTATATCTCTACTTTATATTTACAGATTGCCCCTGCAGATGATAACATGGACAATAATGTGTCAAGAAGGAGGAAACGTCACCCCTGTCTATTATCATACATGATATCATTGTTACATATGATATTATAATCTGTTTTTGACACTGTTGAAATAAATGTTGAAAATCGGTACTTGTTGCTTTGTCTTTTTATAGCTGCTAATATTCTTGAATACCTTTATTAGTATCCCATTCATGTAAATAACCTATTTGGAGCGTATAATTGAATGTATGTGAATATGAATGCTGCAATATCAATTGGGAGAGTATGATTGGGAATAAAACGTTACTCTAAGATGTAAGATTGCATTAAGTTGGATGTCTGTCATGGGTCAAAAGTAATTGAATTTACTCCAAATATTTCCTCAATATACCTTACATAATTTGGAACAAAACTGTAAAAAGAAAAGTAGAGGGTCCCAAGCTACTTTTTTAGATATCGAATTTTGACAAATTAAAGTATTTCTTCATAATTATCTATAGCAGGAACTCGTCTATCTTGCGAGTAATGGTAGTAAAAGTATTGTAATATTTTTTTAACTACTGAGGCCACTCAAAAAGATAAACTGGTTTCTCATCACCGCGCGCATCATGAAAATCGTGATTTGGGGAAAACTTCTTTTTTTTAAAAGATTTTTAATGAAAAATATTTCAAAAAGTGGACAAATATTGGCATATTTGGGATCAAATCAAAGCTTAGGCGGTCACTAATGCAGTAAGCTAGGAATAATTTACAATCTAACACTTTTTCTGTGGATCACTTAACATTTAACTACAGTATAACTTCGTTATAAGGAGGACCTTGGGACCAGTGCAATTTGCTCCTTATAAGCAAGGTCTCCTTATAAGCAAGGTCAGCCTTATATAGGTCCAGCAACAGAACACTCCATACATGTGTCTCTTATACCATTATAGACTTGATTTGAATACAATTCAGATGGGTGTGTGAATTATTTCAAGCCAAAAACCCCTTCTAGATCCCCTTCATGGAGATTTTGATCTCCCTTCCTCCCTAGGGAAGCTACAAATGTATTCTCCCTACCTCTATGGGATGGGGCAGTGGGCAATTGTAAGCAGTATGTGACTGTAATCCTGAGAAATAACTTCCCCGGGTAAGGTTTGCAAGTACGAAATAAGGAAATGAGCCGAAATGACCTCCTTATATCAGAGGTTAAGGTAAAAACACCTCCTTCTAAGAGAGTTTTCTTACTATATAAATGTATAGGGAAAAATGGGGACCACACAAATCTGCTCCTTATAAGCAAGGTCTCCTTATATCAGAGTTCCTTATAACGAAGTTTCACTGTATTAAAATGTGAAAATCACTGGCGAAAACTATTAATTTTTTAGCTGTCAGTAAAATAAAAAAGGCCCACGTCTTTTTTTTTTTCAGTGGCCTGAATTAATAATATTACTTTTAACAATGACCGCCAATAAGCCACACAATGGTTCCCTAAACTAAGTCATATTTTCATCAATGAAGATTCAGTACTATAGTCCGTGGCACCAAGAAAGGGACTATTGCATTAGGCTTGTTTTCTATGTGAAATAACATGTAGAAGCAACTCAAATGAGCACAAAATATTTCCTGATGAAGAGCTAAACACATACACATGAGAATAAATGTTTACAATCAGGGAAATTGTTCATTCTCTTGCTTGTAAAGTGCAGTTTCATGACAATAGTGGCAAGCACTCTTTATGACACACTATAAGTATAGGGAATATCATCAAAACTTCCCCAAAATGCTGATTTTAAGCAATTTTTGAATATTTCGATCTCACTTTGTGAAAAAGCTCACATTTGCATTTCTTTAATCAGAATGTTCTAAATGGTACCATTGTGAAGAAAAATTGTTCCCTGATTTATTTGATGACTAATTCTATCTCTGACAGTGTATTTCAATTTCTATAGGTGCTAATGCAAATCAAAGTCAACAAAAATATAACATTTCAGAAATGTTTCTAGGGTATCTACAAATTTCACAATTACCCACATTTCTCCAGAGAAACATAACATTGTTATTACCTTAAACTACAGAGTCTCGGCTAAAAAACGTTTTTTACATAAAGATGATGCGACTACTAGTGCCAAAGTAGTGGATCATGACGTGAAATGCAAAAGGGCAAACATAGTTTGGCAGTCCCTTTCTTGGTGCCACGGACTATAGCCATATTAGTCTAGCATTGCTAAAAATAAGTTATTTCCGTGTTCATAATTGAAAGATGATTCAATATTACCTTATCAATGATGAACTGCACTGAGAATGTAGATAGTGATTCAACAGTGACATGTAAACGTTGATGCACATGCAAAATTAGCTTCTTGATCCAATGGTGATATATCCTTGGTGGATTAATGCTATAGAATGTGTGTTGAATGAATGTTATAATCTCTACACTGATTATACATTGAAATAGTTAGCAATCAACCATACTGATTCAATGTTATAGAAATCAATGTTTAATCAACTATGATTTGAGTATAACATTTCAATGTTGATATCTCAACCATTGAATAGATGTTGAAATAGGTGATGGTTGACAACTTTGAAATGGTAACATTGTATCAATGTTGATAAGAGGTTGATAGACCATGTAACCCTATATCAACAAGTTATCAACGTTGAATCAAGGCTTTGTGCCCACTGGGTGTGGACAAAGGGGTTGGTATTGGGGTTGGGACAGAACTTGGGTCTTGGGACGGGACTTGGCTCTTGGGGGGTCTGGATGGGACTCGGGACGGGACTCGGGAAGGGACTCGGGTCTTGGGATGAGACTCGGGTCTTGGGACGGGACTCGCCTGGGGTTGCCATGGTTAGGGTCGCCTCAGTTGGGGTCGCCCAGGTTGGGGTCACCCGGGTTGGGGTTGCCTGGGGTCGCCCAGGTTGGGGTCATCTGGGTTGGGGTTCGCCCGGGTTGGGGTTGAGGTCACCCGCATTGGGGTTTCCTGGGTTGGGATCGCCTAGGATTGCTCGGTTTGGGGTTGCCCGTGTTGGGGATCGCCTGGGGTTGCCCAGGTTGGCTTCACTGAGGTTGGGGTGGCTTAGAGTCGCCTGGGTTGGGACTAGGGACGGGACTCGGGACGGGACTCGGGACTCGGTTTGGGATTGCCCGTGTTGGGGATTGCCCGGGGTTGCCAAGGTTGGCTTCACCGAGGATGGGGTGGCTTACGGTCGCCCGGGACGGGACCCGGGGCTTAGGGTCGCCCGGGTTGGGGATCGCCTGGGGTTCTCCGGGTTGGGCCCCCCTGGTTGGGCCCCCCTGGGGTCACCCAATTGGGATTGCCATGGTTGGGGTCGCGATGGTTGGGGTTGCCAAGGTTGGGATCGTCCAGGTTGGAGTCGTCCAGGTTGGGGTCACCTAGGATTGCGCAGTTTGGGGTTGCCCGGGTTGGGGATCACCTGGGGTTGCCCAGGTTGGGGTCACCAAGGTTGGGGTGGCTTAGGGTCGCCTGGGTTGGGGTTGCATAGGATTGCTCTGGTTGGGGTCACCCAGGTTGGGGTAGCTTGGGTTTTGGGGTCGCCAAGGTTGGGGTCGCCAGGGTTAGGGTTGCCTAGGTTGGGGTCGCTTAGGGTCGCCTAGAATTGCTCGGGTTGGGGTCAGCCGGGTTGGGGATTGTCTGGGGTTGCCCAGGTTTGGGTCACCCAGGTTGGGGTCGCTAAGGGTCACCTGGGTTGGGGTCGCCTAGGATTGCTCAGGCTGGGGTCGCCGGGGTTGGGGCTCGCCTGGGGTTGCCCGGGTTGGGGTCACCCCAGTTGGGGTCACCTGAGGTCACCGGGGTCGCCCATGATCTGGGGTCACCCAGGTTGGGGTTGATATCGCCATGGTTGGGGTCGCCCTGGGAGGTGTCGCCCTGGTTGGTTTCGCCCTGGTTGGGGTCGCCTGGGGTCACCCAATTGGGGTCACTTGGGATCGCCTGGGTAGGGTCGCCTGAGATCGCCAGGGTTGGGGTCAGCAAAGCTCTTCCAACTGAGCTAGTGGGGACCCTGGTTGTAGAGAGAGAAATACATACTTCACTATCTTTCACAAACCAGGCTGATTCATGATACTTCCTCTAGGTGGCAGCAGAAGCCACAAAACAGTTGAATATGTGCTTTAGTACTCTGGCAACCCACTGAGGGCGGCATGATGAAGCTTCAAATGTTGGTTTTTGACCAAAATCCATGTTATATTCCAAGTCACTGCCCTTTTTTTCAGATTATTTTTTTCTTTATGGTCGCTCTTACCTACTTCTTCAAGTTAAATCTCAAAATCAATGGCCAATATTTCACAAGAATGTAAAAGGTCAACCTTAGGTCCAGTTTTAATACCATATATATCTACGACGTTTTTCTAAAGCATACAGAAACGCCTGGTCAACTTTTATTGCATTTGGTGTCGATAACGCTTTCAATAAATCACATGTCAAATTGATTTTGAAGAAATCAATGGGAGAATAGATTCCCTTGAACGGACACCAAAATCTTGAAATCTTGATAACACTCACCTGATATAGATGGTGCTACTATATATGCAGTCTTACTCTGGCTCCCAGCATGTTTTTCTAAGATTTGATACATTAATTAAGATTTCTTTTAGACATACTTGACCTATTTACTATGCGCACATATGCATCCTATGCAACATTGACCTATGTAATGGGGGTAGATGGCTAAAATCGACATGGCGACATGGCCATTTCTTAAAATCGACATGCGACATGGAGCTTAGTGACATGAGGGAAAATTTTAGTGACATGACATGGGGTATTTCTTAAAATCGACATGGTACATGGCAGGTCCTAAGGGGCGACATGGGACATGGGCATTTTAAGTGACATGACATGGCCATTTCTTAAATTCGACATGCGACATGGGGGGCCCCCCATCTAGACCCCCTATGTAGAATAGCCTTGATTCTTAAGTAACATATCATGGGACGCTGCGTCCCCAACCCCCGTTTTTCTTTCCCTTTTCCCCGAATTGATAACGGCGGAACCCCAGTTAAATAACCTTTTACGATGTAAAAAAAGTAAGACTATACATGAACTGTGTCATGGTAAATGTTGGAAGTCAGAGTAAGGCCACATATATAGTGGAGCCATCCATATTAATGTGACAATTTAAATTTGGTGAGTATTATTAAGACTTTAAGATTAAGATTTATTATGATTAAGATAAGACATACTCAAAACGTTTGTCCGTGCACTCTGATGAGCTAGGTTGTATTTGCGTCTTTAAAGGGTTAGATCTCTAGGAGTAGAGCATGTAGTTCATAACTCTGCCACTAAACTGTGCTACTCAAATTCCAGATCGATTTTTACTTCACAAATTTTACACCAGAGGGGAAAAGTATGTGACCCAGGTAATTTTGACCCCAATCCAAGTGACCCTTCAGATATGGCTGTAAACAAGTTCCTATGCCCACCAAAGGCCTGCTAGTAGACTGAGTGTGTTAACAGCCTTAAAGGCGCACTGAACCCACAACATCATTTGCGTGCAAAACTCGGCAAGGTTAGGTCCTCAACTCAGTGCGCCTTTCAGACATACACTGTAAAAAGTGTTTCTAATTTAAACACATAAATGTATCCCAACACATTAAAGTTTAACACTTTCACTGAATCTCAGCATCTAATCACTTTCTCCTGTCAGCAGGTACAGGGATATGGCCGCTGGTGAGGGCTGGCTCACTGGAATATTCTGGACAGCACTGTTATTGTTGACATTATTTAAATTACCATGGATGTTAAACTACATTATAGGTACTGTATTTGACTAAGAAGAGCCTGTAAATAGGCGAGAGCCTGTAGAAGGAGTAGGAGAATAATACCAGTGTGCTAGCCAAACTGCCCTCGCACACCATTTTTCACTGTTGCAGCTCACCCATCACTGGCGGCCATATTCCTGCACATGTTTACAGAAAGAAAAAATAAGATTTTGCCATCAATATGTTTGGATGAAAGTGTTTCAATTTCATACACATTAATTTTTTCAGTGTATGGGTGAAGGGTGCAGTGAGCGCAGCTCGACCATTAGACGTCTGAGACGTTACCTCAGGTACACAAGCTACAGGATACCTCAGGTACACAAGATATATCAGCCAATCAGGAGTCACCTGCTGCTGCAGCAGCAGATGCGCTGCAGCAGCAGATGCATCTGCCATGCCTCTTATATGTTGGGTTTTTGGCCCAATTGAGTAATTTACACTAAGTATACAGAGACTACAGCTTAAGTATTCATTCTGTACCTCAGGTACACAGTGGTCATCCTAGCTACTGTACCTCAGGTACACAGTGGTCAACTAGTGTACCTCAGATACACAGTGGCCATGCTAGCTACTGTACCTCAGGTACACAGTGCTCACCTAGTGTACCTCAGGTACACAGTGCTCACCTAGTGTACCTCAGGTACACAGTAGCCATGCTAGCTACTGTACCGCAGGTATACAGCGATCCTACTGGTACACACATCACAGGTACACAGTGATGATCCTACTGTACCTCAGGTACACAGCACTCACCCTTCTGTACCTCAGGTACACAGTGTCCTACTGTACCACAGATACACATAGCTACGTCCTCCTGTGACCCATACGAGATAATCTCCCTGCCTTTGTATCCATCTGGCACGAATGACTAAGGTACACAGTGATCATCCTATGTGTACCTGAGGTAAACATTCTAACCCTACTGTACCTTAGGTACACATCCCTACTGTACCCCAGGTACACATCCACACCCTTGGGCCTATATACCTGCTACACATGTGTTTTCTTTTCTAGAAATTGAATTGCAAGGAATGCTCTAGTATGACATACTGTGTACCTGGGGTACAGAAGGATGTGTACCTGGGGTACAGAAGGATGGTCACTGTGTACCTGGGGTACAGAAGTCTAGTTTATTGCAGGTACACAGCAGCAGAAGGTCGATTCTGATTGGCTGATTATCTCATGTTTACCTGAGGTAGCCTGTGACTTGTGTACCTGAGGTAACGTCTCAGGCGTCTAACGGTCGAGCTGCGGAGTGAGCAGTGGGACCAGGTGATCATGCTGTCCTGGCTAGGTGACTTCAGTAGTAGGACCATGAATCAGACTTTGCTTGGAATTAAATAGTCTATAAAAGAATGATAAAACTATAGCACCCTCTCAGATTTGATGATTACATATTGGCTTCTAGGAATGCACATTGTGCAATGGTATCATTGTGTATAGATGTTCTTTTTTACCCAAAACAATAGCATGTGGCCTATTCAAGGGGTAGTATACCGTTTTCTGTGGGCACACTGGTGGCAGTCAGTTCACTGGTGGGTAGCACCAGTACTCAATACTATACCACTGGCAGAGTGCAACTGCTGGTCACACCAGTGCAACTTGTTTAGACCAGAGGACTGCTGGTAAGGAACAACAAGCAAACTATTTGTTGGTTGCCTGAGCCTTTATACATGGGGTTCTGGTGCTGGGGAATACAGGCTCACAGGGCTGGGATATGCCTGCATGTGGTGGATTCTGTTCGGGGGGTTCTAAGGGGCCGTCCATAAAGTATGTCACACCCGAGGGGGTGGGGGGGTCTTTTTTTTGTGTGACGAAGTGTGACATGGGGGTGGGAGGGTCTATGGACTTGTGTGACGTCACACTTTCAGAATTTTGTAAAGAATATTATAACTGCTGTATAAATTAGTGACATCTCAAAGTTAAATACATGTTGGTGGTTGTAGCAGATCTACAACTCCACTTTTAACTTCACACAAGTCAAAACCCCAGGTATGACAAAATTATCATCTGTGTGATAGATCCATTTATTGTTGCACGTTTGATAGTCACTTATGCCCCAAGTGAGGGTGCCTTTAGCCGGGGTGAGCTGAGGATGCTTTCTCAAGAAAGGGCCATGGATCCAGAGCTAGAAAAGAAAGACTTTGCACATACTGGAAATGTTTTGGCCAACGTTTTGTCACAGACCATGATAGATAAACAAGTGGTTACAGAGTATAAAGAAGATACAGAAGAAATACCAGTGTTAGCTACAAAGTCTGAGAAATGGCAAGCAACACATGTGAGGGAAAGCCATTATTTCCTGCAGATTCTAAAGTTTCCAGACAAAAGATATTGCTTGAATCCAAGGAGCTCTTATATGGAAAGGGACAAGTTCTTATGAGTACCATTGGCTTTGGTCCACACAGCCAACGATGGCCTGCCAGTGAAACTAGATGGGTCAGAAAACTACCCTTCAGGATTTGTCCGCCTTGTACCCAGCAAAGATATCCTTCCAAGATCTGCAGACAATTGCCCAAAGGGTCTGCCCCATTACTTTGCATGTCCTGGTGTACAGGATGCAGCATCTAAATGAATCAAGGAGTGTGGATTATACATAACAGCCATTAAGTCAGTCACTTGACATCAGAAGACATCTGGCCAAAGGAAGAGTGAAGGAAAGAAATCAAAACAAGGTTCTTCCAGCATTACCTACAGCCTGCTTCTAGTACATATCCATCCAGTATGTATTGCCGCTAAGCAACAATGCAAACTTGTGTATGCTATCAAGGACATAAACCATGAAGATCTGAAGAGGATAGAGCATGAGTATTTGGATACCACACAGGGGTGGATCCAGGGGAGGGGAGGGACTCAGGGGGGGGGGGGGGGAGGTGGGCATCCCCCCTTTTTGCTCTAGATTTTAATGTAAATGGGTCCAATACCATCAGTACATTCCCTATATCATGCTCAGTACATTGCCTATATCACGCCCCTTCCTTCTCAAATGTCTGAATCCGGCCCTGCCACAAGTCTTCCAACACAAGAAGAGTCACAGGATAGCCGTGGCACACCTGTTATTCCTGTGAATACTGTCAAGAATCCACGGATCAAGGATACCTCAGCCACAATGATTTAGGGTGCCATGGCTACCGTTGTGAACATGATACCGGTACTGCCAATTAGAACAGTTGTAATTAAAGGGGTCTAGGCAATAAAATCCATTAACATTGGCTCCAAGGATTTGACTGATGTCATACCTTAACTCATCTTTAATAAAATCTAATTGTCAACAAACACTGGATTAAGATTATGGTGCCTCTACATGGGTACCCGCAATTTTGACTGTGTCACCGGGTCGAATTTTAGCAGCAGGGCAGTGGCATCGTGTCGATTTTTAGCTATATAAGAACAAAAAGAAAAAACCCTTTGGGTCGATTTTTATCCCCGATTTTCCTGTGTCCGTCAATTTTTTAAAGGGCTGTGTCGCTGTGTCGCCCGTGTCGATTTTTACCCATGTAGAGGCACATTATGCATGTATGCTTTTTTATGTTACTTAGATTGATCAATACCTAACTATATGCAGAGGGGGGGGGGTGTCAGCGGATTTGTGACATACTTTTCTAGGGGGTGTCGGAAAAAGTGTGACAAAGTGTGACATGGGGGTGGGGGGGTGTTCAAAATGGCCCCAAAAAGCGTGACATACTTTAAGGACGGCCCCTAAATATAACTGAGGTGTTATATAAACTCAACAACCCTGCCAGAGAATTTTACGATTTGGTTTGAGAAGTCTTTAATAGCACTCAGACAGTGACTAAGTGGTGTTGAAAGTAGATTCAAGTATTCATTATAGAATAATGTTTTTAAAACAAGTTAGAAGGGTAGATATTTCATACATAGTTTCTCTTTTATTAGGTCATTCAATTTGTACATGATCAAAGATCCTTCTCAACTAGCTGAGAAAACATCTGCCATGCATCTACGAAATAATTAACCCAGGAGACTATACAATTTGGTCTATTTATATTGATAGCCTAGGCACTGCAACTTCACTTGATGATGTTCGTAAAACAGCCATTTGTTAAATTTCAACTATTTTTTTAAAAGTAGTATCTACTTTTGTATATTATATCATGTACTACTAGCTGTGGGATAGTGTGCACATGGCTGACAGACAGGTAACTAAGACATTGGGATTCTACCTACACTTCCAAGCATGGCCTGTCAGTAGGCCCCCTATCCCCTGCTCAGTAGAGGTACCCTTATTGCCTAGGACCAGTATCCCTACACAACCACAAGATACCAGGCACTAGCCCATGAACACATCACAATGGTGTCATCAAATCATACGAGGATGCAATTGTTAAGGAATTGCACAGCATAGCTGTGGTGACCTGCTTCATTCTAAGGTTGAAGGGCGATAGTAAAAGTCAGTTGACTTTAATGTAAGGAGTCATGATGCAGGAGTGCATCACTGTGTAGGTGAGGCAGTGTGCTGTCCCTAAAGGGTTAATGTAAGGAGTCATGATGCAGGAGTGTATCACTGTGTATGTGAGGCAGTGTGCTGTCCCAAAAGGGTTAATGTAAAGAGTCATGATGCAGTAGTGCATCACTGTGTAGTTGGAGCAGTGTGCTGCCCTTAAAGGGTTAATGTAAGGAGTCATGATGCAGGAGTGTATCAATGTGTAGTTGGAGCAGTGTGCTGTCCCTAAAGGGTTAATGTAAGGAGTCATGATGAAGGAGTGCATCACTGTGTAGGTGAGGCAGTGTGCTGTCCCTAAAGGGTTAATGTAAGGAGTCATGATGCAGGAGTGCATCACTGTGTAGGTGAGGCAGTGTGCTGTCCCTAAAGGGTTAATGTAGGGAGTCATGATGCAGGAGTGCATCACTGTGTAGGTGAGGCAGTGTGCTGTCCCTAAAGGGTTAATGTAAGGAGTCATGATGCAGGAGTGCATCACTGTGTAGGTGAGGCAGTGTGCTGTCCCTAAAGGGTTAATGTAAGGAGTCATGATGCAGGAGTGCATCACTGTGTAGTTGGAGCAGTGTGCTGTCCCTAAAGGGTTAATGTAAGGAGTCATGATGCAGGAGTGCATCACTGTGTAGTTGGAGCAGTGTGCTGTCCCTAAAGGGTTAATGTAAGGAGTCATGATGCAGGAGTGTATCACTGTGTAGTTGGAGCAGTGTGCTGTCCCTAAAGGGTTAATGTAAGGAGTCATGATGAAGGAGTGCATCACTGTGTAGGTGAGGCAGTGTGCTGTCCCTAAAGGGTTAATGTAAGGAGTCATGATGCAGGAGTGCATCACTGTGTAGGTGAGGCAGTGTGCTGTCCCTAAAGTCACAAGTCCACTGCATTACAACCTAGAATTTGCGAATACAGCCACACCACAGCTATGTCACTGTGTAGTTGGTTAGGCGTGGGAAGCCTAGAGCATGGAAGCTGTTGTTCACACGTCGGGGGCGCTGGGTGGGAGACGACGACAGTGGCAGGGCTGTCCACCTGGCTACAGGCGCCAACTGGTGTGATACAATCAGTACCTATGAGCATTCAGGTGCTACTACTAACTAACTCTCTCCAGAAACGCCAGTTGAGGCCTATGGAAGCTACGATCAGGTCCACTGCTTTTCCATACTAAGCTAATGTTCGCGGTATCAGTGCTGTAGGATAGGACGCGCTCGTTCACTCTTTGAGCTTACGGCCAGTCCGTGTCCCATTGTATGACCTGGATGGCTTCGCCAGCAGGTCAATAATCAAAGATGCCTCTATTGACAAAATTCTTCGTTAAGGCATTTTTATAAAACTAAATGATGTACATAAAGACATGTTATTATTTTTTTTAATATGAGGACCATTTTGTGAGTCGAAACCTGGTTATCACGATACTATTCATATGCATCTGTGGATCTTGTAGCGTTCTACATGATTACAGTATTAATTGGGGAATGCTGGCCCATTTTCAATTATATTCCTCCAAGACAAATATTTTACAATTATACAAACGATGGTAAATTGTTGTGGATTAAAAATGCTTTACATGGGCTTTATTGCTTTATGAGTGAACCATGCTTATATGTTGGGATGTAGATGGCAAGCACATGCTGCGTTTTTGTCTCAGGTTTTAGGACGGAGTGGATTTATATTGTAATATAACTGTATAAAATAAATATCTTATCATATTTAAAAATTCTTGTCTTAACATTGTAAGGAGCGATGCATAAAAAAAGATATGTGTAATTGGTCCATTTGATGGGATCCAACAGTGGAACACAATATAGTTAGTGCACCTAAACACATTTGAATATAATAAGAATTCTTTTGAAAATCATACTTTATATACCAGTCATGTACCAACATGTATAATAATGAAGTGACAAGATAATTATTGGTGACTGTAGATTTCTAGAGTATGATAGCTCATAAATATGCAGATATGATTTACTCTACTGCCAGCCTCCTATTCAACATGCATTTATAATTTTGGCAAGTAGGGTAGCGTTTCTTTCTTTGGATGCAATCCATTTGCTTTTTAGATACCATTATGAGACAACAATGTATTGTAAAATGTTAAGCATGGGAAGGCATTTGGGCAATCATTTAGCCCATTCTCTACAGTGAGATGCGCCTAGGTCTATAGATTGGAACTTCCACGGGTGGTCAATTAATGTATATCCATATTTAATAGGATTATATGGGGTTACACTATACATATTGCCCCTGGATATACATACAACATACAGTATCCTACATCATTGTATACAATTATCCATATCAGGACTACATCACAGTGAGCACTCATTAAGCTGATCTTGGTGTAAGTTAGTTTAATATCAACGTGTTATTGATGAATGTGAGATTCAGTCCTAGATAGTGGAGAAGTTGATCGTCGTCCCATCCGGTAAAGTATGCCCGCCAGATTGGAATGAGCCAGTATCACCCCCTGTTGTCAGATTGACGCCATTAGTTTGATACTGCGTTGCATGATTCACATGATTCTGGGCCTCGGCGACGCTCAACTGTTGAATGTAAGATGTACATGAAGATGTTAACTGTGGATCAAAAAAGGCATAATGTATAGATATAGTTTCAAAACCGACACAGCCGAAGGCTGGTCAGCAGGTTCAAAGGGCCAATACGGACCGAACCTGGAGCATGATGTATATCTGCGTGTCTCTTAAAATATTCATCTCTCTAAAAGTGGTCACATTTAAAGTGTCTGATTTGGCATATAAAACATACCATTAACATTAAGAGGGGAGGAGGTAAATTTGAGGGAAGCAAATAATGTAGACTGTTCGGAGGAAGTTCTGTGGAAAAATGTATGTAGCTGTATATAATGGTTGCGAAAGAGGTTTAGTTTAGCATTGTTAGCAAGGGAGAACAAAGAAAGATGCATGTGCACTGCACAGCTATAAGTAATGATTATTTGTTAGTGTTCCAGTACCCTGCTATTATATCATCTTTAGTTCAGTGCACAAAATTGATATGAAATGTTGTCAAATGTTATTTACACATGATTATCTATGTTTGTGTAATTTAGTGTTATGTATGGTACATATTATATATGTGATAAATAGGGTTATAAGAGGATCTTGATTCGTATAACGGATATAATAGATATTAGGGTCTATCGTATTGTCCTTGGGCCCTGTTAGCAATTATCAGGTAGTCTATTGCATGATGTTTTGTATTTGTTGTGAGAAAGAAATAAAGGTATAGGTTTGCATCTGAAATTAAACACACTGAGGCAATTTCAATAGTGAAACCCGGGCTATAAATCACCAACACCAGTTGAGAAATACGTTAATATAAACGCCACAGACAAAACAATGAGGTGTGTGTTTCAATAGGCCCACATAATATAACGTGATATTACGCAGACCTAGGAGGTGGTGTTACATGGTGAGACTGGACACACCCACATGTTAAAAGTTCAATATTTTGAATCTCACATCTTGCTCAATCTGTGCAATTTGTTCCTGATTTTCGGCCCTCTGCAAAAACAAACCAATTATCCCTCAAGCCGTTAGATGCATATATACTCTTATACATTCTAGTTTGTATAGATCTCCCAGTCCCTTCACATTACTGGTACTTGGACCGTGACATAGGTCTTGCAAATGTAGTAGTATGTCTTGCTCTCTCAGAAACGCTATTACATAGTAATGACAATGTATTCAGCATTACAAATGAAAAGGGCTAGTTTGAAATATATGTATAGCAATGGGAAAAAGCAAGGCCATTTCGTTTTTTGCACGTGTACCATCATTTCACGTCTCTGGCTCGGGACCAGGAGGGAAACACCCTTTAAACCAGATGGCATTCAAATACACATACGATACATCTTATATTAACACATTTACCAAATCGTTTAAGATGAAATGATTGTGGTTATTCAAAAGTAAATGATGTTTATAGAACATAATTATTTATGTATACATGCATACACTATTTACACAGTGCACTATATTGTAAGACTCTTCGTTACTAAGGAAGGCCGGCATACTTACATTGAGGCCGTTGATGGAGTATACCATGGCTGGGTTATCGAATACGGCAGGTATGGCATCCGACCCCCATGGGTCCACCGAAAACCCTTCAACATGTTTCACAAGCTGCCTGTGCTTCACCAACGCTGGGCCCCACTCGGCCTTAGGCATAGTTAATAGGCGCAGTCTCTGTACAGACCAAAGTATAGATATGCCATTTTAAAGTCAGCAAGGTTCTATAAATGTCATTTTCCCTGTACATAATTCTTCTTAATAATGTGTCACCGTCTGATGTATATGCTTCAAAAAATACAAATGGCTGAACATGGGATATTGGCCTATTGAGAACTATCCTGGATAAATTAACACTTTTGGTACACTACTTACACTGTACGCCATATATAGTAGGCACGTATTACATACGACCCTTGTGGTTATGTTTAACTATGGATTCACTTATTAACTAAGTCTACAAGGTTGCAATGTTTAATATACAACGAGTCCTTTAGTGGAAGTTATGAATTGACTGAATTACTAATGATTGGTATACTTACATAGCTGAGAGGCCCAGTATGCCTGAAGATCTTGATGATTGCAAAAATGAGGATCCAGATAATGGAGGACAAGGACATTAACCAGCCTAGTGCCTGAGCCCACGGGGGGTAGACATACTCGTCGTACTTAGCAGGCGTATAGGCCACAAAGTAAAACACCATCACAAACTGTGGGTGATAAATACATATAATATGGTATTGCATTAATTAAAGGATATAATTATGCACAGATTTGACAGGCTTGATAACTGATAGTTATATATATTACGATTACGTGGTGAAGTTGTAACTGTTGGTAGTATAAGGCTTTTTCATGGGCTTGTGCAAAAGCATAGCGAGGCAAGTACATGCGTTAGTGTATATCATTACATGGGAATTACAGGGGCATTCTGCTATCTTATTTGTAAATTTGAGTGTTCATGCTTACAACTGTGCTATGGACTTTCCATTAGGCTTTCACGTTAAGAGATGTACCCTTTTGTCCAATACATGTTATTGGTCATACAGATTCATTATATTAACACAACAACTCCCATTCTCCCATGGACACATTGACCTATGACTCACCGCTATGAGTGCTGGGGTGACAACAAGCCAGCACCATTTCCAGAACACAAACGTCCAAGAAAAACCTATCATCACTTCTATGTCCTGTAAAAAGCGACCAGCGCCTAATAAAGAAAGGCAATACTTTACATCATTTCAACTTCGATTGTTCTGTTTCATAAATAAAATTATATAAGGTGTTTTCTTTTATAGAACATTTAGGATATTACTGTCTTACAAAATATATTTGAAATATCATCTATCATTAAATACTTACTATATCGTATGATAAAACGATGTGAGCTACGTATCCACAAACATAGGCTTTTATCTATGTAATGTTGCTATTAAATGCTGATTATTGACTTACCGTATATATAGCTTATTGATACACATTCACAGAGGCCAATGACAAAGAGCGCCCAACCACCACAATAGGTGTCCATTAATTGGAGCAGATAGATTCCTCCCTGTAAGTAGATAATAGGATTATATATGGCCAGAGCTTGTCTCTAGGATGGATAGCTCATTAAATTATACCATTATGCTATATTGATAACCTTGTAAAGTAATGAATGTATATAAAACATCTCTAAAACGGTATATATATATAATTATATATATATATATATATATATATATATATATATATATATATATATATATATATATATATAATTATATAGAGGAATGGAGTGGGCAGGGTCAACATGCGTTGCAACATGTAGTGTGTACTCACATTAGAACAGAGAGGTAGTCCAAATATGAAGAGTATAACACAGAGACCAAATGTTAATTTGGTTTTGTGTTGACGGAGCCATATAAACTGGTCTGTTACTGAAGTCACCACCACCTCAAGTCCTACAAACTGCAAACACAAGTAGTGGAGAATTGAAAGTGTGCTTTGGGATTATTACTTATATCAAACCCATTCCCTACCAAAAAGGAAACCCACGATTATTATGATTTACACTGTCATGTACTTTATGATTATGCATTGACAAACGAAGAAAAAGAAAGGGGGATTGGAGTTGCATATGAACATAGATATTGACAAACCTTATAATATTATATTTGGAGAGATAAATACTCATATACATTCAGAAATGGTTACTCATTTGTAGTATATACTTAATTCTCACCTGACTGTCAAAACCCAGGGTGAGAAGCATGAAGAAGAAAAGCACAGACCACAGAGGAGATATTGGCATGTGGGACACTGCATCAGGATAGATGACAAAGGCGAGACCCGTACCTACAAGGGGATTTAGAAAAGGGGGAAAGGGATAATTGCATTAATATTTCAGATTATGCAAAACTACAACATGTGTCTTTATCAACTCCAATGTCATGCAAACCTATAACTTTTGATCAGGTCTTAACGCATACAAGGTAATTAGCCTAATAGTATTAACTTTGCAACTGTTAACACCACAATTAGATAATATTGTACGTGTATTTACTTTTTCAAACGTAATGCTAGACAAATATCATATAGTTTTATGGAAATTAGAGATCAGTCAGTCCCATCTTCTTATTCTCACCATGGTCAGTTACATCCTTTGGCTCCACACCCAATTGGAAGGACAGGAATCCAATAAATGAGAAGATAACGAACCCGGCAAATACGGAAGTAAGGCAATTGGCAACGGAGACTATTAAGGCATCCCTGCAGAATGAAGGTAAGTATGTGCTGTAGAAGAGCATAGTACAATGCTGGGGTTCTGCCGCTATTAGTACAACCTATTATTACTCCATGCTCTTATAAGATTATAAGTATTTAAATTCATTATATCAGTTATCCTACAACTGGAAGAGAGTAAAGTGATTAACCCTTTAGGGCCGAGCATCAACTATAGTTGATGCCATGGGGGGCCGAGCATCGACTACATGTATAGTCGATGCCATGGGGGGCCGAGCATCGACTATAGTCATCATAACTCTATGGGATTTACCAAAGGCTCGGCCTTGGGACAGTTCCATTGAAATTGTCTCGGCCCCATCACCTGAAATTATTTTTTTTGCTCGGCCCTAAAGGGTTAACTCATCCCTTAGAATATCATCATAAGTCAACTACCATAAATAGAAGATCAGATGTAAATAAAGAAAGAATTTTGTCTGTATTGTACCTTAGGCAATTATTGTGGAAGCGATTATAACTGGCCAAAGCCATAAGGCCTCCCGACCCAGCGCCGAGTGAGTAGAATATCTGGTTTGCTGCATCATACCACAGCTGAGGGAAATGAGAATAGAACAATTATAGAAATGTTCCCATGGCTTTCCTCACGTTAGTGGCTGTGTGCATAGCCATTGTAGTTATGATTTCCTATGTGTTAGATTAGTGGAAGACCCATGCCTTTGGATGAATAAGAAATAGTAGGCCTATGTATCAGTTGTATTTATGTTCATGAAATGGGTTATGAGGAAACTTATTAACACTTACTGTAGATGTTTTGAAATGTTCAAATTTGGGTGTAATGAAGAAGGATATGCCAGCAGCTGACCCTTCAAGAGTCACACCTCTTATGAACAATATGACGAGCACAATGTAGGGAAAGGTTGCCGTAAAATAAACAACCTGAATGGAAACAAGTAACTTAGTTATTCTATGATACATGTGAAAGGTGAAGTGGAATTCAAAAAGTGACGATTTATTTTAAACACCAATTATCTTATTGATGTTTTATGATATTAATGAACCCGTGATATTAATGAACACACGATTCCATGAAGCCATGAATCCGTGAACCCAACAAGCCATGAACCGATAATGCCATGAAGCCATGAGGTCATTAACCCATGAGGCAATTAATCCATAAAACTGTAAGGTTATGAACCAAACAGACCATGCACCTATCAGGCTATGGGCCCATGAACCTATCAGACCATGATGTCATGAGTGCATGAGGCAATATACACGCCAGGATTTGAACTCATGAGGCCATGAAGCCATGAGGCCATGAACCCTTCAGGTCATGGGCCTATGAACCCATCAGACCATGCAAAACATCAGGCCATGAAGCCATGGGTGCATCAGGGAATATATATCCATCAGGCTTTGAACTCATGAGACCATGAAGCCATGAGGCCATGAAGCTATGATAGCATTGACCTATGAAGCCATGAGGTCATGGGCCCAAGAAGACATGAGGCCACCAGCTACGAGAGGCAAATTACAATCTTGTGAAATTGCAATTTAGCTCTACCAGACCTATTGCTGCTTACCTTGCCTGTAGATTTGATACCTTTGATGAGACACATAAATGATATCGTCCAGACAGCAAGCAGACTCAGCACCAGGTCCCACTGTAGGCCACCCATCTCTTCAAGACCAGTACTGATCCGTAGCACACGGTTACTGCCAAATAAATTCTTTATTTAGCATGGCTATTCAAAAAAATTACTTATGTTCTGTACTTTTGTCATAGAACATTTAGCTTGCTTGTGGTGACTCAGTGGTTGAATTCCCTGGCAACCTGCCAGACTACCAATCACTCGGCTCAGGGACAGAGTGTGTGTGTTGGGCGGGAAGGGCAGAAATTAAAACTTCTACTGGGCCCAGATAAAACAAATGGCATGAGACCAAGACTGGGAATCGATGGTCATGAACAACGATCCCCAAACATCAAAAATCCTTATGTGAGAGGTCGCACATGCAAATTTAATTTGGATCAATCTCTGCCAAAGCCTAAAACTACTTAAATGGACCCGTGTGGTCACTCATTTAATCAATAATAACCTAAATTAATACACGTGCATTTCAGTTGACTTACTTAAAATATTGCTGGCTGGCACTTTCACGGTGTATACCTGTGGTATTCCTGAAGATTGTCTCATTATACACTCCTGTGAATTGTGTCCCATTGTAACATGTTCCATTTGCTTGTTCCGTGCCCTCATTACATTTTGTAGCGGGCCACAATCCACTACAATCTGAATAGAAGAAAAAAGGGGGATTTAGTAAATATTTACATACTAGCCACATGTCATAATGTTATGATACAATTATATATTTGGCCTTATAACACCTGCATGCCCAGGACTTGTTAAGAACAGTTTAATATAATTCGGACACAGGTACATAACATGTAGATATCCAGAGGTCCTACTACATGTATATAGTGTGACATACAGTTGTGCATTACAGTTGCAACTGGGTGAAAACACATAAGAATCAATCTTTGCTAGCTCTTAACGTAGGGTAAATAGTACTACATGGCACAAGGATATCGTATGTTTTAAACAGCTTACTTGGAGTTGTCCACGTTGCACTGAGGTCACAGTTCTGCCATGGTAACATGGACGTAAAGGAGACACAGATGTAGAAGAATGCCCAGGCTATGATCATAGTATAGTAGACAGTCACCAGCATGGATAGTACCAGCTGGGCTATACCAATACCTGAGGATATGATGGGTAAACACTATAGAACAACATGTCTCATTACCATACAAACAGTCATTTAGGGGATGGGGTGAAAGAGCACTTCTTATCGCACGTCCGTACGATAAGACCTATACCGCTGTAGTACACATACTCATAGATGTAAACAGTACGATGTGTGTTGACGATGCAATGAATACATGATTTATAGTGCACAGTACATTGAAACATTGTGATTAAATAAAGATATATCAGATGGATACCTCATGGATTTACATACCTTTAAATATGGGTGCAAACTTCCAGCAGGTTAGTGGACCCTGGCTGCAGAATTGACCTAAAGACAACTCCAGAAAGAAGAGTGGAATACCACAGAAAAACAACATGAGGAAGTAGGGGATTAGGAAAGCTCCCCCACCATTCTTATAACAGAGGTAGGGGAAGCGCCACACATTTCCTAACCCTACGGCCCAGCCCAGACAGGATAGGAGGAAGTCAAAACGCCCTGTCCAGTTGCCTCTGTCTTTGTTCTCATCCTCGCCGTACTTTGGGCGCCGCTCCTCCTTGCGTTCCTCAACCTTGTCTGGTGTTAGATAGTCCTGGTAACATAACAGAGAACAGGGTTATGGCGTCGATGGGGTTATTTTGTTTGTCGGGATGCGAGTCAGGATAGGCCAAATTAGAAGCTTTGACTTAAACACCCGATCTAGACACATCATATTAGAAGGTCATATCCTATTGGAGAAATGGTTCTTGCAATAATTTGCATAGCCATATATGTAGAACTGGTAGTGTTGGGCGGTTCTAGTAAGCCTCAGAAAATGTGTTATTCTAGAAGAAAGGTGCGCTATTTCGGATGTTAAGCAGTGTGAGTATCTAAGACGACAATCGTTCTCTGACGATAACTGCATGCATGTATATGCAATAGGCAATGCATGGGGAAGGCAATGTATGCAAAAGATAGATCATCAGGGTCGACCATATAGACGTGTGAGATATTCAGGGGGAGGGGTTGTTGGACACTTTGTGGCATTTTAGGATCAATCATAAACTTACTGTATCTTTTCCTCTTGCAGCTTCGGCCATGGTTGATGTATGGTTAGACTCTGAGATGGGTCACTGTAGAATGATGTTTCTTCAATACCTTGTGGAAGCTGGTGTCAGCTAGCCACCTTAGTCATCTTGGGTGGTGGCTAGTCTGCAAAGAACCAAAACATGTAGGCCAATTATAATACCATGAAGGAAAGAACTGAGGACACCTATCATATCAAAACGGTGATATTGTGGAATACATGCAGATGAGATTCAAATGTTGAATAAACGTTATGTACATTGAAGGCAATTATAACCGATGCTTTAATTACACCTGGAGGTTATAGATAATTTAATTACGTCTACATATATAATTATGGCAATAATATTGTGTATTGTATTGTAAGTCCGATGTACGGCAATATTGGACATATGTCACATTATAGGAGCCAATGGTCGAATCCTTGCTTGCCGGTTATACTGTTAAAAGTATATTGATTACTAATTTTGAATATATCTTAGGTATACAGTAGTTACCCTGCTAGCACCACTCGTCTGAATTACGTCGATAGTATGTATATAAAGTGGACCTGTTTCTTGTCATATCTAAGTGATATCGCCGTAATTTAGACGAGTGGTGCGATAGATAAGACCTGGCAACGTCTAAAATTTAGACCGGTGATTTTGGCGAAACCTCCTACTGGGAGGTCGTAATCTTCTATTATAGGTGTTATCATATTAATTAATTAAATTAACATCATAAACCATCCCCTCACACTAATTATACCCCCTTCCAATTGTCATTTAGAGAGCAGCGCACCGCGAGCGCACCCTCTTTTGGCATTACACAGGCAAAGAGAAAAGGAACAGCGTCAAAAGGGAGTCCTGGTTGCCTCCAGAATGACTCCCCTCTTTAAGGGAGTCCAGGTCGCCTAACGGAGCCTAGGTGACTCTCTAGCTGACTTAAGGGAGTCGCCTGGAGGAGTCATATGACCCAGGGAGCTATATGACTCCCCAAGGTGGCTCCCTTATGTCAGTCAGAGAGTCACCTAGACTCCCTTAGGCGAACTGGGCCCCCCTGGAGAGGGGAGTCATTCTGGAGGCAACCTGGACTCCCTTTTGACGCTGTTTCGTTTCTCTGTGTACCATTCTCAGAGATCAAATGTTTTCAGTGTTCGTTTATACTGGACATATGACTTTTCTAGAGGTAATAAACCCGATCACAAGACATTCAGGGGTACTCCCCTTTTAGAGACATCTATTCTCCTAATATTAAACCCCCTCCAGTTTTATCAATCAATTTTTCTTAGCAGCTCTGCAGAATTCTCCAGTATTGTCTTATAGTTATATACTGGATCTCATATTTCGTACACATTTGGATCTGGTAGTGCTGCTCAGAGATTTATAAATATAGGTATGAGTAATGTTTTGGGAAGCACCTTCCTGAGGTTGATGCTTCATGCAAGCATGTCGCACCGATGACGATACTGGGACATTTTATTCCGTGTTCTGGGTGGGATTCCCAAATACTTGTCTGTAGTAATGCCTAACGTCTGCATTATTTATGCGCTTCCCAGACACATCGCCATTCATACATGCCAACACCATATCTGGCAAAGCGCAAAACCCACCTTTCCATCATTCGATTCATGGTTGGCTGGGTGGTAGCGAGAGGGGAGGTGGGGTGGGGTCGGTAGGAGAGGCGGAGTACCAGGAATAGGGATAGAATACATCCAGTTTTCAACTCTGATAATGAATAGGGAAGAATTCACGAATGACCCTTGCTTAGGATCTATACTCAGAAGATATCACCTATACTATAAAATATATATACATGTTTCTGTAGCCCAATAGGTAGCATGTTCAGCTATCTCCACAGTACTATGGTAGACCGTAAGTGAGTATATACAGTAGGTATACTGTATAATACATGACCTCACCACACATGCCCCTAGTTCCTTAATACAATTGTTTACATGCCTCACCTGGAGGAGCTGTGTCAGGTAGACCACACGTTGTGTGCACAGCTGGTAGGGTCTAGTCTGGTATTCAGTACTGTAAGCTTCTGTTATGGCACACTACTATAGTTCCATGCTTTATGGATACACATGTATATTCCATAAATAGCAGCTTAATGTTGACCTATATTATAAAGAGTATTTAGTATTACTGATTCTCACTGAATAGGATTTAGCTACACACGATGAATCACATTGGTGTGGCATTAAAGCCCAGAGCTTCCTTCATTTGCACCTGTCAGGTACTCATACATGGTGTGAGTCCATCAACAGCCGTCCTCTCACCTGTCTTATCTCCAGCATGAAAACACCCCCTACCTTCTCCAGCACCAGCGCTACCTGTGTCGGAGGCATTAAAGGGGTTCCTGTCCACCCACGTCACTCCTACAGCCTGTCAGATCCACACCCCCAACTTCTCTCACCTGCAATCCAGGTGTGCTGATGGCCGATACTATATCCAATCTGTCCACAGGTATACTCCTATATGGTGAATAGAGCTAGGAAATGACAGCAGTATATCAGGAAAGCCCCCTAGTTGGAGGTATACGCAGAGAAGCCGCAATGTCAGGTGGACAAGCTGCAGTCCAAGTTACCAGTGCTGAAGACACCACCGCCGCCGCTCGGGACGGATCAATGACTCCAGTATGGTTACTACCTACTGCAGCCCCTTCTATATGGGTCAAAGCATGCATATTCATAAGGAGGGGAGTCAGGTCTGCCATTGGCAGAAGCAGCAAGGTGAAAGAGAGAGGGGGGGCGAGGGGTACAGCGAGACAGATAGAAACAGAGAGACAGGGACAGAGAGAGGACAAAGACAGAAATACATTTGGAGACGGAGAGTGGATGGGGGGGGGGGGGGGCACGGCTAGCTTGGTTGAGCAGCATACGCCTCTAGCCAGCAATGATCAGAAGGTCGGAGACAGCATTGGTCAATGAATACTATATATAGCGGTCAATCATTCTGATGAATATCTATATATTGATGAAATAACACACATGCCTACATATTATCCCATATCCGTCTCCACAGACAGCATTGTAATCATATTTGTATGTCTATGTCTGGAAACTAAACTGTATAATTGATTCAATATCTTGATCGGTAGTGACGGCTTGTAATGATATTGGACCATCATATGAACCAGTATTAATCTCTGTATATTACGAAACTACGTTTACTTCAGAGCCTTATTTTAATCTTTATGGTTTTTAACATTAAGATGGACACATATATCACCACCAGAGAGAATTCAACAGCTAGGGGCACAATATAAGTTGGCTATGCCGAAAGCATCACATTGCCCTCTGTATTCTCGTACAATACACAGCGCCTCTCTCCTTAAACAAATTCAAGGATAACAAAAGGAAGGCGCAACGGTCAGATTATCATTTTATTGAATTCACCATATAACTGTATGCATGTTCCTGACTTTGTGGGGAAATGATTGAAAATTACATCTCGGAGTGAAGCTCTGGTATGGATTATACATAATTGCGCTGGCCGTCATACCGCCTTGGTCGCCTTGGAATAAGGGCAATTTGCACATACTACTAAATCCCTACTAACAGGTCTTCAGATAACACGTATCTCGGGAGGATCGCGTTCTACAGCAAGCAGTTAGCCTCGAACATACACCATATCCTGATATAACCAGTCTATGAATAAAACGGAAAAGAGGAAACACCCTAGGAAGTCTTTCTGCCAGAACAAATAGACACCAGACTATAACACCTACATGTGGTATATCGGCTTGCATATTACATTTTGCGGTCGATGGGATATCCATTTAAAAAGTAGCATGTACTACATTTTGTTGTCCAAGTATTGCAGTTTGTAACTTGGAAATGTATGGTAATTCAAATAGAAAAGAGCTTGGACTTGTCCAGATCTATCTGTGCATAATATCACTCTCCCACCGACGCTACCCTCCACCCCCACCCTCCACGCATCGTGCACCCGATCGCGTATCTCGCTTTCAGCATGGCTGCATGCTGTAATGTTATCTCAAACCCACATGCCACTCCCAACTCTCTCACCGAATGATGGTAACCCTCATGACGCTGACAGGTTGTCGCCCCCTAGTGTTATGAGGGAGAACCAAATAAGTCAAACAGATATGACCAAGGGCTACTAGTATAACCGATTTAATGAGTGAACGGATTGAATAGAAAGGTATATTGTTCTCTATAGATCCAATGAAAACGCTATAGGCATCGACTGTGTAATTTATCTAATGAGTAGGGCGGAAATGTTTATGGTCATTTATAATTTGCAGCCCAGTGGGAGCTATATACTAGTAATAGGCAACAAAATCGGTTTAATATTGAATCAATATCGCCAAAGTCGATTAACCAGTTGTCAATATCGATTCAACATTGAAATAAACAGGCTATCCATAGCAATTAATATATAGATATGAAAACACTTGACATTTGTCAACTTCTTAAATTATGGCATTATATTCTTGGAATATTTGTACGTTCTTAGGTCTATTCAAATGACATGTAGTCTGAGGAACATGCAGTCTCTGCCTACATATACCCACTTTATTGGCGACCACTTGGCTCGCGCATTTGAAGCGCCGCCTGTGGACCAGCAGCCGCAGCTGCCTCGGCAGCCACGTCCACAACAACCTGTGCCTCAGCCTGCAGCCCAACAACTGCTACAACCCCTGCCCCTGCCCCAGCAGCTGCCGTGGCCTCCTGCACCTCCACTGCCCCTGCCCGAGCAGCATCTACATGTGGGTGGTCAGTTACGACCGCCAGCAGCACCACGGCCTCCACAGGAGGTGAGGAGAGTTGCTCTATGTGAGCTACAGAATGTGGAAACCCGAGTGGTGAACAAAATCGTGGCCAAATTAAAGGAGGACAAGAGCTCAAGCATCCAAGATGTTAAAACCAGGGTGTTAAAAGACTGCTTCACTAACTTCCCCAATGTTGCTGCGAAAATTGTGAATAGCTCCCTATCTACGCAGACGATCCCAGATGCATGGAAAGTAGATACCGTCATTCCGCTACCCAAGTCAGGTAGATCAAGTGACGTCAGTAACTGGCGACCTATCTGCTTGCTGAATGTGTGCAATAAAATTACGGAAAAGGTTGTACATCAACAACTGTTAAACCACCTACTGAGCCAGAACAAGTTAGCTGAACAGTAGAACGGATTCATCCCTGGACGCTCGACTAGCGACGCCATCAATGCTCTTGTAATGGACATCTACTCTGCACGCAATAGAAACCAAAGGTCGGCCGTGGTCTTCCTCAATATGAAGAAGGCCTTTGACACGGTCGACCACCTGCTCCTTCTTCACAAGCTACAGGCGCTGGGACTAGGCCCTAGCTTCATAAGTTGGACAAGGAATTACCTAACTGACAGACAACAGCAAACCAGTCAATAGAGGCGTTCCACAGGGGTCCGTACTGGGGCCCCTGCTGTTCGTGGCTTACGTCAATGATGTCTGTGACATAATACAACATGGCACGTCATACCTCTACGCCGATGACCTGGCAGTACGGGTGTCTAGTCGCAACATGGACACTGTCAGCATACTAATGCAGGAAAACCTTGATGCCCTCGCTGCCTGGTGTGCTGCAAACAAGCTGACGGTCAACACAAGTAAGACCAAAGTGCTCTGGTCATACTCGACACGGGCCGTACCTGACCTAACAAACTGCACCTTGACCTTGAACAACGAACTGCTTGATGTAGTAGGGGAATTCAACTACTTGGGTGCTGTCATAGACACCCATCTGCTACTGACCCCGCAGTTGAAGAGGATAATCAATCTGGTGCGGGTCAGGCTTGACCAACTGAGATGTATCCGAGCTAGTTCTGACAAAGCTGCCACTGTCCTAGTATACATCCATATGGTGAGATCTATCATAGACCAGTATAGCTTCCTGAACGAAGGTGGTCCTGTCTGGGCCGTCCGCAAGTTACAGACCTTGCAGAACAACGGCTTAAGGATTTGTGATAGAATCCGTGATCCTCGAGGCGTGGATGTCATGAACCTGCATAGAACCATGCGGGTTAACACTGTGGAGACCACTCGCAATCGACAACTCCTGTGTTTGTTGCATAAAAGATCAAAAGTTGAGGACAATATCCTGCAACGACCGAGACTCCTGCGTGGCAACAACAAGGTCCAACTGAAAGTGATGAGAATAAAAAAGGACATTTACGAAAGATCCCCACTATGCCATGGTCTTCCCCTCTGGAATGCACTTGAAGTGGAAACTCAAAAGCTGGACAACAGCTCCCAGTTCCTGGAAGCTGTGAAGAGACTGCCAGATGCACCCTTGCATGCCTAAAACAATTATCTCCGAGATGAATATAGAGTTAGTGCTGACTGAATTGGTCTATACACCAATACTCGGACAATCATTCAATACCACTGTAGTTCTGTGTTACGGTTTTTAATAACACTCACCTGGGAATGTTCTACTCAGACTTTAAGAATGTTTGAGTGTTTTAATGTTGATAGACACTTGACAAACTAAGAATTGCATATTTGTAAATACATGAACTTTCTCCTCTCTATAAAGTATTATCTTTTACTACTTCTTGGCAATTAGATTAAAATCGTCCTGTGTATGCTACAAACTTTTTGCCAGCAATAAAATTTAACAACAACAACAACATATGCACAGGGACACATGCTGATTATGGAGTATTATCTATAATTTTCATAATGGGTAATACAGACGTAAATATAAAGCTATTTACAATCTACCGTATACCACTATACACTGCTCAGTTATGGTGGAACTATGGCCCAGAAACCTTGTGGATAATGACAGCACACATAATTATGCACTCAGAATGTTTTTCGGTGTGCCTAGATATACTAAGGCTTGAGGGAGACTGGTTTCATAGGTCATGCGATGAACTCAGGGAATGTACTCATCAACAATTTGGTAGATCTCAAAATATATTTGGAGATACTGGTAGGGCCGTTTTATTTTGATAACTTGGATTACAGATCCACCGCCGAGATTTTTGGCATTTTGCAAAAAGAAAAAGAAAGTGTTTTTTTTTGTTTTTTTTTACCTTTTCCCTCCGAGAATTTGATCATCGCTTATGCGTGAGGTTTTACGTATAAGATATTATTATCTTACAATTTTGGTCTAGAATCTTTAATAATTGTCTGATTTATGAAACATAAACACTGGCATGTAGCAAGAAACCCCAAAAATAATCCTCTGCATGTCCTTAAGGGGGCCCAACCAAATATGTAAGTACATTGTGTAGAGAATTGAATTGATCCATGAATTAATTGTACATGTTACAAAACTAAAATGCCAATATTGTATCACAACGCACTGCGCCAATACGGATGCCATCACACTGTGAAGTATCACCACGAGATGTCACTGTGCACGGCCACCGATAGGTTGGTATTGACCTCATTCTGGTGAGCATCTCTGAGGCCCTGGAGGCCGCTGCTGCTGCTTCTACTGCCACTGCTATCAGTGGACCCTGCCGCTGCTGTTGCTGCTATTACTGCTGACTTCCTCCAGGAAGCTGGACGTACTACGGCAAGACCGGACTGCCCTGGTGACAGTCCCCACAGACAAAACCGTTCCGCTGGATCCATACCAGTGCCTGCACAGGGGGGCAGGACCCGACAAATTCCCCCAGCTGCAGTGGGACGATCTCTTCAATGTCGTCTGCCTGGGCTGCCTGCCGCCACCCACCGAGCAGACCCTCCGGTTCTACTGGCTGAGGTAGGTTGTAGTGATGCTCCATGCAGCTCCTCCTGTCTC
Organism: Harmothoe impar; assembly: GCA_947462335.1. Taxonomy (NCBI): domain Eukaryota; kingdom Metazoa; phylum Annelida; class Polychaeta; order Phyllodocida; family Polynoidae; genus Harmothoe; species Harmothoe impar. Next base: position 51,872,840 of record OX381704.1, read on the forward strand.
CTCCCTCTAGTGGTACAGGGAGAGGGACGCCTGTGTGTGTTGGTGGTGTTGTTAAGTACAGCCAGGAGAAGCACAGACAGCATAATAATATACTCCCCCGCTGCCCAGGGTCTGCTGTGTTAAAGGGCCTTGGTGGGATGTGCTGCTGTGGTCTCCATAGCATGGACATGTATACAACCTACCATGTGTCCAAACGATTCCATTTATCATTTCTAAATGAAGTCTGAATTGTTTTTCTTTTTTAAAAGGGGGAAGGGCCCCTGAATGGCCCTGTTGATATGATTACATAAAATCGAACTCCCTTTTACTAGCAATACCGAAGCAATCTCTCTATTCATTTAACATATCACCGTATACGCCTGTATATAGACTAGATAGACTAGATGGAGAACAGTGTTGATATAGATGCGGTACGAAGGCAAACATGCCTCCCCGCCCCCAGCGCTCCCTAGACCTACTGTGTATGCAGCAACAGACCAGACCACCAGTCACCAGGGGAGTGATAGGCAGGGCGAGTATTGAACCCTTTTAGCCCAACCCTCCACACCCTGTGCATAATTAACTGCTTTTTCTCAGTGCTTTAGGAAAACCCTTGCTTTGAGCAGAGGGAAGAGGAAAAAGACTTGCCCAATAAAACATGATTTGGCTGCCCGGAAATCAATGAGCCGCTCCTGTGAGCGCTTGAGGACATGGATCATACAAGAAAATATGGGTGCATGTAAATATGATTATGTCTATACAGTAACAGCCGCGAGCTGTAGAAGCACACTCAGCAGGCCTAAAAGCATAATTCCACCGCCCCTATTTATAGGGATGAGGACCTGTCCCAATTACACTTCGACCGTCGGTGGAGGGGTACCGAGATTTGCGCCTTTATTAAAAGAGAATAGATAATAACATTCTACATATCGAGACTGTCTGTCGTGCTATAATGCACGAATGCACCTGAACGCATCATCAGATAATATACAGGCAGTCAAGATGTGAAGAATAACTGATCTGTTATCTACATAAGCTTACATACTATGGTTGAAAACCTCCCATCTTACTCCATTGTTTTAATGATCAACGTAAATGAAACATAGAAAACACAATTATCGTCTGCACTATGTCGACCGCCTATGATTGGCCTTTAATTGGCCCTTACTTGGTTGTTGAATGAAATTGAGAATGTTGTACATTACCGAGCAAACAATTAAAGACTGATCATTAATGTGTCTAGACCAATCAATGATCCGTCATTGTGCACACTAAACGAAACTTAGGAAACTTCTCTGATACTATAACGAACGGCCAACCATGTTATAACAAGTATGCAATAGTAAATGCATGCGTGTAATCTTCTGTACTTTAAAGGGCAAGTAATTCATATTAGTAACAGCAGCACCACCGCGGGTTGTCGCCCAGGGTTGTCGGTACGGGGGATATAGATAGTGCTAACTTCAACAGATATCTGCTGGGTGGAACATGGGTAATACCACGGGGAGCGTTGGGTACACATAGGGCGATGCTATCCTCTCGGCGTGGACGTTGTTGCAAGTGAAAGGCCCCCTAGAAGCGTGTGGTTTACGTTAGTCGCCTGGCTGGAGGCTGGGGAGGATATTGATTGGGTGGCAGGTTTTCTGCCTGTTGTCTGGGTGGTGCTAGTAGTACATGGAAATGGGGAAGATTGCACGGCGAGCTGCCCGTCAAACAACACAGCATTACATCACTGTTCCCAGGTGCTCGGCGGACATGGTCAAACGGTGTCCACTGAGTGGGATGGGAAGTATAATGGGAACCAACCCCAATCCCACCATGAAGGATAATCTACCATGTCAACATGTCTCCTTCTAGAACGTTTTCACAACATAATAAAACAATGAGAAGCATATCTGAATGCAGCCAAGAAAGATAGTGACCACAAATCAGCCCCAGGAGTAATGTGCAATGGGCCCATGAATGCATTTCCCCCTCATCAAAACCCACTCCTACAACGACAGCAATGATATAATATTATATCTAATATGACTGTACTGTTAGAAGTTGACCAGTAGAATCCACTGTAGTTTTACAGTATATACTAGGGGCCATTCAAATATTACGTCACAGCATAGGGGGGGAGGGGGGGGGGGTCATGAAGTTTGTTACAAAGTGTTACAGGGGGGAGGGGGGGGGTCTAGCCAAGTGTTACATAACAATTCTCAAAAAATATATATACAAGAAGGAAATCTCTAATTTTGCATTGGCGGATCCATGGGGGTGGCCCGACGGGCCTTGCCCCCCCCCCCCCCAAAAAAAAAGAAGAAAAAAAAGAGGAAGAAGAGAAAAGAAAGAAGAATAAACGAGGGAAAGAGATAAAGAGATTTGCAGTACTATTCATAGGGCCTGACTGAAGGCCTCTGATCTGGATGGGGGGGCTGAGTCTTAAAATATTGTGTCCAAAAATGCATGAGAATGCACCATTTCAAGTCTAGATCAACAAAGGGGGCATGCCCCCAAACCCCCCAAGTATAGCTAATGCGCTTCACTCGCGGGAAACACTAGTGACTCCGGGTTGGCCAGGTTTGGGCCCCCCCCCCTCTAGACAATCCTGGATCCGCCACTGTTTTGGAAAATGCACCACCATCTAATAGCCAGGTCTCAGCAACATTATGTTCACCTCATCCCTATAACATTGTATACAAAAGTTTGGCCCTCCCCCTGCCTGCCCTGCTGAAAAAAGGTATTGATTTTGTGAAATGGACTCATCTCCTGACCGCGACCCGATCTTCGCACACTGGACAGGGTAGAGAATGCACAACCTCAGGTCTCCCCTAATATAATAATAAGGATATTCATAAACCAGTAATCGTAGATCACTAGATTACAACTTTTTTGCACTAAGGGAGTGGTCATTTTTTAACAACAGGGGGGGGGTCGGTGGATTGTCGCTCGAGCGGGTCGGAATTTTTTTGGGCCCCCCCACAAGAGGGGTCAAACATTTTTCAGTCCCTCCCTCCAGGCAGGTTGAAATTGAGCGCGGCCGACCCCTTTGAGCACTAGTAACGCGCAGGCTTTTCCGCTAAAAATATTTTTTGGTCCCCCCCCCCATTCAAGGGGTCGAAAGTAATACACATAGGCCTGCTGTCAGACATAGGCCAGCGGATACAACTCATGAAATAATGTTGGGGGGGGGGGGGTACAGGCCTGTGTTACGTAATTATGGAGGGGGGGGGGATCTGGCATTTTGTTACGGTGTGTTACAAGGGGGGAGGGGGGGTCAAAAAGTGGCCAAAATTGTGTTACGTAATATTTGAATGGCCCCCTATGGTATTCTTCTACATGGGCAATATATTATACTGTTGGTTTACAGTATAAAATGACGTATTTTGGGTTCACTATTTACAGTGTGTGTAGGCTATACAATATACAAATAATGTATTTAGCCTATACATATGTGAACCAGCTCCAAATGGTCCACACGTCTGTCCCAGGGGTAATCTGATAATGTGTTCTGCTGCAGGGAGCCACTCAGCTATGGGGAAAACTAGGTTAACTCACCCTGGATAACCTCCGGGAACCCATACAGAGAAACCCCATTTATTTATAAATTGCCTCCTGAAATGCCATCACATATTCCTTCGGGTGGGGGTAGTCGATTTGCTATTATCCTGGTGGCTGGTGATAAGATGGAATAGGGGTTCGACTTCAACGCCATCCCGACCCAGCCATACACACAGGCATGGTATATACATAGAACTTTGTTATAGTCAAAAGCAATATAAATATGCCCTATATGGTCGCGCTGAGGATGCGCAATTAATATATTATGTATGGCTAGCAATAGCACCGTTTAGTATATGCATGTACATGTAGCAGTATAGACTGACTCGTATAGGTCCTACATAAAATATCATGTAGCTCTAATGTACCTAGGTATGCAGACACCCTAAATAAAGCGCGATTCCTGGTGTATATTGCTGCCGAGCTCATAAAGTCCCAGAGGCGCTAATACGGGGAATATGGTGGACAACATTGACAAGAACGCGGGTGCACCGAGTACATGTAGTATTTGTCCGTGTTCGCCTGTGCAGCATTTACAAGCCCTCTGAGCCGGCGCTGCTTCATAAACGACTGTGGGTTTTCTGCCTCGCGTGACACATTGCCGATGAGAGGCAGTGGCCCAGTGAGAATGGAGTATTGACGAACGCACTGCCGCCTAGGACATGGGTTGGGGTTCATGTGTGTGTGATATGTACTGAGCAGGTGAGGATGGAAGCAGGATGGACACAGTCATGGGCTACCAGCGGTTTCACTGGAAATACGGTTACCAAACGTCCGTTCCCATGATTAATCTGAGGTAGGTTCAATGGTTGGAGGGGCATATTACCAATGCTTTTTAAATGAAACATGCATCTGTCCCCATTCACCAATTATAGCTGTCCTCTTATCTTTCCTCGAGGAAGGGTATAAGGGACATGTATATACTTCTATATATAGATCCTCGCAGATATGGGCCAAGGGTAGCGACTCCCAAGACACGGGGGTGAACGCTCATCCAAAGCTAAGCTTATAACAGTGTCATTAGGCCTGCAGGTATAAGCAGATGTAATGTTTTTATAACGGGAGAGGCGTAATGCTAATACTACAGGCCCCCAACAATGAGGGGAGTATATATAACGTTATAATGCAGCTGTGTGATAGGTGAGCTGGTTGTTAGGTACAAACCCGCATCCACACACACCAGGGTTTGCAGCGTTATATCGGGCATATATCAGAGAGGTATTGTCATTACAGTATGGGGAGAAGATTGTTTGGATCAGCTCACTCCAATGAGCAGCTCATGCATTATTTACAGAGTACCATATTGGTTCCGTGATCACCTAGTACCTTGTGGTAACGAGAATCTCTGATATAGAACAGAATTAAATAGGGACTAACTAGATGCAATATATGTGGGTTCATGATTATCACCAAGGTATACACTGATATTCCTAGGCTCCCTATACGCCCAACCTCTCAGTCACTAGTGCCTAACCTAGTTAGTCATTTTTTGGATCCCTATACGCCCAACATAGGTCAGTTATTATTGTCAGGTTGGTCAGGACTGACCAACCCACCTTAGTCTTTTTATTTCCAGGGGGAGCCACCGAGTGGTCATGACAGGTGGCCCCAACTAGTGGTATACAAATACAACACACCAATGATGAACCTAGGTTAGCCACTACTGACTGACCCCTCAGTGATTTTTGAATATAACTTTGCCATTATGACTAACACTCATATGACCAACCTAGGATAGTCTGAACTGACTAACCCTTTCAATCTATGGATTTTCAGTGTACTTTGCATATAATGCACCAGCCGGTATGTATGTTCGTAGCGTTATCCTGAATCTACACTACATCGATTTCAACACTCAGTTGCTCTGGGATGGAATTCTGGTGGACCTAACTCGGGGAGGATAGTCGAGGACATTTCTTGCTAGGAATTGTCTTTTTCTATTCTTGATTGAGTAAGCTAAGTACAAGCACTGTAAGGCCTCGTAGAACTTTTAAAGACAAGCCTCATCACGAATCAAAGTCACTTTAATTAATCAAATGGGATGGCAGATCACTGCATCCATGCCATATCATGATGGCGTTCAAGAGGGATGCCGAGTGATGATTACGCCTTTTAAAGGGGGAAAATATTTGTTCCTATCAATTGATTAATTACACGATGTGGGTCATACACCCCCTTGATTACTTACGAGCAAAAGGCAATAGATAGACAGAGATAGCTGGGTTCCTATATGAGAAAGGGCTAATTAGACTTTGATAACACTGATTTATGATACCGATTGTACAAACATGTTGTGATCATTTTCTGGCATAGCTCCTGGCACTGAACCGCACACAGCATTTATTCGGCTCATGTATACAAGGTATTTTTTAGCTGAGACCCAATGAAGCGAGATGGCAGATGCAGAATACTCTGAATAATTATCACCCAGATATACACAGAGGTAGGCATAGGTACTGTAATAGCCCAATTCGCAGAGATAATGAGCTAGCTAGTTATATCATAGTGAGTAATGACTTACCATATCATCACTCTAATTGCTTTAGCTAATAACCTTATCAGGCACGCCTGATGTATTATGAGAGCGGGCTTCAGCCTGTCATAGTGTGTCGCATGTCGGCGTCGGCATGGCATACCCTGCCGATGAAGTTATTTCCGTGGAGAGGCAATGATATTACCAAAGCACAGAATTGATAGCACGCAGGTCAAATACATGTATAACATATACATGCTGTATACATATTAATATCATATCATACATGTATCATGTCGTGATACCGTCATAGTAGCTTCCTATCGGGTGAATTAATATTATTATTACTAAAAGCATGGTTATGTAGAGGTGAATGAATGGTGAGCAAATGGAATACGTTACATGATTTTAAGAAATTCGAATGACTCCAAATGCCGAGGGCTATGTCTCACCAGATCAATACAAGTTGAGAGTGTATGACCGGGTGACCTCTTTGACATGGTGACTGGGCAAGCGTGAAACGGGCTAAAATGGGGAATATGTAGAAAGAAATGGTGGGAAAAAGTTAATGCATATTTTAACACTTTAAATAAACTAATTTAATTTCAAGTTGGTTATAATTATATATATGTATGCCTTTTCTTGCTTGCTGGTCATAGAGGTCACCCGGTCAAAGGGGTCACTCGGTCATAGACCATCAACTTGTATCGATCTGGTCAGACTTAGCCTGAGCTGTTTGGTGATCAAAGGCTATGGGCTGATATAGTTTTCATCACAGTCACATGAACCCCCTGACAATGTTTAATATTGACTCTGGTCACCTCTCATATTGTCCCTGTCTGAGTGCCCAACGGGGAACATGTATACCTCTGTTACTGTCCTTCTATCGACAGCAAGCAGATAATGTTGCATTGATGATATCTAGCAGGGATCCTGCTGTTGCTATAAGGTTCAAATACAGGGGGACTTGGACTGTATTAGTAAGCTGTGTGATACTTACAGGCTCATTATTGATTCAGATAAGGTGCTATGGTGCCATAGTGAACATATATATTGTGAATTGGGCAGAGTATAGCATCTGATTGAAAGGATAGTCTCTAGCCAGTGAACTGAAAGGAAGTGCTCCACTTTGTGCATCTAAAGATCTGATTGAAAGGAGTCCGTCTAAAGGTGGTTAATTAATTCATTCAATTATCTTGAAATTGTAATTGATTCTATTCTCTCCTTTAAGGACCAGTGCCATAAGGTAATTTATGCGGGAAACCTAAAGCTTAACGATACTTGGCTGCTTTGAGTATGATGGCTTTGCCATTGATGGCAGTGTAGACGACCTTTCTGACGAAATCCAGGTTATCCAGTGAATTTCAAAACAATTGCCATCTTGCTTGTTTCCATATCAGACACCGTCGAGGTATTGCTATCTAGAGTAGTACAAGTAGTCTTACTTGCATGATGTAGTTGTAAATGCTGGATGCTAGACACCGTGAAATCTTGCTATGCTTGATTTATAAATAGCCAAATAAAAAAAAAGGTTTGTTTCAGGTAACATGGGATGAGAATCTAGGTAACATGGGATGAAAATCTAAGGTCGATAGGTCGGATTTTTTTTAAAACTTTTTTTACAGCCCCTCTATGATACCAAAAAAGTTTTAAAATCGGGGGGGAAAATCCAAAATCTAAAAACTGACCCCCAAAAAGTGTAAAAATATCAAAAATTCTCCAAAATTGCATAAAAAAAGTAGGGTCGGCCCCGTTTTCATAGGGTCGGTCGGGTGACCTGAAACAAACCTCTTTTTTTGTCCTAAGGTTGTGGTACCTGTAAGAAATCATGGGGTAGTAAAAAGATCAAACTAAAGGTATAAAGGCCAAAGGGCGAGCGATATAGGAAAAGTCCACTCGTGGATTCATTGAGTGGAACTTGATGCTGAGTTCCAAAAAAAACCACCAGAACTATATAATCAGTTTGTGAGTAAATTACGGAACTGGTTGATATTCACCACCCGAGAAATGATGTCTAAATGCCTGGTGTTTATATACGCCTAGGGTGTATATGAGGAATCCTGTTTGTGAAGGTTAGACTGTCCTATCTCTTTCTAAAAGTAACACACCACATGTAGCGTATGTCAATGTGTGGAACTATAGTCTACAGTCATGCTGGCACTCATGGATTACTTGCATGACCTGATTCATGGGGTCCGTTTATTTTGTGATGTATTGACTTCTGCGTTAGGCCTGGAATCTGTGATTATCTGACCACCTACTTGTATGTTCTAAGACCGTATGGCTTTATTGACTTGTATTGACTTGTATAATCATCACTTTTTATATTCATCTTGGTACCTTGAAAGACTTTACTTGTGGAGGATGTATGCCAAATAGGGAGTGCTCATTTTTTAACAACAGGGGGGGGTGGTGAGGTTTCGCGCGGAGCGCGCGACATTTTTTCACCCCCCCCCCCGCTAGAGGGGTCGAAATTTTTTAGCCCCCCCCCCCCCCGGCAGGCCGAAAATCGCGCGCGTTCGTGCCCCTTTGTAGCATAGTAACGCGCGGGCTTTTCCCCTCAGAACAGGTTGAATTTTTTTCACCCCCCCCAAGAGGGGTCTAAATTTCCCCCCCCCCCGGTCAAGGGGTCCAAATTTTTTACCCCCCCCCCCAAATCCACCACCCACCCCCTGTTGTTAAGAAATGAGCACTCCCTTAGGGTGATTAAACTCAAACCCATATTCCTAATGATGTCCTTGACCATCTGACCATAACTAGGTATACTTCTAATAGAGTCCCTGTCCTTGTGACCTATGCAGGAAGCATGCATCTAATATAATCCCCGTCCGTGTACCCTACAGGCAGCATCCCCCAAGTATACCTCTAATATTGTCCCTGTCCTTGTGACCTATAGCAATCATTATACCTGGCTGTGGAGCCACGCGGAAGTGCCCCCTATTCGTGCACCATATATGAAGCATACCTCCAATATCGCCCCTATCCATGCACCCTCAGAAATCATACCTCTGTATCGCGTCCCTGTCCATGTTCCTACACACCTAATGTCCCTATAAACGCACTCTATTGGAAGCATTAATTGTTCCTGTTTATGTACCCTACAGAAAACACACCTCTAATACTATGTACAGTATCTAATACTACAGTGTCACTGTCCATGTACCCTACACTACAGGTAGCATACCCCTCATAGTGTCACTGCGCTTGTACCCTACATGTAGCATACCCCTTATAGTGTCACTGTCCTTGCACCTTACAGGTAGCATACCTCTCTTAATGTCACTACCCTTGTGGTCCTACAGGAATCTCACCTCTAATATTGTCCCTGTCCCTGTCCTCAGCCCTAAAGAAAGCATACTATCTCTAATAGTGTCCCTATCCTTGTAACTTACAGAAAGCATATCAGTCTAGCGTCTTCCAGATTGAGAGTGGATAAATTTTATCCTCTTGTAAACTGATCAAAATAGTGGCTGCTGGGCGAGCATCGCCGGTTCCTCGTCGGCTTGACGCCTGACTGATATCTCTAATACTAATTATAAAGTCCCTGCCCTTGTACCCTACATGAAGCATACCTTTTATAGTGTCACTGTCCTTGTACCCTACAGGTAGCATACCTCTTATAGTGTCCCTGTCATGGTGCCCTACAGGAAGCATACCTGTTATAGTGCCACTGCCCTTATCCCCTACAGGAAGCATATATGTTATAGTGCCACTGCCCTTATCCCCTACAGAAGCATATATGTTATAGTGCCACTGCCCTTATCCCCTACAGGAAGCAAGTACCTCTTCTAGTGTCTGACTCTGCCCTTATCCCCTACAGGAAGCAGCAATCGGCGGTGATGGCGGGCGGGCCCCCCGATCTGCCGTTGGGCGGCCTGGAGGACGAGGAGGAGTTACAACTCGACAATGACGTCTCGAACGACATCTCGTTGGGGGACTCGCTGGCAGGTTCCCCGAGCCTGGCCACCATGGACTTCTCCTCCAGTCCCTGCACCACCTCCCCCTCCAAGACGCCGTCGCCGTCCTCCTTCGGCCCGCGCCCCATCACCCCGGAGGGCATGGACTGTCACGGCAACGAGCGGCAGGCACTGGTGGATCTGGGCAGGTTCTTCAGTTGTCCTACCCTGAGTGATGTCAGACTGAAGGTGGGGGGTAGGCTCTACCACTCCCACAAGTTGGTGCTCGTCAATGGCAGTGATGTGTTTGAGCGGATGTTCACTGCAGAATGGCAGGACGCCAAACAACAGGTCAGTTATAGAAGTGAAGTGCTCTCTCGTGTAGACTGACGCGTAGCCCATAACGTTGATGAACCCTAGTATGTCTTCTAAACTTTCTAAACTGTAGCAAGAAAAGTCAAGATCATGACCAAAATATCCTTACAGTTACAGTATGTGGCTACACATTCATCAAAGCGGCATTCTAACCTAGTGTGTACACATGGCATGTTAGTGGTGAGAGTGGAGCTTCATGGAGTAGATACCGATACATGTACATCTCCTTCCAGGGGTGTCTTTGCTGCTGCCATGACATTGTACATACATGTAGCTTGTGCCCCTTTTCCCCATCCAGGAGGTGGAGCTGCATGAGGACGCCGGCTGTGTTCGGGTGTTCCCCCACTTCCTGCGCTATCTGTACACGTGTCAGATCGTGCTGAACGCTGATAACGTGCTGCCCGTGCTCGTACTGGCTGACAAGTATAATGTAGTCTCCCTACGCCAGGTGTGTGTACACTTTGCCTGTTCTCACGTCATCCCGCGCGTCCAGCTCAAGGAGGTCTTCCACGTCTGGTTCCAGTACGCCACCAGGGGCCACCACAGGTGGGTCATCTTACCCAACCCCCGAGTAGGGGCTACACGTGTACATACATATCTACACACACCACTATGGGAAACGAGATGTCCACCCCTGACATCAGAGCGCAAGGCATATTCATGTACAGTGAAACTTCGTTATAAGGAACTCTGATATAAGGAGACCTTGCTTATAAGGAGCAGATTTGTGTGGTCCCAATTTTTCCGTATACATTTATATAGGAAGAAAACTCTCTTAGAAAGAGGTGTTTTACCTTAACCTCTGATATAAGGAGGTAATTTTGGCTCATTTCCTTATTTCTTACGTGCAAACCTTAGGGAGTGTTCATTTATTAATTACAGGGGGGTGGGTGGTGAGATTTCGCGCGGAGGGGCGAAAAATGTTTCCCCCCCCCCCCTCGAGAGCGCGTGTAATGTTTCGCGCCCCCCCTCGCCGAAGGCGCCGAAAATTTTTTCGCCCCCCCCCCCCCTTTGAACTATAGTAACGCGCGGGCTTTTTGGCTAAATATGGGGCTTAAATTTTTACGCCCCCCCCTCAAGAGGGGTCAGAATTTTTTACGCCCCCCCTCAGAAGGGGTCGGAAATTTTTACGCCCCCCCCCAAACCCACCACCCCCCCTGTAAATAATAAATGAACACTCCCTTACCCAGGGAAGTTATTTCTCAGGATTACAGTCACATACTGCTTAAAATTGCCCACTGCTCCATTCCATAGAGGTGGGGAAAATACGTTTGTAGCCTCCCTAGGGGGGGGAGGGAGATCAAAGGCTCCATGAAGGGGATCTAGAAGAGTTTTGACTTGAAATAATATACACACCCATCTGAATTGTATTCAAATCAAGTCTATAAGGGTATAAGAGACACATGTAGGGAGTGTTCTGTTGCTGGACCTTTATAAGGCTGACCTTACTTATAAGGAGACCTTGCTTATAAGGAGCAAATTGCACTGGTCCCAAGGTCCTCTTTATAACGAAGTTTTACTGTATATCCATTAGTATCGTAGCTGCAAGTGCAAGTAGTATACAAAAATGAACCGTTACACCAGGCTCTCCGTGTGCATTGCCATGGACGCCATGTAGTATAGGAAAATGGACAACATTACCAGGCTCTGACTCTTTGCCTACTTAGTATTCTCTCTCATGCTTCATCTACTGCATTCATTCTGCTGCTTTTCTTTCAACAATATATCGATCCTTAGGACTGCCAGCACTTTCTGGAGGAGCCCTGCCATAGCGTATTGTTTCCAATGCAAACGCAAAATCTTGGCTATGGGAGGGCCCCTTTTACTACCCGCATTGGTACGCTATGGCAGTGCTAAGGATATATATGTAGTATATAGAGGTGGACATTTTTACCGGGGCCACAATAAACAACGTACAGCCTTTACAATGAGAGTCGAGCTGTCTATGAAAAAAGAAACACATTTAGGCCTTCATTAAGCTTCCATTGCAAACCTTGCCCTTTCTTCTCGGCTTTTCCTTCGACTAAGGGAATGGTCATTTTTTAACAACAGGGGGGGGTCGGTGGATTTTTGCGCGAGCGGGTCGAAATTTTTTTGGTCCCCCCCACGGGAGGGGTCGAAATTATTTTGGTCCCCCCCTCAGGCAAGTTGAAATTGAGCGCGGGCGACCCCTTTGAGCTATAGTAACGCGTGGGCTTTTCCACTAAAAAGGGGTGCAATTTTTTTGGTCCCCCCTCAAGAGGGGTCCAAATTTTTTTGGTCCCCCCCTTCAAGGGGTCCAAATTTTTTTGGTCCCCCCCCCAAATCCACCAACCCCCCCCTGTTGTTAAAAGATGACCACTCCCTAAATCGTTTCTTACGTGTTTCAGAGCGCTGATAGCGGCTTGTGTAAACGCCCTGGCCGTGGCTATAGAGGACGTGGCCTACTCTGCTGAGTGGGAGAACGAGTGGCTCGGGCTGGAAATGGAGCAGCTCACCGAGTTGCTCCGCAGCTCTGAACTGGTGATCCGTGATGAGTACGAGCTATGGGGGGCTGTCCACAAGTGGCTGACGACTCCCATGTACCCTAAGCGGGCCAGCCAGCGGGAGCGGCTGCTCAGAGCTATCCTGCCTTACGTGCGCTTCCCCATGATGACCCCCGAGCAGCTCAGTGCCCTGGAGGAGACGGTGGTGGTCCTGGAGAACCTGTCACTGTTTGCCCCTCACCTCCTGCGCGCTTACAAGTACCACTCGTTGCCGCTGTCGGCGCGCCTGGCGGCCAAGGACTTCAGCACCACGTGCCTGCTGCGTAACTACACGGCCACGCGCTGGGACAAGCGGCTCGTGGTCTCCAACCTCGGCCACGTGCAGAAGTGTTCCGAGGTGAGTCTGCGCTTCACCACCCGAGCCTCCTCCTTCCCGGCCCAGACCTGGGAGTGGGAGCTCAAGCTCTACCCCAAGGGCTTCTCTTCTTCCGGCGACGACCTGCGCTGCATGCTCTACTCCAACCTCCTGCTCGACCAGCCGCGGCCCGTCGAGTTCCTACTGTCCATCGTCGACGATGCCAAGGTGCTGTGCTCGGTCACGGGCAAGAAGAACTTCTCCAAGAACCGCTACACGACGGACACGGAACTGGACAAGAAGGTGACAGTGGCGGCCCTCAACGAGATCGACTCGCCCTACATCCAGAATGAACGTCTTGTGCTGCAGATTCTACTGCGGCCCGTTGAGTGACGCCACAGCCCCGCCACACAAATTGCCACCAGCAAAGCTTTCAAGGAGGGTCATAATCAAGTAAAGCCTACTAAGTAAGATACCAGCTTAGTTAGGCCATACATGCAGAAGGAACATCTCATACATATTGAATTGCTCCGATTTGCTCTCTACCAACTAAACACTCAGAGAAAGGCGACAATAGAAGTGGCGGATTATTTTTTCCTTTCTCTTTTTGTTCCCTTGGTTAAAAATTTTCTGTGAAAGGTAAGCATATTAGTAGTGGCGGTTATAAATAGTTTGTCTTATCTATACCCCACCACAGTCCTGGTTTCTTTAGTTTAGTTCTGTTTCTTGGGTGTGGGGTCTGTTCTGTACACCTATATATCTATTGGATATTATAGGAGGAATTGGTCAAAGTAGCAACACCAAGAGATTTCAACTTGTTACCATCTTCAAGATCTTCCTTTGTTTAAAACCGCTTTTGGTGTGGCCACATTAGGGCTATACACTTGTGATGCTGAGCAACTTCTACATGTCTAGCTAGAGCTATACTAGTGGATGAAGTTATATCTCTAAAATGTACAAATTTCTACCCGTGTCGATTTCGCCTGAGCAGAGGCAACAATTATGTGTGGATTAACTGTCAAACGTGACATAGACTCACAAAACAGAGCAGACTCACAGGGCACGTGCGCCACATATCCACATTTATAGTGACCAATCCCCACAGCTCACTGCTACCCAAGCATTATGATAAAGCACGCAATCTGGTGCTAAATTCGCCTATTTATTGTACATGTGGTTAATGTGTTGTGCCTTGGTGCATATAATGTCGTCAGTTGAGGTTTTGTGTGATGAGACATGCACTTCTAATCTGCCATTTCTTAATGAAGAGAACTGATACGGCATGACCGCGCTCACTGCTTCGACTTTATATTTCAAACCCTTTTGACAAAAACACCAATTTTCCTGGGGTATTTGATATTTCATAGGCCTAGTTGCTTTGTATGGGTCCATAGCCTATCTGTGTCTTACCTAATTCTACACGTTTGATAGTATACGGTTCCAAACATAGCTATTTGTAAATATAGGAATGTGTTATCATATGTAGAAAGATATTGGGTGTATTTTTGAATAGTCCCACTTGTGCACATGGTAAGATATCCAAAAGTGCCATAAATGGGTAGCCCTAGTCGGTTTGGGGATAAAAGTAGACAGCACATTCAGGAGGAATAGATACATAGGTGACTTACAGGGGTTGAATTAATTTTACTTGAATTGTTTTTGAAATATGAATTCCTTGAATGTATACCTTGAAACAGGAACCTGGCTTCCTTTATTTTTTTCTTTACAGAGAGGTGAAGCTAATCTGAGATGTATTATTTATTAAACCATTTTATATGGTTTTAAAAGTCTTGTATTTATACCTACATGATGCATTTCTATGGGACGTTAGTCAGATGGGGAATGGCTGAAATTATCAAATAAGGATGTATCATCATGCCTTCATATATACATGTATCACGAAAATGGCTTCATAAAATATATGTTTTCTATCAGATTTATTATTAGCTTTTGTTTAGTAAGCTAAGACGCTGAAGCTTGCCAGGTTGCTTTATTACATTTATATGAAGTGTATCATCATTTAGATTAGACTTCCTTCCCAGTATACGTGTTCACCGTATCTTGGCAATAAACTGTTACAAAATACTCGTCATTATATTATATTACCTTTCTCTTCGTTACTATTTCATCTGGATAATACAGGCCCACTAGCCAATAAGGTGTGTGACTATTAAACCGATTACCAAGTAATTTACATTGAAAGGATTAAAAGGGGCGTTACTGACTAATGATAACATGGACAAGTCTGTTTGGTATACTGTGGCTTTTTATCCTGTGATTCACAACATGTAAAACAGTTACATTTTTTATGTGATAATAAACAATGGCAGTTGAACATCTACCGTAAACATGAGTACACAATATCCGACTGTGTCCTAGTCAGTGTTTATAAACTTGATACGTATACCCGAATAGTATAGGGTAGTAGATAGGTAATGAATAGTAAAATAAATACTAAAATAGTTCTATAGGTGTGGGCGGGCGGGATCAGAAATCCCAAGAACACTTGTTGCCCCGAGGAATCAGCCGACGCTTGTGGTGACGTCACAGACGCCGGGAACGCGCCTAGAGGTGGCGCTGCAGTGCTTTGCCACCAGTGAGTTCATCGTGTCCACTATCATTACACCACCAATTCTGCGTCTTAGTGTCCAATGATAACATGGACAAGTCTGTTTGGTATACTGTGGCTTTTTATCCTGTGATTCACAACATGTAAAACAGTTACATTTTTTATGTGATAATAAACAATGGCAGTTGAACATCTACCGTAAACATGAGTACACAATATCCGACTGTGTCCTAGTCAGTGTTTATAAACTTGGCAAATAAGGTGGCCAGTTTTTTGGACACCTCGTGGGATGCTGACGAGGGCACATAGGCACGAATGCTGGATTCAGATTTCCAAGTCCCATGCTCTGCCAACTGGGGTGTTGTACAACCAGCTAGTTGGGCAGCCTGGGCACCGCCCCTCCTCAAAGAATGAGAACGAATTTGAGAGGCATAAGGGCACCCAGAGGTTTTTAAAGCCAGCTGCAGGACCTGGACCAGTTGAGAAGTTGTGACGGGTGACCCATCTAGTAAGGTGAAAGCAGGGGCTGACGGCTGTGAAGGTAGGAGGGAGACGTAGTCGTCCCAGGCGGTTGCTGGACACACCGGGGAGCCCAGGATTCTTGGAAGGTGTATGGCAGTGGGTACCATACCGGGTTGAATTGTCTTAGAAGACCTAAGGGTGACCACTAGACCCTGGGGTGACGAGGTGACATCAGCCCTGGCTAGGGTATGAGGACCCCTCCAGAGGGTCGCCGAGGGAGACAGGAGATTAGAAGTTCTTAAAAAGGCAAAGAAGCCAACACATATAGCAGCCTTTACCGGTAGTCCAGAGTCAGTAGTGTCAAGGTACCTGCATATAGAGACAAGATCTCTGGGCTGAAGAGCTGGGGCAGGGTTTGGTACAGTAGGGGCTAGCCTGAAGGCCCCAAGGGCAACAGTCTTTGCCTCTTGGGACTGAAGCGAGGTAGGGTCCCCACCATGTTCCCGGATCCATATTGAAGCGCCGGAGGTGTAGCACTTTCTGGAGATTTTACTTTTAAGTGAGTTAGCCAAATACTGCTGGAATAGGCACGACTCCAGCAGGGTAGGATGAAGTATATCTGCGCCATAGTGTATGGCAAAGGTTAAGTACATTGTGGCGTGAGTCAATCTATTATTATGTGTGCTTGTAGTTATAGCAGCATTGTAGGACGCAATTGTCTGGTCACCCAATGCTGTACCTAGAAACATATATACAGGTTAGAACATCAGATAGAGGCAAAGAAAGGGCAGGGGAGGGCTGGCTCTTTCTTGATCAGACCCTTCAGCACTATCTGACGGTCAGCGTAGGCCTTTTTGTCCGGCTCGTGGTATCTGCTGAGAGCATCCGCCAGAGGAATGAGTGCACCAGGCTTATGGCGGATGTCGAGGGTGTGGTCTCCAAGCGCAGCCTCCAACCACATCTGCCTCGAGCATGCAGCCAGCGCCGGATCCTTAGTTCGCCCAGATCTTAGGGAGGATGCTGAGGACATGTTGTCAGTATGTATGACCACCCGGAGTCCAGCTGTGAAATCAGGCTTCAGGGTCCTATAGGCTGTCACGAGGTTGACAGCCTCTAGCTGAGTAATGTTGGTGTACTTTCTACAGTGGGGAGCACTGTATGGGAGGGTGTAGTAGTGGGTATCCGTATTCCCACCCCCAGCTTTTAGGGACGAGTCACACTCAATGTGGACCTCAGCTTCGTCCGGGTCTAGCAGATGGACTCCATTAGACTTTTCAGCGTAGAGTTTAAACCACTTGACATCTGCCCGGAAGGAGACAGACAGCGGTACAGTGCCACAATCAGGGGCCTTTCTCAAGGTGTCTAGGATCCTGCAGATGAATCTTCTAGCGTGCCTGACACACTTGGAGATGTGGACAAGTTTTCCTATTAGGGACTGGATCTGCTTCTTGGTTGCATGTGACCTACTTAGCCATGAGCTACATTCTGTGACTATGTCCACTAACTTTCTTTCAGGGACGGACAGGATCATGACGTCTGTGTCAACATAGAAGCCCAGCCATTCCATGGCCGTGGCAGGAGGAAAGCACTTATGCTGTGCCAACACAAGGCCAAGGCGCTTCATGAGGGCGATGAAAGCTACGTATGCTTTTTCAGCCAGGTCACGTGTCGCCTCCACCCCCACAAAGTCGTCCAGGTATGAAAGGGTCCAGTGGCCCTTTTTGCCAATGCCAATGTCGCCAATGTCGGACCTGAGCTGGCGATAGGCCCTTGCCATGTCCGCCTTCCAGACATAGCACGATGGCCCAAGGGTCCGGACCCTTACAGCCAAGTCCTCAACTGAGGGGAGAGTGTAGGGTCGGTGGCAGCCTTCAAAGCAGTTTTTTGTGATCCCAGCGTTCACACTCTTGCCCTCAGGGTGGGAGAGATCAAGTATGACACGTCTCTCCTTTGAATCTCTCTTAGGCTGGGTGAGGATGGGTGCAATGTGGGTCCAGGGGGTAAAGGGAGGCTCAGTGAAAGGGCCCACCACCCCACCAAGCTCCAGCTCTTTATCGACAAATTCTTGGATTTGTGAGGTGTAGCTGAGGGCTGAGGCATGGTTAGAGTCTGACGATGCAGGTGGGGTAGCAGCAGTGTATCCAACTGGCCAGCCGTACCTGAGGAATTCACATATTTCTTTGTCATGGTATGCCTGCAGGTCCTGCTCCCAGGCTTGCAGGTTGAGACCAGAGGGGAGCGTGATGCGTGCCCCTAGTCTGTTGGGGAGACCAGTGTTAGTAACAGCAGTGTATGCCAAAGCATAGGCAGAGAAACTGGACCATTGTTTTGTGTTGACCACAGGCCAGATAGCTCGCCTCGTCGGGGCATACTGTGTGGGTGTAGGGCCTATGAGAGTAGGGGTGAACTCATCAGCTAGTGTTAGGCCGGTATCATCGACTTCTGCATGTGTGAGCAAATCACTATTAAACTCACACGGGAGGTGACACATGAATGGCTGAAGTGGCTCATCACCATCGTAGAGGGGCACCATAGGTGGTACCAGGTGTGAGGCTGTGATGATTGGGACCGAGGCAGTGGCCAGGTCCAGATTTCTGTTATGAGGCATGATCTGTGTCACAGCCTTTTTCTGCAGCTTGTAGGGCACATTCGAGCGCTGCATTTGGCTGGCCTTCATAACAGATTTTGACTTGTGCTCCCCTGCGCCCAGAACTGTAGCAGATCGAGGCACAAACGGGGCAGCGCTTGGGTCCAGCTTGACTGGGTCGATAATAGGGGGTTTTGCAGGAGGCAAACTCCCTAGTCGAGGGGCGGCAGGAAGATCAGTATTGTTTACAACCAGAGGGGCAGGTGCATGTGCATGACCGGCCTGAGACACTGAGTTAGTAGTTGGGCCGGTCCTGTCCGGCCTGAGACCGAAAGGACTGTGACGAATGGTTGTAGTTGGTCCTGTTGCGAAACCTACAGTCCCACTTGGGGTGGAAGTTGAGCGCTGTCATGTTTTTGCGGCAGAACTTGCAGTGGTGTCCCTGGCTGACACCTGCCTCTTGGTGGCCATCTTGCTTATTACATCCAACTACCTTGTTGTAGGCCGGGCAAGGGACATCCGCACGCCCTGCAGCAGACCTGGGAGGGCGCCTCTGCCTGTCAGGTTGGTGAGTGGCTGAGGCGGCCGCCCTGGAGGAGCTAGCAGTGGTAGTCTCCGGGGGCTGATGTAGCATGCCCTGCTTGAACTGTGACCTTTGGGATCTCAGGTCATGTATGGCCGACACATCATACAACCAGCTCAGTCGGCCGCAGGCGACCTTGGTCAGCACGTCCTCTGACCATTGTCGCACCTGGCCCCAAGCATACTCTGCAGCATCTTCTATAACATGGTAGAAATGCTGGACTAGGCTGGGCCTAATGTCGTCCGGGGTAGCTGGGTCGCGGAAGAGCCTGACCAAGCCAAACAAATATTCTGGGGGGGAAAGGGACTCAAGATTTGTCTTAGTACACAGCGGGCCTCTTGTAATGTAGTCGTGCGGGTGTGTACGCCTACCTTTGATTGCAGACAACTGGTGAGCAGTCGTCGACAGTAAGGCCTGCACTTGTTGGTTGACCACAGGGTGGGCAGCCTGCGCCGAGTTGACAGGGAGGGCCCCTCGCATGGGCGGAGCTGCCGCTTGCAGAATGGCGCAGAGGTCAGCCTCAGACGAGGTGGGAGGCTGGGCTGGAACCGTCGTCCCCGGGATGTTGTATGGGACATACATAGAATGATGCCCATACTGTTGAGGGGGGGCATACGGAGCATACCTGGCAGCAGCCGGCGCTGACACTGTAGCAGGCATGTGTGTGACTGCCTTACCTCCACCGGCCGGGCGAAGGTCAATGACCGGCGCAGTGACAGCAGGAGTGACAGCCGGGACACTGACAGCTGCCGGAGTAGTGACAGTAGCGGTGTTTACCTGCGGTGCGGCAATGACAGCAGTGACAGCAACCGGAGCGGCGACTGTGACTGGAGGCAGGAGGGTGGACGTCACTGGAGGCACAGCGGTCTCATTCGGGACCAAGACAGTTAGCTTGGACAGCATAGCAGTTGAGGTAGTCTCAATGGCGATGACACGACCTTTCAGTTCCCCTACCTGCGTCTCCAGTGCCGACACCCGGCCTGACATTGGGGATGACGGCGGAGACTCAAGGACGGGGCTGGCCGGCGCTGCACCCTTGTTTTTCGCCGCTGCCGCCTTAGCCGTCGGCTTGGTAATCCTCCCTGATGCGCGAGGAGTGGCCTTAGCTGCTGCAGCCGCTGTCTTCCTAGTTCCAGGCATTTTAATATCAAATTAGTGACGATAATACAAAGTAAAATCAGAAATCCCAAGAACACTTGTTGCCCCGAGGAATCAGCCGACGCTTGTGGTGACGTCACAGACGCCGGGAACGCGCCTAGAGGTGGCGCTGCAGTGCTTTGCCACCAGTGAGTTCATCGTGTCCACTATCATTACACCACCAATTCTGCGTCTTAGTGTCCAATGGCCAATAAGGTGTGTGACTATTAAACCGATTACCAAGTAATTTACATTGAAAGGATTAAAAGGGGCGTTACTGACCAATGGCTTTATAATAATCTACATAACGTCTTATTGTATCAACCTTGTGGACCATTTATAAATGATTCATTTTATTATATTATAGTCGTTAAATATCGAACATCTAAGCAGTTACATGTGCACCGGTTATTTTAAGTATAAATAAGAGACTGCTTAATCATGAAGTGATAACAAAACAAGCAAGTTTTAAAAACTATTCAGTAGAGCATTAGCAAATCACTGATGAAGTCGTAATTCTGATCAGTTGAAGGCCTATATGCTGCGTATAGATCGAGCCCTTTGTTCCATATCATGGAGATAATCAATGGCCTGACTTAGGACCCGGCGACAGAAAGTCAATATACAAAGAGGGCACGGAATGTATAAAGTTATTGATTAACTGACCTCACAGTGAGTGAGAGAGGGATAGGGGGCAGCTGGTTTTCACATCCCATCCATTATGAAGACTAAAGG
The DNA here is from genome assembly GCA_947462335.1 of Harmothoe impar. NCBI lineage: Eukaryota > Metazoa > Annelida > Polychaeta > Phyllodocida > Polynoidae > Harmothoe > Harmothoe impar. Next base: position 51,894,002 of record OX381704.1, read on the forward strand.
GAAATATACTAAATATTCTTATTTTTAAAGAAAACATCTAAGACATTAGTATAGATATACTCTTTATTTTACCCTCGAGTTCTATGCAATATATTAAAGCATTTGTAGCCCATTTATATCTATATTTATACTACTTTGTGTAGTCAGATTTGAACGCGGTATACGTTTTGTTTGGACATATATACACTTCAGTAGTGCATAAAAAGTAATGAACCCATCGGCAAATGTTCATAAATGGTTGGATAGGCCTACCAGTATAGGGAATACTTAGGAATATAATCTTGTAAACCTGGATTGTATCCTGTGATGACTTTGAAACGACCATAATATCCCTTTGCGTTAAGTAACATAATTATTGAGGTCTTATGTTTTCAGTGCAACTTATTCCTTTCATACTTGGGTCATTCTTTGGCAAAACCAGATGGAAACATTGGAATTGAAAATAAAATATCAAAACAATGAAATTCATGACCAATAATTCATTGAACTAAGATACCATTTCACAGCAGAGTGTAAGTATAAAGCACATTCCACTGTTGTATAACATCTCTAGTCAGTGCGTACTTACCGCGCTATGATATCATAATACATCTTTAGTCCAGATTATAATCCTAAAATACGTTACTAGGTATACAATCGAGATATGTCGTACACTTTTAAATGTGTTTCATTTGTCGCCAAAAAGGCAGACACTCAAAATACATCATATGATATAAAATGACTTGAATATAAATGGTTATAGTGATTTCTTTTTCAAGTACTTGGCAACAGGGCCCTGCCCATACATATACAAATATAGAGCGGATATATATACAGTTTCCTATCTTAATATTAAGTAGAAAATAAGTATTTAACATCCTGCTTAACGATACTTTAAAAGTATGAAGATCTGACATCTCTCATAGTGAATACATAATCTATACAAAAAATATATATTTGAATGGGGAGTATATCCCATATTTGTATATGAATACCATGTCATACTAAAGCAAATACATAACATGAAAACAATGTACATCTATATGAAATGAGTAACATTATTTTACATCTTTACTTCCACATCTTATGTCAAGCAAATCGGAAGAACTGTACTTTCATAGACATCCTTAGAATTTAACGCCTAATTTTATAGATCTAGGACTAGATCGATATCAAAAGGTATGGATCAAGCCAAAAATGTGAGTGTGCAATACAGTCCATATTCATTGTACAACTGCGCACGCTGGGAGGTCCGAGTTTCTTTGGCTTTTTACATGTTTACGCAGATATCTTGCACTACTTGCATTAGACAATATATATCAGCTGATATCGCCTCGTACACAATTATTGCGGCTAGGATAGACTATATCAGTAGAAAAGAGTACACAATAGAACACATGTTATAGTGGTATTGTTTAGATTACAATATTTGAATACTCCCCTTCATTTAACATCCTTTCTGGTAAACATTAATACTTCTAATTGATTTAGGTGTTCTCTTAAACTAGAAATTTAATTAACACCCAAGTATGCGATTATAGTCTGCAGAAGTAAAGCACAAGGAGCAGTTCCAATAAGGTACAATAAGGTGATAACATATAAATCAATGATAACAATGTCGTAAGAAACAATGGGCGTGATATTTCAATTATAAATGAATCCACTGTAATAGTTGTACCTCTTGTACCCCAACCTACACCATGAGTGATGTAAAATTGAGAGAAAACATAATGCGTAAGCGACACGTTGGCCTGTTAACTTATCAATTATTAGCCAACGGTGAGAATGCAATCTAGAAAATCAATTTGCCTATAATCAATACATATATTGTATTTATACCCCATTGAATGCAGCAAGTTAGCGTTTAACTTTATGATCGGCAACCCGTAAACCCTGTTTCTAGGGGCCTTTTCGAACCATTTCTATCTGCAACATCAAATATAGAACACTAACAATGGTTACCATTAACTTTGCCAATAGGATTAACTTTTAGAACCCTATCAACTTGCATAGTTGTCCACATATGCAGTCATTCATTCACTTGCTCGCCGCACCAGGATAATCTTACCCTTTAACACACTACGGTATTTCCATTCGTTCAATATAATATTACAACTGACAAACAGAAATACAAATTCTCTCTTGGCATGAAATATATATGGAGACAAAGAGATGGCGCGAGTTAGTAGATATGACATGGTGATATCATGTTCAAGTATCCTGGATAGGTTCTCAACCTGGACAGTGACCAAGTTTACGATTGAAATGAGAATACCCAGGCTGTATCATGACGGCACCAGCGTGAAGTAACCCAAAATCAGTGAGCCTTGTATAATCCTAGAGGAATTTATAAATACCTAATTTTAAATGACGTTATCAACATGTATATGATTTGAACGAGTAGAAAGCCAAATGTTCTAATCAACACGTATAGTTTCATCTCTACACATCTTGTGCACTGATGGGAGGCGGGGGAGGCGGGGGGGGGGGAGGCGGCGGCACTGCCTCTCATTTACCACATGAGCACATGAGCAGGCATATGATTCCTACGCTGCCATGATTTGAGTATTTTGAGAACACTTATGTCAGCAGTATACAATACCAGGGTGAGTCACTGAAGTCATACCAACAGTCTAGGGTATCAGGGAGAGTCACTGAAGTCATACCAACAGTCTAGGGTATCAGGGTGAGTCACTGAAGTCATACCAACAGTCTAGGGTATCAGGGTAAGTCACCGAAGTCATATCAACAGATCAACAGTGTAGATATCAGGGTGAGTCGCTGATGTCATAGTAACAGAATACGGTATCAGGGTGAGTCGCTGTTCAAAGTCATACCAACAGTCTAGGGTATCACTATCAGAGTGAGTTGCTGAAGTCATACCAACTGTATACAGTATATGGATGAGTCGCTGAAGTCATATCAACAGTCTAGGGTATCAGGGTGAGTCACTGAAGTTATATCAACAGTCTAGGGTATCAGGGTGAGTCACTGAAGTCATATCAACAGTCTAGGGTATCAGGGTGAGTCACTGAAGTTATATCAACAGTCTAGGGTAACAGGGTGAGTCACTGAAGTTATATCAACAGTCTAGGGTATCAGGGTGAGTCGCTGAAGTCAGAGAAGCTGTGTGCGTCGTCCATGTTGATGTCGCTGGTGCTGAGCACAGACACGGCCCGCTCGTGTGTCCAGTGTGTCTGTGCAGGGTCCAGGTCTGCGGCTGCAGGCGGAGGCGGAGGTGTGGCCAGTGCACGCGCGTCATGGTTACGGGCATGGTTTGGCCGCACACGCGAGTGCACAGCATAGTATCGTTGTACAAAGAAGACGAGGGCCCCAAAGATAAGTACAGCCAGCAGGGACCCTATTACCATGCCCGCTACCACCCCGGCTGGCAATGCTGACGACGAGAAGGTGGGCCCGCCCACACTTTTCCTGCAAGCACCCGACCACACAGTATTTTAGCGTTTGATCTATCAAGATTTATACACTCAGTTTTATTTCCTCTGACCTTCACTATGATTGGGAGGATCTGCTCTGTAGTTACAAGCACTCTCAGAGCTCATACAATCAATCGGCTGTTTCGAGATAATTTTCGTGATAGTTTCTGAAATAGAAGCCAATTACATACGTAAGGTTGAGTGGCAAGTATATTTGAAGATGTGTGCATGTGAATACTGACCTTACAGCGGTTGCAGTGTAAACCTTCCCTCCGTCAAAAACAGCAACCGTTAGGTTCTTAGCTGCCACAAGCTGCTGTAACCGCACATAGACCTCTTCAGATACCGGCCCTGCGAAAAAGTCATAATGAAAAGTATCAGAAATGCCGTTAATGATGAATTTTTCTTTTATATATTAGTCTGATTAACTGGTGTCTTCATAACATGTCTGCTAAACACTGTTAGTTTTATTTCCCCTGTTTCAAATCTGAAGCATTTGGCATACAGAATTGAATCATTTTCACATGATTTAATCGACTGCTAAGCTTGGAAGTTGAACACCTAACCAATCTACCAGAGAACAGAATTACTTACCATCCCCAGGATAGGTGGCTGGTAACAGGCTCAAACCGACGGTGACTGAGGGGTGTCGGTAGACCTCCACTTGGCTGACCCGCTGTTCACTAATATACAGGTGGTGGGCCAACATATCCCTTACTTTCTCCTTGAAGAGCTGTAGGGCATTCTGCGACTCTAGCCAAACATAGTTCACCTCCGGGAAGGAAATGTTGATGTTGTAGGTCTCAGCATCTAAAAGAATGAAATATCAAAGATGAAATTTGAATAACCTAAATGGATTCTTTTTGCCACCATACTTTTACAAACTGTTCATCTGTGAAATATCTCATATTAATCCTCAGATATCTCAATCAATTATTGCATTTTGGTCATCTATTACTAGTGACTGAAGTTGGAGCTGACCTGGGTCATAGCGCGGTAGTGTAGGTGGTGTAGGGGTTGTAGTGGTCAGTACAGGGATCTCAGTGACCACCGGGATGGGGCGGGGAGGCACGCACAGCACATCCTCCCTCGGACATTTCAGAAGTCCTCTGTAACCAGCAATCTGTCAGAACGTGCAGAATTATCACAAATTATTTTGGAAGATCGGAGCCAGGGATGAAGGTGACCAATCTCAAAAAAAAAGTTTAAAGGCGATTAAAGGCAACTCTATACTAGACTAGTTAAGTACAGGTTTTTGGGACATAAATAAAACTCGAAATCATGGAAAAACTTAAAGACGTTCATCCCTGCAAAGTAATCTTAGATGGAGATACGCTAAGACACAATTTTCAAAGTAAGCACACATAAAATACAAAAGTGTACACCATAAAGCCTTTTAACATCTCTCAGTCTATCAAGTCTCAGTTTATCAGTACACAAGATATGTTTAGACTTACCTTGATGGTTTGTCGGTAGGGGCAGGTGACCCAGGGCCCGGTGCCCACCTTGACCTGCAGCTGTCCTGATACACACTGGTGTTGGTAACAACGTGCCTCCAGTCCCACCGACACATTTACCTGCACCAACGGTATAGCACAGTCCTGTATTAATACTGAGGGTTGTTTTTACTGACAAAATCCACATACATGTTTGTCTACATTGTGTCAGTAAGTGAAAAAGATAGGGTACAAATCACGTTGTGGTAGTTGCCGCGACACTGGACGCATATTCCATATATTATACAGACCAAACAGAATAGCTTTACTAATTTGGGAAGACAACATTCTAGAACAATGTTTTTGAAACGTTTAGCGTTTAGCGCTCAGAAGTTATCACATGAGTCGCATGAACATTAATTACCTCACTGGTCAAGTTAGCCACAAAGCACCGACTGTCAGGCTGAAACTTCTCATCAACATCGACCGCGTGCTTCTGATTCTCCGTCTCTCGACAACTACCCTGCAAAGTTATAAAACATAGATCAGCATCATAAATACCAGATATTAATTACCTTGTTGCTTGTGGGTGACAAAAATGAGGATCCTTGATGATAATGGCCTCAAGGTACCGTTGTTCATTATATTTGTTACTCCATGGATTAAATAACATGAATGTCCAAAAATGTTTACTCGGGTAATATAGCTATTACAATGTATATGAGTCATGTTTGCCATACCTGAGAGGTAGCCTGGAAGACGGTACAGGAGCGGAGGAAGGTATTGGTGTCACAGAGAGCCTTGTGTTCGTGGAGGTAGTGACAGCCAGTCGACGTGTCAGCACTTCCATCAGGCCTGAAGTCATGAAGTGAAATCTACAATGTACTTGTATAGATATGTGCCATCAATAAATCACGTTATTTTATACACTGATGTTGTTACGCCATCTGTTGACTATACCAGAAAGAAATCAGTGACGATTCAAAACCGTACTTGTTAAACTACCATACCTTTTTGAGAGCAAATAAATCTAGACCCTAACTTTAATACTTTATTTATTGGTTCATTATCATGCGATACCTGATTAGGGTAAAGCATCCAAAAAGTCGCAGTGTTGCGTATATGTTAATGTGTAGGTTGTCCACCTTCAACAATAAATTTCGATTCGAATGTCCATATATAAATACATATGTAAAGGTGCACGACAGACTTTAAACTTCATTAGATGCAGAGCATGTTTTTGAGGGCACGACTAACCTATAGTACCATTTAATATTAGAAGTAAGATTTGTGAATCTGGTAAGTTTACCTTTTTTTGCAAAAGAAGTCTGTGTCCTGTTGGCACTGTGGTGGGTTACTGAACGAACATTGTTCACCTACAACACATGAGATGTTTTCTCCTACTTTACAGTTTGTTTAAATGCTTTAACCAGGAAATAAGACAAAGCTGTAACAAATAGGTTCAACTCAATTAGAGCAGAAATATGGAGGTATTTACTGTACATTTTGTACATGTCCATTACTTTGTTAAGATATTATCATTATAATTTCCAATTATATAACAAACAGATGCAAAATCCAAAAAATAAAAGTCAATGCGGGTCATTTTGAAATGCGTATGTGTTGTCTGCAAAGCTGATAATCCACTTAGATAAGCATTTATCAGTACAAATCTATTAGCTGCATGAAGTACATGTAAAGGTGCCCGGTGAGTTAGAACAATAGACAATCTCTTGAATGTCACGTGTGCCGTAGTATTAAAGCTGTTTATGACAAACACCTGTCAGTGACTAGATGATGTACGGTATAACAGTATTTGTAACTAACCTTCTCCCCATACGTAGTGGTCAGCAAAGTCCATGTTCACCTTGTACCAGCCCATATCCGCAAACGCCGCTAGTGTAATGGGGTCCAACTTTGTCAGTTCAGGCTGGGAGAAGAATACTACTTTTTAAATTTAATAATACTATTTACAATTTAACATATCTGAAATATCGTTCAAGAGATGTATCTTTTTGATTTGACACTAACGTCCAGGTTGCACCCTTAAATTTAAAACCATCAGATTTAAAGTGTTAAACTCACCAATCCAATATTTGGTGCCATCAGTGATCCTTGTAAAAATGCTGCGTCCCAGTGAGAGTTCTCAACTCCATTCTGATTAATGTAAAAGAGTGATTAAATTCAATTGATAATCTCCCGTACTGTATGGGTTGTCATCTACAGGGCAGGTACCCCGATTGTGTAAATTAAAAAATATAATTTACCGAATCGACCTGGACCCATGAATGTAGAGTTCAGCGTTGGGAAAAAAAGAGTGATTAAATTGTCAAACTCCAAGATTAGAACTGGATCAACGATTAAATATCAGTACAGCATATTAAATGTGCACCAATATTTGTAAACTCAATAGTATTAAGATCTACAGAGCAGAAAACGAGCTACATATATGTAGCATGCTATCTAATATACACATGTTTAGATCAGATTATATTTATTTAGACGCTTCTTTAATTAATTGGTTTTCTTGATTAAAGTAACCCCTATTAGTGAGGAATGTACCTCTGTTTGGAGTCTGGGTCCAAACTCATTGGACTCTGCATGCGTGGAGCAGTCATAATGTTTGGAGGTGAGTGTTACAAGAGTAGGAGTGGCGAGACGCTTCGACCCATTTACGATCCGTATAGGTTTGTGCCACGTTGGACATGATATCGTTCCATCTGTCAGATGTGAAACACATACATTGGACATGATTTTTAAAACTTTATGAGACATAACTTTATACATTTTGCTGCCTGGTATTTATTAAGGGAGTGATCATTTTTTAAACAACGGGGGGGGGGGGGGGTCGAACTCCCCCCCCCCCCCCTTACGGGTCAAAAATCGGCACATGCGCGGGCCCTTTGTGGCATAGTAACGCGTAGGCTTTTTGGCTCAAAACGGGTTACATTTTTTTCACCCCCTCCCCGGTCAAGGGGTCCAATTTTTTTTCATCCCCTCATATTGTTAAAAAATGATCAATCCTTTAAAACCTTTCAATAGGACCTTAGGTTTTATGCTGTAAATGTCTGTATTGAATTTAAGTTACATGCTCAAATCTAGACGATCAACAGTTTTGAGACGATAATTATCTAATGCAACACATTTAATATCATTCAATTGCTATCAAATTACATGATTTTATATTTCATATAACATGTTATTATGTACCTTTAACGGTAATATTAGAGCAATCTCTGAACTGTTCAAACAGCTCCGAGGTGAAGCCAAGGGCATGAAAGAATTCGTGGAGTACGACCTTAAAACACAAACAAAACGAAGGGAAAAAACAAACGTTAACGACACAATCATAAACAACACTTGAATGTCTTGAACGTTGAGATAATTGTTACGGTTTCTTTTGGTTCATTTTTATCTAAATAAATATCAATTCAGCTCAAACTTTCTAAAAAATTATGAACTTTTTATTTGTTTTACCTACACTACGATTTAAATACCGGTATCTGGTGTTATCTGAATATAAATTACTGAAATAATGTGACCGTGACAATTATCCCAACTTGAACTTGATATTTAAGGGAACGAAATAGGAAAATAGGAAGTAAAATGAAGATGAAAATTATAAACCACTTTTTCTAGTTTTGACCACGACAGCTTGATGGACAACATCAACAGACAACGCAAAGGGATTATACTAAGTACTAGGCACATTTAAAGATAGCGATCAAATACTCTTGTGTATGGTAAACATGCAGACACTTGAATTACACTAGGCCAGTAATCCTTACTTAAAGTGGCATGGTCCGATTTTTTCCATTCTTTGATTTCTATTTAAATATGTTCAAAATGGCAGTGTAATATCATATTTTGAGGATGGGATACAATAAAATATCATTCATAGGGAAATAGAGGCAATTAAAAGGGTCCTATAGCGTGCATTCCAAAAGTCCTAGATTTAGCAAAAAACTGATCATTAGCTAAAATCTAGGCTAAATTCTGGGGAATAATGTTTAAGAAAGTAGGTAGGACATGAAGTATGACCATACAGAATTTTTGAGCCCTAATCATCGGACTATGCCACTTTAATAATCATATCCTGGGATATTATCGACTATTTTTTGTCCCACATCAATGGAATCTAGGTAAATTCTTACGGTGGCTATCTTTTTCTCGTTCTCTTGCGTCCTTAAAAGTTGGGGACAGATGTTGATGTAGCCGGCTATGGGGCGGGAATTCTGGTCCACTTGACAATATGCAGCGTAAGCTATTACATTCCTACCCTGTATGACAGAAATAATACATTCATGCTGTAAATCAATGGCGAAGTCCTTTAATTTGATTATGAGTAAGTGTGGTTTCGTACATTTCGAAATCAACACTCACACATATCTTGGGTAATTTCTATTAAACAGGTAGTATACTGGGCTAAACACTTTAAAAAATATGATTACCGTACATTCTCGCATATGAGCATAACTCGCGCATTATCAGCCCCCTAAATACGACAAATTATAGAAGCCTAACTTGGAATCTGAAAATTCCTAATTTAGACCTGTGGTACACTTATATGGTTTCGATTTGCGTACAAGCAATGGCTTCTACGTGAGCATTTACAGTTATCAAGTCGCAGCCAAGGTTTCATGACTTTTCCGGGTGGGGCGTGGGATGTACTTACCGGACTGAGGCACTTATGGGTGCTGAGTGACCTGACGTAGAGGATGTAGTCGGTGTTCTTGACGCCGGCACCCTCCGCCCACACCACCCGCACGGGGTCCGGGTGGGTGTAGTTGTAGATGTACAGACCTTCCAGGTGCTCCTGGGGGATCTGCCACAACAGCCAACAAGTGAGAAACAAAGTATACCCTAGGGCTTTGAAGTACATTTACAATTCAAGCCGCTTTCTGAAAGGATTTTCTTCTTTTTTTCATCTGATGGTAGGGGGGGGGGGCGTGGTTGGGGGTCCTTCACTGACTTCATACATTTTACGTGGTACGTTTTTAAAACATATCGAAGATTTGAATCCTTGCTTATTTTCAATACCAGGTAGATCTGATTTAACATTTTTGAATATTGACTCTATCCGGAATTACATTTGCTCGAACACTTATATTACATTAATGACTAAGCAGCTTTACTTACCCTGAAGTTATCCAAGCAGGTTTCATGGACGTTCCCCTCGTGAGAACACCTGGCAAAAGAAAGTTCACTCAACTTAACATCCTAATAATATATGTCCTTTTATAAATAATTAATTCACAGCTATCTCTTTAAATGATTTGATAAATAAATAGTGATACAAGTATATCAGGGAGACTGGAGACTGGAGACGTGATAATATGATATCCTACCTAAGTTTGTTGATGCCCGCGTTTAGGACTCTGTCACATGAACTGTCTGAACGTCTCAGAAGTAGCTTCTCTTTTACTGGTATCACTGCAAAGGGGGGAAAATACATATTCACATGGGAATATAAATCATGTTCATTCTCGTGTTAGACAATACATGTATTTTTTAAATCTTATTTTAAATTTTATTTTTTTCTATTAATTTTTTATTAATATTCATCGCCTTTCTAGGGGTATGTATAATCGTTAATATGATGATTGGCTAAAATATCCAAGATCAATTTGCTGGCAATTATTTATTTAGCATATTTATAAGATATAAGATTCAAATTGAAAAAAGTAAAATATAAATTAAAATATGAAAAATAGAATAGATAAGCGGCACTATTATTATACCCACCAGATAATATGTTTGATATTTTTGTAGTAGTTGCTTTGATTATCCTCTTCAATCGCTCCGCTTCATCCTTCTCTAGTTGGTAATCAAGTTTGGTGTAAATCACATGGATCCTTATAGGTTTATACAGATCGTCAGTGGATCTTTTTAATCGTCTTGTACCAACTGTGTCACGAGGTACAACATAGTTTATTTTTGATGTCACAATCTTTTTGGGTTGAACTTGATCATGGATACAATCACTTTTGGTACAGCTTGTGTCATGCAGGTTGATAAGTACCCAGGCAGCAAGTAACAAATATTTCTTGGAGAGATCCATTGTTGCATTTTGATACGTCAATACAGTAGTGGCTTATGCACGCACAGTGAATTCGCTTCTACCTAGTCATCTGAAAATAAAGTCCATATATATATGTGTGTAAACAGTTACTGGTAGGCAAATATTTCGACCCCTTGATGGGGGTGGCGTAAAAATAATCAAAATAAGCAACACTCCCTTAGGAAAGGTTTACAAATTAGGGTTTAGTGAGAAAAGGTGACATGAGGGTGGAAGGGGGGGGGGGCAGGGTCTGTGTGATATCACTTTTTTTTCAAGACATATTTGTAAAAAAAAAAACCACAAAAAAACACAATAATGACTACCGGTAATTAGGTTAAGGGAATTCCCCTGATCTGCTTAGTGCTTAATCAACCCATTAGCGGTGGCCAAAAGAGTTATAGTCGATGCTACCCCAGCTGTGGCATCAACTATAGTTGCTGCTCGCCTTCAAAGGGTCAAGATATATTGGAAGACTTCTCTACCCAAGGTGCTTATACAAGACCGGGGCTTATTTAAAACCTTGCGCTGATAGTGTCTATTGCATTTCTAATTCACACAAGATGTGTGGGAAAAGTGGGAAAGAAAGTTTAATAGCTAATGCCACTCAAAAAAAAAAAGATTTCTCATCACGGCGCGCATCATAGAAATCAGGTTTTGAGGAAAACTTTTTTTTTTTGCTTATTTTAGATGAAACATTCAGGGGTAGCCACTAACGCTGGCCCGGGAGCCAATGGCCCGTAATTCTTGGCCCGGGCCCGTGGTTTTCCACAAAATTAACTTCCTATGGGCCCGGGTGGCCCACAGTAATTTGGTTAAGAAATCCATGAAGTATGTGCCTTTATTCTTATAGGCATGTAACATGTCATTGGAAAGGGAAATCACCAGGAACTTTCTTTGAAAAAAAGAAAATGATTTTGTTGGGCCCACAGATGTAAGTCCGGGCCCGTAGATTCTTGAAGCTGTGGGCCCGGATGGCCCATTGCTGAAAACGTTAGTGTCTACCCCTGAACATATGATAAAAATGGATAAATATTGGCATATTTGGTATCAAATTAAAGCTTAAACTATCTGTAATGCCATGGGATAAAATAACTTACATTTTCCCTATTTTTAAATATCAATAAATTCTTAACTACTAAAATGTGAATTTTGGTCATGAAAAACATATATTATCCTAGGCCTATATATTCTAGTAGGGAGTTGGATAAATTTTCAAAATTGTGTCAAATATTATGGAATTAGTCAAGCCCAATAGAGCATTGTGACAGCTTTCCAAAACTGTTTTGATCATCTTCCTACTGCATCTAGTTCCTGTGTAATCTGGATAGGAACACTCATTAAGTCTGATTAATACTGTGATCTAAACTGATCAGAGCAGGCTAGAACAGCAGGTTGGTATTTTTGCATTTTCTTGCTGTATATGCATATATTCACATGGAATTTAAGAAAGTGTCTAAATGACATTGAGTGCGACCTTGTGACCTATAATTCTGTATGGGCCTGATGACCTTTCACCTAATTACAAATGTCATTTGACCTACTTGTTTATCCTAAAGTGTCTCCAGGCAACATTAGGCATGGGCCGACATACCTGGATTTCACATATATCATTAGTAATACAATAACCTGCATCCCCATGGTACCAGTCTTAAACAGTCTCCATTCCTTCATTAAATTTTGACATAAATAAAATCAAACTTATATTTCGATCAATACCAATCTGAAATGATTAACTCTTTCCCAGGATAAATATATTCATATTAACCACCTTCATTTTGTGAAAAAAAAGAGGCCTCTACCAATTTTGTAGGTCAGTAATTAAAGTCAGGAGAGGGATTTTAGTGAGAGGTGCCAAGTGAACATCTCTCAGGGGCAGTGAAAATCGGGTCACAGAAACAGGCCCTTAGTGGGCGCTACTGCTGGGTTTATCCAACTCCCTAATTCTAGCATGCGAGTAAAAAAAAAGAAGAAAAAGAGAAAAGAAAAAGCCTCCCTCGACATATTTTCAGACCTTGGTAGGGAGTGTGATAAATTTTGAAAAATGAGTTAAAGAATACATATTGGTTCCATTAGTATAGATCCCTATGAGAGCTTTTCAGATCTGTAAAGATCAGGTTTCTATCATACCTAGATCCAGATATATCATGGTGAATGCATCTGAACATATTTCCCATTTCTGTGATGTAGGCAGGAGAGGGGCACTCACACAGTACTCAGTAGTTGGGGGTACTGTAGCACTGGCCCTAGGCACCCTTCTTACTCAGACTGAACAGGTCAACTTAAAATGGCTAGGGACAGCAGTGGGCAGTGACACACACATGTGAATTTCACTTTTGTCTTCAAGAACACAATTACCAACATCCCCATGGTAACAAGTTTTAACAAGTCATATTTATTTATTACATTTTGACATGAAGAATGTCACCATAATATTGTAGGCCACAGAAAACAGAAACTCTTACCTATCTCCACTAATGGCTCCATTCATGTTGACTACCATGATATTGTGATTAAAATGAGGGGTTTGTGTTTTTTAAGGCTCAAGAAATTCGGTCATGGGGGCTATTTTTATGCAATGCACAAGTCACAAGTGGGGGTGCTATTAGGAAGGGTGCAAATTGGATCACAGAAACGGGCGGACTACAGCGGCAGCGGCAGCGCTATTTTGAACTCCCTAACCTTGGTGATGGAGAAAGCACTGTAATTTTTGAGTGGCCTTAAACTTAAGGCCTAGGGTCCTACGGTACCGGTACTATATTCTATAATCTATATGCATGTTGCAGGATTAGCCCCGGACAAGTGCAGCCCCAAACTGCACTAACAGATGCACCACCTAGCTATAGTATAGGCCCACCTGTCAGACCTGTCAAATTCGATCATTTGAATTGTGTTGACTGTGAATGGCTGTCAGTGTCACCAGAATAGTAGAGTGTAAGCGTACAGCTATTTAGGCTATTTAGGCTCGTTCAAGTCGTTGGTGTCACTGTGCGGGCCTACCGACTGAGTACCGTACTGAACTGGGGTACCTGGTAGTTGAAACGTGTGTAAATGTCATTCGGGGTGGTATTCAATTGTGCACCGTCATTCTAATACATTCCTGATGACTTAAGCTAGTATTATTCTTATATTTACATTACCAATATGCATATATATTCATAATGATAGAGTTATTTGGTTTTTGAAAGTACTCACATCGCCTCAGATTTTTCGCGGTCGGCCATTTTGTGGGTCAAATGTTACAACTATTTTGATTGGCTGGTTGGATATAAGCTGGACGCTAATTGGTTTACCTCTGCTTCCGGTAAAATGTAAACTTGGCGGCGTGTGCGAGTCCTGTCAAGGACCTGAATAATTACTTTTTTACCCATCAGAACAAACCAAAATGACACATTTCTTCTGTACTGCAGGAAGAGGCACAGAAGATTTTCTGGTGGAAGAGTTAAAAGGCATTGGTTGTCAGGACAAGGCATGTGCACCAAATATTAGGGGCGATAATAGAGTATAGTCTGCGATTAACTACGGTACCGGTAGTACTAAACTTAGATCTACCCGGTTCTACAATTTACAAAGTACAATAGTGCCCTGTAGCTAGGCCCCTAGCCTAAGGCTAAGGGTAGTTCTAAGGTCTAAGCAAATGATTTAAAATATATATTTTTGGAGTTCCTTAAGACCTGTAATCCTCTATCAGTCTATGGTCTAAGGCCTTAGAAAGGGAGTGCTAAGGGAGTGTTCATTTATTAATTACAGGGGGGGGTGGTGAGATTTCGCGCGGAGGGGCGAAAATTTTTTATGCCCCCCACTTGAGAGCGCGTGTTATGTTTTGCGCCCCCCTCGCCGAAGGCGGCGAAAAATTTTCGTCCCCCCCCCCTTTGAACTATAGTAATGGGCGGGCTTTTTGGCTAAAAAGGGGCTTAAATTTTTACAACCCCCCCTCAAGAGGAGTCAGAATTTTTACGCCCCCCCCCCTCAGAAGGGGTCGGAAATTTTTACGCCCCCCCCTGTAAATAATAAATGAACACTCCCTAAATGACAAGTTTTTTTTTGTCCCCCCCTTAGGCTTAGGCTTAGCCTTAAGCTGTAGTCTTTGCTGTCTTAGATTTAGAGGGGGCGAAGCTCCTTTTCCCCCCGCCCCGGCAGCTTGAAAATCGCATACTTTCATGTCCTTTTGTTGCATGGTATTAAAGGCAGTGCTCATTTTTAAACAACATGCTAAAGGCCACCGCAGATCGGGACCGTCTGCGGTATCCTTTAGATCAAGAATATAGATCTAGGCCCAGTTGTTTTTAGTGTTATATTATGCATGATATTTACGATAATAATTGCAAATAAGTGACCATATAATTTGGGATTATTTTGCAAAGATATAAATGTAATTGGAGAGCGTAAACTCACCGCCAGGCCAGAATCCAGTTGCCAAAAACTTGTGCGCAAATTAATAATGTATTACATGATTCTTATATTTAGATTGAGAAGACGGATGGAAAGATTTTCTTCACTGCAGATGGTGGCAACACAAGTCTGCTGGATTTGAAATGCGCCGAAAGGTTGTTTATTCAAGTGCTTCACTTACCAAATCAGCGTTTCTTCAACAACAAAGGTATTGTCGTGATAGAGCCTAGAAGAAGGGAGGTGTGTTCGAGGCTCTGACAGTTACGGTCGGGCATACCTTCTGTTTGATTTTAACTTTTACTTTTCAATATAAGATACATTAGAAATAAACTTTTCAGCAAGTATTTTACCTAAAAGTTGGGGTCTCATTATCGGACTAACGTTTGTGATTACCTATAGGCCTATGTTCTGTGGAGTATGAAATAGAATAACAATTTGACTTGACAATGTAATTAAATTTATTGCAGATATCCAGAGACTGGGTAAGCTTATTGCAGAGTATGCTTTATGGGAGAATGTTGTCAAGTGCTACCGTGCTCTGGCTCTCCAAAACAAAGATCAGAAAGATGAAAAATTGGAAGAACCACCATCCAAAAAACCTAGGTCAGACACAACTGGAGACACATCTGATAGTCCAATAACATTTAGAATCTCGTGCAAGTTATCTTCAGCTGCTGGACGTCAACTTGAAGCCCAGGTAAATTGTCAAACATGTTGGACTTAAGTTTCAGTACAATCAGTTTAATTGTCCCTTATTTTGTTACTGTTATTTGCCACATGTCAATGACATTTAGGGTTAGATTTTCTTATAACTTAAAGATGCATTCACAAAGGGGCACTTTTACATGTCTATGTACATTTATTTGAATTCATAACTTCGCAATGTTCATCCAAGTTCATCCAAGTGATTCACCTTACATTATCTGATTTCAGGCAGTGTCTAGGGCTATTGGGTGGCATGTACGACAGACATTGAAGTGGCATGTGGACACAAGGCAGCCACTGCTTGAGGTAATTAGAAAAAGAAACAACAGATGGGGTCTGCCAGGGTACAACAACAACTTCTCGTTTAAATTTAGTGTCTCATTTAATACATCTTGGAATGACTAACTACCGCTGTTCATTTAATAAATATAAGTTCAATTCAATTCAAATTTCTTTATATTGACCGAGTAGGCGGTCTAAATATTGGCGTATTTTTTCTTCTCAAAATTGTCAGTGACACTTTAAATTGGTACTGAATGCATTCATACTAAATGACTTCTTTTATTGTGTGTTTAAAGCTATGCGTCCATATCGGTGGTCAGGGAGTAACAGTTGGCATACCGGTTACTAGGTAAGACGATCTTTATCTGTCTTATGTCTCTGACGTTTTGGTTATTGCTTAACGTTACACTGGGCCTTTGGTCTCACAATAAACCTTTGGGAAAGATTGCTTTCAGTGTTATCTGGATAGAGGTCAGCCCTATTTCAAGAAGATAATTTATTGCTTCTTTTCCTTGTAGCAAGCCTCTATCGCAGCGGTCATATCTTCAGGACTTTGGTCTTCGATCAACTGTGGCATGGATAATGGGGAAATTAGCCAATATAATGGTAAATAATATAGTTATGAATAAAACATTGTTATATAAACGTAGATACAGACATATGTACTTTATTTAAGCATATACAATCATGAACATATAGGCTACCAAATCTTAATAGAATATCATTCTCCAACCAATCTACTTCTTGTGTATCTGGGGAATACGGTATTGATGAACATATAGGCTATATAATTATTATCATTATGAATAAGTCTTATGGTTCGAGCCTGTAAGAAGTCAAGTGATATATTGAATATATCTAAAAATTTGTTGAGTTTTAGAAATATATGTATCAAAGCATGTTACTCATTTTATCATAGATATTTAGATTATACATGTTTTGATTGAAAGCAAGGTGTACCGAAGGCTATATGCAATAAGGTATAGATAGTATTTTCTCTTCTAGCCAGGTGCAGTTGTGCTGGATCCCATGTGTGGTGCGGGCACCATTCTTGTCGAGGCGCAGCGCAGTTGGCCGGTATGTGGCAGATTCAGTTTTGTGTGTGAATACCAATATTCATCTGGTTTTCAAAATTTCATATGTAAAGGCACATAGTTATGAAGACCGATGCTCAATCCCAGTGTCAATGTTTTCTACATATTCCAATCGGAACATTTTAGACTCATCACAAATACCAAACCCAAGAAATGTTGACAATTGTATATCAACACCTAAAATATAGAAAGTGAGATTGATGATTTCAACCAGAAAGAAATATGTTGTCATTGGCTATCCAAATAGGAGGCGCAGTACATTGGCGTGGATCTGTGTCCTAAACAAATACAAAGAGCCGGACAGAACGTGAAGTTCAGTAGCAGCAAAGCTACATGTCAGATCGGGCTGTTGATTGGAACTTCTAAATGTAAGTAAAACAGTACCATATTGTAATCATTACCTATTTCATTGTTCGTTTATACGTAATTAATATTAGTTACCCCCTACTTGTTATTACATGTTACACATGTTTATTAGTAGATGTATGTTTCCCTACAGATTTGCCAATAAAATCCAGGAGTATCGATTGTGTGATATGCGATCTCCCATTTGGTACCAAATATCTCACAGTTGATGCTGTACGCGAACTGTTCCCAGCTGTACTTCAAGAATTTGATCGGTATGTTCTTTCTCAGTAGCTGGTATAATCTAAGAAATATAATTCTTGGATCGCTTGTTAATTATTTTAAAACTAAGTATAGCTACATGTCCTATATATACATAATTCTTACCGCTATATAATTGAATTTTGCCAAATTTATAATCGATTTAACTTATGGAATATTAGAATTCAATAAAAGTTTTAATGATCCACCCGATTGTAGGGTTCTGCGGCCTGGCGGGCAGGTGGTGCTGTTAATCAGCAGTGCCCTCAAAGAGGACCTCCTCCGGCAGGTGGCAGCACTACCTCCTCCTGACCCCCACCAGGGGACGCTGGGGGAGCAGACCCAGGGGGCGCCACCAGCAGCGTCGTCTCACCAAGTATCTGGCTCAGACTCTCCCACCACGATACCACAGATCCACCCGACGGACAGTGCTGGGGGTGAGGTTAGCGACAACAAAACTCTGACTGTTACAGAACCGGCAGCCACCAAAACATTAGAAATACACTCTGTATCATCTGTGACTGACAAGAGTGAAAATAAAGGGGCAGATATCTGCCTCGGTGAAGAGGTCATTGAACAGCATGATGGCTCCACTAGGGATACGGCTACACCCATGCAGGCGTGGAGTGTAGACCGTGTTCATTATCTAAAGTTAGGAGAGACTCATTCACAACTATGTGTATTTACCAAGCTCTGCCTTTAGAGACGTATCAGTTATTACATAAATGTTCCATATCTATAGGATATTTTTACCGTCTGGGTTGCAAGAAAAAAGAGCAACAGTTAATGTGTATAACAGTTTATTGTGGGCAAAAACAGTAACCAAATATGAGCAATCGAGTTATATTGTGGACTATTCCAGACCCACACCATCAAATGTCAGCGTTACATTGAAACGTGGCAGTCATTTGTGGAGAACCTACAGACATTGTGGATTTTATAGTGATAGATAAACAGATGTAGATATACAAATGATTATATAGACAGTACAGACTGCAGCAGGTACAATTATCAACAAACTGTGATGGAGTGATATGCAACAATTGACAGACAGAGAAACTCCAGTGAAATGGCCAGATGTAATGCATTCATTAACAAGGCTCGAGCTCAATAGGACGAGGAGTAATCAAATTACATTGTAAGAGACAATGCTGCATATGGTAATTGACATCACAACCAGTAATTGTTATCCAGAGTAAATAATTCGTTTAACTGCTGCCAGTTATTGTTTATCTCCCACGGGCAATCTCCACAACGCTTCATACATAAAGTGTGCGATTGGACAGACCCTTTCCAATCATGTGTAGTTATTTTTTATATGGCTTAATGTTCTTTGGACGTCACCCATATATTACCCCCTTAGAATACATTTGATATTCTATTATATCACCAGTCATTATCTTCACTACCACCCTCGCAGAAATATAACACTTTGACTAAAATGCACACCAATCAGTCTTACAGTTTTACAAGTGTGTGTGAAAGATGAAACCTTAGTACATGAATTACCAACAGACAACACTTAATTAGCCTTTTCCCACTAGTTCAGCAGTGAGTATAATCTTTGTAAATGCTAAGGTTAAGCACTTGACACACCCCATACTTTATTAAAAGTCCATGGCATGTACACAACTTTAAAAATAAACAAATAAAATAAACTTGGTCTCCCCTCGTATGTTTGTGGGAAAATAGAAAAAAAAAACATTTTGAATTACCAGTTTATAGGCTTCCTACAGGAAAAGTACCCTGTTGTATTCTTTCAAGTTTTTAGAGCTTCCATATCATATCCAATTCATGAAGTAAATGTTGATGATGGACACTATGACACAGACACTCGGGAGGGTTTCAAATCTTCATATGTTACATCTAAGTATCAACACATATACACTACAATAATATTCATTCACTAGCTGGCAGTAAATTTCCTCTCCTTTGATGCCAGCTACCTCAGAGATGATGCACTGAAAACGACAATATTCTATCAGTCATAACGTTTAATAGTTGTATAAACCCTCAATACTATCACACATTAAATAATGCAAATAGTCATGTACTAAATTGTGAGAAATGTGCCCCACGTAAGTGTATGTCTTGAAATGGAATGGTCAGTGATTCTCAATAAGCTGCATGGATTTCCATTTTACATTAAATTGTGTAAAGGACGGAATATAATCATCAATATTAGAAATAATAATTTGGTTACCTGTCAACTGAGAGAGCCCTGTTGAGATTTGGAGCGGTCCACTTGAGTTTGTTGGTGGGAGGGAGCTCTGGGTGTGTATATGTGCAGGCATCCTTGTTACGGCAACCCAGCCCATAGCGGCACGGCTATATGTTTAAAAAAAATATACAATACAATGTTTGGTTGTTGGGTTGCTTTACGCCCTAATTTACAATACAATGTGTTCTGCATTCAATTGGAAACTGATATCTTGGCTCATTAGCCGAAAATTTTCTCTTGGAAACCACCGTATGACAATAAAATAAAGGAGAACGGTTTACTAATCGAGTATGGTCATACTGTTTGTCAGAAATAAATTGGGCTCTTTAAATATAATCGTTTGCCATGAATATTACCCTAACTGTCAATAAGGAACTAAACATCGATTACTCACTCACATCATGACGTCCAAGGATATAGCACAATAGAGTACTATGCCGCCCTAAAAGGGTGAGGGTAGATCTCCTTCATGCAGTGTGACTCACCTTGGGGTGGAGGAACTTGCAGCTCATGTTGGTACACTTTGGGAAGAAGCGGCAGGTGGCTTGAGCAGAGGGCTGTTGAGGGGCGGGTACAGCTGGCGCGCTGAACGACTGGAATGTGGGCGGTGCAGCCACCACTGAAAATACAAAAGGGACTCATATTTCTTATCTATTTGGCCATACCCAATAAAAAGTTGGTCAATGGATTTCACTTTCGAAAAAAATTTCTGTGAGAAAGCGACCCCCCCCCCCCCCCGCTATTTAATCTTTTTTTTGTGTGTATGACCAGGAAATGCATGCTGATTGATCACAAGTGTAGGTCTTGATATAAAACATTTACTAAAACTTGCGGGAAGTGAAGCTGCCACTTACCACTGTAGGGCTGTATGACTACTGGTACAGCTGTCGGTCCTGGCTGACTCGGCCGCTTGGTGGCGTGTGTGAACGGACAGTTGGCCCGCGTGCAGTTAGCGTCAAACCGACAGTTTGGGTGGATGTAGAGACACTTCTCACCAAACTTACATTTGGGGAACATCCTAACGGAGCAAATTGAACACATTTATATTATTAAGCCTCGCAATAAAGTCATTTTATCATATAAAAGAGAATATAGAGAACTCATGTCTTTAGATATTAAACCAAGAAAAACTCTCAACATGTCTTCCTTTGTGTATAAATCACTTATTTTTTTATAAAGATTGAGTGTGTGAGTGGCCTCACAGATGACTCAGGGTTATGTAACTTATGTACTTAGATATAGTACATAAGTTTGTCCTTCCCCTTGTATCATTTCCTGACACTCATTGTGTGAAATGAAAACTGATTTCTCCACCCCCCTCCCCAGACCGTGATAGGCAAAGCTTGCACACCCCATGTTTTCTACCATGTATCTGGTGCTGGCAGTATAATATGCCCGGTTTGGGGGTAGAAGAGAGAAATAGCAGCAGAATGGTTGAAAATTCCATTTCTATCTTCCACCCAAAAAGTTTATGCCTTGGAGTCTATGGGTGCCCAGCAGGGGTGGTAGCTTTTTTTTAGTACATTTACATAGTAGCGAAAGAGAGAAAAAAATAGCTAAAGATCGCAGTTGAATATCTCAAAAAATTTCTCAAAGTGACATCTCTTCATTTTTTCCCCGTTTGTCTATCTCGAATAATAATATAAGATTAATCGAGTACTTACCATTTATATAAGTATGAAGATTAATCGTTGTTCTTCGAGTGACAGACAAACATATCTGTTTAGTACACAGGAGAGGTGACGTCACATCCGGTGGTCAGATTAGCGCCCACTTGCAGTGAATCTTTTGCTGAAAATAAAACATCTGGAAATAGTACACAGTAGTGCTCTTTTTACTTTGTCTAAATAGCACCCTCATGAGTAGGTGAGAGATTATACCGCTAGTAGTAATCTTCTTCATCCTGGGGATGGATGGGTGGGCCTGTGTACTAAACAGATATGTTTGTCTGTCACTCGAAGAACAACGATTAATCTTCATACTTATATAAATGGTAAGTACTCGATTAATCTTATATTCTTCTTTGCGACAGTCAAACATTCTGTTTACACAGGAGACTTCAAAGTTCAGCTAGATTCACTGCTTATTTCCCATAATGTTACTCTCCCATAAAGGACTGTAACTTCTCATATAGGATAACAGAAAATAGATACTTTATTTCACCTAAAGGTGATGTTCTATTGCCTTGTGATATGGTTTTGACTAGGTTGCATGACATTTTGCTATATAGCAAAGAAGGCATAACTGCCATACAGTTCACCACAGCTGTGGCAGTGTAATTGTCCATCATAGAAAAAGTTTTATCACATACAGATACTGCTGCCTCTAGTAAGGCTTATGACTATGATCAGCCAATAGAGTTCATACAAACTATCGTTACGGCAAAAGGGCCAAAATTCTCCCCTTTTGAGGTGTATCTTTTCCCCCCAAAAAGGCTCTGAAAATTTTGTTCCCAGCTACTCGATAGAGTCCTCCAGGAGGATCCTGGCTAGCGTCTTGGGAGGCTTGGGGTTCTCGATAGGCTTGTTGTAGTGCTTAGCCTTGGTCTTGGCACCTTTCCAAGACCCATGTCTAAGCAAAACAGCAGTCGATACACCGAGTCTCCCTCCCGCAGAGGTGCTGGCACCCCTGGTGGAATGAGCTCAGTATACCCTGGTGTCCACCCCAGCTGCGGAAAACACCGCAAGGACCCTTCTCTTTGATGAGTCCTGCCCAATCTTGCCAAATGGCTTGCAGAAGGACAAGAAGAGCGAGTGTTTCCTTCCCCCTTCCTTGTCCAACCTGACTGGCTCCGTGACCTGCACGTAACGTTTCAGGGCACAGACGACGCACAGAGTCTCCTCCTCGTGGAACGGTTCCAGGACCAGTTCTTTGAGGGGTTCCCCCGTACGCGCTGTTTTCATCAGACCCTTCAGAACGAAACGCGCAGACCCCGAATCCAGCCAAGTCAGATTGCGGAGATCAAGCGCTGGGATGACCTGGCCTCTTTGGCCCGACACCAGCAGAATCAGCATCGTTAGCTTGAATCCCAAGAACTGGGTGGACAAGCCTTCATTGGCACCCCAACGCTGGAACATGCTGAACACCAGCATAATGTCCCAGAACTTGTTATATCTGGGAGAAGGAGGATTCCTTCGATAGTCGGTGCGGACGGCCCTGCACACCCAATAGTGGGTGCCCATGGTCTTCCCGTTGTCAAGGTTTTTCACTAAAACCTACAACGCACATCTGGCAGCGTTAACAGTGCCAAAAGCCCTGCCCTTTTCCGAAAGCAAGCGGTGGAAACGACAAACCTCCAAAGTCGTGGTTGACAGCTGCAACGTGTACGTCATGATTGACAGCTGCAACGTGTACAACGTGGTTGACAGCTGCAACGTGTCGGCATGTTTGACAGCTGCAAGGTCTATGACGTGTTTTAACAGCTGCAACATCTACATCGTTATAGCCAGATGCAACATCCTGGTTGACGGCTGCAACTTCTAAGACGTGATTGACAGCTGCAACGTCTAAGACGTGATTGACAGCTGCAACGTGTACGACGTGATTGACAGCTGACGTGTTTACAATATAAAAGTCATCTGCAACGTCTACTACTTGATTGACATCACATGTTTTGCCGGCGGATTGACAGCTGCAACGTCTAGGACGTTATTGACAGATGCAATGTCTACGACATGGTTGACATCTGCAACGTCTATGACATGGTTGACATCTGCAACATCTTCTACGTGATTGACAGCTGCAACGTGTACAACATGATTGGCAGCTGCAACGTGTACGATGTGATTGACACCTGTAACATGTATGACGTGATTGACCGCTGCAACGTGTACGACATGTTTGACAGCTGCAAGGTCTACGTGTTTGACAGCTGCAACGTCTACGACGTGATTGACAGCTGTAATATCTACGCCATAGAATGTCGTCTGCAATATCTACAACATGATTGACAGCTTCAATGTCTGCCACGTAATTTTCAGCTGTAGCGTTTACAACATGAGAGAGAGCTGCATCATCAACAAATGTGATTCACAGCTGCTACATTTATCACGTGATTGACATCTGTAACATGTGCGACTTACAGCTGCAACGTCTACAACATGATTGGCAGTTGCAATAGCTACTACCTGAGTGACACCTATATCATCTACAACATAATTGACAGCTGCAACTTGCTTGACAGCTGCAAATGTCTTTATCGTGAGTGATAGCGGTAAAGTCTACAACATGATTGGCAGCTGCAACGTCTATGACGTGATTGACAGCTGCAATGTCTACAATGTAATTGACACCTGCAACATCTGCGACTTGCTTGACAGGTGCAAACGTCTACTTCATGAATGACAGCGGCAACGTCTACAACATGATTGACAGCTGCAACTGAATGGTACCCCAAAACAAAGAGGTACAAAACCCTAACCAGGTAAAGTGCACTCAAGTATCCACAACTCTTAAGTGATCCAAAATTGTGGGTCTTTTCGGAAACTAGTCCAAACCAAATACAAAAGCGGACAGCAGCTGCGTCTGTGACGTGGATGAGGGCTTAGACAATTGGATACTTAAGAGTATATTGTCAACTGTAACATCTACGACGTGATGGGCAGCTGCAACGTCTACGACCCGATTGTTAGCTGCAACGTCTACAACCTGATGGCCAGCTGCAACGTCTACGGCCTGATTGTCAGCTGCAACGTCTAAGACGTGATTGACAGCTACACCTTCTACGACGTGATTGTCAGCGGCAACATCTACGACGTGATTGACAGCTGCAACGTCTACGACGATTTGACATGCAATCGTCTATGACGTGATTGACAGCTGCTATGTCTACGACATGATTGACAGCTGTAACGTCTACGACGCGATTGACAGCTGCAAATTCTACAACATAATTTACAGCTGCAACGTCTACGACGTGATTGACAGCTGCAAAGTCTACAACGTGAATGACAGCTGCAACGTCTATGACGTGATTGACAGCTGCAACGTCTATGACTTGAGAGACAGCTGCAACGTCTACGACCTGATTGACAGCTGCAACGTCTACGACTTGAAAGACAGCTGCAACGTCTACGACGTGATTGACAGCTACAACGTCTACGACTTGAAAGACAGCTGCAACGTCTATGACCTTATTGACAGCTGCAACGTCTACAGCGTGATTGGCAGCTGCAACGTCTACAACGTGATTGACAGCTGCAACGTCTACAACGTGATTGACAGCTGCAACGTCTACAACGTGCGCACCAGCGGCTACAACTCTCTTGAGCGCCAGCGGCTATGTATTTTATGTGAGCTCCAGCGGCTACGCCTCAGACGTGAGCGCCAGCAGCTACATTCTGCGAAGTCCTAGAAGAACATAGTCTTAATGTGCGCCAGCTGATATCTAGGCCAGCATCTATGCCTCCAACATGAGCGCCAGCAGCTATGTCTGCACCATCCCTAACATAGACTGGATGTGCGCCAGCTAGTATCAAGCGTCAGTGGCTAGATCTAGGGCATGATTGGCATCAACAATAACGCCATCAATGTGAGCATCATTAACGTGAGACCATTAATGTGAGCAACCGCTGCCACATCTGGTATGCGAGCAACCTCGCCTGCTTCTGGGACGCGAGCGCCAGCGGCCACGTCTGGAACGAGAGCGCCAGCGGCCACGTCTGGGATGCGAGCTGCTATGTCTACATGATTGACAGCTGCAACGTCTACGACGTGATTGACAGCTGCAAAGTCTACAACTTGATTGACAGCTGCAACGCCTACAACGTGATTGACTGCTGCAAAGCCTACAATGTGATTGACAGCTGCAACGTCTACAACGTGAGTGACAGCTTCAACGTCTACGACGTGTTGGACAGCTGCAGCATCTACGACGTGATTAACCGCTGCAACGTCTACGATGTGAGAGCCAGCTGCAACATCTACAACGTGATTGACAGCTGCAACATCTACAACGTGATTGACAGCTGCAACGTTTACAACGTGATTGACATCTGCAACGTCTACGACGTGATTGACAGCTGCAACGTCTACGACGTGAAAGACAGCTGCAACGTCTATGACCTTATTGACAGCTGCAACGTCTTCAACGTGATTGGCAGCTGCAAGTTCTACAACGTGATTGACAGCTGCAACGTCTACAACGTGATTGACAGCTGCAACGTCTACAACGTGCGCACCAGCGGCTACAACTCTCTTGAGCGACAGCGGCTATGTCTGCGACATCCCTAATATAGACTGAATGTGCGCCAGCTAGTATCAAGCGTCAGCGGCTAGGTCTAGGGCATGATTGGCATCAACAAGACCGCCATCAATGTGATCATCATTAACGTGAGACCATTAATGTGATCAACATCGCCTACGTCTGGGATGCGAGCAACATCGCCTACGTCAGGGATGCGAGCGCCAGCGGCCACGTCTGGGACGCGAGCGCCAGCGGCCACATCTGGAACGAGAGCGCCAGCGGCCACGTCTGGGACGCGAGCGCCAGTGGCCACGTCTGGGACGCTAGCGCCAGCGGCCACGTCTGCGACGCCAGCGTCTCCTACATGAGGATCAGCTGCAACGTCTACGCCGTGATTGACAGCTGCAACGTCTACGCCGTGATTGACAGCAGCAACGTTTATGCCGTGATTGACAGCTACAACATCTATGACGTGATTGACAGCAGCAACGTCTATGACGTGATTGACAGCGACAACATCTATGACGTGATTGACAGCCGCAACGTCTATGATGTGATTGACAGAAGCAACGTCTAGGGCAAGATTGACAGCTGCCACGTCTACGCCGTGATTGACAGAGGCAACGTCTATGACGTGACTGACAGCGACGTCTGTGACGTGAAACCCAAGGAATTTTTGGGCATAAGGTGTGGGTCTTTTTGGAAACTAGTCCAAACCCAAGGTACCTCCACATGAGTTAAGTCATCTTGATGTTCAAATCAAAGAGACATGTGTGCTAATAGTGTTTTAAGGTGGGGATTAAAACACAAGGCCAAAGAAATTTTCGGCATAAGGTATAGGTATTTTGTGTTACCAGTCACAAACCCTAAGCACATAAATGAGACCCTATAAAAGGTGGACCAGTTAAGTCTCTTTGTGTTTTCATTTCACAACAACACAAACTTCTTAAATGCCTAACTCAAGGAATTTTTCGGCATAAGGTATGGGTAAACTTGTGTATTCAACACAAGCACTCAGTGTGGATCTGTATCAACACAACTGAGTTATTTAATGCCTCAAAGCAATTTTTGGGCATAAGGTATATGTCTTGGTAAGGACTGGTCCAAACATGTACAAAGTACAACAAGACACACCTGACACTGACTTGACAGTTCACCTCACTCAAGTCTGTATGAGTGGAGAACAACCTCAAATGTCATTCTTCTATAACTGAGTTATAAGAGAATAACTGAGGTGTCAACTACAAAGTAGCAAGCAAAGCTTTAAGTGTCTTGACTTCAACCAATATCTAGAGTCTGCCAAGCTGTTATGACAGGTAGTAGTTGATATCATTCTGTCTTTGACCATGCATAAGACAGTGGTAAGTCCTTCCTGGTTCTTTATTTTAAAAGTGTATTCACTAATAAAACAGAGATCTACAGTGTATAACAGGATAAATTTCTATCTCTGCAGATATGAGTTTATCCCATCACAATTTTATTCCTTATGAAAGCTCGTCTCGCTATTGAAACATTCCTCAACAAATGAGGCAGCAGTACTGCACTATGAGCCAACATAACAAATAAAAAGCCAACATAAATCAGTGACTCAGTCTGAAATCCAAGATGGATGACTGGTCTTGCTGAATCATGCCAGCCCCTAGCAGCAACTAAGCTCTACACAATCTAAACTCCAATTTTTCACTATAACTGGATGACAAAATCCATATTATTGTGAAAAAATGAACTATAATTGCACATTTGAGAAATTGCACATTATCTGGATGACCATTCATCCCAATTTCCGAAAATCCCCAATTTTCGCCCACCGGCGGATTTTCGGTCACATTTGCGGTCACATTTTCGGCAATCTGAAGGAAAAATAAACATCAACAACAGGTTGTTTTCTCAAATGTGCAAATATATGTAAAAGGAAAGGTACATATAAGTTCTTACCTGCTAAATTCCTCCAAATATGTGTGTGATTGCTGCTCTAGTGGGCACACCTCTTCCCTCTCGGATTCCGCGCTCAAATCTGACCACCGGATGTGACGTCACCTCTCCTGTGTAAACAGAATGTTTGACTGTCGCAAAGAAGAACTGAAAGACAACGATTCTCCCATGTCTCAAAATTGTCTTAAAATGCAAAATTGGTAGACGTATATTACTCAGGGATGATTTACCATGAGTCAATAAATATTACAATTACTGTACTCGACGTAAATTTTACAATTACTACATACGAACTGTGCGCTAATTTCGTCGAGTACGGTATCTTGTTTCTTGCCTTCAAAAACTGGTGTGCAGACTTACTTGCAGGGCACAGATGGGTGGTGGAAGGGACACTCGTTCCCGTTTCTACACGCCAGCCAGAACTTGCACCTCTCCATCACTTTGCCACGTTTTGGTGGTGAGACTGAGGACTCTTCATCAACTAGAAACATGATGCAAAGAATGATTAAATTTCTAAAACATCATCTACATAAAACAAGAATACATTTAAATAAATAAAAAATAATTTGTCTGCAATAAGCCTAAAGTGGTCTACATTTTAAGTAGAGAACAGCACATTAAGCACTTACAGTCTAACGATTGATCTGGAAAGTACTGGTTGTAAAGGTCCATGGAGTTGGGTGTGGAGGTGGTGATGCGCTGTGGTGCCACCCGCACTATAGTGGCTGGTTTGGGTGACTCGCCATCCATGTGTATCTCTAACTCACTCTCATCCATGTCCTCTTCAGTTTGTGCGGCCAGTGCACTGGGGTCCACGCCATCAAGTGTTACAACAAACTTGGGACTACTTGGTCTCTCCTTAGGGGGCTCCACACGCCTGCCAATGTGCAATATTAGGATAGGAATATTAGAAACAAGAATGTCAACACCAACGGTTATAGAAAAGGTATTTCTCTTCAAAACTACTGAAATCAAATCTCCGAAATTGTTCAAATCTAATATTCACAATAATCTTTCAATTTGAGAGCCTTACGTTTCCTGCACAACTCTAGCTTCTCCCTCTTCATCTGTGAAATCTGATTCTTCAGCTCCACTTTCTATCAAAGTGTCTAGGGCTTCCTCTTCCTGTCGGTATTCAGATCTTATTGGTGCAATAGAGATTGTCCGTTGTTCAGGCTCCTCTTGTAGCATAGACTCCTCTTCCTCTGCACCGACATGTATTTGACGATTGTCCAAAATGACAGCGGCTTGACACAAAAAGACAAGAGATTCATTTTTAAATAAATTATTCCTAGTTTCTGCTACGCATAATGCAAATTCGTGTTTTTTTTCTTAAGCCACTTTACACGAGTACTTGATAGGCTTAATCAGCAATCGTGTCAAATATGTTTATAAAGCAGCTACACTGTATCAGATACAACCTTATTATCTTTATGAGACGATTAACTTTTTAGAGTCCAAGTACTGAACGATTAATTGGCCCACTCACCTTCTGTTCGCACTGGGATTTCCTCAGCTTCTGTATAAAAATATATAATGTGCAGCTGTGAGGAACATGAACAACAAATTGGTGTAGAGTATGAAATCTGGAATATGTTCTGTCATAAAACCCTTGTGTTTCTGGTTCTGACTAAGGATAGATGGACATACAGAAGGAGAGAAGGGCCCATAGTCATATTTACAAACGCTGTCTCTGTGACAATCTATCAGTTATCACAAAATTTACTTTCTTTTCCAAAGATGCTCATGCTTACCTTGATCTGCCATGTCTTCTGAGTCTGAGTGGAGGCCAGCCCTGAATTGTTGGAGCACCTCCTCCCGCTTAGAACGGGAGTAGAGCTCCACTGACCGTCCAGCTGCCCCATTGGATGAGCTTTGCCTGGCCGGCTGAGGAGCAACACGTGTGATGGGCTGAGAGCTACCGCTGCTGCGCATTATCCCTCGCGGTTCAATTCGGGGCCGCGATCGGGCCCTTGTGCCCCAGGCTCTCGGGGGCGGCCGTTCACGGTCACCACCCCGGTTTGGCCCAACTCGTCTAGGTTCAGGGGGCACCTCTTCCTCCTCCATTTGAACTTGCTCTGTAAGCAAGAAATGAGTTTAGAATAGCAAAGTGGGGTACCTCCTCACACGGGCCAAAAAGATGTATCTAAATTCCCATGGTCACACAGAAAGTTTGATTGTCTGATTCAAGAAGTGAGGCGTATGCACGTTTTAGTCACCATAAATAAAATACTTTACTCCCTCACCCAATGGACACAAAATCCAGTTGAATCAACATTGGATCAACATTGAATCAACATCGACAACTATTTATCAATGTTGATTCAATGTTGTGTGCCCACTGGGCAGATATATTCTGCCATAGACATAAGGGTGGAGAAAACACTGAAATTTATACACTTTTTCGCTGTGAACATAAGTTGAGTCCAATCTGTAAGACACAAATAGGGAACCAAGGTTACCTGTAAGTCGTGCTGTAGCTTTAGCAATCGAGTCCCTCGCCTCTGTCATGGCCTTGAGTAAGAGTGACTTATTCGCCTGCTGTCCGGGTGGAACTGTAGGTCTGTAAATATAGTAAAACAAATTTGAGTTTCCAGAGACGCTATTCTGATAGCTTAGTTAAGTATGTAATCTAATTTGAAATTATTTGACGCAAATAAGAAAAAGAGGCAGGCCTATCCCTGGTCGATTATATGTATGATAGAAATTGTGTTTCCTGTTAATATTTATGTATTCTGCAGTAACAATTACAAAGGCAATATGAAGTAATATAGTACTAAAACTGAGAATGCGACACTAGCTTCAAATGGTCAAATTATACTGGTGCAATTGACTGTGAAATAAAACATTTAATGTTAGGTGTTGCATTCTATGTCAAAATCGAATGTGATGTTTATTTCCTAGAATGGTTGAGAAAGTACCTACCTGCGATCGCCCACTTTGACAGTGCTTGCCACTCGGCCAATAAGTGGACGGCGCGGATCATACTGCTCCTCCTCTATATCATGCCGCACCACTGACCCCACAACCGACTCTGGTGCCCTGCGCTTCCGTACTGCTGCACGTTGCTGTAAAAGTGGGACATTGGTCAGCTCTACTTATTGATCCTAAGATATATTGCGACATACTTATTTCTTTGAAAACATTATTTCCTTTTTATTATGAAGGATCAAGTATTTTGAGACCTACCCTTTGAAGTGTACTTTCTGATAATCTCTCTGTTCCTTGTGTAGATGGTCCAAGACGACTTCTGATATCGCGGCGGGGACTGTGCTCACGTCTCTATAGAATACAGATTTAACATACAATATATGTTATTATGATGAAGGCAATCGTATCCAATATCATTATTCAGACTATGGTATATTTTGCATAGAAAAGAACCTTGTTTTTACTGTAAATCATTTTTTCCACAATCGTCAATGAAGACGACTGAGTAAAGAACTTTTCATGTACCGGTACTTCTTATTTCTCTTGACAGAAACAGAAATGTGGGGTTATATAAATGAGAACTGAAAGCTAACATACCCTGGATGTTTCATGTGAATGTCTGCCTGGGCTGGTTCCCCGAGTGCTCCATATATTAGACCGAGGTGCCCGCGACTCCCTCACTAAGCTCCTCGTCTCAGTCCTGCGGCTTGCGGCTGGCTCAGGTATACTCGGCGGCTGCGGCTGAGCCGATGGACGGGATGCTGGTGTCACTGTGGCGGCATTTCCTGCAGCTTCTCTGTTAGCTTCTTCTTCAAAATCATCTGAATAAGAAAAAGATCCTTCATATATATGAACCGTTCTTTAATGTGCCAATAACCGTTCTTTAATGTGCCAATCACTATTGTAATGTGATTTGTGTAAAAATGTACTCGTTTCTATCTCCTTGACTCAATTTCAAACATTAATTTATGTTGTAGAATCCCTACACAAATGTAGTATTGCCGTCTGATATATCGTTAGATGGTAGTTTCGTTGAAATGACATCTAAGAACCTGTATAATTTTATATAAATCTATAAATAAAAAAAAAGACAATTTAGTGGACGTAAAAACGTGGATCATTGTTCAAGCAGGAATCGCTATAGGGAACAGATGACTCACTCACAACCAAAAACATTCCAGAACTGTTCCCTTACACTTTTAATCGTTTTTAAGAACTAAGAATATTCCTACCATGTTCGGGGCCGATGAGTAGCTCATCTTCATTATGCTCCGGCGTCTCCTTCACAGCGACCACTGTCTCTGGTTCTGCAGCCGGGGGTGGTTTGGGTGGGTCTGCGGTGATCGACTGAAGCTTTGTGAGGAGCGCATGAAGCCTGGAAAGTACATTGATATTTTATTTACACTGTTGACACTTAACTTGAACATATTAGACATGCCAACCCCGAATTCACAATATATATTTTGTATATTTTAGCTACTTGATTCTATTCCATTCTTGATCAAATCTAATTGGCCGATTTGAAAAATTCTTTCACCATTACCAGTGTTGTCGAAATGACGCCAGCAAAAGCCGGCGTAAAAATCTTAATGACCAGCATAGCGACTTAGGGCGCACGCCAGAATGGTCCGCCTTTATCTCAGCTTCCTAATGTTGAAAGAATTTCTCAAATCAGCCCATTAGAAGCAAATATAGGGACACCTGTGAGGTACAGTTCTATACTTATTCTCGCTAATGTTGGTACAAGTGCTTACCATGAGGTGAACTTCTCTGTATTGTTGCTTAGAAACAGATTCAAGTCTTCAGTCATCTGGTCTTGTGATTTCTTATTGGCCACCATTACCATAATATAGTCTGGCAGTTCATCATCTGAAACAATATTTTGTGTTCGCTCATGTAAATCTTGATTTTTACAAGTGACAATATCAACCGTGGCTTCTACTATTGGATAATTACTACAGTTATAGAGAAAGAGTGTTGACGTCACAAAGAGTTCACTTTGGATTTGGTACATGTATTACGGTAACTTAAACACTGGTAAGAGTAGACAAATCTAGCTGTTACTAAATACACCACTGAAAATATACAATGGCAATACAAACTACTGTCTAATGCCAAGTGTGTGTGTCTATACATAAATTCAAACTTAATTATTAAATACCTGTGTAAAATTCCTGTGTGTAAACACTAGTAAAGGGAAAATATCAATCATAAATTCAAACTTTGTTTTTAAGTGAACTTAAGCACTTACCGACATATACCCCCAGGTCGACCAATTTTGCTTTGATTGCAGACTATAAGTGGAAAAAAAGAAAATATATTTAATAGGATGAATGCTGATTAAATACCATCAAATGTGCAAGTATTTCAACTTACAATGAATTAAAAAGAAACTGCCCAGGGTTGCCACCTATAAGGTACCAGTAGTTCTAAACTTTTCCCAGAGTTTATATCAAATTTCCCTGACATGGCAATCGTGGCATATACCAAAAGTTTTTAAAATACCCTCCAACTATGAATATTCAATCAAATGCAATCCTTTTATTTTCTACTTAGCATGGTCATTACTTAATTTTTGGGTTTTTGTGTATTTCCGCATGTGCATGCAAAAATTTATTCCTTTCCCTCTAGAGCATTAACATTTTTTCTGATCTCCCTCTACATTATGGTAACATGAGGGCTTCAGAAGTTCTGTTCATGTGATTTCTTTCGGTATTTCAAAGACTTTCGCTGACAAAATTTGACTTTCCTGATATTTTCAGAAAAACTTTTCCCTGACAGTTTCCTTGCCGGTGGCAACCCTGATGCCTATGTAAGATGCATTGCTTTTATATCTCTGGCAGAGTTGACACTGTATGACTTTATGTGGTTGTTTCCGTACCCTCTTCATTACCTGCTGTGGACGCATAGTGACGACCTTCACAATCAGCCTACCGTAAAACCTTGCATATAGGCCGCAGCTATTGTGCGAATCAGAACGCTGATGTGGCTTATAGGACCGCCCTAAAGTCGGGGTGCGGCTTATATGCGAGTTAGGCTTATATGCAAGTTTTTACGGTAGGTGGGTCAGTCAGCCTCCAGATAGTGTGACCTACACTGAGGGAGTGCTCATTCTATAACAACAGGCTTATCCTCCCTAAGATAACACACCCCAAAAGGGGGCTAATTGTATAGGCAATGTACTACAAAAAGGTGTTAAAATCCTTATCGCAAGAGGTCTAAGCTACCTACAACAAAAAGGATCACAAAATCTGAGAGATATTCAAAATATCCTTTATAATTGAGATGCGTTATGTTCTACCATAAAA
Source organism: Harmothoe impar (assembly GCA_947462335.1). Classification (NCBI taxonomy): domain Eukaryota; kingdom Metazoa; phylum Annelida; class Polychaeta; order Phyllodocida; family Polynoidae; genus Harmothoe; species Harmothoe impar. The sequence goes on from OX381704.1 coordinate 51,928,567, forward strand.
CCTCGCGTAGAAGCCGCGGCTTATAGGCGAATCAGAGCCAGCTTTCTTTTGATACCAAACATGCCTATATGGGGTGCAGCTTATACGAGAGTTTTTAAAAGTATAATACAGTACTAAATTAACAATTTTCATATACCCCAGGGGTAGACACTAACGCTGGCCCGGGAGCCAATGGCCCATAGTTATTGGTCCGGGCCCGCAGTTTTCTGCACAATAGCATTCCTACGGGCTCGGGTGGCCCACAGAAGTATTTGGGAGACATTTAAAGAAAGTTTTCCTGACGACTGTAGTCATGCAAGATATCGTTGAAAAGAGGGAAATGTGGCAGAATCGATCGTATTGATTTCAGTGTTTCATAGACCAATCAGAAGTATACATGTTTTTTTGTCTTAAAGAAAACATAATTTTGACCATTGGCCCGCAGATCTTGGTCCGGGCCCGTAGTTTTCTAGAGCTACGGGCCCGGGTGGCCCACAGCTGAAAAAGTTAGTGTCTACCCCTGTACCCTATTAGGCCTATAGGATTTGCCAAAGTTTAATAGGGGTGCGGCTAATAGGCGAGTTAGGCTTATACGCGAGGTTTTACAGTAATACCATTATTTACAGAGAGAATAGCAAAAAGGTCACTTTTCCTAGTACATTGCCTACGTAGCTAGACCCATTGCCTTTCCCTAGCAACCAGGCCTTCTGCGCCCGAGAATAGCACATGCCACTCTGTACAGTAAGGTGTAATATGCCTACACCTGACCAATGTGAATGAGCATCGCTCTGTAGTTCCTCACGCTGGGGTGACCCAGTGGCAGTGTAACTTAGTACCATAAATGCTGTACTAGACAATCGCAATTTTCAGACCTCTGGTGCGGGTTATGGGGTTCTCTCTAGCCACTCTCGTAGCCCTACTGACTAGTACTGTAGAAGTAACGCCCTCCGTTGAAAGACGAAATTCAGTCTAGGTTCTCTCAAGGTCTGGGTGTAGGTTATACAGGAGATGCAGGTTATAGACGGGAACTTTCGCTTCTCAGACTCCCATCCCAACACTGTCACTGGCACTGCTTCGGCTCCCGCATATAAAATAGTATAGGCCTATAGCCGGTGATCCTCTGCCGCGAGTTACCTGTGAATCATTCACTGAATGTTGTCGTGCGACAACTGCTTGCGAGGACACTCGCAAAAATCAAAACTTTTAGATTTCTGCGAATTGATTCGCAGGCCGCACGGCCCTCGCGGCAATGTTGTCGCAGATGCAGGGACTCGCAGCAGTTGATCCACTGAAGAACGTTCTCTCTGTGTGTACTCGCATGGGTCACATTCGCAGCAAAATTGCAGTAAATTCGCGGCAGTGGATCACTAATGGTATCCTATGGGATCAGCGCTAACCCTCACTTGCTATACCTTTTTTGCAGCAGATGGGCAGCAGATTGGCAGCGCAAATCAGATGTGTATTGGATAATTCAGTGACACGGTTTTTATCAATGCACTACAGACGTATACACGGTTTTTATCAATCCACTACAAACAGATTCTCATTAACATTTAGACCAAAGGGGTAATTGATTTACCTATTAAAGCCAGGGCCAAGACTGGGGGGCTACGGCTACTATATAGTTAGTCTAGTAGTAGTACTGCCAGTACTGGGTACATGTACATGTAGTAGCCTACTGTTATTAGTAGTAGACCGGGTAGTAGACTAAAGGCCCGGTCAGACTAGTCGCAGAAACAGGAAAACTACGATCCGATTTTGTCTATACAAAATCGGGACCAAAAATCGTGCAGTCTGGCATAGGGCTACGACTACAAAATCGGCAGAAAATAGCCCAAAATCGTACGATTTTCAAAATCGTAGGACTTTGGTATGCACGACTCTGACAGTCGTAGCCAAATCGGATCGTAATTTTGACTAGTCTGACCGGGCCTTTAGTCTAACTCTAAGTAGTTGGACTCACCAAACCAATGATCGCATAGAATCTGATAGGTGCTCTCTTTGGTTGGGCTTTCCGAGGCCGATTTTTTTGTAGGCCAATGCGCCCCAACTTTGGGCGCACTTCCCTGCCTTCATTTCTCAACCAATTTCCCTAATTATTTTTTTGTTGAATAGATGACAACATTCCCTTGGGGGCTGGGTACTTTTTTTCAAGATAATATTCCGTTAACCTGCCGAAAAATCCATTTCAAAACACCATGCAGTATCGGCATCATTCAAAACAAAGATGGCGGCAGTGAGATTGTAAGGCTCAACTCGGGAAACTTCAATCTCTTGTACCACAGTAACTATGGTGAATTGTGTTCCCATTTTTTGCAAATAGCTAGGGATGGATATAATGAGGACTCGCTGTGCTTGATTACTTCCAGTTTTATCTCTAAATATATACACTGGGCACATAAACAAACATTTTCCCCACTTCCGGTTCTCCCGGAGCCTGCATTTTGACAGCCACAGCAATGATAGGCTCGGGAACTGAGACTCTACACACGCAGTCAGTAGAGTCTCGTTCTGTGACTAACTCTAAGTAGGTACGTACATCTAGATTCTAATCTAGATACACCGCATTTTAATAACTGCTAAGATAGTCCTTCACAGTTTACTTTAGGCACAACGTGGGGGCATACACGTGTCTAGTGTTAAATGCATTAATGGCAACATAAACAGTTATACTATGGCTATGGGCTAATTATTGCCAGCCGGTAGACTCCTCGGCTACGTACACACTACTTCGAGTTGAGTAGTTCTCAGACGACTGACACTGACTGCTGCGGTCAACAGACGACAGGCTGAGAATGTTTGTTGCATAGACCAAGTTTGCACAATTACTGTATGACTGGTTGACTGTAATAGTTACTGACCCTAATCTTCTGACTTATTTCATTTCCTATCTCCATGACTGTGTGTTGTCTGGCCTAAATGTAAAGAAAACTGGTAAAGTTGTGTTTTCGATCGTTCTGAGGCGGAGCTCGACCATGCACTTCCGGCGGAAGAACTTCAGGTATCACCAGTCAAAATCATATAAAGGGTTTCGCAATATCCCACCAGGTGGCGATTGCGAAGTACTTTGGCGCCACTCCCAGACCATACTGAAGTTCCTGGGTAGGGCTGGTAGGGCTATACTTTAATAGATTCAACTTGATTGTGATGTCTCTGCACTCTCTGGATGCTCTGGATACGCGCCTGATAGCCTAGGCTATCCAGGCCTACCGTAGATTAGGTAGGGCCTACTAGATAAGATGAATAGGCATATCATCCAAATGGAACATCCTAAAGTTAAACTACCATGCACTAGATCTAGGCCCATCCAGGCCCCTGCTTATCTAGACCCCTGCCTATTTAGGCCCCTGATTATCTAGGCCCCAGCCTATCTGAAAAGGGCATTTTGATTTTAAAGGTGCCAAAAGGGCCTTTCAGTTTAGTAGGTCATCTGACAGGTTTACTATGTAATAATTTTCGTGATTTGATCTAAAAGAATTAAGGTTGATCGCTACTCATTGAATATGGACTCCTGCGCAGCTTTCTGCGCATCTAGCTTAAGACTGTTAGAATAGGCTGATATTTGCATACCCGATACATATACATGCATAGTAAGCAATATCCAAAATTTGAATAATTCCGAGCAAAATTGAGCATTTTATTGCACTTTAAATATTTGGTATATTTGGAGCCAGTGATATTTGCTATTTCTAACATAAATTAGAATAATCGAATTATTTACCAACAAATCATTATCAGGATTGTTATAGATCTCATCCATGTGCTTAAAACAACCAAGGGTAAAATATCTATACATTTTCTACCCTGATCCTTGGCTTTTTACCCATTATTTTGGCCTCTAGATATGAGATTTAGACAGTTTTTGTCCTATTTTTTAACTTCAAAGGCCCAAAACCCTAATATTATGCGCGGGACCCCCTATCAAAATTACTTTTTTATGTTAGCAAATGATCTAAACAATTTTTTGAGAAAGTAAAAAAAAGGTCTATGGATTATTTTTGCTATTTTTTAAGATATTGTTGAAAAATTTAGCCTCAAATTTAATTAATCGTCCTAAAACCACCACTTTTTTTTCACAAAAAGGGTTGTTTTTGGACCATAATCTTTTTTTCTTTATTTAAGGACACAATAAAGGATTATTCACTTAAAATATGACATTGATGTGGACAGTGGTTCAATAAGAAAAAAAATCGTGAAAATTTCACAATTTTTGGTATTTTTTGCCAAAAATAGAAAATACTTTTTTTTTCAAAAATCTGTCACAAAAAAAGTAGCTCGGGACCCCCCTATTTTTTTTACATTTTCCCCTTCTTAATGATCTAAACTACCCTGAGGCAGAAAATTAGGAAATTCTATGGATGAAGAGTTAAGAGTAGCGATCAACCTTAAGGCATAGCATTATGATCCATGGGGAGTGATTAACCATTCTGTAGTGAATTATATGTGACAAGATGGCAAGATCAAAGGTCACTAAAGGGCCCCTCAATAAGTAGGCCTAGGTCAAATACATCAACTGACCTATTTACATATAATCATGATAGCATTTATAGGATACTAAAACCCATTGTTCTGTATTGAACTTTATGACTGGTTATTAGCCTACATATGCCCCAAAAGGGCATTTTAGGTTCAAAGCCCGAAAAAGGGCCTTCCAGTTTAGTAAGTAGTTCAAAGAAGTAAGTCAACTGACAAGTTTACTTAGTAACAATTCGTATGATTTGATCATGAATTACAAGCTCAGTATAATGACCCATTGGGAGTTATTAATTGCTCTGTATTGAACTATATGACCCTATGGCAAGATCCTGAAGGCCCTTTTTGAGAAGTGGGTGAAATAATAAGGTCAGCAATCATAATGTCACAGTAATGATGTTTCAGTTTATATGAGTGATGATGTTTTGATTTATAATAAATGTTCTGTATTGAGCTATATATATACCTCTACAAGGGTAAATGCCCCAAAAGGTCATTTCAAGGTCACACCAAGACATCTATTACTCTTTCATATTTAAGTGTTCACTATGGATATGCTCCAAAAATTTCAAGTTGATGCATTGAAAACTAAAGATTCTATTGATGAAATAGTATGTCCTTTAGTTTTATCTGTTAAATCCACATCACAAAAATTGAATCAGTCTTCTACCATTTCTATATTGGGAGTAGGCTCATTATTTCGATCACTAATCACCTTGTAGATTCAGTTCTAGACCAGGTAGGAACTTAATTCCAAACGTTTTAGAAAGATCTCAGTGAGCTCTATCAAATGTGATCAAAAAAGTTGTAATCTGTTTAAAATTCAAAATTTATTAAAGTGCCTAATCTAGGGGAGACCGGGGCAAAACGGACCCCCGGGGCAAAACGGACCCGACCCCTAACTCAGTTCTCAGCTATCAATTCCATATTTTGTCAAATTGGCTCATATTATTGATAGAAATGTTTTCAAAGAAAATTTGATGCTATCTATATAGTATTCCGGATTCCATAAAGAAAAAAATGAAAATAGAGATCTTGATCTAATTTAGCAAAAATCAGTTTATAAGCTTCTGAGAATAAAAAAAGAGGTATAGGCCTATGATAATGTTTCATGGCTAAAACAATGACATTTTATAGCTAAAATATTGTGTAACATATTTGCAAATTCATTGGAAAAAAATATTACCCTACAGTTATTTATTTTGGCAAGATCATTTTTTCACATATTTTTCATGAAGCTGGGGCAAAATGCCCCCCCTCCCCCACAATCAGTATTATTATGGTGAAACCCCATAGAAATAATCAAAATATGAAAATAACCATGCTTGGGCTAAAAATGATAAGAATGATGAGACATGCTCATTAGAATATAAAATTATTTCTAATGAGCCAATTTTTATTTTTGGGGGGTATTTTACGGGTTTTGGGGAATTTTTCCTGAATTCGGTGGAAATTTTATTGAAATGCATAATATTCAACGGTCATAAAAATCAATTAAAATTGAAAAAAGATAGATAATGGTCATGCACGACGAGAAAGAAATACCTAAAGAACTGAGTAATAACATAGCTAAAAGATGGGAGCAAGAAAATTATGAAAAAAAGATAATCATTCGAAATCAATAATTTTTGAGAGTCCCTTTTGCCCCACCCCAAAAACCCTTTTGCCCTGGGACTTTTGGCCAATGACCTTAATAGGTCAGAATATGTTATCCCTGCAAACAAGATCTCGGGCAGAACTCGTGCGCTTCTTGAGTCACAACTCGGGATCCCTGGGAGAATTGTGCACGTATCTGGCACGAGAATATGTGAACAGCTTTTGACTGTGTCATATTCTGTAGAATTCCACGTTATTTATATCAAACAGAACTTGGGAATTGAACGTTCGCAACTGGGTAGAATCCGGGTAGGTCACAATGGCACAAGAAAGCCACGAGATATTCCCAAGAATTGTGAACATGTCCTTAGTACAATCAGAACTTGGGAATTGAATGTTCGCAACTGGGTAGAATCCGGGTAGCTCACAATGACACGGGAATCGAACGTTCGCAACTGGGTAAAATTCTACCCATTTGCTAACGTTCAATTCCCAAGTTCTGATTGTAATAAGGATATGTTCACAATTCTTGGGAATATCTCGTGCCTTTCTTGTCTCATTGTGACCTACCCGGATTCTACCCAGTTGCGAACGTTCAATTCCCGTACCTTTCTCGTGTCATTGTGACCTACCCAGATTCTACCCAGTTGCAAACGTTCAATTCCCAAGTTCTGTTTGGAGGGATGCTATCCCACTGAACTATTAATGGAACTAGCACAATTTTAATTATTTTCATGGGTGACATACTTCTATGCTTTGTTATGAAAAAAAGAAGCTTGAATTCAGGGCTTTACCTCTGAGTTATTTGCCAGCTTCCCTTAAGGGGTCCGTTTTGCCCCGGTCTCCTATAGGCCTAGTTATAGCTATATAAAGCCATATTTGTAACTGGAAATCAAATGGATGTTATGAATAAACTTTTTTTTAAGTAGCACAAATGTCATAATAATTATCTTCTTCCAGCGTTTTTAACCTGGGGTTTTTAATTGAAGTGATAAATTAAACCACTCCCTCCTTTCCCAACTAATGGTCGTCAAACTGCACCGATTCAAACAATAGAAACACTACATATAACTAATTTCGTTGAAACTGACACACAGTGTATACTCTGAAAACCCCGGGGTCGTCATTTTAACAACCTAATGTAGTCACCTTTGATCCATTCAGACCTAAGTTATCATAGTGATGGCCTTAGGTAGTCACATTAATTGGGTAGTCAGAATGATTTAGGTATTGTCAATTTGAAGACCTAAAGTCATCAGTAATGACAATTCTCAAGTCCTAGGTGGTTCCAATGACTACCCAATGCTACCCGATGCTATATTGCACACTGGACATGCATTGGCACAGGACTTCCACCCAGTGTTAATTGAATAGAGTGTCTGCATAACTCTTTTTATCACAAGCCATAAACTGGTGACAGGGAGCAGAGTGGTCTCTATAGCCTACATTTGGGACCATCATTCTCACCCATTAGCAACTTATTTATAACACACTGTAAAAAGTTGTTTTTCGTGAACAGCAAAATTTGCTGTAAGTGTACAGTACTTTGGCTGTAAATAATAATACAGCAAATTCTACTGTACATGTACAATTCTGTTACTGTAGATGCAGGTTATGGTAGTGACTTGTAGATCTACAGTACTTTTCCCTGTAATATGTACACAAGAGGTCGTGGGATCGATCCTAGGTCTAGCCACCTCTCATCAGGGATCTTTAGCAACAAGGCTGTAGCTCATTTAATACAGACATGGCAGAGGTAGCTTATATCCCAATATGACCATTTGTAACACCGGCTCTGTGGTGCAACAGATCAGCGCTTGTCTCCAACACCACAGGTGGTGAGTTCAATCCTTGGTGAAGCCACTTCTCTTGTTTCACCTCCATCCACCTAAAATTTGTTTTTCCCTCACATGGATGATTAAAAATATCACCAGCACCGGGAGGCGAACCCCAGACCTTTACAAATTATTATTAATCAGTTGAGAAGTAGAGTAGAGATATATCCCATTATGAATGTTTGTAACACCGGCTCTGTGGCGCAATGGATCAGCGCCTGTCTCCAACACCACAGGTGGTGAGTTCAATCCTTGAAGGAGCCACTTCTCTTGTTTTACCTACATCCACATGGATGGTTAAAAATGTCACCAGCACTGGGAGGTGAACCCAAGACCTTCAGACTATGATTTACAATCAATTTTGCTGTACAGTAACAGAAGATTCTGCTGTCCCTATACAGTACATAGTGCTGTAAATAAACAAAAGCTCACTTTCTGTAGGTCTACAGCACAATCTACTGGAACCAAAGTTGCCCCCAGTATTTGGTGTACAGGAACACTACTTACTTCTAACAGTGCGAGTAATGCTAATTAGAGACTATATTCATATACCATTCTCCAGCACACCTGCCATTTATTCATTATGACAACGTAGGTCGTCATAATGACTAGGCTCCTGCCTCTGGATTTTCAGTGTAGGTTGGTAGAGCTAAGCTGCTCTTTGGGTGGGCCAGAGGAGCTGTGTGTCCTACAAATAGGAAACAAAGAAGTAATCAAATCCAGATTATACGACCACCAGATTCGTGTCCCTTTGTGGACATCAGACGGACCAGTTGAAAATACTGTCGCAGTAACCTTTTTATGGACAGCCTAACGTGTTCAGGCAGGTTTTGGGTGGTCTCCATTCAAAAACACCTGGAGCACGCCTGGGAAGCATGACAGACGACCATAACACTGCGTGATCACTATAGACCATCCACAACTCTGGTTGGAGAGTTAATCTCCACCAAACCCATCAATGTTCCTGGTGCATGTGGCACTAAAATTACATCCATCCGTTGCCATCTACTATCGCCTCCTCATTTATTGTGTATCGTTTGTGCTGGAGTGCAGGTATAAGTAGTAAAATAGCATATTTGGTGAGCCTTATGGCAATATCAAAGACATGCAGGTATACTGTTTACATTGTGGCTATATACCGACATAGGCTGCCTCCGGAGCCCTGTACTGACTCTTTGTTGCGACCCACCCTTTACCATATACCCATCCTATCAGTTTGTCAGAGCAGTTCCCTTACCTGTAGACTCAGATGCGCATGTATAGGCACAGAGGGACACGTTTACAATTGGATCCTGCTTCATGCATGTCAGCGGACATTGCTACTATCAACAACACACAGCTCAGGCAATGCGTTACCAATACTGACAATAGTCCATTGTGGGGCAATAATAGCCTGTAACATGAAGCTCCCGGGGCTTATTAGGCCTATACGACAAGCACAATACCAAGATCTGCACCATGTCATGTGAGATATCTTTGTCTCATTAGTTGTATACATGTATCACATGTCAAATGGCAATATTATAATAGACATCGATCCAATGCATGAAGGACATCTCACTTACTATAACTTCTGGGTACATTAACAATTTAACGGCATATTATATATCTACTGTGCAGGTTATAGGGGTATATTATGCATATATTCTGCATATTCACAGAGATATCTGTGAACTTAAAATCAATCTCTGGAAAATATAAAAACAAATAATTGATCTCCGCGGCGGTAATAATCTATATCTGTACGGATGGTAGACTTTGAACCACTACCAAGATTAGAGATAGAGGAAAAACGTAAGAATGATGGTTCTCCTTAACTTGCAGTGTCACGTCAGCCCTATACACACGCCATCTTTCCAGCGAATAAATCTATATCAATAGAAAATTGTCCTTTGAAATCAGGAAGTGTCCTTCTACTTGAGAACGGAAATGTCCATGGATATATAGTGTGCATATATTTACACTTGGGAAGAAAGTAGGCCCGACATGCAAGCCCTCACGCTGAATGCCCGTCCACTGATTGCCCCATATATGCGACACCAATAAGTCCTAAAATCAACTCCGACATACTATACGCTGGGCTTTGATGCAGCAAATTAAAGGTGTCACAAGCATTCTGAAGTTCCAGTTCATCATCTGTTTTATTTCACCATCATTTCACCGTCATTTCCGTATACTACTTAGTGTCGCCTGGCCCGTTCGCCTGGGTTGTAGCGCCTCGCCATGTACTACTTACTGCTCGAACTGGCGAGGGTGTCGGTAATTCACCAAATTGCCTCTATGCAAAGCTTTTATATTGTGAAACAATTACCCTCATAGTCGTCAGTCTTTCAAAGTAATTACTTGTCATTTTCTGCTGTCATTCTGCGTGTGTGCACACTTCCATGTCTGTCATTAACAATGGTACCGTACATAATAGGCACCAACCTATAGTGTATACATTTGCATCCTCACATTTCCTCTTCTATTACACTTTGCAATAATACATCATTATAATATATGGTTTACTAGGCATACCTGCATTCAAGCGCGCATATACCCCCGGTATAATGCTGGAATTACAATGATATACAATGATGGTAATGTGGACGGTCATTCTATCAAGAAGGGATAACTCTCCAGCCCAGGCGATTAAAGACACCGTGCATATCGTCCATAATCTTAAAATTGGATCTCCCCGTCATCTATTAATCGGTTTACCGAGCATTGTGACCCCAACACAAATGGTAACATATGAAGAACATCTCATAATTTTGCTCATTAATACAGTGTGCTACAAACATCCTAGCACATTGTATTGGCACATTGACATCGTGCCATGACACACTAACATCGTGTCGGGACATCAACATCAGTCCCATCTATTTTCTGATACTAACCCCCAGATTCATTTTCTGGAATAACAATTGTAATTGGGCACAAGCCCCAATAAAACTAACCCCTTATTATTAACCCCTTCCTTAGTGGAAGGCTACTTGGATTATAGTACATTGCATCATGTAATAATGTACTGTGCTGCATGTATCAACTGGCTGATGCCAATGATACATGACACACTGTCTGTAATAATTTAATTACTCCCCTCAGGAGAATTTATGTATTATAGTAACATATATATTTTTAAGAACAAGATTTTTAAGAACAAGATTTTCTTTATTCACCAGAAAAGTTTGACCATTTGACGGATTGGTAATAAAATATTACCTGTGAACAATGACAGCGATGATCAAATATCAATGCTTTCGATATTCAAATACACATAAGTGAAACTTCATAAAAGTAGGGCGAATAAAGAAATGGTTGGGCCATCAGTAGTACTGTTGTTAGGGTCCAACCATATGTTTAAATATTTCTAGAGTTATCTAAGGTACATGTAATAACAGTTCTTGTATGGAAGAGGCGCTAAATGACAATTATGCATCAATGTATTTAAAGCAATTAATGCTGATTATTTTTACCCCTTTTAAAATAAAAAATTGTTACAAAAAAGTTCAGTTGCTACTCATCAATTTCTGGTATCGTATCCAGAAGTGTCTTTTTGACCAGACTTTTAAAGGCAGAAAGCGTTTCAGTTAGTCTAATATGAGACTTAAGGCAATTCCAGCTTTGAGCACATGATACCTCAGGGCTGTTTTCATAAGCAGAACAATGAATAGTAGAATATGAAAGCACTGGGCCTTCGTTAAATCTAGTTTGTCTAACAGGCTTGACAATGAATTTATCTTGGCGAGATCTACGGTAGGCATAGATTTTTATATGAGCCTTGCGCCTTTCCACTAACATGGGTAAGTTAGCTAGAGCGTGGACCTGTTCGGTTGGAGTCAAAATATGCTTGTCTAAGCAAGTTTTCAACCCCCTATTTTGTTGTCTTTGCAAGCTATCTAGAACAGTGGTACTAGCATTCAAATACAGTATGTCAGCATAATCAATAACTGATAGGACATGTGAATTATAAACCTTCAAAAGTGCTTCAGATGTCATCTTCTTCTTAGCTCTGTATAGGAGCATATTTTTAAAACGTTTACTTTTGATGAGATTTTTTACGTGAAGATTGAAATTTAACTCCTCGTCTAGGATTACTCCTAAATATTTGTACGAATTTACCGGTTTTAACTGAATATTGCCTAATTTGATATTTGGTTTTGGAAGATTTGAAAGTCGAATGGAGGAGGCAAAAGTCATAATTTTAGTTTTAGATAAATTAATCGTTAATTTGTTTTTTGAAGACCACAAAAAGAATTTATCTAGAGCACTCTTGAGATTGGCTTGAACAGTGTTAAAGTCCTTTCCTGAGACGTACAGGACAGAGTCGTCTGCGTAGAGCATTGTCTTATGTGTATCAAGTGGTGAAATGCAATCATTCATATATAATAAAAAGAATAAAGGCCCTAATATGGATCCCTGGGGTACTCCACAGGAGAGGCTGGCAAGGGCAGAGCGTGTGTTGTTAGCCACTGTACACTGGTGCCGATCCGACAGGTAATTTTCTATTAAAGTTAGGGATCTATTTTTTATGCCATATTTTTTCAATTTTTCCAGAAGTATAGTAAAATTTACGGAATCAAAAGCCTTCTTTATATCGATGAAGGCTGCTAGTGTGAAGGCTCCCTTATTTCTTTTACTTAATATGTCATCTACAAAAACACTGATTGAGTCAACCGTCGATTTCCCTTTTTGGTATCCCCCTTGAAATTTGGTCAAAATGCTATTAAGTTCAATGTGAGTTGTTAATTTATTGTGCATTAATCTTTCTAGAATTTTTCCAGGAATTGGTAGTAAACTTATAGGTCTTAGATTGGAAACATCTGTCGGGTCACCACCCTTGGGCAGGGGAGTAACAGTAGCAATTTTCCAAGAATTTGGAATCTTACCGGTACTCAGACATAAGCGTATTATCTTAATAAACCCAGTCGGGTTGTGTAGAATAACGTCTTTAAATATGTGTGAGGGTAAGTATTCTATTGCAGAAGACTTAGAAATGTCTATGTCTTTTACACATTTTATTATTTCAGCATCAGAAAAATCAAAGTAATCCATCTCCTGCTCACATTCTTGACCATCAAATTCCCAGGCAGCAATGTGATCAGCAGCTAGCTTAGGACCAATCTCAGCGAAAAAGGTATTAATATAAGTACAGGTTTCATCAGGTGGGATTTGAATATATAGACATATAGCATATACTCTATGTAGCAAACAGGCCCTGGGCCTACCTTATAGAGTCTAAATAAATGAATTTCAACTCAACAACTCAAAGCCTTATTCCCGGATCTTTTTTTTTACCTAAATAAGTAAATAAGGACAAATAAGCGGGCAAGCGTGTTTGCGCTTTAAATGTCCCTTTAAATTGCCAATAGCCCTGGGAAGTAACCAAACTACAGACAGATCTAAAAGACCACGATCTGCTGGTGACCTGTCAGAAAGACTTTCAGGAATGGTGAAAGAAGGACCGGGGACGACAAGCCCCACGGGAGGCCGCTAGTAATAGACAAGGCACGTGTCGGGAAACTCCAACCCACAAGGGGACGCTCCTATCGCCGACAGACGCCGCCGACACCGGAAGTGGGCTCCAACAGACGCTGTCCCTGCAGCAAGTTTCCCGCCGAGAACGCAGTCAGGACGCAGCGCCTGCTGTTGTTGTAATCCGTCTCCCTCGTCGTCTGCCGCTGTCGTAAATTCAACGGAGACGTTTTATGCAGCTTGTGCCCACGATGAGGAAAACAATCTGTAACGGTAGATTTTATTCCCTCTCAAGAACCATCCCTCAAATAGCTCTTAAATTAAGGAGCTGCAATTTCCCGAGCGCCATAAGGATGTGGTAATGGAATATCCGTGTCGCCTTTAGATCCTCTCCGTTTAACTCAAACTTTGTCAAAGGAAACAAATGAGGGTCGATTTAAATAGGGGAAGGTGTGGTAAAAAGGGATTTACTCGCTCATAAAATAGACGGATGTGGTTGACTGGAAATACCTCGCACGGTGCAAGCCTCATACTGGGCCTGAAACATGTCCCGGCTGAAACAGCAGACATTCATTTTGGTGGTGGAGGTGGTGGAGGGAGGTTGCGAAGTATAGGGTATATAGTGCCGGCAGAAGGCTACATTTATATTCATGTCTCTGTACTTAGCTTCTTGACAAACTCTGAATATATTCTTAGTGTAGATAGGTAATTGCAAGTACATGCGCCATATAGCAATGAGATATGCTTCTGCATGCTATATTATATTTGCTTTAGTCTGTCGGGTGTATTTTAGGGCGTAGCAAAGGTCAGTTGTGTATAATGTTCTAGGGAGAAGGTAAAACGCGTATACATATAGAAAGGTTATGCTTTGTTATAATCACATATATACGCCAATAATGTACATGGACGCCCCTTCCCCATATACATACCATTAGAGGAGGCTGGATTCACACTCCCATGTACTCCTATATATATAGATGACATTTCTTTGGGGCTCTGGGGGGAGCTGTGCTCGTAACGGCGACACGCACTGATAATATGACGTGATAATCCAGGTGATAAGACTGGTACAATCTGTCCCTAGTTTGTATCCATCGTGGAATGTCTTATCAGTGGTTTTAACCTCATCCACGCGAAATTTAAAATGGTGAACCCAGTGGGAAGGCAATGACTCTCTCCCAGTGGTCACAAAACATTGAATCAGCATTGTCGATCATGCACATTTCGATATTCAAAAAAGGTTGCCCACCCCCATCCCCAATACAGATTTGCTCCCTACGCCTCTGCTCTCTCTCTCTCTCTCTCTCTCTCTCTCTCTCTCTCTCTCTCTCTCTCTCTCTCTCTCTCTCTCTCTCTCTCTCTCTCTCTCTCTCTCTCTCTCTCCATATATATATATATATATATATATATATATATATATATATATATATATATATATATATATACATATGTAAACATACCACGACATGCTATCGTGAACTGCCAAGAACTCCCTTATCACACTAGAACCCAGTCTCGGACTCCCATCCCAACACTGCTCCGTTCCCTCTGCTGTGTATGGTCTGGGAGCAGACATTCATCTCACTTGATACCCGGTGTGTGTATTGGCCAATACACATTCAAGTACAGAGAGATGCTAATCAATATCAAAGGGGTAATTAAAGTAAATGGGAGCTACTGTACAATTAAGACATATAACTGACAGAGGTAATGTAAGGATGTGGATTGGGATGGGATGATGGCCTGCTCCCAGGCTATCCAACTGGTAGGATAGGCGCTGGCCGAGGCTGACTAGAACCCCACGCCTCTTACTATATGCCCGTGGCCTTATCTTAAAGTCTTGACGCCAGGAAGCACCCCACCACGTCCATGACATGTCCCGACATGGGGCCTATTCTGAAAACTGAAGGACACCATTATTGATCGGGTACAGATTGAGAAGTCGAGCAAAGTGAAGGGTGGAAGATATGACAAAATTGAATGTAATTCAGTCCACTTTTACCGTGCAGTACCAATAACGGATACGAACAAAGCTAAATAAAGGTCTGGAGCCGATAGACAGGGACCATAAGGAGGCTGGCGTAGATCAATATCTAGTGTTCATTGTTGCAAGGATTGAAGGATATTCTGTGGCTTGAACAAAATATCAAAACATCTCCTTTCCTGTCTGTCACTTGTTAGAAATGAGATTTGCTTTCCATTATCATCTCTTTGATTTTCATATTATTAAAGTTAAACAAATTATATATAGCGATGTTACGATTGTGTTTCTATTGATGACGTTGTGGATGTCTAAATATGTTCATTAACCAGCTAACATTAACACTAGAGGTGGTGGGAACTGCAATGTGGGATCAGAAGATGGATGTTCGGGAAGAAGGCGGGAAATAATATTTAAACAACTCGAACCCCACTCCACGGTTGCACCTGTTTTGTGCACAACTGAATCCCAGCGTCTGCCCTCAAGAGATGGCTGTGTTGTTTAAAATGAAGCCTGATTCCACGGACACAGACAGAAAAGAAACTGTCAAGTGATGAGCCTGAAGCCATACGATGCCGCCATTGTTGACAGATGTAATTGCACGTCAGAGAAATGGGGATTGATTTGTTTACGCAACCTGCAGTAACTCGAAAAGTAAACTCCCAGTGGTGACCTTTGTTTGGTTACTTGAACGTAATTATCAGTTTCCGAAGTGCATTTCTTTGAATTTGTTGCTATTATATCGAGATCTGTTTTGATTTTAATGAAAAGGCTACAGTAATAGCGGAGCACATTGTACATGTTGTTCCTTAACACATTATATAAAGTAGACAGCATTCCCCTGATAGCAGGTGCGCTTGAACTGCTATGGGTTTCTTGAATGTGTATCATGTGAGTAACTCGCCAGGACAGCATTCATGCATCATCACGATGTATATGCATTAAAACATTATGCGACACTGAAAGAGTCATGCGTCCACTCAAGGGGATCTTCCCTTGGACCACCATAAATCACGAACATCCACAGAGGTGTGCATGCCACCAGTGCTAAGGAGAGAAGCAGACGTGTGAGAAGCAGCCAGAGCCTCTTGCTCTAGTTGGCAGCCCTCCAGTATGAACACCCATGGGGCTGGCGGGAGCAGAGCTCTGTGCCATGATCATTGGCACCCCAGCAAAGGGGATCAAAGCTGCAGGAGCCGCGCTGGGATCGATCATCAAACGGTATCGACACAGCCCGTCTACACCCCGATCGTCTCAATGTGCACTGAGAGACTATTTATTGTGTACACAATCTGACTCATCTAATGCCAATGTTGAGTTCTAATCAAAACTCTCTTATTTTTGGGAAATATGAGTGCTAGTATAATTAAACGTCTACAATTTGTATATTAGGATGTCGTTATACATAGGCCTAATTAATAATTTATCCAGCATACATGTACACGTATTACCGAGTTTCGGGCGTGCATCTCTAGGCATACAAAGAGTTTTAGTGGACTCAGTGCCCCCAGTATTGAGTATGTTGAGGCGCCCATCCACGAGGACTCTTTTTCACACATGATTGGACACGATGTCTATTCAGGTCACATCCTCCAGAAAACCTCATGCTTTTCTCACGCACGAGGGGTTGCCGACCTCTACACGGCCCCTGCCTGCCCTTGTGATGCCCATCAGACCCTGCAAGAACAGCCCTTAATCCCCCACTTACACAACCCCCACAGTCTACGCAGTCCTGCCATCCAGATATGGAAGGAGAATTTGAATCTCTTATACCATAGTTTAATGTTGAAGCAGAAATGAGGTAATATTGATGGTTCCACACCAGTAATGTGTTGCGCACAGATACGTTGATAAAGTAAAAGTGTCCTGTAGCAGAGGACAGTTTAATGGATATATCTCATATATTCAGCACATGCCAGTTTAACTGCACAGCCAAAAATAATTTTCTTACCCCAAGAAAATACTAGAATCAAGATTAAATTTTCTCGATTCAAGGAATAAACTCATTCTGAGTTTTTACTTCTATCTTGTTTTCAGAAAGGGGAAGCTAACAAAAATATCTTATATTTTTCTAGTATTCTTCTAGAAACAAGTATTCAAGTTTATTTTTCTTTAGGAATTTTCTTAAAACTGGTCATTTGTGCACCCAACAAGATTATATCTTATATTCCTGAAATAAGGAAGTTCTATTTCTAGATTTAAGATTGCTATGTCTTGAAAATCTGCTCAGTTAAGAATTAACCTGAAACCATGTGTCCAAAGTGTCAATTAGGGCGAAAAAATATGCAAGTATACTCTATTATGTGATGGTTATGACCATGCTTAATGCCTTCACCAAATTCCTTCTATTATTTGGGAATTTTATAGGTGTTGAATGTGAGTTCAGTTAGGTTCCATAGGGATCAAGTATACAGACTACTAAATAAGAATTATTTTCTTAAATTAAGAACATTAGTTACATGTTGTGCCACAAGAGGCCACCACTATGCAATACAACAACTTTCTTATCAAACAGGGTATACATTTCTGCCTACAATTAAGTCCCAAAGAAAGAGAATAGGGTAAAAATATGTGGGAAAAGGGGAGAATTGTTAGGGATTAATTTGATGTAAGTACTCTTGTTCCAGTGAATAAACTATAATAACTATAGGGAGAAATGATGAGAGACACCATTTGCTTGATAATATCATTTAAATAAAGGGAAGGATAACCTGTCCCATTACATGAAGTGAAATGACTTTGAATAAAGATCTGTTTGCTTAATCTTCTATTGTAGCTACAAAAAGCTGCATTTAATCTGATGAACCTCTTTCTGATGCTCTGGCATCAATCCTTTCTCTCTAAGACTAAAATTAAATATAATCATACCCATTTCCCAGGCAAGAACATCAATCTTGTTTATTTACTCGAAATAAGAAATTAAAACTTACTTAAGAAAAAGGTTTTCTAGAAAAAAGGTCCATTCCGTAAGAAAGATTTTCTTATTTTGAGAAATATGTCAGGAAATATCATCTTGATTCCAGTATAAAATACTTGATTTAAGAATTTCTTTCTTGTTTGTTTTTCTTGTTTGTTTTTCTTAGTCTAAGTATATTAAACTCAACCATGCTGTCAAGTAAAATTTTGTTATCCTACGGACAAACTTGTTTTAAGTTTATTTTACTTAAAACAAGAAATATTTTCTGAAAATGAGAAATTTATTTTTGGCTGTGTGTATTCTACATATACAACTACATACATAAGGTACCTCTATTCATGCATGCAAAACGTTATTTATTGTTGCTCTTGTTTGATAATTATATTCATATTATATAGATTTAAGAAACATCCTATATATGAATGCCACAACATCGAAGGAGGTTAGGAAGTTTTGGATAAATTGTGTGCATCCTTCCTTCAAAACGACATGGCCCGCTTTCTGACTTTACACCTTTGCGGAAGGTGGAAGGTTCAATTATGCAGATAGAATGAAAATACCACCATAAGCTATGCCCGTCTTAGGAAGCGGAACCAGGCAAACAATGCCTTGCACGGGAAATGTCTCTGTGCTTTTGTCGAGATTGCCTACGCCTGACCTTGAATACAAATCGATCCTTATGTGCCGCTTTCATAGGCAATCGAAGAAGGCAATAGTACAATGCAAGGTCAATGCAGGAACTGGAAAGCAGCAACCCATGCAATGACTAGATCAATATGCTGCTTTAGATGCTATGACAGGTGTATGGAGTCTTTATTTCGGATGGGAGTCCCCTTTAAAAGACAGCATACTATGCATGTCATATCACAGTAAAGCAACGTTCGCATTATCAAGGAAACTTTGTTTTTGATAGATGTTACATACAAAATAATTTATGCTCTTTCTGTGTTAAAACAGGGGCATTTCTTTAGATCAATAATGAAATTATTTTTTAATTGGCTTTATTGGAGAAGAGATATTTTGAGTGAAAATGGTGGCATTTTAACATATTCTGAGATACAAGAGAGATATTAGATCAGATGCGATTTCCTATCAGTAGGTCAGATAAAAAGTACAGTTCCCTCTTGGAAATCATTCACGTATGAGCCTTTAGGTGATGATGGTCAGTAATTGCTGCTGCAGGGTAGTGACAGAAAGCTAATTATGTGTTAGTGTTCAGCAGTAAAGTGGCTTGCATTACAATACGCCCATGTGTAGGCAAGGCACCCTCTTCACAGGCTCAGTGGATGAAGGTCTATGAAGATTTCACCCCAGTTATTTGGTCAGAATTGTATATGACTGCGTATAAGGCATGCCATGAAACTAAACTTCAATCCCTTCAGTATAAAATTTACCATAGGATTATACCTTGTAATAAGTATTTAGAGGAGGAAAAGTATTTATATCAGTGGAGGGTTGTCGATTCTCCAACCTGTAATTATTGTGATGAGGTAGACAGTATTGAGCATTTCTTTTTGTATATTGTCCAAATGTAGGTGGGTTCTGGACTTCCATTAGTAACTGGTTATTGGGAGGAGTTGGTATGGATTTGAAGATGGAAAGTGAAGCCGGTCGCTTATTTAACAACCTAAATAGCGGGAGACAGTTTTGTTTGGAGAATTCTTCTTCTTTCCATAAAATGTTATATTATACAGGGAGAGACTTTTTCATAGTAATATACTGGATTTGTTTGAATGGGTATAATTATGAGCTGAAATGTAAATTACTTAGAGAGAGAAATATTTCAAAGAGAGAGGGAAAGTTGAAACAGTTTGCTGATTTGCAGATACTATTGGACAGCATGTAGTACTATTTTCTTTTCTGGTCATTCTTGTATTGTCAAAAGTTTCATGCACTCCTTTTACCAAAGCTCTTGTGAACCCTTGTTTTGTACTGTCTTGTCTGCCTGTTTTGTCCGATGTCTTTGTAAAACATGAAAAGCAAAATGTTGTAATGTTTAATTGAAAATTGTGTTTCAAATGGTGTTTCTTTTTACAAAAATACAGTGAGCGTTGCTCTGATGAAAAGAAAGAAAAGAAGTTATTTTAACAAAGCGTTGATAGTCAAGATGTGACCATTAATGAAGATGATTCTTAAATTCGTAGAATCCCAAAACTCGGTCAGCCAGATGCAAGATGAATCCTGGGTTTGGATTTCCTATTACTGGTAGAGAACATGTTTAATCTTATCTCTTTCCATTCGATGGGGCTAATAACCTAAGGATATCAATGATAATACAGCAATATATGGGAGATATCATTCTTTGAAGATAACATTATACATGATTATATTCCACTTCTTTTGTCATATAGTCAGAATGGCATGAAGTAATGTCAGAATCAAACTAGGGGACTATCCTCCCAGCTAGCATGGTTACGTTGGCCCAACGTTGGCAATGGTTTGCACCGTCGCAGGCAATAATTTAACGTTGTGCCAATGTTGAAATGCCAACGTTGTACCAACGTTGGGAAATTCATGCTATACCAACGTTGCAATGTTTGGCGAATGTTTGCACCTGACATTGGTACAACATCAACATAATGACAGTTGGCATAATGTTGGCCCAACATTGGCCCAACGTTGGCATGCTGACGTTGGCTCAAATAGAATGACACTGGCCAAAACTACGTTGAAATGCCAACGTTGAAATGCCAACGTTGGCATATTAATGTTATGGAAGGTTGTCAGAAGAGATTTTGCCCAGCAGATCCTTTATCTCTCATCATAAGTGGCCATTAATTGGGCCCCACGTGTGTTATATAGGTTTTAAAAGCCAAGGATATTCCATTAATATGCTATAATATACTTAATTACCAACTTTCCCAGTGACATAACAAAATGCAGTAACATTGCCATGAGGACACCTTTTTTAAGGTAATGGTAGGTATATAAGGTCTAAAGGATGGGATGGCTGTCTATCACCTCTGGCCCCTTTAAGCTGATATAAAGGTGAAATGCAAAGACAGAAATGGTTGTTTCTAAACTGATTCTTGTCTTTAGCAGAATAAATCACAGTTTGGTGATCATTGATACTCTATATGAGCATAATACAAAGTTAGAATGGAATACCTCTGGCAAAAACTATGTTGTGTCAATATCTGTACCTGACATTGGTACACTATCAAAATAATGACAGTTGGCATAACATTGGCCCAACGTTGGAAACGGAATGCCCCCGGCCAAAACTACGTTGTGCCAATGTTGGCATGCTGACGTCAGTCCAACCCTCGACTACGCTGAGCCAACGTTGGGCCAACGTCAGGATGCTAGCTGGGGCTCTTTTAGCACCTCTATATTTTTATTCCGGTGAAGCATTGATTTCCTCTGAGAATCCCCTCTTGCCTTCTGTCGCAGATAACATCATTGAACCTTATCTTTGCCTTATCACAAGCATTAATCTGTATGGTAAACTGTGACAGTGCCTTTACTCGACGTCCAATAAATATAATTGAGGACAACCCAATCAACCCTCTTTCAACGGTTGATAGAAGATAAGAATTTGGTTAATATTGATGAAGTCTTTACCAATAACTGTTGAGGCATGATGCAGTATTGTCTTGTCGTCAACTCAAATGCAGCATTCTTCTGTATAAGTGTTCCTTTCAATTCATACATTTTCATTACAACATCCCACCCCAATCTCTGCCAGATTAGATATTAATTCTAGCACTATCCAGGTTTAGGGTGACTGTACACCCAGCTAACACCTTATGTAAAAAGTATGTCTTTTACTGGTCATATTCACGTTGATACGTAAAAATGACCCCATAATTACATCTTGAGGGAGTAAATCAATTCACATAGTAGTTCGACAGGAAACTTATGTATTATTTACATCTAAATGGCCATGTGAAAGAGACATTAGTCATTTGATATCATCCATACGTTTGAATTTGGTTACTATTTGACATAACGAGTGGTAAAATCTTGATCAGAATATTACATCTTTTTCTGGAGAAACTATACACGTAAAACATTGGTGTCAAATTCATGACTTAAGGTGCATACTAAAATGATGTGATAGATTTGACATCAATATTATGTATACTTTATACATGTGTTACATGCTTATCTGGTTAGATTTTGACGTCTATAACACATCTGTACTTTACCTTTCAAGTGGTTCACTCTTTTAACACAAGATGTCTCCCTTAACCAATATCGATAGAATCCAATCTACATTGGCAATACTTTGACCATAAATGAGTATTTGTTTAACACAAAGAATTTCCAAAGAAGATGAAATTTGACCAACTTTTGTCTGCAATGTATGACATGTCATTTTTGTTCCTGTAGAATGATTGTTTAAGGGAGAACCAGGAGATTAGTATGAGCACACCTTTTTTGTGGTTGCTACAACTATTCAAATGAAAATACTGACCATGAGCTGGCATCACATCTTGGCCAATTTGCTAGGATCAATGTGCTAAGTCTCTGTAGGGCTATTGGTGATGTCTACAGGCAAGAAACCCTTGATTCTGTTGATTGCCTGGATGTTACTTGCTTCTGATGGAGTACCACACAGAGAAAATAGGTGCAAATAATGTTTTAGTTTTACATGTTTTTAAAATAATTATGCTGTCTGTATATACGATACATAGGGATTTCTTTCAAAAACTAAATTATGCTGAGATCAGATTAATGTCACCCATGACCATCTAAATTACATTGTGTATATATATCATATATATAATTGATGATGATGTCTACATCATCTAACTTATTTACGTAAGATACACATGATTTTTTTACATGGATATTACATAGTCAAAAGCACGTCTTAAAGATTTGCACATAGTATGTAATGGGCGCCACTTTCTGACGTAACCAAATGTAGTAAACATCTGTTGAGAAAAGACGTAGAGATAACGTGATTCATACGAGTTTTGCTAGCTGGGCATGGATGACCTGACATAAACGATTGATGAGGCATTCACATTCATTTCATAAGAGATGTCAACCAAATGCATGCACCGCAATTCCTGAGAAATGTAAATGACATTTTCATCAATTACACACGTTCATGAGAAATATAGAGTTGACAGTCAAGGAAAAGTAATTGGAGCATATATGTAACTATTCTAAGGAGTAGATTATTGAGTCATCTAGTGGGAAAGGTGAGAAACATGCATTGTTGATGCAAGATTGATATTCCAACAGTGCATCAAAGTGTTGATTGACAACATCAAAATTGTAACATTGCATCAATGTTGATAACAGGTTGGTCCATATTGCAACCGCATATCAACAAGTTGTCAATGTTAAGTCACTGTTTTGTGCCCACTGGGGTGATGCAGGTGTGTTGCTATGGATGTGCTAAACCCTGGTTACAACCCCATCAGCATATACCTCCTGTGGCAGCCACGACCACAGAGTAGATTGACTGTATCCAATACCAGGCTGGGCGCTCTCTTTTTGCAGTCCAGGAGCTGCTGGGGCTGATTAAAAGTCGAGCAGCTCATTGTTCAGCTAAACCGGGGCTAAAAATGAATCCACCATAGGGGGCCAACGTGATGGCTAAGCTGATGGATGCCTTACCACTGAGCACCAATTCAAGTGAGCATTCAGACGTCCCTTATCCTAACACTACATATGGGCCCTCTTGTCAAATGCTCCAACCCAGTGGGCACAGAACATTGTATCAACATTGATAAATGGTTGTCAATGTTGATTCGATGTTGAATTAATGTTGATTCAATGTTGAACAGAATTTTATGCCCACTGGGAAAGGGCAGTCCGTTAGAAAACAGTGGCAGATGGATATACAACATTAACCTTCAATCATCAGACTCCCTATCATGAAAAGGAACTCATATAGAAACAGAACCTAAAAACTACTTAATAACGTTATACAAAAAAAGCTATTGCAAAGGAAAATGGGCTTTTCTACCCTTTCCCGGAGCTGTCGGGCCATAGATAGGATCAGTGATCTGCATACAGATGACATACTGCTAAATGGTTGCCAGGCAGTCATCATTTTGTCTGCCTCCCAGGATGTGATCTCGCCTTTTTACTCTCAGAGTCAGACTGTAGCGTGTGCTTGGCATGAACAAAATGTTAGTCGATGGGATGGGATGGAAAGGGGTTAAAGAGGGTCAAGCTGTCCTTGCGTGCTTCGGCATGCACGTCTGGAGGGCGGGTGGGCCCATCTGACAGGTGATGCTGACAAGTCGTGGCCCTTGTTAAGCTGGGGTCCAGCTTGGGTGGTGGACAGTCCCCATGGTGCAGGGCAGACCACCCATAGTGACCATCGGTCAGGCGATGACCAATCCCCTCACCATCAGTGAACATGAATTACCCAGCTCTCCTCCCCTAGTTTCAAACAAGTTGGGACCGAAGGGATTGAATGGAAGGAAACCTTTTTTCAAACCCGTTTTTTTTCTTTCCTACTCTGAAAACTTCAGGGATTTAAAAAAAAGTTGTCACTGCTGACAACTTTAGGTTGTCATCCTGGGAATGCTAAACCAATCGCTTTAACTCATCATTGGATCGTCATTTTGGGAAGTCAGAACGACAACTCGATCTGGTTAGTCAATCTGACTAGATGATCAAATTTGTTTTCCTGGACAATGAAATACTATATTATAAGGATCGTTATAGAACTACCCCCTCAGCCAATTATCAAGTCCTTATTTGCAGTCTGCTAATTCCGTATAAGGAAAGCATACTTAGACATACAGTTATATGGCGATATATGTATCTATAAATAACCTGTGACTCCTCATTAATACAATTTGTAATAGACAGAAAAGGGGATGTCTAAGCTTTAATTGTATCAGCCTAAACCGCCTTCCTTGGAATGGCCCTGTATTCAAGTGAAAATTGATTCTGTAATACCGTGTTTTGAATTACTATAGATGCTACTTGATTCAACACATGGAATAGATAATTGCAAGGTAGGATGAATATTGTATCAAAATTAATATTTCAGGTGGTCATGATAATGACATCATCAACAAGGAAAAAGTCGTCATCAGTGAAAACACTTAAACACAGCTGAGCTTTTAATGTACATTTATTATACCGCTATGAATTTGGTCATCATTCCTTAACCTTATCCAATGCTTACTGTCCATACAGCTAGTATGGTGAACTGGCAGGTATTCACTCTCCTCTTTGTGACGTGTGCTTATCCACTGCCCACTGATCCTCCAGCAGACATTTGTTATAATGACAGTTTCCGCTGCTGGGTTATGGGCTTGCTGGTGTGTTGCAGAGGTAATGGTGCATGGAGGAGCGTGCTTACTGCCCGGAGAGCAGAATCATTGATCACTCTACCTGATGAGCAGAGTTACAATTAATTACCTTTCCATGAGGGATGGGTCTTGCCAAAAGGTAATCATTAAGGACCACTCGTTCACCATGTTTCCGCTTAAATCACTGCGCAGGAAAATGCTTGAAGTGGATGATTTTCCTGGTATAGTTCGGACTCTGCTGTATACAATTCAGTTTGATCAGTACTACAGTAGACCCTTTATATTGGCTAGGACACTTATTAATTCGATTACAGTGTATATTTTTCTTAATGCAGGTTTGCTCAGTTGGTATGTAAGTTTTAAGTATGAGTGTATTTAAATGGCTGAACCAGGTTAGATAGAGAAACTATGAAAAACTAATGGAGCAGAATTAAATTCAGCTGTGGGTTCTCTCAATTCAGTAGGCTTCTATTGTGTCTGTATAATGCTTGACTTGTTAATATCAACCATGGGTTAGTGCAGCACATGTGTTATTTATGATGGGTGGCCGATTCCTTTGATAAATTACACCTGGTAAAGTTATATGTGTACAGGCAAGAGGAAAGGGATATCCAACGAAAATGTCAACTTTATAATTGATATCATAAGCTTTCCAGCGACATATTGCACAAGCAGATATCGTTTCTAGTTTTTGAGAAATAGCTACATGAATATGGTTGGTCATGGCCCTATCCAGAACCCCAATAAGCTCTAAGTCCCGTAGTTTCCTAGATATCTCTATCTAATTAGCATAATTAGAATAATTAGAAAATGATCATACAATTTTTATCCTATAGGCCATAGATTTTGATCTAAAAATGTTAATTCTATTCTGTTTTGACCACAGTAATCCTCGTGAATCATTCTATCAATGAGTTACTTTATTTTCTTTATTTAGAATATAAATCACATTTCCATGGCAACACATATCAACAAAGACACCCATTTAGGCTCTAAAACGTTCTTTTTACATTCCAAATATGGAAGCTTTTTACCATAAATGGAATGTTTTGTATAGAACTACTGAATTCTCCAAATCTAGTACCAAAAAGTAACTATTAGCCCATTTCTTCCATTTTAGACCATGGTGGAGCCCCCTGGTGGCTAAAAATGGTAGGCCTACAAATCCCGCGGGGATACCCCTTTCTGCTTGCCTGTTCACATATTATTCATCATAGTTCAAGAGGCTCAGAAACCCTGATGTCCGCTTATGTTGATTTTCAGTTAGTGAGAATAGTTCTTCGTTAACAACTTAAGTTGTTTACCACGCCTGCTTACGTCTAGTATAGGGCTAGTATATGAGAGGTCATGTAATATATCACTCAGGGCATATGGGGTGATCTTCATCGCAAATCGTTTCCCTGCTAGCACCACTTGTCAGAATGACGTCATTATCATTTAAAACTGACGTGTTTCTCGTCATATTCACGTAATATTGATGTGATTTAGACGAGTGGTGCTAGCAGGGTTAGGTCCTGTTTTATATCAGCTCCAGTAAGCTGTACTGTAGACCAGGCATGTCCTCTGCCAGGCACCTGTATTATGTATGGTATCTTGTATATCACTGTATACTTGTTAATGTATACATACTTGTTGATACACCAGAGATATAACAACTGATTCGCAATAAAATCTGATGTCCGCTTATGTTGATTTTCAGTTAGTGAGAATAGTTCTTCATTACTGACAGGGTATACATTTACTAGATATTTGGAATCTGTAGCCTGTATTTCTATACCGTCCCTGAAAATGATATGACGCAGGTTCCTGTATTAAACAACAGACATAAGATATACCCACTTAAGTTGTTTACCATGCCTGCTTACGTCTAGTATAGGGCTACTATATGAGAGGTCATGTAATATATCACTCAGGGCATATGGGGTGATCTTCATCGCAAATCGTTTAGGTCCTGTTTTATATCAGCTCCAGTAAGCTGTATTATAGACCAGGCAAGTCCTCTCCCAGCCACCTGTATTATCTATGGTATCTTGTATATCACTGTATACTTGTTAATGTATGTATACTTGTTGATACACCAGAGATATAACAACTGATTCGCAAGATAGGACTAACCCTTAAAGACTAACTTAACCAGTGTCCAACCGTCATTATCTACCATATATAACATCCTGAAGAGAATCCTACATTTCGCCTATCGGTGGTTCAAAACTAGAAAGTATTTTTGTCTGTACATTTCTTCCTCATCTGATGTGAAGTAGGTAGCAGAGTTAGTGGTTGTGGTCCCAAAGTAGGAGGAGAGTGACGGGAATTCAATTTTGACCAGACGTAATATAATTTGATGGTTTCTAAAAATCTAATTTGGTGTCCGGTCGATTGACAATTGACGCCCAATAACCCCGTCGATACCCCTACACCATACCCCATACCCACAACCCCATCCCAAGCTCATGCACACACTGGGGGTATTTAGAGACAGCCACCCACCACCCACATACACACTTCCACAGGTCCGCCATCTCTGCAGGTTATAGAGCTGCTCCCTGCTGCCCTGCTTCTGATGGATGAGCAACTCGACCACTATGGATGGCTCTTCACCTCTCAGCCATCTTCCGGCACCCATTTGTCATTGGCATTGCTGTGGGTAGACGTCATACATCGTGACGGTGCCAGGAGCGCGGGCATCTGCACCTGGCGGGGCTCTAAGGAGTGTGTGCTGGTGGAGGGGAAATAATGGTATATTACTGATAATATGTACCACAGGTTTTCACTCGATAACAATATAACTAATATATTGTGGTTAAAATACGACACAATATGATGCGTAGTGGTTGGCGATAAGATGGATGGCAGATGGGTTGTTGTGATACTTGGCGGAGGGGGTTGGCCAAAGGATCTATGCATATTATTTAACTTTTTAAGGTACACCATGCCCAATGGATTAGGCCTAATGTCGACCTACACAGGTAGTCTTGACCTCGAGGGGTGCATCATGACCACGTCAATGCATCATTGGTGCGTCACTGGGAAGCACGGGGGCCATTCAGTCCCCACTGCAGCCGTTGGTTTGAAATTCTTCAATTTACAATAAAGGGAACTTTCATGCCATAAAAGGATATGTCAAATACCGGGGTAATAGAAAATTGGTAAAGGAAGCATGTGCTAGGTGTATGCAAAGCACGATGGTATGGCGAAATATCATCTTTCTCCAACAATGCATTGAGTACATTTTCAGGGTTTAGAAACGTATCCACTTAACAGTTTTGAAAAAATCTGTCAGCCTGCATGGGGTACATACATATCCCTGGTCACAGGCTTATGAAACCTATAATTATGAGCTCCCAGGTCTGTTAATAACACTTAAAATGTGTATCAACAGAGAGATAGCAAGAGTCAAATGTTTGAGGGTCAATTTTAGCTAGGTAGGTAAAAGGTATCCTGCCCTGTGGAAATGTCATAAGAATCTATGCAACCACTTTCTTCCCACTATGTATGATGGGCATCTGGCAAGGCAATCAGCTTCAGACGTTAAGGTGTCAATCAAGCCTGTCGTCCCTAGTGAATAGCAGGCCGTATTGATCATAGTATTATATCTCATGTACTTGACCAAGTCACACCGTTTCCAGAATTAAATGCTCCCAGAATCATTAAACCTCTAAATCAGGATACTCACTCACCCTGATGAGCTGTTCTGTAATCAATTACTCCTCCATTAGGGAGGGGTAATCATTAAGTACAGGCTGCTTCATCATCTGTCCTCATATGTTACAAGATCTCCCTATCCGATTTTCCAATATTTTGGTCTCTACTATGTACAGGTTGGTGTAGGCCTACATTAAACTTTCTTGGTATTCAAAGGTTGCAAATCAATGCAGGTTGATTGAAGAAACTAAAAAGCGTTCAATTTTAATAGTGGTGTATAGATTATTATGTGTATCATCACTTTATCTGAACCATGTCTGCATTGTCCATACTGGAATTATGCATATATGTAGCCAAGTTTGTGATATCTTTATACCGTCCCGATAGATGGCCCAGGGTCATGTGTTAGACCACAGACATAAAACAGGTTTGGATAAGTGGTTTATTATGCCTGCTTAGGTCCAGTTAATGGCCAGTTTATGAGAAGATATGCCATTTATCAATCAGGGCATATGGAGTGATCTTCATTACAAATCGTTTAGGACCTCTTTTACATCAGCTCGGTGAGCTGAACTAGAGACCAGATATGTCCTCTTGCAGCAGCCTGCATATTTTCTATAGTCTCCTGTATACCACCCTTATCTCCTGTTAAAATGACTACTATATATGTTGTATGTAATGTGCAAGCATACGACAGAATTGGCGTTTGATTTGTCTCACTATCGGATAACCTTTATTAAAGATTTGGCGAGCAGTAGTACTATGTTGTATTGTAATGACAACGTCACGATCCTGGAGCCAATTCCGTATTCAAATTTTACTACCTCGGGCAGCGGACACACTTACATGATGACCTCTCCTGAAAGTAGCCGAGATAATTTTACGAAACAGTATGACGAGAATTTTTGTTCTATTTTTTACTTTCAAAAGATTGAACGTGTGATTGTAATCGGAGGAGACTCAGGGGCGTTTAACAGGGGTGGTTTTGTGATTTATTATAGTATAATTTAGCTCAAAAGGTGAAGGATGTTCTACTGAAAAGATTTTTTTGTAGATATATGTGACACGATCTGCGAAAAAGGCCCTTAGTGCAGGGTACATTAAGGTCCCTTTTCCCAGAGCATGTCACATATACAATAATAGTGACAGATCCAAGCTGGTCCCACCTCTATTAGGGAGTGATAATTTTTTAACAACCTCGGGAGGGGGGATGGTGATTGTGGGCTTTCGCTTCGCTCCCCCGGATATTGAGTCGACTTTTTTATACCCCTCCCCCCCCCTTATATGTCTTCGAAAACCAGCGCACACACGCAGACCCTTTGAAGCACAGTAATAATAAGGAGTGATCATTTTTTCGTTGTCGGTTACCTTTGACGTCCTATAGAGGCTTATTTTGAAGCAAAATAGTACCATTTTCGATTATTTCAAGAGGTTATAATGTGAAGGATGAATACACCATTGGACGGATATTATAAAAAATGATTTATTGAGAACCATGCACGAATGAAACAGTTGATTTTTAAATGAACGGGAACAATTCC
The DNA here is from genome assembly GCA_947462335.1 of Harmothoe impar. Lineage (NCBI taxonomy): Eukaryota > Metazoa > Annelida > Polychaeta > Phyllodocida > Polynoidae > Harmothoe > Harmothoe impar. Next base: position 51,959,223 of record OX381704.1, read on the forward strand.
ATTTTTTGTAGAGAAATAGATCTCCAGAACCGTCGCACTAGACTCAGGGAGAACCCTGAGTCAATGATGTTAAACCCTGAGCAAATGATGTTAAAAGGGAGGTATGTTTTAATGCGGTCATTCATCGATGCAACAAAATGATAAAAATACCATTAACCCTTTTCTGAGGGAGATTATACGTGTCCAATTAATGCTTTATCATGGATGCTAAACAGATGTAGGCCTATACAGAATTCATTATTCTGTGAGATCGAGAAAACAACTGACGTCACAACTCAATGATTGTTCTCTTGTGATTGACAACTGCCTCAGGGTTCTCAATAGGTCGATGTAGTCTTTCATAATAGTTGTATAAAGTATACATACTTATCTATCTATTACCACCTTAAGGTCGAATCCCACAAGGTGATCTATGCTGGGAAATCTCTGCGATATTCTCTTTGATATTTTCTCTTGCTTAATCCAAAAATCTCTGTGATTTGCCATAGATTCACTAAATTCGTGAATAAAGGCACATATTTGGTGACTAATATTTACAATTCTGACCCGAAATCGCCAAGAATGGCCATAATGCAGTAATGAAGGCCCTCTCTATGCTGAGCAGTGCATGGGATTTGGAATGAGCACCCTTGCAATAGAGCGCTTGCAATTTGGAGAATAAGCAAGGCTCCCAGGTCGCAATAGGCATAGAATGCAGGTTTAAAGGTATAGATCGCCTTGTGGGCGTTGACTTATACATGTGTTATACATTGAAAAATCGATGATCGAGACAAATTTGAAATGTGTTTGGTTAAAGATGAGTGCATGGACCACATGCTAAACCTGATGACGTGTGATCCTACACTTGCATCTGCCTCACTAATAGTTTGATTCTCTCCGCGGTCATACATGCACTTGGTTAACATAGAGGAGCACTGGAAGTATGATTCGCTCCAGTGTGCGTAGTATGCACAGAAATTGGCACAGGTTGACACTTCTGTCACTTGTTTTATCACTTCTGATTATTGTAAACATGATGAACCGTGGCAAAGATGATCAGAATACACTGAAAACCCAGAGGAAGGTTCCTAGTCATTATGACGACCTAGGTAATATCATATTAATTTCTTCTAAAGCTACCAATAGGATAAAGGACACTGTAGGTGCTCATACATTGGAGAACAATATTTCCATTGGTGGTAAAATCGCAATTAAAATAGAAAAGGATTTGAGCATTTCTGAAAATATTAACGAGCTCACTACATCTAGTAATTTTCATAGGACTTTCTCAAAACCAGGAAATGATTTGAGGGATGTGTCTCCCACAAAAGCTAAAGTGACTTTGACAACGACAACAGCAAAGGCAACTAAAAAAGAGCAACGCATTCAGGATTACTTACTTCATCAAAAAGAATCGTGCTTGACAGACTGGAAATACAAAACCTTGCCCTCTAATAAAGGGCCACTCTGTGATTGTGTTCCAAAGACACTGCTTGGTTCTCGTAAAATCAACATTGAACCCATGCCAATTAATGGAACCATGCTAGATGTTCATAGCACATCACCGGGAGGCCATTGGGAACCAGTTAATTGCATCCCTCGCTATAGAGTTGTGATTGTTGTCCCCTTCCGTGATCGCCAATCCCATTTGTCTGTATTACTACGCTATCTCCACCCTATTCTACAAGGCCAGCAGGCGAACTACACCATACTAGTTGTCGAGCAGCGTAAACCTGATAACTTTAATAAGGCTGCCCTCATGAATGTGGGGTATCATTATGCCATGAAGGATCACAATGCAGACTGTGTCATATTTCATGATGTTGATTTTATTCCTGAAGACGGCCGCCATTTATACCGATGTAAACATAGTCCCTTACATCTTGGTGCCTACTCTAACAACTTCAATTACAACCTCCGCTACTCCACCATATTTGGTGGTGTAACTGCATTTCGACCAGTACACTTTGAGAAAGTTAATGGTTTTTCAAACCGCTATTTTGGCTGGGGAGGTGAAGATGATGATATGTCGATGAGAGTTCGTGCAAACTTTGCCAAGATTCTTCGTGACCCCCGCGAAGTGGCAAGGTACACGGCAATATCACACCAGCGAGATAAGGGGAATCGTCAGTTGAATAGGAGAGTCATGTTGGAATATCTCTATAGCAAACATAATACCAAGGAGGATGGTCTGAATTCACTGAGATTCACTTTTAAAAAGCAGATTCTGTATCCATTGTATACATGGATTCTAGTGGATGTATTGAAAAAAGAAGCTCCTCAAGAGAGCAGCAATTAATGTACATGTCTATGGTTATAGAACTGCTGTTTAATCAAACCAGCAATTCGAAAATAGTACAAGTAGGCCTATACTTCTTTGGGATTACACATTAGGATAATGGTATAAATTGGATTATGTGGATATGGAGTGAATGCTCTCTCCCCCCCCCCTCCTCTCTCTCGTTCTCTCTCTCGTTCTCTCTCTCTCTCTCTCTCTCTCTCTCTCTCTCTCTATTGTCCGTTGGTATTTGTCTACTTGGTAATGTGTAGAAGCTTACCCGACGAAAACACTACTAAATACCCGGTACTTTGTCAATATAATGGCTGACAGAGGAAATGTGTTTTAATGATCTCTGCATTGTAAGTTTTGCAGACATACTTTTGAGAAATAGGGATATAACTATTTCGATACGTTTCCATTTCTTTATTATCTCAGACTATTATAGAATAAAGAACTCAAATACCCTATAATAATGCAAGGGATAACATTCAATGATTGTATACATGCACACTGTAAAAGAATTCCGTCAAAATAACAGAGATTCACTGGCATCACTTGGTGCCGGACCTTCACGGTAAAAATAACAGTCACTGTTGTTTCAAGTTCACTGTAATTTTTATGGTGAAAGTCAGCCAGTGGTGCCAGTGAATCACCATTATTCTAACAGAATACGGGACATCACTGTCATTTCAATACAGTGCCTAAATACAGTGCCTAAACAACTATGATTGTGTTCCAAAGACACTGCTTGGTTCTCGTAAAATCAACATTGAACCCATGCCAATTAATGGAACCATGCTAGATGTTCATAGCACATCACCGGGAGGCCATTGGGAACCAGTTAATTGCATCCCTCGCTATAGAGTTGTGATTGTTGTCCCCTTCCGTGATCGCCAATCCCATTTGTCTGTATTACTACGCTATCTCCACCCTATTCTACAAGGCCAGCAGGCGAACTACACCATACTAGTTGTCGAGCAGCGTAAACCTGATAACTTTAATAAGGCTGCCCTCATGAATGTGGGGTATCATTATGCCATGAAGGATCACAATGCAGACTGTGTCATATTTCATGATGTTGATTTTATTCCTGAAGACGGCCGCCATTTATACCGATGTAAACATAGTCCCTTACATCTTGGTGCCTACTCTAACAACTTCAATTACAACCTCCGCTACTCCACCATATTTGGTGGTGTAACTGCATTTCGACCAGTACACTTTGAGAAAGTTAATGGTTTTTCAAACCGCTATTTTGGCTGGGGAGGTGAAGATGATGATATGTCGATGAGAGTTCGTGCAAACTTTGCCAAGATTCTTCGTGACCCCCGCGAAGTGGCAAGGTACACGGCAATATCACACCAGCGAGATAAGGGGAATCGTCAGTTGAATAGGAGAGTCATGTTGGAATATCTCTATAGCAAACATAATACCAAGGAGGATGGTCTGAATTCACTGAGATTCACTTTTAAAAAGCAGATTCTGTATCCATTGTATACATGGATTCTAGTGGATGTATTGAAAAAAGAAGCTCCTCAAGAGAGCAGCAATTAATGTACATGTCTATGGTTATAGAACTGCTGTTTAATCAAACCAGCAATTCGAAAATAGTACAAGTAGGCCTATACTTCTTTGGGATTACACATTAGGATAATGGTATAAATTGGATTATGTGGATATGGAGTGAATGCTCTCTCCCCCCCCCCTCCTCTCTCTCGTTCTCTCTCTCTCTCTCTCTCTCTCTCTCTCTCTCTCTCTCTCTCTCTCTCTCTCTCTCTCTCTCTCTCTCTCTCTCTCTATTGTCCGTTGGTATTTGTCTACTTGGTAATGTTTCCATTTCTTTATTATCTCAGACTATTATAGAATAAAGAACTCAAATACCCTATAATAATGCAAGGGATAACATTCAATGATTGTATACATGCACACTGTAAAAGAATTCCGTCAAAATAACAGAGATTCACTGGCATCACTTGGTGCCAGACCTTCACGGTAAAAATAACAGTCACTGTTGTTTCAAGTTCACTGTAATTTTTATGGTGAAAGTCAGCCAGTGGTGCCAGTGAATCACCATTATTCTAACAGAATACGGGACATCACTGTCATTTCAATACAGTGCCTAAACAATAGTTATAATGGTATTTGTGTAATTTAACTCATTTATCCCAGTATTTTTCGGTCCATTTATCCACCTATACCTAACTTTATGCTCAATATGGTTCCATACCAAATTTGGTACCATGTCCAATCAGCAATAGCATCTTATAGTGTCAAGACTTCAGGCCTAATCATTAGTATTAGGGGGGGGAGGGAGTTAATTTTTGGGGGGCCCATCCTAAAATATGGTACTCATCGTCGCGAACAAGAATATCACCTTTGTTTTTGAATTTGAGGACTGTGACCCCCTTCGTCACCCCCTCCGAAGATAAAAAGTCGGAAAATATTAAATTAATTCAATTTTAATTCATTTTTTAATTTTCAGGGGTACTTACTTACTTGAAACATGCATGAAACCACTTTGTGATGCAATATAAAATGATGGTACACTAAACTGAGTTATTTTGAAGTTCCCGAAAAATCCAAGATGGCCGCCATGAGCCATAAACCCGACAAAAAAGGACTTTCCTGACTAAAAAAATCTATAAAACCACTTTGAGATGTAATATCAAAGTAGGGTACACTAAACTGGGCTATTTTGAACTTTTTGACAAATCAAAGATGGCTGCCTTGAGACATAAGGTTCTCACATAGGCCTTGTCTCACACTAAACATCCTGTAAATTCCTGCACAGAAGTCTGATCCTTGGAGAACAATGTCATAGGAGAATCCTTCTAAGTTGTACCTTGAGTCTGATTCTTCACAACCTTTTATAGTGCTGTGTTATAATTCAAAAATTCATAGTAATATAAAAGTAGGGTACCTTAAAGTGAGCTATTTTGAATGTCGAGAAAAATCCAAGAAGCTTTCACCATTCATTAATATCTGCAAACAGGCATTTCCTCACATGAAAAGTATACATTAAACTACTCTAAGATGCAATGTAAAACTAGGCTGTATTTAACTGAGCTATTTAGAGATATTTTACTCCTTTTCAGAAAATCAAATATGGCTGCCGTCTTGTGTCAGTGTCATTTTTCAACTTTCCAAAAAGGCAGAACCAGAAGCAATAATTGAATAGCTGGAGATTTTCCATGCTGGAACCACATTATTTTCTTGGACATTAGCCTAAAATAATGATAAAACCCAACAATTGATCTTCAACCTAGTTGCTCAAATCATTCCATTTTACATATGCAAAAAGAGTAAAACATTATGTCTTTAATCTTTAATGGATAGAGGGGAGGGGAGGGGTGCTTAGAAGGATCTAATGGCTCTGATGTGGCAGGGGACTCCCAGAAAGTTTACGCAGCCTTGGCTGGGGAAGGATAGTAACGGCTTGTAACTCTCAGTAGGGTGCCAGGCCTGTTTGAGATTTACGGAGAGAAGTGTCATTTTTCTACTGGTTATCCTTATCTTAGCTAATCATGTTGATTTCTACACCCAATCAAGACAGGCTCCAGCAGAAATAAATGATAAACTGCAAATTCTAAAAAAGTAGTAATATGGGGAAAATATATAAGAACCCTTCTCTAGATTTTCAGAACAGAGAACCTTATATCAAGTGCAGGGGAGTGTGAATCAAACCTACCTCGCATTTGGGCTAAATTATTAGAGCTTTTCAGGCTGTGTCTCACAAACTTGGGCCAATGTGTTTGTCTATGACCGGGTGCCATCTATGACCGGGTGCCGTCTATGACTGGGTGCCGTCTATGACCGGCTATCTAAAAAAGTTGTTTGGAGGAATAAAAAAGATTTTTTCAAATTAAAAAAAAAAAAAAATTATAAATAAAAATTGTAAAATTAAAAAAAAAAAAAGTTTATCCCTCTAAACAACTGTTTTAGATAGCCGGTCATAGCCGGCACCCGGTCATAGATGGCACCTGGTCATAGATGGCATCAGTCATAGATGGCACCCGGTCATAGACAAACACATTGGCCCAAGTTAGTGAGACACAGCCTTTAGACACTAAACGTCCACACCCGTGCAGCTGTGTGCTGCAGCCATGGGTGTAGCAGGCTACACTAGGGAAGGAGGTAAGAGCCTCCCCATATCCCCAACCCCTCCTCCCCTCTGTGCTCATGGCAGACATCCCCAGGTACAATCTTACATTAAAACAAGCACAGAACACAGACCATTCCCCAACTCCTAAAGCAGTCAGTATGACTATTGTGACACCACCCCTCATCTTTCACCTCCATTGCCAATAAGTATCTTCCTTTGGTTTATAGCTGTATAAACCTCACAGCCAAGATACTTATTGCAAAATGAAAGAGTAAAGGTTATAGGCTAGACTATGCCCTAGGGGCTATACCAATCAATACCCTGCACATTTCAAAATCCTGAATGGTCCCCTGCCTCCCTAGAGACAACATTCATGTATGCAGATATACATATGAGTGCAATGAAGAGGGGTATTCATGTACCATTATATCTATTATAGACACCTAAACAACACACAGTTACTGCCTCTATTTCTGAGTTACCAGCCCCTATTTTTGAATTACCCCCCCCCCCTGTTTTTTAGGCTGACCGCCCCCACCTTCCAGGGTCATTTGAAGATGGTACCAATTTAAAACCTGAGTGACCCCCTCTGGTATTTCCCTACACATGCTTGAAGTGGATGTCCTTTGTGGGAATGCTTTCTTTTGGGTGGGGGCATTTTCTGGAGACATCTTCTTCGTGGGGCCGTTGTCTAGTATCTCGCTAATATTTTACCAAGCTTCTGTAGACTTGTTGCAGCTCTGCCTAGCCCCACTATGAATTTTTGAATTATACCACAGTACTAAAAAAGGTTGCGAAGAATCAGACTCAAGGTACAACTCAGAAGGATTCTCCTATGACATTGTTATCCAAGGATCAGACCTCTGTGCAAGAATTTACAGGATGTTTAGTGTGAGACAAGGCCTATGTGAGAACCTTATGTCTCAAGGCGGCCATCTTTGATTTTTCAAAAGTTCAAAATAGCCCAGTTTAGTGTACCCTACTTTGATATTACATCTCAAAGTGGTTTTATAGCTGTTTTAAGTCAGGAAAGTCCTTTATCAGGGCGTTTATGGCTCATGGCGGCCATCTTGGATTTTTGGGAACTTCAAAATAACTCAGTTTAGTGTACCATAATTTTATATTGCATCACAAAGTGGTTTCATGCATGTTTCAAGTGAGTAAATACCAAATTGAATTAACTTAATATTTTCCTACTTTTTATCTTCGGAGGGGATGACGAAGGGGGTTACAGTCCTCAAATTCAAAAAAAAGGTGATATTCTTGTTCGCGACAATGAGTACCATATTCTAGGATGGGCCCTGCAATCGCAAGTCCAATTTTCCAGATTAACTCCCCCCCCTATCATTAGGAATCAGTCTATGAGAGCCTTATAAAAGGCTTCATGATACTTTATAATGCCAGTCCATGAGAAGAAGTCATTCTAGGATGGCTACAGAGCTGTTTATCTATACATTTTCTCATTACCACAAAAATGGTATTCTTAGCATCCATGAAAATCTCCTGATGAACCCAACTGCCACCTGGTGTGATAAAACTACCCACTCAACAAAAAACGTTTATAAATATTTGCACATTTGTACAAGGTTTACAGCAGAAAGTTTGTTTAAAAACGTTATTTAGCATTTCAATTTAGTTCATAATGCAATCGTTGTCATCTAGAACGTTATTTAACCTTTCCAGGTGGTTTAGAGGGGAACGTTTGCATTAGTAACGACAATTAACAGGTCTGCATGGTTTGTACAAAATGCTATTGGACATGTCCATATGGTTTGGACAAAATCGTTTGTATCCACCACATTATTTAACATTTTCCACTGGTTTGTCCGAAAAACGTTTGTATGAAAACTTTATTTTGATGTTATTAAACGTTTCCCTTAATTTGAGTCAACCAGGAGGCAGCACTATCGGTTAGATGGGATTATTTTGGGGCTGTCCACTTTATCTTTATTTTACAAGTGTCACAATGATAACTATCACAATTATCTTAATCAGTGTAGTGTCAATATATTTATAAACTAGCAGGGAGATGAATTATATGTATGCAGTCTGGGATTGGAATATACCTGTACACACCAATTTACTGGGTTATTATCTTGTCAGACTATGACGTCTATAAGACATATGTTCTTTAGCTCTCAAATAGTTCACACTTTTGACACAAGATGTCTCCCTCTGCCAATATCAATAGAATACAATCTACATTGGCAGTAGTTTGACGATTAATTAGTATCTATTCAACACAATTAATTTACATAGAAGACGAAACTTGAATAACTTTTTGCCTGGCATGTATGAACTGTTATTTTTGTTTCTATAGCATAATAATTAATGGGAGAACCAGGAGATTAACATGAGCACACCTTTTCTGTGGTCGCTAAATCTATTCAAATCCCATAGACTGACCATGAGCTGACATCACATCTTGGCCACTGTGCTAAGTCTCTGAAGGAATATTGGTGATGTCTACAGGCAAAATACGCTGATTAAATCAATTGCCTTCGATGTTACCTACTTCTGATGGAGAAGTCTTACTCTAGGTGTAGGGTAGACGTTAGATACATGTCTTTTCATGATGTCTAAAATGTGTTTGCATCTGGCATCTTATTTATGAAATAAATTTATACCACAATTAAAATGATTTTGGAATATACCCACCCCACACAATGTTACAATTATTCCACTTACTTACATTTTTATATTGCATCTTCCTGATGTCTTTCAAATCTTTCAAAGCAGGTCATATCAACATTACTATGTTACATTGAAAAGATGTCTGAAGAATGATGTCTAAACCATTTCCATATAGGACGTAATGAGGCTAAGAATATGACGTAACCAAATGTAGTAAATATCTATTGAGAAAAGATGTAGAGATGACGTGATTAACTACGAGTTTTGCTAGCTGGGTAGAGGATATACTATAACAGGTCCAGAAGAGGATCATGATTTAATAAAGTGGAAAAAGAATGAAATAAATAAAACCAAATATCTCTGTTGCCGGTATGCTCATTTTAGTGCTCTCTGGCACAGGAAAAAAAGTTTTTTCAATCATTAAAAATGATATTTTGACCTTTTAAAAACGTTATTTAACATGGAAATAAGGTTGTCTTCCAAACGTTCTTGTACAAACGCTTATTTACGTTATTTGGAGTCAACGTTTTCACGTAAAACAAACGTTTTGCAATCCTTTAGGAAACGTTTTATCCAGGGCAAAATAACGTCTATTTGTTGAGTGGGTAAACATCAATTAAACGAAGCTTCACCGTAAAATAAATAAACTGTGTTTCACCGTAAAATAAACTGTTCTTCACGGGGCTGAATTATGTATACTGTAAAACCTTGCGTAGAAGCCGCGGCTAGTACGCGAGTCAGATTGCCAGTGCGGCTTATAGGATCGGACCAAAGTCGGGGTGCGGCTTATACGCGAGTTTTTGAGAATCTTGATTTCAAAATTGGCCTAGAAATGGCCTAAATACCCACGGCCTTACACTCTCAATACACATAGCCTATGTGGATGGGGGGGGGGGGGTTAGGTGTGACAGTTTTCCTGGCTCAGCATTGTTATAACACCTCGGAGTGTAGCACCCCCCCCTCCTACCATCAGACACCTCTGGGTGTGATAAAGCTGAGAAAACCTGACACTGTAAGGGACACATGGAGGCCCCCTGGGCCGCCAGGAGCCCTCACGGGCCACCAGGAGGACCCTGATGCTAAGTGTGGCTCATACCCTCAGGCCAAAGTAAGGGGTGCGGCTAATACAAGAGTTTTTCTCAGGTATCATTCAGAGTCCCTCTGCGGCTTATAGGATCGGCCCAAAGTCGGGGTGCGGCTTATACGCGAGTTAGGCTTATACGCGAGGTTTTACGGTATTCTAAGTAAAATTGATCGATTTTACATCGCCCCAGTGTAATAATATATGTGACCGTCCATGGGAAAACCAGCCTTATGCAAGGGGTGCATAATGATGATCCACTATAAAATTTTACATTGATTCTCTGCATATTCAACGGAATATTTTCGACATAGCTTCACCGTAAATGAATAAACTGTGTTTCACCATATCGGATTACAGATATTCACAGTAAAATTGGTTGACTTAACAATGCTCACCGTAATCACATTTACGATGATCCACCATAAAGTTTTGCATCGATTCTCCGTATATTCAAAGGAATATTTTTACAGTGTATGTTTACTGAAATAAATGTCTGTATACATCAACTTTACACCCAGAAGAGCGAAATTAGCACAATTCGATCAAATTCAATTGCACTTGGTTCTCAACAATAATACAGAAAATGATATCAGCATTCAACATGTTCTACAAAACAATCAGATTGTATGAGTATGACAACCGATCAGAGATGTAAGATGTTATAGTTCTAGCAGAGGAAAAGGATTTATGCTTCGGCACAGCTGGGCAGCACAGTCAGAAGTATGATTACAAGCAGTACTTTGGCTTTAACTTATCACCAAGACAGATGTGAGACCAGGCGTCAGGACCAACATGCCACCAGCTGCCACTGATGGAGACATATCGACATGGTCAAAAAGCCAGACCAGCAGACTGCAGCCACATCTACACTTTCTGTCGCCACTATTCGCAAATTGACAACCCAATGTGTTATATTTGTATATTGTAAATGTTTGGGTACTCAAAACTGTATAGAATTAAAAAGAAAGATTCACAGATCTATAAAAGAGATTAGTGGTTTCCTCGCGGTGTTTTCCCTTTGTGCATGATACTTACACTGCAAAAACTTTCCTTTGAAATTACGGAGAATCAATGCTAAATTGACAGTGTTTCACCATAATTGTAATTTACGGTGAGACACTGTAAAACTCATTACTTTTACATTGAACACCTGTTAACCAGTACAGTGAAACAATGTTTTTTTCATTTACGGTGAATCTCACATTAGAAGTTTGCCCACCAGGTGGCAGCTTGGTTTGATAGAGAGACTTTAGTGGAAGTTTTCGACTAAAAACATGCATAATTGTGTTGATTTATAAAGATATCCATTATCTCATTAATTACACAATCAAATTGAAACGTTTCGCATATTAAAGATAAAAAATATATACCGTAAAACCTCGCGTATAGGCTGCGGCTTGTACGCGAATCAGATCGTTAGTGCGGCTTATAGGATCGGCACATCCATACTACATGGTAATTAGAATAATACATATTGAGACTGTTGTCAGAGTTTCTTTGTAACAATCCTAGAGTACCTTTTGCTCATGGATTGTAATTGTATATTGCTATGAGGCATTCAATTATGCTTTATATATATATACAGGCCTAGAATTGAGATGATATCATGAAATATAAGTATAATCATCATTGAATAGTAGAGAATCATCGTATAATAATGATCAGTCACCGTAAAAAGACAACAGGAAAGGCCTGTAAAATTTACAGGGGAAAGCAAAATATGGTGACCATAAAAAAAAATGGGAAAACGTTGGCATTCAGTGATGCCAGTGATTCACTGTAATTTTTACGGGATATATTTTACAGTGTAGGTCTCATAAGTGGGGAAGATTTCTTTTACAATTGACTATTAAATAAGTTCTAAAAATCGCAAAATAGTCGATACACAACTGGGGAATGCTCGATATCTGGTGCTCGCAGCTATGATGAAGCCACACCGGAGCACCAAGCCATGAGTCGCGCCTTACTGATTCCACAAAGCGGACGTGCCAACACCTATGCAAACTATGCATTCTTAGATGGTGGGGGCCGCGTGAGGCTAAGATGTTACCTGTAACTTGAAGTATCCAGTTGTTCATTACCTAGCTTCAAGTCTGTGGTAAAGTATGTATCCATTAACCATTAACCTATGGCATCCTTACCATAACTCATCCGTCTCACTGGGTATTTCGCGTGACATGGTAAATAAAACAGGTTATTAATGGATATTTGAAATAGATATTTTCATCCGCACATGTTCCTTTCAGAATAACCACAATACCCACACTTATCCCCTGGAACCTTTCCTACGCAAATCGGTATTTTAGAATCTACAAATTGATAGAAAACATATTCAAATGAAAATGTATACTAGGCTTGGAGAGGCGCATTGCTATCAAATTTCTGAAGAGAGTATATACGAGAGAAAATGGCTTTCTGAAATCCTGTCGGTAGGTTATTCGTAGCTAGGGCGTCGACCTGAAGAACTGCATATTAAAGCTAGAGGCTGGTGATGCTCCAAGAGACAGTGTGTAGGGGCTGTAATTACACAAGACCCACTCACCGACCAAATGACAATACAGGACCGTAATGAACGCATATTCATCAGGAACTTTGTAGTAATTTGAGGCTCAGACTAAAGAAAGCCATGTGCAATAGTCGAAAGGAGCAGACATCAATTTGCTGCCTTCAATGGGGAAGCAATGGGAGTTCAGAAGTGCATACGAGTCCTAGAATCATAGTGAACAACTGTAATATCCATAATTATGGCACCAGAATATCTGCAATAAGAGACCTTGGTGTAATGAAGCTCTGATTGGAGATAACACGTTGGATGTGGTGATGCCGACTATAAATAGTCTTGGTTCCGTTTTTACTTGTGAATGTTTGTAAAAAATATAAATAAAAAGGAAAAACATAATGACAAAGACAATCAATCGACCAAAAAAGAACGGTTCTTTCTTTTTTCTGAAGGGTGAATGTCGATATCTGACCCGTCAGATAAGAACGTGTTGACATGATGGATGATGCTTCACTCAAATATAAGAAAAGTCTGCACACTGAAATCATTTAATACTATTTAATAAGGAGAGGGACATGGCGGCTTTTCTTACAGCAACAAATATAAACCCCTGTACTTCTAAGATTTACATTTGACAGTAGCGTGGTAGGTACGGGGCAGGTATGATATATGCAGGAGGACATATAAAATAATAGGATATATTACTATTAGAATACACGTACTGCAAGTAAGGGTCACATATTTTGAAAGTTAATTGTACTTTATCATATGCTATAACGCGTTGTGGTAATTAATTAGGCTGTGTACACTAACTGAATGGATCAAGCTTAACACGCCTTTATTGTGTGCCTTTCATAATGGGCGCATAACGAGTGCTATTCATAAATGTGTATTTTCTCAATTACTACTAAATACGTTGGTCAGCAAGTCATTCACATGAGGAGGGTTTGATATCGGGCGTTCCAAAACAATTACGTATTGATAGGATTGTGGTATTGCAATAATACTGGTGCTCATATGTAATATGGTAAAAGGTACACTAGCCTACTTGTAGCAGAGTTATAGATCCAAGGCTATAATATACAATATTTGCATCATGTATACCGATCTGGCAATGTTCCATGTAGGCTTTTACCATGGGTGAGAAATGCCGGTTTTCCCAGAGGAAAGTCATGAATACTTTAACCATAGCTTAATCAGCTGTACCCCAGACTAGACGGCCTACTGATCTTACTTTCCACAACGTAGGTGCATCTTGGTCGATAGCAAAAGTACAGCCGCTTCCTCTATCTAGGTTGCAGCCATGTTGGACCTAAAATTAGTTTTGATGGATGATAGGATAGCTCAGAGGCAATGTTATTGATGCACGGATCAGCAGGAGAGTTGCGTTACTCAGTTGTGTATACTACTAATACAAGTTGGGCCTATCCTGTTACCAACTCCCATCTGTGTACATACTACTCACGCAAATACCCGGTTACAAATTCCGGTTTCTATGTACTACTTACACAAATACCCTGTTACTAATTACCCAGTTACAAATTCCCATTTATATATACTACTCACGGTAATATCAAGTCACCAGTTTCTGTTTTTGCATAACACTCACTGAAATACTCAGTCACCAATTCTCTTTCCTGTATACTAGTCACACTAGTACCATTTTACTTAGTCCTGTTACAGTATACTACACATGCTATTATTATTTTGAAAACACATGTTCCCATACTTTTATTTTGATAACGTTGTAAATAAAACACTTGGTATGTCGATATGTATGATAGGATGTGTATAGGAAATTAGTGTCTGTCCCTCCTAAGATATGCTTGGAGACGCTCCCTGGCCCCACCTATTGATAAGGTTTGGGAATATTCTGTATCTTATCAGAGGGTCTTGACATTTTCTTGGGAAGCTCATTACATACAGTCCTGCTCCTCGGTGATACCTGTAATATTAGCAATACTCGGTGGGTGTCGAGGGCGTTGTAGGCGGCGTTGGGCTCCCTGCCCTAAATCAGCCATTTAACTTATGAGTGCACATACCACCAAGAAGGATTTTTTCCCTAAAGGTTACCTCATAAACCTCACGTGGAAGCTACCATAATATAGTAACATAGCGACCCTTCTGTACACGTTAATTGCCTATTTATTACTTGAACCGGTGTCTGTTTCCCCCGCTATTGTCGGCTACCAGTATAGCAATTCCCGTAGACCACTCACCCGTATGCATGTATAAGGTCCACATGAGTTTTCTCCACATTCTCTCCAGATTTATACTCTATAAGATTAACTGGTCAATGGTATACACTGTTAGTAGTAACCACTGTAAATTTACAGCAAAATGTGCTGGCAGTTTTGGTTCCAGCACATTTTGCTGTGAATTTATAGCAACTCAGTTGTTGTAATTAAACGGAAGAATGTTCTGTAGTTTTACAGTATATTCTTCTGTTGAATTATGTACAGTAAAATCTACTGGAACCAAAAGTGCCAGCACATTTTGCTGTAAATTCACAGTATATTGTATGCTGTAATTTAACAGCAGAAAGTGCTGTAAATGCCATTGGTTGAGTTTTTTTAATCATTAATTATTGTTACTATCATTTGATCTCAATTGATATGTATGGAGAGAACCTTCCTGCATTACTTCAGTTGCATTATGGATAACAAACATTACACAATGTAATGGTTTTCATTCTTATCCAGCTAAACTGTATGTGAGACCAGCCCTACATAGTTCAGACAGTTAAGGATTTAATTTTCCCATAGATATGGTATCAATCATATACTTTTGCTGATATTTGCATTATTTGACACATTTCTGCAAGTTGAACTACTTAATACCATAACTTGCTGAAGTTTCTCTCGCACATTCATATTTTACTATGTTTTGACAACAAAATGATATAGTGCTGCCGCCATGTGGCAGAAATCTACAGATCATGTGCTGTAAATTTACAGCAACATTGCTGTAAATCTGATTTACAGTACAGAAATCGGTAAATATACAGCAAATAGTTCTGTTTTCCCAACTACAGCAAAATGTTCTGTAAATAAACAGTATAATGTGCTGTAAACTAACAGTAGCTTTTTACAGTGTAATACATTTTTATTCATTGTGAAAAGCATTTATAACATATACCCATTAGCTAACTCGATACTACCCGACTGAGTTCTGATTAGAACGTGTATATACCCTAAAGATAACATACCTCAATATCGGTCCCTTACACACAGACCTACGATAGAGGAGCCTGCATAAATGATGCAGGACATCATCACTCTTGGTGCGTGATGCATCCCACACCATCATCCAGGCCCACACTGATATATGAGCACCATGCTGGGAAATATTGATAATTAAATCAGCAGCCTATAGGTGCACACGGCTGGGTCTTCCTACCCGGGAGCTGACGGCGACCTACACTGGTGACCTGCCCGGGTAGGTGTGCCCCCGACATGTTAGCCCCTCCTTAGAGGTTGTGCCCTCGCCATCAGTGATGGACGGTCCAATTATCTGCCCCCACCCTCAGATGCTATCCCACTGCTGCTGATGCCGCTGACCACTGTTTCCACATCGTCCACCACCAATGGTCAGTCCAAAAAGGCGCCGCCAACGGCAAAACACTGCACTATCAGGATGGGAGGGGCTCTATTGGGGATTTTCCGCTTAATCGCCCATCTCCGACCTATCCTCCCGTCACTAATGATCCTTTCCCGGACCTCCCCCTGGCCCTCCCCGTTGCCCTGGTTCGTGCCCACTGCCAGCCCAATAAACCGGCACAAGTCGCCCCTCGTGGCACCGCCTCAGCTGCTACTTTTACTTTTTCGGGCATGCCATTTTATTGCCCGGCGTGTTCTAGCTGAGCCTAGAAAATTGGGTTTGGTTTAGTCAAAACGTGATTCTCACGACTGGACAATTTTGTATAAATAGGCGTGGTATGAAATAGGTGTGCTATTAATAGGATATCGGGAGCTTTTAAATGACAAGCCCATTTATAGCGAAGATCAGTGGAAATATGCACTGCATCACATTGGGATCTACAACACGTGAAATCATCCCCCGTATTCATCTGGAAATAAATTCACAACCTTCTAAATATTAGGGAATGCCAGCCAATCGAGTAATCAAATATTTTCTCTGATATTCCAAAACAGTTATTTTAGTCCGTACTGTCGCATCAAGGGGCCGTGCATTTAGCGGTAGATTGCTTCCCTCCTGGAACATCGCCCGGCTACACCCGGCACCGCACCACCGGGGGGGGGGGGGGGGGCACTGTCATTAGAGACGCGCCCACCCACATGGGCGGGCGTCAACGGAAGCACGCAACACACAACAAACAGCAGCACAAGCAGAGACCAAGAGGCACAGCTAAGGGACATAGAAAAATATGGTATGTCAAAAAAAGAAGGAGAGGAAAAAAAGAATGTGTGAGGCATGACAGGGCGGCTCATTTCTCCAGCACGCATGGCCAAATTACAGCCGAGAACTGCCTGACCCTGGCTCTGACAGACAGGTAGACATTGCAGAGAAACACCCAGCGGCGGCATCAAGGTAAATACCTTCGCTAACTGGCTGGAGTGGTCTCCATAATTACGTATGACTACAGTTCTCTAAAATGTTATAACTTTTCTTCGTGACGTATACAGTAATGTATATTCTAGGCAGCCTCCAGAATACCCACGTCAGGGCTGTGTCTCATTAGATGGAGCCAATCAAGCTGGTCTGATCAAGATGGCACCCGGCTAAAGACTATCACATTGGCCCCGTCTCATGTGGCACAGCCTTCAACAGGGCAGATCGGTAAATCTGCAGTCACAGGGTCACTTGATTTCATGTGGAGGAACATCGTTACTATCGTTTATTATGGGAAGGGCCGTTTCCCACACCCCTGAAACTGAATCTCGTTCTCCATGGCTCCGTTCTCCACTGTGATGTCATCAAAATAACTATGAACCAAATATTTTAATGTATAGTTTGATAGAAAAATCAATAAATCACATGAAACAAACAGAGATCTAATCAGTATGAACCCCTGCGCTATCTACTCGTGGTGCCTTGGGTCATATCTCACCAGAAGATAGCCAAAGATTTATACCTCCTTTATGTACAATCTCTGATCTTACAGCAGAATCATGATCGTTTTACTACACCTCATTTACCAATCAACAAGTCTAGACTTATTTGTACCCAGTTATCCACGACAAAACACTCTTCTACAACGAGACGTATGTGACAGCAGCATTTCTGCTGTCCTCTGTGAGTAGATAGCTCCACTTCCCGTCCTCCGCCTCCCCTATCCCCAGAGGGCGGCACCGTTGATCGATCTCTACCGTCGGACACTTCCTGCGATAAACACATCTCCACCACTGATCCTCCCTGAACTTTGACCTCCCAGACCCAGGCGCTGCCCCCTCCAGATGGCGCTTCCGATGACGTGACCGGAAGTTGACATTTTCAATCACGTGTTTCCGGAAGCTGAGCGGGAGGTAGGGTGGTGTTGTTGAGGACTGGGGTCCGGGGAATGAAACTAGTATTGTAAATAGTCTGCAATCCTCTAAGACATCATTCGCCGTCGTGATAGCTCACCCAGCTAACAAAAAAACGTCATTTAACGTCAAAATAATGTCTTAAATTTCACATAACGTTATGTCATGCCTTAGAAAAACGTTGACATGTAACGTTATACATGTACATGTATAACGTTATAAAATGGTGTATAACGTTATTTGTTTACTGGGCATGTTGGTCAAGTCAGGTAACTTTGTTAACCTTTAATGTACTTTAATGTATGCCAATCAACATTTCATCCTATCAAACCTATACCGTCAACTTTCCAAGTTCTGTCCCAAATTTTACAAAAATGCAGCCAAGTTAAGATTCATGTCTCGCTCCCTCCCCTCTCAAATGTCCAGTAGTCCAAAGGAAGCTTCACACAGAGGCAGCCGATAGCTATACGCTAACGCCATGTCACCCATGACGACTGTCATACGTCGGAGGGGATACACCTTCAATCGGCGGGTTTGCTATGCCCTCATATACGTGTTTAATTTCTTTACCAGACACTCCAGCGTCTATCATATGGTATGATCCCAGCCAATGACACAACACACCAAACACATTGTTTAAACTGTCTTTCTCTCTGACCACTTTATTCAAATTCCACTGCTTACATACAGGAGAGAAAGCACACAAACTGATTCTTCATTTGTCATTTAACTCTGGCAAGAGACACTAATGCATATCCCATATTAAACAGACGTCTTGTGTTGATTTTGGACTGGACGCAGACAGGCAGACAACGGCCCTAATGAAGTATTGGCGTCACATTCATGTCCTTCAATCCGCCACTGTAAACCAATAACTGTGGGATGCCACGTCGATGACGTAGCGACATAACGTCACCTTACACCAACGCTCTGACTTACCGATGCAGCTCACATCCGCCAAGATGCGCGCGCATCGACTGGCCACGTGCTCGGCGTCCTAACGTCTCCATTACCCACAGTGCAATGGGCCGCCACATTTATCCTGAATAACCACGGGTAATGGTTGGACAGCATACTGGTCATACCAATGCTGCAACCGGAAACGGAAACCACCGGCCCTAGGTAGTGGCGGACGACAGGAAAGGCAATAAGAACATGGTTAACAATAAAACAACAACATAACACAGACGTGCCAGTGGCGACTGGATGGACATTTAGATGCAGTAATAATTATAAGTAGCTGTGGTGAGCAAAACAATAGAAACGATAACAATGGTCATTATTCTACCACAGGAACAAGATCTCATGAATAAGGACACAATTTATGTATGCTTCAGGCAATCTGCCCCTACCTTTGTTCAAGAAAAGTGAGAACCAGAGCGTCTTCAACTGGCCTCAGTAGTCTGAATAACTATGTGATTTCAGGGCATGGCGCTATTTAATTAGATACCCAGTATATTTCTTAATATTGACAGTTACTACATCAATAGACACCAATCTGTGAAGCATCGTGACAAGATCTCGGTTGATGCAGTGATTCATGAGTCGTTCCTTGTACCTACGTACCCTAATTTTCGGACTATCTTGCCTGAAACACACCTTTCCCCTCTAAACATAGAGTACGTGTATAAGCACTGTGTATCCAACACACACACAGCTTGTGTAGCCTGGACTCCTGTTTAGAACAGGAACATGTACACATTTACAATATGTTAGATGTGTTTACCATGCTCCCATGGCAGAATTAATCCAACTGGAAGGATCCTGCATATAATCTATCTGTGTATGTGGTTTGGTATCGTCTTCCAACTTGGCTTCACCTGGTTGGATTACTACTACATTGTACTGCCGCAATGTATTGTTGATATCCATCATGTTACTGCCTGTTTTATATAGTTTAACTGAGATACAGATCTGGGTGGATATTTAGGCTACACCATCTGCTAATGTGAGCACGTGGGAAGCAGCCATTCTATCATTCAGGGACGGGTCATTTATAGCCATCATGAGAGGGGGAGGGGGTTGGTGGATATAGGGGGGGGGGGTACTCTTGGAGGGAGGGAGGGTGGGAGGGAGGGAGGGAGGGAGGGAGGGAGGGAGGGAGGGAGGGAGGGAGGGAGGGAGGGAGGGAGGGAGGGAGGGAGGGAGGGAGGGGGGGGGGCAAAACTAAAAATAATCCATTTAAGTGCCCACGACTATTTTTCAAAATCAAAGAAATTACCCAATGGACATACGGCGTTGCTTCAGCGTCGACAGTGGGTTAATCAACGTTGATCGTCTAGTGTCAACCTTGGGAGGGTCAAAAATTGGGTCAATATTGCCTAAAGATTATTGGTGGTTGGGGGGGGGGGGGGGGGGTCGTGTGAGAAAATCCACCTAACCTCCCACCTCCACTCCCGCTAGTAATAAATGACTGGTTCCATACATCGGCTATATTGTACTATATTGGCGGACATCTATTGTACGAACAGTCAGCAGTCAGCACCAGGGTATCTGGTTATTATCGCTATTGGAGCATATCTACATTGAAAAGGCCGTTTTGCACATGTATAGTCACGGAGAAGTCACCAGAATTGCCCCTTTCCGTCTCTCTATAGGGTCTCTCTGTGCCTTACACACCACAATTAGTATCACATTTGAGTTCCACCTCAAGTATATATATGTACAGAGCAGTGGACAGATAACATAGGTTGTACATCACATACTTAGTATGCATAACATTATGTACAATTTATCAACACATACCTTGCCATTTCCTACACTTTCTCTTGATCAGTTCTCATCATACCATTCCACACAATGCAAATATGTCCATGGTTATGACTGTCATATTTACACCAATTTATATATCATGGAGAGAGGAATGGCACCTTGTAGCACACATAATACAACAGTTTTTTAAATTATTAAATCGGGCTTCAATGATTAATTCTACACAGGCTGCAGAATAAATACTCCATTATCGTAGACGAGTATCTTACACTTGGAAGTGACATATTGCAAGCAGCACTGTATACATTTGTACATGACACAAGGACCAACATGATGCAGGTAGCTTACCACTGGCAACATGGCTGATTTCTATCAGAGCTCGTGTTTCACGGCCTCCGTCATGATTCGTCTTTTATAGTGGCATTTAGAATATAGATCATTGTCAGGCTAAACAACACCAGATCAGATGTAGTCTCAACCACCATTTCGCCAGACAGCGTTTTGTGTGGGAGGGGGTGATACACCTCCTTCATATTTTCATTAATAAGCAATAACCGGTATTTATTTATTAGTATCGTGCGTCATCCAACTCCATATTCCATTTTCCCCAACAGGTGCATGCATTTGTACATGTTTATAAAAACCAGCATTCGAGAAGATACCACATGTGAACCCATTACCCTATAGATGTCATATGACCAAAAGCCGTTTAAGTGAAGGTACATTAATTAACTTATGTGTGGATGAGTTTAGCATACTGCATTATAACCGAAGTCGATAAACCTAAATATATCACAACCAGTGGGTGTTGGGAGTATGGAGTGTTGATGCCATTCCAGACGGAGTGTAAGTAGTTCCCTGCCTTTGTGGTGAGTTAAGTAAGTAGCACGTGAATAGAGTCCAGTTGGAGAGCCACACGTCCGCCATTGCAGGGCGGGGGTTGACACTGGACAGGACGTGGTCATACCAAGTCGCCCTTCCCACAGCTGACCATGACGAGGCCTGTGTTGGGGGGGCTGCTGCTACTACTACAGTCACATTGGTGATGATGGTTGTTGTTGATGGTGAGCACTGACCGGCCCTGCATACAGGGCTTCCCCCTGGGTCATGTGTCGATGAGCAGGCCGTGACTGCCCCGCCCGTGCCCGTTGGCGAGTGGTGAGTTAAAGGACTTGGAGACAGGGTGCGTCCACCTGTGGTACAGAGTGCGGCACTTGAGGTAGAGAAGGAGCGGCCAGAGGTAGGCGGGCGAGTAGCGCGGCTCGGCCTTGGTACAGGCGAGGAGCAGACAGAAGATCTGCAGGTAGGGCAGCACGAGCAGCAGCATCCACACAGCTAGAGGGACGTCCATCAGGTGGCGTCCTACAGATACCAGCAGCCAGGTGCCGCTGTGACTGTCCTCCCCGGCACGGGGGTCAGCGCCCACCACGCCCGCCACCCCCCGCACCGCCGCGCCCCCGACACCCCGCCCCCCACGCCCACCCCGTGAGTGGAACGACTCGACATGCTCCAGGGCGTACTCACTAAAGCGGTCACTGATCTCGAAGATGTAGTAGGCCATGCCGCAGGTGGCCGCCAGGAAGATGGCCACCAGCAGCCAGGCCACCCGCTGCCGGAAGTTCATCGTCGTTTCCGGTTCCGCTGAGAGTTGTGGCGCTCAGTGCGGCGGCACGCCTGAGGTGGGCTCACGTCATGTCACGTGACGTGATACACCTGTAGATGCCCCTGCTGACGCAGCTGTCAGTAGCACACCTGGTCCCCTCAGACTGCTACACCTGAAACGACAAGACGCAACGTTAACTTCGCAGGAACATGGATATCAAGTTACCTCCTCATAAATGATTTTAATGCGATGTATACAACCACACACATATGGACAGCCTTGTACCAATCTTATCAGCATTTATCAGTGCTTCTCGCCGTAACCAGCTGGCCTCCCGCATAACCTCTTTAGGTCGCCAGCATAAAACGGGCATATCATATGGGTTTATTGTCAGACAGTGGCAGCAGCCACCCAGAGCGTCCCAGACTGGGATGTGGAATCTGACACCCAGAGCGTCTGTGGTGACCAAGATATTAAGAAAGGGAGAAGTGCAGGAGCCCAGTGTAGGTTATATAGCATACTAATATAAGTGATGGAAATGATATACCGCGGTGATGCCCTGCACTGTTGTGTGCATGCAGAGACGACCAAAGAGGTAAGAAAGGCGAGTAGAATAGATTTTCATTATTGCGGGTGTACAGTCATAGTATGATGGATAAAGACTTTGTCAGAGACGATCATTAAAACAACAAGATAAGACTCATGCAGAGTATATATCAAACAGAATATCAATAGAGATATAAAGCTTGCCATTTACCGGGTATTTGCTATTTGTGGACTTGAACAATACAGGAACATCCACAAACAAGCATCATGGATTTGGGACGTTTATGAGCCCACGGCACGTTTTTCAATTGAGGCCAAACATAAATAAACAAACACATCACAGTTGAATATTTGATGTCACGAATGGTATGTTGAGTTTTCCCACACGCAAGCATGTCACGCTTAACCTTCACTAAGACCACAATAGACTGCAGAGGGAACGGGTTTAAAGGTACCGGTAATAGCGAAGAAATAGACATTTCCTTTGTCAGTTCTTCAACTCCCAACGTGAGATAATCCAGCTGTATGGTATCTGGCAGACTATTGGGTAAAACTAGGATACAATCCTTCCTACGGAGCTGATGAAGTGATTACTAAGCACAATTGCTGTTGTCATTTTCCTTTGATGTATACGGTCTGCAAGTAACTGAGCTGCAGGGGTGGAACCTACAAACCACCAACAAACCTTTTTGAGGGGGGTGGGGATCTATCGTGGGCACGTGGTTGGGTTGATCAAATCACTTTAACTGGGGATTTTGCGCGGGGAAACGATAAGGTTTTCCAATTTCACTTGCCAACAGCATTCATTCCGTTCCACCGATTCAGAATTCCGACTGAAGGCACAGAAACAACGATTACAAAATCTCTGGATAGATGCACACAACACTCGGCCCACAGGAGGTCAGGGGGCGAAGCTTGTTGATATAAAATGGGGAACCACTAGATGAAATGGACCGAACATGTCCCATGTCTCATAAAATGTGGCTGACCCGAGTGTGTGATGTGACACAGCTGGGGTTGAGAGGCGGACTAGGTGTAGCAGCAAGGGGATTGGCCTCCACTCAGGCCCCATAATGGTAAAACTGGTAAAGCATTTAGAGGGCTCGTCTCTGATCCCTCACCCTGCGGCTACCACTCCCAGCGCAGTTAGCCAACAGTCCCCTCCTCACCAACACAAGTCAACTTCCATATAGCACCAATCTGTTTATCCTCCCGACCCCTACCTCTCAGCAATAAATCATCTGTTTGGGGTTGTCTTCTATTGTAGCTTCTTGCTCACAGAGAAACCCTCCAGGTTCAATTTAAGGTTTGCCCTTTTTCACATTCTCCGCATGTTTTCTGTAAATTGTGCACGCGACATTGTATTGTTTATTGAGTGTTTTCCCTCTGTTTTCCCAAAGCTGTGATTAAAAGCCTTTTGAAAACATTGATAAAAGACAAAAGTACTTCATAAGTGGATTCCAGGCATTTCCCCCATGGCTTCTTACTGCATGCTGTTAATGACTGCACAGATCTGGATGATCTCAGAGGTATTCCATGTACTCATTGATATTTATTCCGATGAGATCCATTTATGTTTGAAATGTGTTAATTTCTGAATAAATATTCAGTGTCGACAAAGTGCCTTCCAGCGTAAATTCAATAGATAGATCCACTATAACATCTCATAACCCATCTTGCATATTTTTGACATTGATCTCCCCTCAACCGCAATCGACAAAACGTGTCCTTAGATAATATTTCCTACTCACAACGATTCTTTAATACAGTCGGCCAACATCAATTCTCGTCGCTGGACAATATTAAGCTCAACTACAGTGAAGAAATGTTCCCACTACTACACTAGTGCCCGATCCCCTCTACACCTTCACTTGCTGAGCCTCCACACACAAAGTGATGTGGAGATTGCCTTGTTGGGGCTCGGCAAGGCTAGCAGGTCGGCGGCCCCGTACTCTAGTGAGGAGGTTAGGGTAGGGTGATTGGGTGAACTAGAAGCCCGGAGGAGGGTGTGAAGGCACCTCCCCCTGGAGGAATTCAATCACCAGGTGGTAGGTGTTGGTGGAGGATGTAATGGCATTAGAGCAGGGGAGGAGTGCTAGGTGGCGCATTGGGCGCCGGGGGTAATCTGGGTAAGCGCACAATGGGAGGTAGGCGCCTTTGTCTGGTCATGCCACCCGGGCTTGGGTGGAGCTGACGGAGGAGCGATCAGGGAGCTGGGGGCGCCACATCCATGTGCCTCGATTCACCAACACCTAGACCGAACCCCCTGCCTACCACTATGTGCCCTTAAACCCACACCTACCCTATATAAGGCACATAGCGCGGTATTTTAACTCTTACTGGAAGGGCAGCAAGGGCCTTTAACCACACACCAACAAATATACCGAACGTACCCATCATGGCGTGCCCTTAACCACACATCTACACAGAACCCCCTACCCACCAGTCTGTGCTCTGAAACCCCCATCCACACCATATATAGGGTTGGACACCTGTCTTGGCTCCACTTCGACTATTGCTGTAGATGTACCAACATTTGGGCCTTGAACCCCACACTACCACCCCCAGAACCCCCTATACTCACCATTCTGTGCCTCTATAACCAGTCACTAACACCTACAGAGACCTGTGACCACCAGTCTCTGTGTAAAAAGGGACAGATGGGACAAGTAGGTGTAAACTGCACTCAGTGACTATCTTCGTATAGTGCACATGGCGCCTCTACAGAGTGTTTCTGTTCCGTCAACGAGAGCCCCAAATAGTACTCTGTATAATGGGATTGCATTTTGATTCTTTAAATTATGAGGTATAGTGGTGTTGCTATACAGTGCAACATCACACAATGTTCAATAACTTCCATTTTGGGCCTGAGGCAGTGGAGTTATTCTAATGTGTACTACATGTATAACACCATACATGTATTGCTTGCATTAAACAGACTAATAAATGAAACGTTATCTTGCACCAATTTATTAGAGTGGATAGTCAGTCCTGGGAGCATCAGAGTGAGCATCCAAACGGACGGAAGCCTTCTTCATAACACAGTGGGCATGCCTGAGGCTGTGGAATCCCTAATACCAGCTGTGTTCCCCACCACACTGGGTCTGACAGAGACGGATAGCACCCCCGATAGCCTCTCCACCCACCCCCGCCTCCAGCCCAACCCCTTCTGATCGCCGCCCCTCGCGCATATAATTGCCGCCGACCCTGGAACCACCCTCTCTGGATCCGATCTCCCCCTCCTTTCCATCTCCAACCTCTCCTCCAGCAAAGACCATGCCTCTCTGGCAGCTCCCAAATACCTCGCCATTCATCCCCCGATGGGGAGGCGCTTGCGAGCTGCTCTGGGAGCTGCTCCGCGACCACTCTAATCCGGTCCCCGCTGATGCTGTCAAAGGTGCGACCTGCTTCGGCGGGATGATATATTTAGGCTGAGATATTGAATGGTGTCTGCAATCTGTGCGGACTTCCTTTAGCAAATCTCTGACGGGGAGATGGATGAGGGATGACGTACAGCGGAATCTATGGGAATAATTATACGTGCGTTATTATATATTTATAGATGAGTCTAGCTGACAATGCCACACCGAGCGCTCTATCTTATTTACTTCCGTCGGAGGAGATTGCCTCCAATTACCATGCACAGTCGGGTGAGAAAAATGTATGATTAATCCGAGGAGAGTTGGGCATCCTTGTGATGTATTCGTCTTGGCGTATGCATGAACGTGTATTTATTCAGATTTCGCATCATAATGAAGTATGCACAATGTATGGAATAGCGAGCCTTTAATTCCTACAGCCATATGCTGTCAGGTATATGGGAGGAGACTGTGTTGATGGATAGGAATTCAGGGGCAGCCTATACCTGGACTGTCTCTCCAGCCGTTGGCTCCCGGGGGGAATGTATGGGGTGTGTCTGCCATAACTCATTTTCTGGACACGCCCGGGAGGGACAGAAATCGACACGAAGCACCCTACAATTGTTGTTCCCAGAGCCATCCCTGGAGTAGGTACAAGTGTGGTGGGGCCGGGGGAGGGGGTAGCTGCCTACAGACCAGGTGTCGTCACACACAGAGCCAACAGCTGCAGATCCCCAATTGATAGGATCCTTTACAGGTTTACTGCTTTCTTTGGTGGACGCTTGAGGTATCGGATTAAACAAGTTCAGCAAGGGTACTTTAGACTACAGTTGGTGTGTAGAACAAAGGAAACACACCGTGTATACATCAAATAGAGCCCTTTATACTACAGTTGGCGGGGAGAAGAAAAAAAACAGCTACAAATCAAAGATTGGTTGTGTGATTTAAATCACAGGTGACCCAGGGTAGTATGATACATATTGTATGAAACAGATGAATCATAGACATCTGATACTGACATCCCCCCATTCCCCCGATCCTCCCCATCCCCCTGCAGCTTGGCTGGTGAGCACTGCTTCGGAAGTAATGCCAATTCTTAAAATACACTCTTGTATTTAGTTTCAAATAAAACTAGATATTTCAATTTGTATTACCGTAAATTCTCGCGTAGGAGCCGCGGCTTGTACGCGAGTCAGACTCAGCTTTCTTTTGATACCAAACATGCCTATACAGGGTGCGGCTTATACAAGAGTTTTTATTAGTATACTACAGTACCAAAATCGCAATATTCAGACCCCCTCTGCGGCTTATATAATTTGTCAGAGTTAGGGGTGCGGCTTATACGCGAGTTAGGCTTATACGCGAGAATTTACGGTATGCTTTGACGTGGGCATTTATATGATTGTATGTTTCTGTACAATAGGTGAAAGTAAAAAAGCAATATACCTTTATACCCTACTGTTTAGCCAAACCTCCAGAAAAGGTGAATAGTTTTCGATTTCATCATCTTCTAGAGAATTCATTGTGCGAACATGAAATGGAAAGACCATTGATTTCAAAAGCAGCAACGGTGTCAGCGCAATGCAAACCGCAGTCCCTTTCGGGAGATGAGAGATATCCCCTGTCATTGTTTCTCTGTGTAAATCAATCCAGTTGCTTATTTCAACAGGGGGCTGTATTTTGCCACATTAAATACAGCGCTGGAAAGACAATACATTAGGTGTCCTATCAAAGGATCATTGTCTGAGTGTGTGGCTGTTTTTTTCATTTTTCATGTTCACCTGAAGCCGGTCGAAAGGTGATCAGCGCCAAAAGTGTAAGTTCCATTTCTCCGTTGTTGTTTGAGTAAACGTACACAGGATAGACACGCTCTTATTCAGTAATACGTTTTCTCCTGAATCCCAAACATCAGACTTTAAATACCATGACAAATTACACACTTTACGGGGTAAACTATTCTCATATCGGAAATAGAAAACAAGGTCAAAGTATGTTGAATGATCGTTTGTAAATGCTGATGTTGAGCACATCACTGCATAATATTTATAGAACATATTTTGAACTCTAGTTGAGCTCAAGCGATACATTCGATAAAAGACAACTTAAAATGACGATCTCATCCTGTTGAAGCACCAGGAATTGAACGTGTGAAATCTATAACTCATGAATACGAAAACTTTGGGTATCAAGAAAATCTGCTTGCTCTCCGATTTGAACAACTGATTAAATACCTATAAACTCTCCGCAAAAGCAGCCACCAATTTATCCTTATTGACTTTACACAGGAACGGAGGAAGCTGTGATGTATTAGGTGCCACTCCTGGGGAAATCAGAGCACAACTTCGGCCCTCTACTCTGACAGGGCTCAGCTGGTAGGCAGCTCGTTTTTTCCCCTGGCAAATACTCCATAATATGCTGTAATCATCCTGAGAGGTCTGTCAACGTCACTTCAGCAAACTTTCCACGTCAATATAAGGCGGATAATACCCGCTGGATGGTACAATACCCATGTGACACTGGCTCTGTCAACACAATCATCTCTGAGCTTCTAATTAGGAAGAAATCAGCATAATCTGATTTGATGCAACGATCAATTCACTGTAAAAACGTTATCTATCAAGTGACAGTGTATTCATACAAATCCATAGGATCCTTCATGCCTAAGATAAATTTGGGTCGTGAATGGGCAATTTAGGGCGGGACAATAGTGCCTTAATGCTAAACGGATCCTTTCACATACATTACCATGGCTGCAAATTATATCATCGTGCCACCATGCTAGACACACGAGGGTTATGGACTATATAATCACTTTACAAAATACACGATTTGTGTAAATAAGCCACCCATACGCATTGCGTTGTAGCAGACCCTTGATTTGGAGGAAGGAAAACTAAAGGATTACGTTAACTTATTGCGCCATAAGCCCCTATTGAAGCAAACACAAAGGGAAACCCTTAAAGATCATTTGCCAATACCAAAGGCTAATTAGGGACCTTATCATCGGTAAATAACAGAACGGGTGGCTCCACGGGAGACCGTCCTGTGATCCCCTGAGCTTTAATGTACTGTGTCTCTGGGAGCAGCAGTCGTAAAATACACGGCACTTTTCTAGGAAGGTCAATCTCAGAGCAGTTGACGCACCTTTTCTGAAGCCAAATTGCCTCCATTTTGGCTTGGGTGCCTGTGCTGCAGATAGTGTTTTTCTGCCTACCTACCCCCGGACAGCGACTTAAAGAGTAGGCGGGTCTATCACAGTGAAGCCAAGTATCTTGTGTGGAGGCGATCCACCGAAAGCAATAGTCAGTCTAGGAGAAGTGCCTCTTTATATCTCAGCTGGCCAACATTTTCACCCACTCTGTGCACATTTTACTTCTAGCCTTATAACAGTGGATGATTCCATCATCACGTGTGAGATGACAGAGTTTACCTCATAAGGAGACGGTCTGCTAAGAAAGTGTCCTTGCAAGAAGCTAGATGTCTGCAGTATTGAGTTATTCAACATTCTCATTTTGGTCCACAGAGCCGGAGGCAATATACGTAACTATGTATGGACTAGAAAAGACAATGAATTATTGATTTCTTTTTAAGTGGAAGGCCCACTCTTACCACACCTCCAGGTAATAACTTATTCCGGGTGGATTCCGTGGTTTAAGAGGAGGGGCACTAGTATGCTCCACATGGGCATATTGCGGCCAGAGAAACACCCCTTAAGGACACGGAGGACGAATGACGGTGGGCCCAAATGGCCAGCGTCGGCGGAATTTACATCAGCCGACAGGATTCAGCGGGCCTATTACGGACAAGAAATGTAGGGGATCGTAAATAATAGATGACAGACCGACCCGTGCCGTGATGAAGGACGCCCCGTAAGTCAGTTAAGGACGCCGGTCCCATCTTCTGCCTGAGTATGCGCGCTGAGGGGCTGCGCGGAGCCGGCTGTGCAGTGGCCTCTCAAGTTGAACCCAGCCACAAAAATAGGAAGACGCTAAAGACGAGGTCTGGGTGAGGTGTGATTTGTACTGCTTCATGGAGCAGGTCCTCCCTCAGTGTCATCCGTTATTTGTCCTACGCCCATTACACGACGAATCGTTTAGCAGCATTGGCACAAGGTGGATTAGTACCAGGGATGGGGCGACTGGCCACGGGGTAGGGGAACCCCTGACTGTTGGGTGAGGTTAATAATGAAACCATATTTCTTGGAAATCGTGAATACAATATGATTGGGAAATTGATTGTCGGTGGAAGAATTTATCGAGTCAAAAACCCATCATTCGAAATATACTATGGTACTTTTAGAAACATGGATACAGACCGGTAGATTTAAAGGTCTACCGACAAGATCTTAAAATGATATTCATGTGGTATCATAAGGCCAAGGAATCATCGTGTGTGGTGGGAAATACACACCGTACTATTACTACCCATCCAGTGGGGTGAACAAGAGATGCATCGTTGACCTTTCCTTTGACTTCCACTAATCAGTGTGGTCATTCCCAACCTGCTGACCATCTCTAACCTCTCTGCCCATTTTCCTTTGATCAGGCCGAACCTCTGATACCCATACTCCCTGTAGGATGCCCTTTACCAAGGTCACTGATGAAAGGTCAACGCTTGCGGCCTCACTTGTACCCGTCCACTAAATATCTATTGAACTGCCATTAAACAGCACTTGTGTAAAACCCGTCTTCTTCACATGGGTTGGTACACATGGTATCCAAAAAGAGCTTGCATGGCTTGCAGCATTCAGGTATATATTCAGGCAGTATCCATTTCAACAGTTCGGGTAGGATAGGGATGCCGAGCGTGACTGAAATCGCATGATGTATAGGATGGGAGCCTAGAATATAACACAAGAGAAGTGCTATAGTCAGTCAGAAAACAGATGAAGCAAAAATAGAATCCCAGACACTGTGGTTGGTGCTTCCTATAATATCATACACCACATAGTGTGGTATGAGTGAGGATCTGTATAAAAGGACAGCTGAATATCATCTCAGGTAAACGGTATAGGGTTGTACATTATTTATACCCTTTTTATGCCAGTTATATATTGTTTATTGCTGAAGTTGTCGGATCGATGACCTTATTCACTGGCGTTATGTGTAAACTGTAAACCACCGATCAAATTCATATTGTGTATTTCAGACAACGAGTGTGTGTGTGAGACTCCCGTGCTGACCATAAAGTAATTCGGTATACAGTTATGGAGGTTTGATTTACTTTGTTGGAGCTATGTGTGGTTTCTCTCAGGGGCATACATGAGTTGAAATGTGGCAAATCGATGCGGAGAGCCGAGCTAATATATTCTTAGTGTTTGTGTCAGGCGTAGTCCAGGTGATGCCAAACGTTGGTGGGACATCAAAACGGCCGTGACAAGGTGGGAGAACCAGTGGGCTTCCTCTGGCCACTGAACCTCAGATCACGTGCCAATAAGATGACACGTGATGTCCATCAGCTTCCCACGTCCTTTCTGCCCCATACTATCTCCATATTCTACACACCTATCTCCACTAACTAAACTCTTATTTATTTCTTCTTCGAACCAGTTTCTTTGGCTTGAGATGTAGTTAAAGTGAGTAAATCAAACAGAGGTATAGATTAAGAATTTGCAATGTAGAGTTAAAATTATGTTATTCAAGCTATGCCATTTGGAGGACTGAACTTCAACCAGTACTTTCCTCTTCCACATCAGACATCCGTGCCATATTTCCCAGCTTAGTGCAGCTTACTCTAGTCTCAATCCGC
Organism: Harmothoe impar; assembly: GCA_947462335.1. NCBI lineage: Eukaryota > Metazoa > Annelida > Polychaeta > Phyllodocida > Polynoidae > Harmothoe > Harmothoe impar. Next base: position 51,991,257 of record OX381704.1, read on the forward strand.
TATACACCTCAAGGCACACGTTTTCATTTTCAATTAGGTTTTATCAATTACTGGAGACCACTTTGGCACTTAACCGATCAGAATGCACCTATAGTGAGGCAGACATGCTGTTTTAAGTTGTTTACAAATGAGATTTAAACACTTACCATGATGCTACACAGGGGAACTATTTAAGGATACATTTGATTGGTAAGCATATTCCCCAATAAAGATACACGTTCCGTTAACACTAAAGCAGGTGTTGCTTAAAACACATTGTTCATTGACGACATTCTCCGAGTCATTACTCACTGTTAATATTTCTCTAGACACATGCCGACGTTTCCGGGGACACCCGTAGGTGGTCTGTCGAGCGCTATCTACGGACATTAGACGTGCTGTGATGGATCGGCAATATTCTCCAGTTCCGGACCCCGCGGGTATAGCCGTGAGCAGGGACCTCACACTACTCATATTGCTGTTCTATGTATAGATAAGGAGCATGAGGAAAGACTTGCAGGTCAGTGATGGGACTAACCACGAGTAATATTTTAGTCCCTTCTAAGTCGGAACATCGTTGATTATTGTTCCCTGTTTCGTAGGAATTAAACTGATGTACAAATCGCTATCCCATATATATATATATGGCATTCATCGATTTAGTAACTGAAGTATACCATGGTGCATCATAACTACTGGACAACGTGTCACATAGTACACTCATAAACATACATATCGTGAGAAAGACATGCATGCTGTCCGTATATGTGAAAGGGATTTGTGTTAAAATAGAGAAATATTAACCTCATTAACCTTCCATTTGCTCCATGTAAAGCACACAAGTACAGACCATTACATGATCAGAAAGAAGTGCAAGGAATATAGCGGACCTCTAGAGCACTCTGTATGGACTCTTTCAAAGAAAGCCATAACATCTTAAAGAGTATATCTTTGTGAAGAATTCCATTTGAATGAACATTTCTTCCACTTTGCCGACATACTACATCAAACCTAGGCGAGTTCAGAGAATTACATCCAATGGAGAAATGGTCGTTTTGTCTCCCTGATAAGTTTCCTTAACAGCCTACTCCTGAGGCAGATTGCAGTCTTTACCTCCGTAAGAGCTTCCCTTAATGTCTACGACTGTAGTATAGAAATTGCAGTCGCAACAGACACCGAATAGGATTACTGGAGGCAAACGGTTTTTGGGTTTATGTGTTCAATGTGAATTGACAAAAACACTTTACAAATTGCCGTACAGTGTCCTACTTCGCGACTGTGGGAATATTCTTGAATTGGATCAGTGTTTGTTAGAGAGCCACGAAACAGCCTCCGTCTCGAAATGATTTGCAAACCACTCAGCGAGTGTTTAAACGAGTCATTTACTCTGGTGGGGGAGGCAAAAAGAAACGTGAAACTAATAATCATTGGCTGCAGTCGGAAAATCACAGCTTGATACCTGGAAGCAGAATGGATGACAGTTATTTGCAACAACCCAGTAAAAAGGTCAATGCATCAGGTAGCGTACTCCAGTTTATTAAGGCACACACACTCACACCGACCTTCAAACGGAAACCCTACTGCATCTCCTAGACAATGAAATAAAGAGGTTTTTATATATCAGTATTCATGGATCCCAGGGGCTGGCCACAATCATGGGCTATCACAAAAGGGTTTGTCTATAATTGGCCTATTAGAGCTTGAACCAGGCAGCTGTAGTAACAACAGAGCCTTCAGCAATAGGGAGCAGTCTCTGATAAGGAGGGGGATTGTGCCTTTAGTTGCAGGAAGTAGGGCCTACAGTAGTGTAGTCGGCAATGGCGAGATCCTCTCATCACCTCTATGTACTCCCTCCCTCTGCTTGCCGTATGGCCTAGGAATAATGATGAAACATGGCCTTGTTATAGACTGCACCTGAAGGTCTCATTTCCTTGTTGCATTCACACCCGCAGTCCATCGAGCTGCTCGTCGAGCTGCTCGTTCATCAGGTCCCCAGTGGTTGGGCACGAATCGCCACACTCCCCTTTTAGGCAGAGCAGCTTTCAACCCAGCACATCATGGGCGAGCAGCTCTGGGTGAGCTATTACTGCTGCAGGTCAGGAAATGACCTAGGTCCGTTTTGCACCCCTCGTCACCTCCTGTCACTCAGTGCCGGAGATTTGACGGAACTGCTCCTGTGGCCCTTGTTGTTAGTCTGCGGTCAGACACGTCAGTTGGTGAATGACACCTGGGCTGACTGAGCACCTGTTGCCCTGTAGTGCTACCGTAACCTGGTAGGCCGGGGAGGGGGTGGGGGCGGGGGGATCATTAAAGTAGTCGTCCCTAACATGTGCTGGGGGGTCCTAGCTGACCAATACAGACGTAGTACCTACTGCAATAACGAGGAGATTGACAGTTTCTGACAATATTTTCAAACAAATGTTTGCTCTGTTTGTGTAGGAGAAATGTATTTTTTGGCCCATGTCACGTGTGACTGCTGAAGTGTCCCATGCAATAGGTGGTATCTCCAATAGGGTCCCACTCAGTGATTCTGCCTTCACGCCTATATGGCTTCCCATGTGGCTTCGGTCCTCGCCTTCGCTGCGCATTAGTCATGGGAACCTGCAAATGGCAACCTCCTGAGCATCGAGTGCTCTGCTCTCTGCTCACCCGCTAACCTTCACCGCCTCCCAACTGCAGGACACCCCTGCCTATCGGGCCCCGTGATGGGGGCGAGAATTAGTTGGTCTAGTGGCCCTGCCTGGTCAGCTACCCACACACACCCGTCCTCTATCATAATGGCCAATTGGACGTGGCAGTGATAGGATTTGGTGGCTTCCCAGCAGACCGTGCCACGTAGGCATTGGAACCCGGCAGTGACAGAGTGGTGAGGCTCACTCAATCAGGGGGAATACATTCGTTTAGCCATGACCTTACGTTCTACATTCCAATTAGGCATCGGCTTTTTATGTGCCTAATGAATAGCGGCAGCTGAAGTGGCTATTTATAATTATTTCCTCTCTCGTCCAACACTTATCACTTCACACAACTCACTTAACATAATGAATTGATATTGTAAAGCTCATGTAAAAAGGCACGACCCAAGGACAACCAGATGGTCAAGAGGAAATGACATTTATTTCTCTTCCAAATGTTAGGCGTTAGTTTGTAATATGGAGCCGGGTAGGGTGAAATCATATAAGTATACTTCATGTATCACACACTGCAATTTGGGACAGATCATAGAACACGGTCTCCAGGACTTTCTTTCCAAACCGATCACATTTTGCCGTTGACTAGATTGTAAATTGACAGTTTTCCATAAGAAAGTGGTGTCAGGCAGCTATATCTAGCTTATGTTATATAGGGATACTTTTCGAACCACAATATATACTCTTCTGCACAAGGGACCTACTGAGTGATCTATACAAGTTCTCTCAAGAAAGGTGATAGCGAACTTGGTACTTTTGTGGGGTCAAGTTGCTCAGTGGGCACAGCCTTTTTTTTTAAAATCTGGTACTGGCGAGATAAGTATAGATAAGTACTGTCATAATGGGTACCGATTAACGACTAAGAATTCCGCAGTGACGGCCAGGGAATTATTTTATTGGTCTAAAAGGTCCCTATATGGAGGGGGCAGGCATTGCTGAAATGACCCCTGGACCTGAAACAGAGTATCAAGACCCCTCCTCTCCCCAACCTCCCCTCCCACTCCACCCCTGTCAAGTGATGATTGATGACAAGGCACTACATGGTGAGGCTGATTCACATTCACCATGTTGAGTCTATTTGCGGAATATTGTTCAGCAAAAGGGATCCGTCCGACCCTGGTTTTATATTACCACCAAATTGAATCAGGGGAGCATGGGTCTTGAGCCCTCTGAATATCAGTTTCCATCCTTGCTGTAACAATATCCTGCACTGTCTGATCGAGTTGTCTTTGCGTTGTGTATCTCTGTTGATAGACGCCATGGAGGCATGAAAACCCTGGTACCCGATACCTATATACACAATGGTATATAATATTATATGTTTTACTTCCAACTCTCCATAATGTGGACAAAACTTCGATATTACGGACATAATGGTGCATTAAAGCATATAATATTGGGGTAGGTTTAGCATTGAAAGGTATCAACCAAGGCTCTATTGGCTGCCAGGTTGACCTAGGGTTTAGTGACCTAGGATAGGGTTTATTATAATATAGAATAATGGTGGGGATGGCAGGGTAAGGAGATGGGGTTCGCTTTGATCTCAAGACAAAAGCCAATGTGGGTCAAGCTGCATCTGGCGGGTAGGAAATTGTTTTTATATCTCAGCCATCCATCATTGCCTGCCCCACCCTACGCTATCCTGCCAAAAGGCAAAGTAATCAATGTTTGATACCAAGACGGCAATCCAACCCTACACCCCAGATGCTATAGGCCAATGCGGTATCTACTGGATATATTACCCCAGGGACCCAATTTTCTGACCCCTCCCGGGCTGGATTAGCCGCTCCTTGCTGTGGAGGAACTAATTGTACTCCCCAGCCAGTCCAGTTGGTTCTAATTTCCCACTGCGGCTAGGGTATGGGTGGGAATTGGTTGGTTCCCAGGGTGTTCGGTGAGTGAGTGGCAATGGGCGGGGGATCTGTGTGCCCCGATAATAAGCCTGGGCTTATTTCCTCCAGGAGCTGGGCCCCATTGATCTTTGTTTCGATTTCCACCCTTGCCGCTACCCCCAAACCCACCCGCCTCACCCCTACAGGCCACTAAAACCAAATTAAGCTGCAAACTCGAGGCCTGCAGAGTGTTGGAAGGGCCAGACCCACTGCAGGTTGGCTGCAGTGAGCAGGGAAGCCCCTGTGGTGAGCTGTATTTAACTGAATATGGACTAGCACGGTAAGCATCGCAGGCACAAGAAGAACAATGATGAATTTTCGGTGACCCCTCTACATATCACCCTATGCTGCTCACCCTACCCCTCCCTATAAACACACACAGGCACATAATACTTTAAGAAGCTGTAGGGTGAGCATGCAAATCACGGTGCACCAAAAACTCCAAATAATGAAGGCCAATTCTATGAGCAGGGGGTTACGATAAATCCTAGCCATTCATTTGATTAAACCGCATCGACAAAGAGCATCTTACACCCAGTCAATAATGAAATTGAAGTGCTATGTGAAGTGCTATGTGTCTGGTCCATTTTGTACAGCCCTTTCAAAAGCCAACTTTTCTCATGTTTTTGCTTCCTGTAACCTCCATCCCTGACAGCTAATTACCATGGAATAAAAAACGGAAATAATTGATGCCGTTAAAGGGGCTTACCCTTTACAGCCAACCAGAATATTGCCTCCACGTTAAACTGCCACTGCTACAGGAGAGTCGCTATCCGGAGTCCCTATATGCTTACACAGAAGAATGCATGCAGAGGACAGCCTTCCTTCTGTACTACCCTTACAAATGTATTTCTTGTGATATTGTGTATGTATATGCAGGCTTGCCTTACATATGACACATTGTGTATATGGTGTGTGAGCAAGGTTCTCGTGGTAATTAAGTCTCAGCTGGCTGAGGGGGCTTAGCAATAACGACACCCGCATCTATAATAATCTCCATATGAGTCCTCTAAGAGTATGATTTCATCTCCTCTACTTTTTCTTAGCGTGTAACAGCATTACATCAGAAATCCCATACAATCGTCTATGGTGGTAACGTTATCACCAGTCTACATTCACTGAGCAGCTTGTGTTCATATATATGTTCATGCATAGTGAGATCCTCCTTTCAAATGGAAGGAGAAATCCCACAACCGAAAAACATTCTTCTCTTAAATGCATTGAGAACAAAATTGACAATGTTGGCATTTCCTTTTGAAGATGTGCAAGATATAGCGCCGGTGGAGCAACTACAAGTTAATCGTCCATGAGTGAGGCAGAGGGCTAGCTACCCCAGGGGTTGGAGTATACTGCCCATCTGATACAAAGGATGGGGTGGTATTGGGTGGTGGCGGTGTAGCTGACGCTTAGCAGGGAGGCCTTAATACCAGCAGCGGTAATCTCATTCCAGGCCGGTATTGGGTGGACACTGGTGGGCCTTCCTCTCCCTCAATGCCCAATGTCCGGACCGCTTACCGCCCTGGCGCTAATTCACCCCACCTCCTCCCCACCAGCACCCTGCCCCTCCTACCCCCTCTGCTACACTTCAGCCACAATTTTACTGCTGCCGCCCATTCGGCGGCCGTCCTTATCGGGCGACAGGCAATCACACTCGGCGACAAAAGTTTGTGGATAATCGCTACCAGCTGCGTTAGTCGGGGAGGCCGGGCGCCTTAGATAAAGGTTGGAGGGAATTGACGTGCGGGAGGGAAATCATTGATGCGGGAGTAGTTCACTGCAGAGCGTCATCACCTGGGGTGCTGGGCTTGTAGGGTGGACGGGAAAAAGTAGGGGGAGGTAGGGGGAGCCACTGTTGCTGCACATGAGCTATGCAGGCTTATCTAAAGCATGTGGGGGGCATTGGGAGTTTAGCCGCCGTCCATCTTATTGATAGAAACAACACCGGAGTACCTCCTTAACTGGGGGAAGGCCCAGTCGTGATTTAGAAGACAGCAGTGGCTTCCTTGGGCTTGATGTTAGACTTTGGAGGGCTTTGGGGACTGGGCGTCTCTAAGCAGGAAGTACGACAGTCCTGAAGCCAAACACAACGTCACCGGCTGCGGACGTCGGCCCCGGCCCGTCAACCCAATCTATTGTTGGTGATTGGCCTTTTCTCCCCTGGGACGCCCGTTGATAGTACACCCCAGATTGGTCGGCAACAATCGCGGCATAGCCTGGCACTGGGGACGTCTAGATGCCTGCCCCGGCACCAAGGCCCTTCTCCATGCCTGCATGCAGCTTGTTCCAGCTGCCAGCTTGTACTGCTTCCACAGGCGCCGCCCCCTCCATGCTCACCTCCACCCTGTCAAAACTTGCCTTATCGCCGCTAGGTGGCACACGCGTCAGGGTCGTGACCTTGTTGGCGGCGCGCAGACTCAGGGCGGGTATGGCTGCTGGATTCCAGCAACCATAACGTCGCTGGTTCTAGATGAGGAAGCCTCCCATGGGGGACTAGCGAAGGCATGCTCTTGTATAAAACAGGACCTGCAAAATGAAACCGTACACTGCCGTCCTCCCTGCACCCCTTCTGACAGGGGCCAAGCCATGTCCCTACTGCCTCCCTTCCACGGTTATTGTTGCCCAGGTCATTTTTACGACAGGTCATCATTCCAGTGTCCAATGTTCACATGGTCCCTAGCGAATGACAGAACACTTCTCTAACTGAATAACCCGAGTACCAAAGTGCCGATCATAAAAGAGCATTGCCGCTATAGATCAACAAGGTGTCGATTTTTAATGACTGACAGATAGTCATGTCCTGTGATTCAATGGTCCCTGAGAGATATAAACAGCCCCTAAAATTTATCTCAAAGAGATGTAAAAGCTAAATTAGTATCCCACACTGGACATCTTCTGAAGCTGGGCCCCATTTCCAACCATAAAATAAGGTTTAATAAGCTGCTGTGAATCAAACATCACATTATGTATTCCTCCATATGCCATGAATTCTTCATTGTTATCCGAGTATCATTATGGACTTCTTTTATACAACGACAATACATATAACCCCATGGGTAGGTCGTATATAGGACTTTCGGATCCAACTGGAGAACTCCACCTATTAAATATTCACGTTCATCTGTTTTCAAAGCACTCATCATTGCGTTCTTATTGAGTGTCATGGGATATAGGCTTTATTCAAATAACCTTTAAAAACGTTCTCATTTGAAACAGAAAATTACCCAGTTCCATTTTAATTTCTCCAAGGGGCGGATTCCTCAAATACATGAGTCCGCCGGGGCCTTAAGAGGCAGAGGGCGCTGTTATTAAGGGAATGACACAACGTTGGCTGAAACAGACTCCTTAATCATCTACGCTTAATAAAAGTAACACTAGCTTCAAACAATTAGCATTAAATGAACCTTACAGCAGTATCGTGTATACAAATCTACATTGTGCGTGTCCCCTATATCAGTTTCTAATGTAGCTTATACTCTTAATTCAGAAAGGATTATTTATATGACTCATGATTACGATCCTCAATGGGACGTTAGTGATACGTATCAGGCAATATGTCCATTAGACTTAGGGAAGTTTAGATCCTTGCTACACTTATCCTTCATAATTAAATGGCGTTGCATCACTCACTTAAATGAGTGATTGTAGATTGTACCGCTGTTCAGTGAAAATGATAATGACACATCGGTACAACCACCTCATGTAATCGGTATATATATGTAAAGCATCTTATTGAGGGATGTATGTTCGTGGGCACCCATGTATGCACAATGTATGCAACTATGTGCGATGTCTGGTAGGATCAATGTCTACTATAGCATTATTTCTCTGTGGGTGGTACTCAACAAGAGGTGTAGAAGCAAATCTTCATTGGGGAGGGGGGGGGGGGGGCAGGTGGGTCCACTCCAACCAACTTTAAACATTGGACTTGATGCATAATGTAGTATACACGCTTATATTAGAATTGTAAAGAAAGGTAGCATTTGAGCCCTCTATACTTCTGATTGGGGGCCCATGCCTATCTGTCATCACTTTTTCCCATATGGGAGCGGTAAGGGTTGGAAATCTGCAGTACACTGATAATAAAACCTATAGTCAGTACTGACTATACCATCATATTTTGACCCCTGTAGTCAGGGTACTATACAACTTAGTCACATATTAGTCATAAAGATAGTCAGTAGTGACTATATGTGGATCACACAAATTGATGATGTCACAGGAATGTGTGCACAGGAAACAGTTAGGATTCAAATTTGAATGGTCCATGGACTTCAGGTAGGCACATCCTTTCCTAAACCACTGTTCTATGGATATCCCTGCTTGTTATATGTTATGTTACAGTTGACTATGACAACTTAAGATGTTATAGGGTGCATGAGTTCTCATGTTTGATAGAGTTATCATGGTAATTTGTTCCAATTTTGATAACATAGAAATGTATGTCTAGACTGACAGAGCATGATAGGCCTACACAGGAGCCTGTCACCTGCTCTGCCTCATCATAGCCTGTCCCCTGGCCTGTCTTATCCTAGCTTGTCCCCTGCCTGCCTTATCCTAGCTTGTCCCCTGGCCTGCCTTATCCTAGTCTGCCCCCTGGCCTGCCTTATCCTAGCCATGCACCTGCCCTGCCTTATACTAGCCTGTCCCCTGCCCTGCCTCATCCTAGCCTGTCCCTGCCCTATCCTAACATGTGCCCTGCCCTGCCTTATCCTAGCCTGTCCCTGCCCTGCTTTATCCTGGCCTGTCACCTGCCATGCCTTATCCTAGCTTGTCCTCTGGCCTGCCTTATCCTAGCCTGTCACCTGCCCTGCCTTGTCCTAGCCTGTACCCTGCCCTGCCTTGTCCTAGCCTGTCCCCTGCCCTGTCCTGCCCTATTCTACTAGCCTGTACCCTGCCCTGCCTCATCCTAGCCTGTCCCCTGCCCTGCCTTATACTAGCTTGTCCCCTGCCCTGCTTTATCCTAGCCTGTCCCCTGCCTTGCCTTATCCTAGCCTGTCTCCTGGCCTGCATTATCCTAGCCTGTCACCTGCCCTGCCTCATCCTAGCCTGTCCCCTGCCCTGCCTCATTCTAGCTTGTCCCTGCCCTACTTTATCCTAGCCTGTCCTCTGGCCTGCCTTATCCTAGCCTGTCCCCTGCCCTGCTTTAGCCTAGCCTGTCCCCTGCCCTGCCCTGCCTTATATTAGCTTGTCCCCTGTCCTGCCTTATCCTAGCCTGTCACCTGCCCTGCCTTATGCTAGCCTGTCCCCTGGCCTGCCTTATCCTAGCCTGTCCCCTGGTCTGCCTCATCCTAGCCTGTCCCCTGCCCTGCCTCATTCTAGCTTGTCCCTGCCCTACTTTATCCTAGCCTGTCCTCTGGCCTGCCTTATCCTAGCCTGTCCCCTGCCCTGCTTTAGCCTAGCCTGTCCCCTGCCCTGCCCTGCCTTATATTAGCTTGTCCCCTGTCCTGCCTTATCCTAGCCTGTCACCTGCCCTGCCTTATGCTAGCCTGTCCCCTGGCCTGCCTTATCCTAGCCTGTCCCCTGGTCTGCCTTATCCTAGCCTGTACCCTGGCCTGCCTTATCTTAGCTTGTCCCCTGCCGTGCCTTATCCTAGCCTGTCACCTGCCCTGCCTTATGCTAGCCTGTCACCTGCCCTGCCTCATCCTAGCTTGTCCCTGCCCTGTTTATCCTAGCCTGTCGCCTGCCTTGCCTAATCCTAGCTTGTCTCCTGGCCTGCCTTATCCTAGCCTGTCACCTACCCTGCCTTATCCTAGCTTGTCCCCTGGCCTGCATTTTTCTAGCCTGTCCCCTGCCCTGCCTTATCCTAGCCTGTCCCTGCCCTTTCCTAGCATGTGCCCTGCCCTGCCTTATCCTAGCCTGTCCCCGCCCTGCTTTATCCTGGCCTGTCACCTGCCCTGCCTTATCCTAGCTTGTCCTCTGGCCTGCCTTATCCTAGCTTGTCCCCTGCATTGCCTTATCCTAGCCTGTCCTCTGGCCTGCCTTACCCTAGCTTGTCCCCTGGCCTGCCTTATCCTAGCCATGTCTACCCTGCTGAACCTTGACCTGCCTTCAGTACTTCAGTTTCCCTTATTTCTCATGATTGACTATATCTATTAGTCATAGTGACTACTTTAGACCATGAAACCATTAAATTCATAGTCACTTGACTATATAGTCCAAATCAGCCGATTTGATGGCTGACTATAGGTTGACTATATGACTAACTTACTATAGACATAGGTGACTAACTTGGTATAGTCGTTTTTGCTACATTCATGTGACTATAGAAATGTAGTCCGTAGTGACTAACATTTCCAGGTCTATTATTATCAGTGTACATGTATCATATTTTAGTCTTGACAAATTGTTGTTCCCCTGCCCCCCCCCCTTTTTTTTTTCCTACGCCACTGAATATAGATGCTATATGTATTAACTTATTATGAGTCGGATATTGCAGCAACAACTAATTCATGTTACCTGTATTAAATTATATACAGGTATTAAATACATGAAGATTTGAGCCCTCATGCCATCCTTAAAAGTTTAATCAAACTAAGGCCAGCCTCAATGGTCACCTAGAGTACAGCAGTGCAGCAGCTATTTATTTTTAGGATGTGCGGAACGGCGGTAGGGCACGGAGGTGGCCGATAGGACCTATCATTAGACAACTACATCCTTGTTGGGTCTGCCGTTACTAAAAACACCCCAGAAAGATTAAGGAGGCAATCGTGCCAAAGAAAAAGACTGCACAGCTAATTTCCCATCTCTGATCTCCTCGGGGATCCAAATATAATTGATACCCCATAACCCATGTGGAGGCGGTGGTGTGATCCGTAACACTACTGTCGGTGGGAGTTGGAGATGAATGTGCTTAGAGAGGAGTGGCGCGCTGCCCTTTCTGTCTGCCCCCTGGGGCAGGATGGACACCATGTTCTAACAGCATTCTCCTTTTATCGAAATAACATCCCTGTGGAACTAGCCGCAGCCAAGGGCTGACGCGTCGGCAACAAAGGTATCCGATAAGGCCTCCACTGGCTCCCCCTAAATAGGTAGGGGCGGGACCTTGGGGAGGGGATAGGGTTTGTGGGGGTGGGTAAGGAGTAAGGGCACCTGTAACTGGACTGTCCGCGTCGGGGCCATCAAGATATCATCCCCAGGCGCGTTCTGGCGGGCGAGGGGGCTAGAGCTAACTGATGAGCAAATATCGACCCGTCACCATGCCCCTGATGTTTACTTGGGCTCTTCTGACAAAATACTGACCGCTCGCAGAAGCTTTTTTTGGCAAAACAGAGAGGATGGGCACACTCTGTGGGAAGGGTGAGGGTGCACCTCGTGAGTACCCATGGTCAGTATCCTCGTCTCCTGCTCCCGTCAGCCGTGGTGCACCACATCACAGGATTCTCAGTGGGCAAAAATGTGAATGAGCAGGTCAAAGGCCCTCCCCTCGTTACTACTCACCACATCAGGCTTGTACACGTGCCCTGGGTAAGCATATACACATGTTCTAAACCCCACCTTGAACTGGGTGGTTTTAACGGCGTGACAATCTCTGAAGGGTATGTTTCGACAGCAGTCTATATGACCCCTTTCAGGTAAAATATGTTATAGCGGATATGCAGTTCCTGATGCTAGTTCCTGATGCTAGTCCCCGATGCTAGTCCCCGAGGCTCTCCCTACAATGTCTGCCCCTGTCCAATGCTAGGGATGGCACAATTGGGGATGTGTTTATTGCAAATACAGAGGGAATCAATGGCATTAATGTATAGGCATTTTATACAACTCACGTATGATGTTGGAAGTAGGGTACCCGGTATATGATAGGAATTTCCTATATCTAGTCGACTGGCACATCAATCAAATTAAGTCACTAGACACTACCTTCCAGTTCATAGACGCACCATTTTTCCACAAAAGCTCATTTGACACAAATAGGATATTCGTTAAATTGGTTTGATGAGATGTAAACGGATATAGTTCAAAACATACATCGGTTACATATACATGAATATAGTGATTGAGTGATTTGTTTAACGTCCAGACGTACATCAAGTACCTCACGGGACATCTCAAGTTGGCAAGGAGTCATCCACAAATAGTGGTAGTCTGCCTGCAGTAGTAGGACAGGTATTTATATGCTGCTTGCCCAATACAGCAGTGACCGCATCTATGGATGATCGAATCTATGAAATGAATGACTGCATCTATGAGGTGAGGGAGAAAACCGCTACCGGGGCACGTCCCCTACTTTTTTCAAAGGATAGCAAGTGTTCTTTTATTTGCCTGGTCCTACCTACCTGGGCTAGTATTATTGTACAGGGCCAGACAAACCATGGCCTTTGATATCTCAGACATGGGTCACTGAGGAGGGATCCCATGCCAGACCACCAGCAAGAAGGCCCGGGCCCGCGCATATGGGCAGTGGTTGCCAAACAGCTTACGTGACTGATCACAGCAGTAAGGCGCGAGACCCCTCAAATTTTGTCGCCTTTTACGAATCCGGTATGCCCATTGGTATTGTGGAAGGCTCCCGATGAAGTTATTCTACTCCTTCATGCCCCCATTATGAAGGTCCCCACTAACACAGGGGGAATATACATGAATGTATAGAACACACAAATGGCCCCAACACAATGGAAGTGTTGAAAATAATTTTATGTATAGTGTCTGTTAATACATGCACTATAGGAAGTCTTTAATTGGGAAGTGAGCGTTAAAAAACATAATTCGTCACAGTAAAGACTTGTGCACAACTCAAATGGTTCAGGCTCCAAATGGGCTTATTCCATTATGGCATTGATTTACTGTTTGCTTGTACGTTTAACATCTCATATTTCGTTCAACTGGGTATAACGCTATTCCCAACTGAGGGAAGTATGGCAAGCCGTAAGGGAGTGATCATGTTTTAATAACGGGGGGGGGGGGCTCGGTGGATTTCCGCGCGGGTTGATTTTTTTTGGTCCCCCACGGGAGGGGTCAACATTTTTTTGGTCCCCCCCTCAGGCAAGTTGAAATTGAGCGCAGCAGACCCCTTTGAGCTATAGTAAAGCGCTGGCTTTTTCACTAAAAAAGGGGTGCAATTTTTTTGGTCCCCCCTCCCTTCAAGGGGTCCAATATTTTTTTGGCCCCCCCCCCAAATCCACTAACCCCCCTGTTGTTAAAAAATGACCACTCCCTAAACTGCAATTACTACATGCATGGCACCAACCAGTATGTCGTAGTTATTTTGGCATACCCTCAGCCACTCGTGAGTTATCTATTGTGTATAACTATATTAGGTACAATGTGGTTGAATGGTAGATTCTAGGGTAGAGATGCGGCACCAGGTGTTCTGTAATATTTGAACCCAAAGTGACGGCCCTGGTCGATAACTTCCAGTGACGGACGTGTACGAGGTGTCACATATTATGTCATAGTTAATCCCAATGCGTTTTTCATACTGACGGCCTGTTCAATATGCACCGGACTGCACCATAGGAATCAGCCAAATACATTAGGTTAAAGGCGCACATCTCGGTACCCCTCCGGCGACAGTCGGAGTGGAGTCGGGACAGGTACTCAGCCTTATAAATAGGGGCGGTGGGGGCTTAGGTACCAGTTGATGTATCATGTATCTCGTCTGAATTTTCGAGAATAAATCATTGTCATTGATACGGTTGGGTAAAACTCCTGCAAATTGCCGTGCCATTTGCAGAAATAATTAGAGCATATATATTTAATACATATTTATACTCCTTGTATAACAGCAAGATATGTCAATACTTTTTGTTAATAACTACTGTTATAAACAAGGTAAATGTAGTGAGGAGTCACCTCCAACGGTACTTACTCATTATCTCTTCGTACTCGTGCACATCAAGTCTACACGTTAATCCAACCAACTTGATATTCCTCCTGCAAAGTGAAAGATTGTATTTTGATCATTAAAGCAAAGATATTATGTCTTTGTGATGTGTTATCAAGTTTCATATTAGGGTTGGCTATGACAAGCATTAAGGTACTAGATCAAAGAAAATGAATGTGAGACAAAATTACTACAGGTCGTGTATGATAAAAGATGAATCTTCTATCGCTCGATGGAATTGAATCTTTAATTAAATCCTTATTTAAGACACATTGGCCGAAATGCAGATTTGATATACATGCATCCACATAATAATTTCTACCGTCACCCCTTTACGGCAGAGACAAAATGAAATATTCATATGAAGTTTCTTCATTATGTCTGATTGTCTCACTGCAGCATTTCTATGAGTCATGTCAGTACATTGTAGCCATATGATGACAGAATGGGCTACATCTCACATTAGTCGTCCTCACTTAGAGGCCTCGTATTACATACGAGGCGGGGCGGGCCCCAATGATCTATTATATTCCGTCGTTCCTTTGAGGCTCCTTTTCATCATAGATCTCCCATCCCGGGCGCTGCACCCCACACCAATGATTAAACACTTATTTAGAGACATATCACACTAGAGTCACCTACCCCCTAGTGATATCCATAGAACAGCGTTGGGAGTGGGCGCCTGTGGGAATATGCATAATTAGCAGACACTGCTGTAATCAGAGATATGTATTCCTGGGGAACGGCAGCCTGAGTAAACGGCAATTTAATCATAAAGGCAATCAAGGACTTCCTGCCGGGATACCAATGCTAAAATGAGGACATAAGCGCGGGTGCCATTATGTATGTGTTAAGTGAGCCGAAGGGGGTGCAGTGCAGGAACCCAGTGTCCTCATATCGTTCTTCTTATCCACGTGCCGGGGCCCGTAGTGGGGCTTCAGGGGGCGGACCCCGGATTATGTAAACAGGCGCCAAGCCGCAATTTCCTGGCGCACCGTGCCTTATCAGTGCGCATATCGCACCCTGTGCACCTCGCCAGTCTCCTCATGCATTGTGCTGCAGATGATGCCTGGCAGGGGGCAGCCCACCACCGCCTATATACTCTAGCCTTGTAGGTGAATATATGATAAGAATAGCGGAAATCTGACCCTGCAGCCGTGCACGAGGCAATATCTAGAGGCTATCAGCGGCCGCCGCCCACTGCCCCCAGACAATTTCCGTGGCTATCTCCACCATGGACATGCCGCTACACACTACTGCCGATTCAGGGTGAGCGGTGAGCAAACTCAAGTTCAGAAACGAGATATTATTGTGGAGACATCGCTGCATGACTATATAGCTACTTATATATAGGGTTGTGATCTATATTTCAGCATGGGATAATTGAGATACATGCAGCTGTAATTCAACCTTCGTACACGACATATAAGGGACTGCGACGGCCATGTTATAGACGTCGTTCAATACCATCCTGTGGGGCGTACCGGTTACCCCTACCATGGTCGTTATTTAGATTCATGCACCTAAGATCTGCCTCATAGCGGCAAATTACTAATCTATGTGAGGGAGATTATCAACACCTCAGGCCACTGCTGCCTGTCCCACGGCCTCTCTAACACTACAGTAAGCGCTCTGTTACAGCCAGCATTACGTAAATCACTTTAACATCTGCCACATCCTCTCCCACATTTTGTGCCGCCCCGGTCCCACTAGCCTGTTTCCTCCTTATGCTCAGTCCCTTCCCCCGTCCATCACCAAGCCACCACTGACTGGTGCGGTAACAAACCTATCATTTCGCGTCACAGCCCGCCCACTAGCCGCCCCCTAATAACGTGTATCAGCACCACCAAGCGGCAGTTAGGTGGGGCCGTGCCCTGACCACCAGAGCCCCCCTAGGCTGACAAAAGACTGTACATCGGGTCGGCATGGAGGTCAGGTTTGTAGCTGAGATGCAGGCAGACTGTCTGTCTGTCTTGTCCATTGTGCTCAGTTGAGGTTGACAATTGATATGCGAATGGTTTAAATAATTGTCATTATTGCAAGACGAGCTGTCTACCTAAGTAGAGGAGATGCATGTGGGTTGAGAGAAAGGTCACTCATGTAACATGAGATACCTAATAAGTAACTTGAGTTGCGTGAAGTTCACATTTCATTTCCTTGCTTTCGGAGACTGACTCAAATGTAGCTGTATACTGGTATATTGTATACTGATCCAAGGGGGCGATCGTGAGTGATTTTGCTACAGACGTTATTACATGGAAGGAGTGGACTTACAGTACTAGAATCTCAGAAGTTATATTGTACATGTACCACAGTTGGCCGGTAGAACAAAAGAAACTGCTTGTCTGTATAACATGTACAACCCAATCAAAAACCAATCACCATGGGTATAAGTCAGATATAGAGATGCATAAGTGTTAATAGCTTTGGCCAATGCAACATAATTATCCTCAGCTGGTGCCTTGTACCTATTCTTATCTCATAACACGTATAAAGCGGCTCACTTGTACCTTATCTATACTACTTAAATCGGGCAAATTTTACTTGGCACCAGTCCGTAGGTAAAATAGATATACGCGGAATGTGATAGGGGCAGAGACCGGAGATATAAAGGCATGGGTTTGGCGCTGTAATGGGTTGGCCTGTAGTGGTAGAGGACGGGCGGGCTCGGTACACTACAGACTGCCACCGGAAAAGGAGCATGATTACCCAAGGCGAAAAGGTCAGCGGGTCCGGGTCTGGTAAGAAACTGATTGTTGCCTTTGTGGGCTCGGAATGACTGTGTGGTATGCGGGGGTTGCCTTTTAAGCCCTGCCTCCTTGGCCTACCCACCCACCCAAACACACAGAAAGGGGCCACCCACTACCGCCTTGATCAGGCCTCAACAGGGCCAGACTGGAGATGCACACAAAGTGCGGTCGGCGTCCGGCGTCCTGAAGGAATCGGCGTTAACCCCAACAGTGCACCCCTTACCTCCCTCCTCCTCCCTCCTCTAAACACGACGTCCACTTGAGGGATGGGCTGACGCCGGAGCCGCCCGTCGATAACTTCTGAAGTGGGTCCTGGTGCCGCCGGAAGTGGGTCCGGGTAACACCGGAACTTCTCAATGGGGACGCAGCCGCTGAGACGGGCCGTCACAATGAGCAGAAAGTTCCTTCAAAGCGATCCTCTTCAGCAAACGTCCCCTTTCATGGCCTCTGGAAGTTTTTCTCTGTTCCCTTTTAACTGTGGGAGTCCGCTACATGTATTTATGGAGAACCTAAGGCTTAAAGAGTTTCTATAGATGAAGACTACTGAGGGCTCTCCTCGATAGAGTACACAACCACTTAGACTATATGGAACGCTTCGCATAGTATATGAGGTACAGACAACTATCTTATTGCCCCATATGGAAGTCTGTTGTGAAACTTATTAAAACCTGTATCATACAATGCTAGCCATTGCAAGTTATTAAAATATAGCATCCCCCTGTTTTAGCATTGTTTCTTGCTTTCCTGGATATACAAACAGCTCATCTACACAATATGGAACCACTGAGGCTCTCCTTTGGGACAACATATACATGTATCGTGCTTATATGCCCATATACGGTAGGCGTGATGTTTCAACAGTCTGTAGAACAAGCTGACATGTCGCCGTACAGGGTAGGAAGAGGCACGCTCTAGATGGGTAGATCATCAGTCGGAGGTAAGCAGCTGACCCCTTAAGGGCAGACGGCAGGTGGCAGCCTCCATTTATAACCCAGGAAGATGAGGCCGGGCAGCCGAGTGGATGGCCTTAGGCAATGCAACTTGGAAGTAACAGCCGTGTCCTCAATAATGACTTGGTACCAGCGGCGACGTCTTCCCCTCTTTGACTAATGCGCAGGTCTCTGAATGGACTGCCTCGGTGTCGGTGTCAGGGGCTGCTGTATGACAGCTGGAGAGGCTCCAGGTGACGCCTGCTAAAGGGCACATTTTACTCGCATCGCCTGCAGTATAGGAGTGTCTTGTTCCTGTATACTACAACGGCCACGCTATACTGCCTTCCGTAATAGTTGCTCCTTCCTATACTAGAACACGCTATAGGCCTACAGCGATGTCCTGCCTCCATATACTACTACGACGGTATCATACTGCTTGCAGCAATGACATGTTTCCAGCTAGCACAACGACCGTGTTATACTGCCTGTAGTCATTTCCTGTTTCCATATACTACTACCGTCACATTATACTGCCTGGAGCAGTATCCTACTTCCATATACTACTATAACTACTACGCCATATTGTACTGTCTGCAGCAATGCCCTACTGCCATATACTACTATGAACACGTTATACTGCCTGCAGCAATGTCCTACTGCCATATACTACTACTACCACCGCCATGTTACACTGCCTGCAGCAATGCCCTCCTTTCATATACTACTATAACCACACTGCACCGCCTGCAGCAATGCCCTGCACTCATATACTATTACCACGTTATACTACCCGCAGCAATGTCCGTCTTCCATATACTACTACCACGTTATACTGCCTGCAGCAATGTCCGTCTTCCATATACTACTACCACGTTATACTGCCTGCAGCAATGTCCGTCTTCCATATACTACTACCACGTTATACTGCCTGCAGCAATGTTTTACTTCCATATACTACGACAACCACGTTATACTGCCTTCAGCCATGTCATGCTTTCATACACTACAACTATTACCACATTGTTTATACTGTCTGCAGCAATGTCCTGCTTGTATATACTACTACCACCACCACGTTATACTGCGTGCTGCAATGCCCTGCCCTCATATACCACATTACCACATTATACTTGTCTGCAGGATGCCCTATGCAGTAGTTAAACCACATCTAGAGGCTTGCACGTATTATATTGGCGATAGTCAAGGCTAATCACAAGTCGCAGACGAGTGTACTCAGCCGTGACTAAGCCAATATAATAGTGCAAGCCTCTAGATGTTGTTTAACTAACTTATGCCACACAAGTGGTGAGTGTTTTTCTCACCTTTTGTACGTGATATACAGTCCGGTCATTTCTTTTGTTCTTCTTGGCAAGTGTGGTATAATCCTGAATAGACTACCACCACGTTATACACCCTGTAACAGGACCTCGTTCCTCTACACTACTGCCACCAGTTTATATGGTCTGCAGCAGTGCCTTCTCCCCATATACTAGGAGTACGAGCACCCACTTTATACGACCTGCAGCAGGGCCGTGTTCCTCTGTACTACTACTACACATATTGCCCTTAACAGGTTCTAGTTTCTATACTACAAGCATAACACGATGTACATTGGTCGCTTTATCTTTGTTGTATCAGACTGAAGTAATTTCTAGCAAAACTGGTATGGTACCCTTCTCTGTAGTTGTGTATCTCCGGCAGTCAGAGTCCTTCTGAATACAAACCCTCCCTACTAACCTGGATCTCAAACCCCATAGATAACTTTTCTTGTCTGGCCCAGTCATTTGGCTATTGGAGCAATCACGCTGTGATTCCAATCTCAATTCAGGGAGCAGATACATGGATGCCTCACGTCAAATAACATCACATCCTAATGTCCCATTCCCCATAGCAATCTGCGATAACATGGGCGGAAAGAAATTGTGATGGAGAAGCAGAGAGGAAAGGCATATCTACAGTTACACCAGGCAATTGCACTAAACAACCATACAATCATTGTAGATTCCTCTCTACTTTCCAACACTGTTGTGGTCTTCCCGTACTGCTGTGTCGGGGTGTCTGGAGTTGGGAGACGGGTCATAATGGGAACTCCCCGTGCTCTGCCTGCCCGGGTGGAGAAGGTCTAATTAGGGGGTCCAGATCGAACTGCCCGAGAAGGCTTCTAGGCTAATCGAGACGGCTGGGGCAGGAAGGGGTGGGGAAACAGTTGGGTGTATCGTGCCCACCCACGGTCACACAGTCCACCCCCGCACGTGTTTAGTGTGGTAACGCTTAGAGCAGACAGCCGCCCCGTTCCTGCCGCCTACGGAGCTGGAGCAATCTCTTAAAAGGGCCATCAGCATTCTTCACGGGCCTGTTTAATCATACCAATAGTAGGCAATCCTACCCGGCCGGCGGCAAGGCGGCGCTGACCCTGGGCCCAGCCTTTTGCTGTATTATATGGGGCCTGCGGAGTGGCGGATTCTTGTAAATCCACAAACGATGAGGCGGCAGGGGCCCAGCGACAATACGCCTAGTGCACTTAGATGGTCGAAATGGGCAGAAAACTTTGGTCATTCATACATAACACTTATCGCTTGGGTAAGCCGAGCTGTTTGTTCCTTCTTCGGATATGGCTAGTGTTACTCAGACAACCTACAGCATTGACTGCAGGAGTCGGATGAACTGGAGTAGTATTATAAGAAGCATGCAGCAATGCATTAAGGCTATTAAAAATAGTTGGTGCTCTAAAGTGACAGAAACATTCATTTGACACTTCGTAAAGTTTAAGAGATATGGTATGTGTGGGTATACAAAAGAGCATAACTATCAATCCCCCTCGGTACACTGTTTACTACTGTAAACGCCAAATGATGCAGGAATACACGGCTTAGACACATCGGGGCATGGGGCCGCCATATTGGGGCAGAATACCCCCGACGGCCATATTGAATTTGGCATAAGACTGTGGGTAATATCTTATCTGCCTCCTCCAAAACCACATAACAATGGTCACTGATAAAAATGATAAGGGTGATACCTGCACCCCAACCCATATCTGGACCATTTCCCTATTTTCCTTGGTGTAAAGTGAGTAGATTAGCCTGATTAGTCCTATCCCGATAAGGGTTTACCCAGGAACTCAGAACCCATGATATTTTAACCCTGCACTTACTACCCTTGGAGACCCTCTATTGAGACCTATCACCTCCTAATCCATTCTTAATCCAAGCCTCTGGTCCCATTGCTCTGCGATCCCTATTCCGATTTGAGGATGCCTCCATCCCCTGCACTAACACACACTCCCTTGCCAATGTCACATGGATCTATTAATGCCACATGGGGTCTAGTTCACCGCCTCCACTCCCACCACTGACCCGCCCTGACCCTGCGGCCATGGCCTTCTGACCTTTGGGCTGACCTCAGCAGCGGTCTGCATCGGGTCAGTATGCCTGTATAAAGCCCTATACCAGAGCCGTGCCGCTATTGGCATGTTATGGGCAGAGTAGTTACAAACAAACTCAGGCCCCCATTAATCTATAAAGTATCCCACACGCCTATTGCAGGCGATAGAAGTAGCGATGGATGAAATTGCCTGGGTACCTGAAAGGGCCACATTCAATAGTCAATAGTATTTATGAACGTACGTGGGCTGGAATGTAGCATAAAGCTGGGGTTTAGTGTCTCTACAAAAAAGCCTTATTCATCGGCAGCACAGAACTGGCATTGTTATGGTGCGTTCCACAGTCTGTAAAACATGCGCGTAATAAAAGTCTACATGACTTGGTATTTCATATATGTATATAGAGCTACTCTCTATATATTGGCAAGTGGAATATTCTATGACAAGCCCCAATCGTAACTCGTCCATTGCATTGCCAGTTTATCACGCGAGACCTTCATATAGTGGCCGAGATGGGATGAATCCTATTACAGAAGTTGCTCATCGGAAAGTAATCTCTTTTTTGGACATATGATTATGAATGTCATGCGTCACAAAAGGAATTTAGATTAGATATTACTATTGAATCCTATAAGGCTATATATACTACTATACTGATCACACAATAAACTGCTATATTACCAATTTGACTGCATTTTCGTCTATCCACACTGAAAACCCAATGGGGGGTTTAAGTGGTCACTACTGACCACTTTTGGGTGGTCATGGTGATGGTGTCCTGAGGGAGTACCCCGTGGTCACTAGCATGGTCATATGTGACCACCCTGGGTGGTCAACTATGAACACTTTTCTGACCTCGACACTTTTTGAGGAGTAGTATATTTTTCTGCATAATGAGCTTTTCGTTTTTTTCATAATTCCCCCCTCTTCCCACCACCAATCCACATCTGAGAGCGCATTATAGCCCTGGTCAAAGGCCCAATAAGGCATATATGTGTATAGCTGTATACCAGCCACTCCTCAGACTTGTAGCTATGGTTTCAGGGACACATGAGGTGTCTATGCTTACACATACATGTTTCTGGTAATTCTGGCATACTTTTCTTTTAAATCCTTGGCATCAACTCACGTTCCAAATAATCTTCATATCCCCCATTTTATGGAAACCTATGATCCAGATTAGTATAAGTACTAATTAAAAGATCACCTGGAGTAGATGCTGCATATAACACTGTTGTATAGTAGGGCCACCTAGTGGCAAAATCATGTTCTTACAATGACCACCTTGGGTCATCACAATGATCACTCCAGATGGTCAAGTGGGCATGACCACCCAAAGTGGGCACCATTGACCACCTATATCCAGGCCTGGGTTTTCAGTGCAGTACCTTATGGTCGAATTAGTAGACGTCCTAATACATTCAATCTGTGCATCATCACAATAGCAACGTTACTGCATTGAAATATGACGTATTGGCCATTTTATATCACCTATCGAATAACAACGCAAGGAAACGTATATATATCTATCTATTCAGCAGAGTGCTTTGCTCACAGGTTTCCCAATTGCAATTTTCAAACTGCACAGGTCCTGTTCCCACAGGGGGTCTTGTCTGCAGGGGCCCTTTTAGTGTGGAGTAGTATTAAGATCCCCAGAGAACAGATCCCCTCTTGATGGGAGGAGCAGTCCTGCAGATTTGACATTACTTGGTAAATAGAGTTCATTTTAGCGGAAATCCCAGAGAGGCCCAAATCGCATATCAAGGCCAGCGGGTGTGCTATCATATGTCTCCCGGCTGGAGAATGAACCGCAGATTTGCTGACCAGACAAGGAAGTAATTCTGGAAACCCATGCCACATGGCTCACCTCCTCCTACACAAAGAAGAGGGGTATCAACATATCTGTCACAGAAGATATGATAAATGTGCAGAGATATGGGCTATGCTGGGGAGGTAATGGCTTATCAGCATTATACCATGACAGCATTCGGCCCTCCTACTGTGCTACGCCTACTTTGTAAGTGCGGGTTACAAACCTGGCTGTATGTTTTATTCATGTTTCCTCAATAAACAGAGCAGCCAGATGTCATTCCGACTGGTGGTGAATTACGGAGACCACCTCCAGGGGGACCAACAAATCTGTTATTTGAGCAGCCTGTTGTATTGAGTTATGGGGAAGGAAAATGAGCAACCTGGCACTGGATGATAACCCCAGGGGCTACAGGTTTTTGTCTTTACTGCCAAGTGAGGGCCATAGATATCCAGTGTGTACATAGCTAGTCTGGCAATAGGAGTTCACAAAATAATAAGCCCATAACTTTACGGGATTTTGTTATCATGAATAATTCTCACTGTTCTATATTGGAAGTAAAGTGTATGCAATCAACAGCATGGAAGTTACATCATTCAGCAAAGAGCCAGTAAAAGCTAATACGGCCTTGTTATTAATGGTACAATATCGCCCTTTGTACCCGAGACGCCAGACCGACAAAGGCGTAACGGTAGAACAGGTATAGCAATAAATATAGTCTGATGCAATCAAGGTTAGTATAATGGTTCTACACCTGTATTACCCTGCGCCATCAGGGGACACACACAGAACGCGTGCCATTAGGACATTCAATATGTATATACCTGGCTCCATTCACGCCATGATTAATAGGAGAAAGCCACCTCGGGATTCAGCTCCCCTATAGATCAATATATTAACACTCCGCCAAGAATAATGTTGCCACCATACATGATGGGCATGAGACATGTCCTTATTCTAATAGCTTTATAATTCATGAGCTGCTATTTCCAATATGGTACCGTACCTGCACATGATTGCCTAAGTCAAACGTTCCTGATCCTGTAAAAACACGATGGCTTAGTGGAGCTTAATGCCCCACACGGAGAAAAGCCCTCAATGATGACGTAATTCCCTACTAAATCTACAGGACTAACATCTAATGGCCTATAGTGAAGGATGCGGAAGTCACTGTGTGAAGGGTCTAGATGTCAGGGCACCGTGTGAATTATAAATCGCTCAGCCCACGTAAGGATGCCTTAAGGTCATCACGCCTGGTGAATTATAGATGCACACGTACAGGAGAGGGGCCTGAGGTGGGGAACTTATCACCCCAGATCGCGATAGATTATTCCTTTACTTGTAGCTTCTCTGTGTGATGGGAGCTCCCATAGCCTTCTCCAGTTGCAGACGTGTTGGAGCGTGTATGAGCGTCCCAAATCAGTCTCTTTAATGTTCCTATGAAGGTACTAATCCTAGGGAAACCCGTTGAGAATACATGGAACTACGCCGTTCACTATAACGATAACTTTTAATGTTTGGGTGTGCACACTTATATTGGTTCTGCTCTCGGAATTTCTCGTGAAATGTAGGCAGGGACCAAACTCCCACATGTCACGAGTCACCAGCAATAAGCAAAATTCCGCAATCAGAACCAAGATCTCACGAGATCTGCTTGTGAAAGCGGCCATGCGGTGGTGACCGGGGAAAGTGACTTTAATGATATCCTTATACAGACATTCATGGGAGGGCTTATACATGTGACAAGCCATATGAAAGTGGGCAAAAAAGGGCTTTTATTTGTTTGATTCACATATTTGTTTTCAGGAATGAAAGAGGAGCTGTCTGCCACCTACTGTTTCCGTGTTCTCTTTCATAAACGAGATAGCTTCGTATTCACGTCAACAGAGTATTTGGTCGGAAATTAAATTCTATTATTGTTCTTTCCTTTGTCACGTCCAATGTTTGACGCTGCCTATTACTACTCAACAGGGGAGACTCACTGTTTTACTTCTTTCAAATTGATAGAAACATGAAGATACCTTCTCAGATGGTATAATAACCCCCATCCTGCTAAAAGGACAGCAAGAGCATGCTTCTTTGCCTTTAAATGCAGATCCATTATGGCCATGTGTATGCTTCTGTACTTTAATAAGTAAGGAAGGGTACATTCAATTCATACATATATATATATATATATATATATATATATATATATATATATATATATATATATATATAGATAGATAGATAGATAGATAGATATAGATAGATAGATATAGAGATAGATAGATAGATAGATAGACAGATAGACAGATAGACAGATAGATAGATAGATAGATAGATAGATAGATAGATAGATAGATAGATAGATAGATAGATAGATAGATAGATAGATAGATAGATAGATAGATAGATAGATAGATAGATAGATAGATAGATAGATAGATAGATAGATAGATAGATAGAGAGAGAGAGATTATTGTCGATCCTGCTACTATCTTTATCCCAGGATGGGAATCTGCAACATTGCATACTGCTCAACCAATCAAGACGATCTGCCCGTCCTAATCTACCTTACCAGCTCACTGCTACTCCCGGTATACAAACCACCCGCAGCTGCTCTAAAGATACTTATCCCAAGTAGGTAACAGACCGGCCCAGAGCCTGCCAAGACAGAGCCAGTGCCTGAGCAGCTCGGACGGGATGAGCAGCTCTCCGTATTGCGTATGCAAGGAATGCAGCAAGACTGTGTGGCAGCTGTCCAGATTAGCATCACAATCACAAGAAGGTGCTCCCCGGATGGCGCAGCCACAGATAGAGAGTTACTACACGGTACTATAGACTGGGTACTTTGCTTGAGTTCCTATCTGTGGTGAGTTGCTCCCAGTAGGGGGCCATCTCGGGCCCATTTCTAATTGTAATGAGTGCACGGGAGGATGGCCCGGGCAGAGGGCCACACGCGGCGGTGGCGTCTTCTCCAGTGGTAGGAGGCTAACTCCCCCTCTGCACGCTACATTCACGTTTGGAGGACTACCCTCAGGGTATATATGGTAATGTGTTGGGGTAATGGTAAGGGGGTAGGGTAATGAGTGTGGTGGATGGGGCACTGAAGTGGTGTGGTAAAGGGTAGGGTGAAAAGGGCACGGTTAGTATATAGGTATGACAAGTTCTGGACAAATAAGGAGTTGGTGAGCGGGAAAGGGCCTAGTATGGAACCAAATGGAAAGGTCTGGGTGAAGTAAGCTTCTAGAAAATCAATACTATGTGAACTAAAAGTGTAGTACATCTGTAATGTATGATGGGCGGGAATACTGTGTAGCCTATATATATAGTATAAACTGCTATGTGTATACAGGGGATTAGCTGGAAAGCCTGAAGGCTAGAGTAGGATCGAGTTACTCCCTAGATGAGGGCTAAGGGCTTTGCAAGGGTGGTCATAGTGATCGGATCGATGAGGTAAAGTAAGGACAGAAATCTCGCCTCTACGCCGAAGTACATAGGTACAGTATGAGAAACGACAGACCTTTGATATGCTGCCTGTCGTCATAGAGAACAGAGAAGGGTGTCCCATCTGCAGCACCAAGGACGACCTAATGGGATGTAATGATGGAAGTAATACGAACGGGCGAGGGGCTGCTGAGCTGGTTTAGGAGTTTGGGTATATGGTCGAGTATCAGCTGCTAGTTCGTGATGAAGGCAATAACACAAAGGGGATACTATTCCACCTGTATGTATCAGGCACAACACAGCAGTCTCCATAGCGAAGACTCGCCTCTCTGCAACCAACCACGCCCAGAGTTCAGACAACCAAGCTCTGCTTGCATTTCATGAAAAGCCCACTACATTATTGCGACCGGTGCCAGACCCTGCATACCACATACAACCAAAGCTGATCTTTTTAGGGTTTATAACGTTGTCTATGTCCGATATTATAGTCTGATAGGTTTTGTGATTGTCTTGACTGATGTGTCCTCTTTCAGCAAATGGACTATGAAACTATTTAAGACTGACAGCAGTCTTAGTTATACGTGTAACATCAAGGAGCCTGCAGGAGATAACGCCTACTGCCACCGTGCCATGTGAAGGAGCGCCTGGGTTTTGTTTTATAAAGGATACATTATGTGCTGCCGGGACACATCTATAAGGGGCAGGTGCAGCAACTATATTTAGACTAGAGGTCTCATGGGGAGAAACAAGCACATCTAGACATGTGATCCACTGAAATAATTGGCCACAATCAAGCCAATAGTTGGGTCGGAGAACACACAAAAAGCATCAAACGGAACGCGCTTTACAATCGGCATCTACAGACCATTCCAATCGAATTGGGCAATTAGCAACAGTAGGATTTTAATTTTATGATGCCTTTATAACCCAGTCTCTCAACTAGTGTTACAGTGAAATGAGGAAACATGGCGTACCTAATGTATTTCCAAACATCAAAAGGAAAGAGACACGCGCAACATCTGCTTGACTATTTAAAACAGTAAGGAAACGTTGGGATGACACCATTTAACAGTTGTCTGACTCTAAGTAGGTGCATTATTATCAAGTCGAAATCGAAATGACAGTGATGTGCTGTTTGAACTAAAGGGTAAACTGACATGTGAACTTAAAGTAAAGAACATGGACTCCTGATAGCTACTTAGGAACCCTGATAAAAGCTCACTTTTCCATTCCAGAACTTTGCAGAGAGGTCTTATGGAGGGACACCCAAAGTACAGAGCCCGTTTTGTGTGGGAGAATAGGGCTGTGAACGGCTGACCTTCCCTTACTCCCACCGCCACCATTCCTATGCAGGAGAGCCGGGCGTGGAAAACACATGTATTAGGAATGCCACAAGATGTGATTAGGGCGCCGACGAGCTGCCCCGAGCAGCTCTGAACCGCACCATTCACGCCCCTAAGGGCGCTAGGGACCTAAGTTGGCAGTAAAAAGCGGTCACTACGCGGGCATACTATAGCTGCAGCTATAGAGCACCACAGTGCTATACTTGGGAACTGCCGCCACACGTAGTGAATGGACGGCCTGCCTTACAATGGGACCTGGCTCATGCATACATATAACCCAGACAGTCCAAGCATACTGCATCAAAAAGAACAACGGAATAGCTAATACATGTGCAGTGGGCCTTTATGGTTGTATAAAAGGCACTAGGGAGATCACCTTTGTGGATTATGATAGCTTGTCAAATCAATTTTTGGTGGCATAAAAGTGGCCAAAGAATGACATGGCATGGCATGACGTGGGCAGAACAGTAAACACTGCAGATATGCCAGGTCTGGGGACAGCGAAATCATGTAGTGGATTAGCATACTGCCGCCAAATTTCGAGCATTCGCGATTAGCATATGGTATGCATTTTATGTATTTCTTTCATGACTATTTCCAATATTAAATCACAATTCCTGCTTTGAAAAGTGTTCTGATTAGTTATCTTAAGTAGACCGACTTATGACATGGGTTATTTTCATTGCTCGAATTTACGATCATCTGAAATTCATACGAGAGTGATACTATGTGTACATCTCGATATTCCGGATTCAGACTATATAATAATAAACAATAAAATAGATGATGAGTAGAGGACTATATACAGGTAACCGGCCTCCAGCATGTCAGTTGTAAGGGGTAAAGAAGTAGACCAAGGGCAAGGCTTCAGAAGTATAAAACGTACTATAGTTGCACCTTAGACAAAAACACCCAAACCATAAAACAATGCTTTCTTTGAGGGTGATGTGGCCGGAAGAATTACTATATAGACATTGGGCTACCTAAAACAGTGACTGTTGTCTGCTTATCGGGCTGCCAGCACGGCAGAATGGGGACCGGGGCGCGTGTCTAACACCAACAACAGACGCCACTAACACCTCCAGTCTCCACGGTAAGGACGCATGCGTGATCAGGCTTTGATTCCACTTCCGGCGCAGGCAGTCATCTCTGACGACGGGTGCACAAAACCCGGATTATGGCGTTTGTGGGAATGAGCCACAGGCAGCCGATCGGCATGAGCGAAAGGGGGTGTGCTTAATTCTCCCCTCCTTCCTTGATTCCTTTTTCTCAGAGGGGCCCGTCTCTCCAGGGTCTTGCAACACCCTTCCACACACACTCAACCGCCTCCCAATAATTCCACACCCATTGTTCCTTACAATATAGTCATTGTATTGCTTAACCAATTCACTTCTATACTTCCGTAATGTTTCTTACATTTTCTTACCATTTTCTTACAACTCGCCTGCCTTTTTTCTGTAACCTTCTAGTAGTATGCCTTTCCTACCCCTATAGTTAATCCTTAAACCGCTGTAGTTTCAACTTCATGCTCTTGTCTTCTTACCTATTCCTCTTTTCCTTTATGCTCCCTCCCTTTGTTGGCATCTACCTACAATCGACCCGTGTGAGGAGTATAGGCATAATGTCGGTTGTAGATCAATGGATGATAGTGCATTCCCCACACAAAATATTCCCTACACAATTTCCTTATCTAGCTGCCGCTAAAACCTTATTATATCCAGTCATACCACAGGGAGCTTCCCCATGCCATATCCATGCCACAGAGGCCTTTATTAGGATATACACCATGGGTCATGAAGGAGACCTTTGTATCACAAGAAGCATGCTTCCACGGCAGTGAGGTTGGTATGCTATATTTATATGTTTAAAAAAAAACATCAAATAGGATACAGTTATGCAGCCTATAATTAATATGGTGAATAACACTCTATATCTCTATAGAATTGAATTATACTTTGAGGCATATAAGTGTAGTACAGTGCACCGTGCTAACCACGCAATAACCCCCACACACCACGGTCTATTGTGAACAGGGTAAGTGGCTCCAGGCTTCTTCTGTAAAGGACTGCGTTCAATACAGCTTTTCCACTGATGACAGAGATGTGCATCACGTGCCTGGAGGCACCAAAACACGTTTGAGCCAAGAAGTCTTCTACGTTATTGAATTCGGGAAATTCTGTCAGTTCTTCCTCGTAACAAAGAAGAAAGTGTAATAACTCTACAGTTCCTTTATCTGCCTTTGACAATGGAGCAGACACCACACCTTGCTATAGAAATGTATCAAACCACATTGCACAGGAACAGTTTATGTGTGGATTATGTACGTTAAATCCATAGTAAGGTTTGAAGGGGAAGAGCTTAAATGCACTACAAGAAGAGACAGCATGATACTGGCTCAACCAGCCTCAATAAAATGGGGCCTGTGTAAGAGGAGCATCAATAAATCAATAAGCAAAGGGCTGCTGATCTAATTTACTAAAATTGATTACTCTTGAGGCGGTTCCGTTTTGTGCGTTCTTAAACCACGCCTTCTTTTTAAGCATGCGATTTGAAATTGATTTATGGAAATTACGTTAAAAACTAAATGTCTGACAAAATAATATTTAGGAAATTGTAACTTCCCAGCTAGCTATTGGTGTGTGAAGAAATCAGACTTCGTGTTTTTGATATTGCTTTAATGCAAATGAAATTCATAGTAATTATGTTTAAGAATTGTATAACGTACGCACGGTAAGCGTCTTCACAAGCACTATCCACCATTATAGAATACAGAAGCCCCCATATACCTGGACCTCCTGTACTATCCTTACATCTGCAGATCTGAGAAATAGTTTAACACTTCTGTATCTACAGACGTCACAGGTGGGAACTGGCACTTCGAATTAATTCTCATCGGTGTTTCTCTGATTAAAAACGAACCTAGACAGTTCCAATTCCATCGTAAATGCATATCATATTACAAAAGGTATGCTTGCCGCAGGGCAGTTTGACAACAGCCCCCTTCCCTCTAAAAGAAACTATCATAAATAAAGTGGAGTGAAAATCCCAATATCTACGACGTTTTCCGGGTAGGGCTAGGAGGAAGAGCTGTTCCCTCACACGCACGTACAGATTCAAAGTAGACTGAGCGGCTCAGAGCTGCTCAGAACACAGAGCACTTCTGTAGAGACGTCTGCTGCCACTTGGCAGTTGTAATCGACCACACCTCCCGTCAAAGCAGAGACTTCCACGGCCAGGGTACAACTACAACCACTAATGTACAAACACATCAAAGTGTCCTTACATGTCTGAAACGTGTTTAAACGAGCTCAAGTTCCAAATTGAGCTGCTGCATAGATGCAACATCTTGAAGCAATATTTATGCAATGTCCATGAGAATGAGCAGCATTCCTGACTGTAAACAGTCACTGTCCGTAGTTCCTATTAGTCACATCACCTAGCATAAAGCCAGTATAAGTGTGTATTAGGAGGAATCAGTAATTTTAGGGGTAAAATGGCCGGCGACACAGTTGATGGCGCAAGGTATGTGTACGGCTATCTGGCATAGTTGAGGCAATTGCAGTAAGAAATCAACATCGGATGCAGTGCCATAAATGCCTATGCAAACAACCATCAACCTATGAAGCCACTGTATTGGAAGACACCAGTCAGGCATGAAGCCACTGTCGCTGATGTTTACGACCATGCCTTCAGTCTGTGCTGTAGAAAACCCGCACGCATGTACGACTCCAGGGGCCCGGGATGCTACTGCCCGCCTGTAATAGTGGTGTAAATAGGCCCTTATAATTGCAGGCCGTTACGCCTCATGTAGTCGCTGACTCACAGAGCCATGGCAAAAGGGGGTCGGTAGGGATCTGCGAAACAAGTCTATGGAGCATGTGATTCAAGAAACGCCACCCTGACTGCGCCCTGGGGACCCACAGGCTGGATTTACATCTCAGTTGGCGTCACCGGGGAAAGCTCAACATGGTCCAGCCAATAAAAAAATAACAATAATATTAGGTTACAGATTCTCAGTGAATATGGAGCAATGTAATATAGAGGCCTCATACATGCTTGTGGTAATAAACTACATCAGCCTATATGAAGTAGTATAAACGATGAGGTTATCCTTCTGCACCAGTGGCTTTAACACTAGCATAGAATATGCAATATGAGGTGCAATGTGCAGTCTGCCAAATTAGGTATGGTAAAATGGAAAGGCATTGTGACAAAGCAGTGAGGAAGGCTCGGACAGCGCGCACATTGACATTGTTCCTCTTAGGCATACAGGCAGCGTTGAATATTTGATAGCCCAGGAAGAGTCTGCTATATATATAAATAGACACCTAGAGTAGGGTGGCAATGCATATTAGCTGTCACCCAACAGGTGTGGGAGACATCACTGAAGGTAACCTCTACTATAAATAATGTCCTGACATGAATGATGCAAGGAAAAGAATAGGACAGGTTAAGATACACAGATGGTGTAGGCGATAACATGCCATAAGTAACCATTAGGTTTAGGATGTGAGATGACTTAAGCTGCCATGTCTCTTATTCATCGATGTGTGAGCGTGCAGCCCTACACATTAAGTGAGGCTTGTGGCGGTAGGGGTAGACTGCTGAGGTTGCAGCTTGCACATCACTCCCAATATGAGCAGCTTCAGCCCTGACTGCAGCCTCCCTCCTCCTGTACAGCCTCCCTGCACTGCTCCTGCACTGTTAAGTGGCACATACACACAACTCGTCCGCTAGGCCCCATCCTGATGAGGTAGTGCTGCCGACTCAGGGTTGCCATTATGCGGGTACCAGCGAGTAGCACTCATTAGGCCCCTTTCAAAGCTGTGAACCTCTAACCTTTACCGGCCTGCCCTGAGCCAGGCCCAGTGTCCACTTCACATGACGGTCTTCACAAGCGGGGTGTCCTCACTGAGGGCCTTTACAGGGGACCTCCGATATGGCAGTGTGTCCCTCCGACCTCAGCCACACGCATATAGCTCGTCTCTGTGTGACCGCTTCCCTATATACACAAGTAAATCCTTCATGTTCCTTTACTTTGGGACGTGTAGAATCTTTTTGATCGGCAGATGATGCAGATGTTGTGGTTGCAGTTTACTAGTGGGTTGTGTTTCTGCGAGATATTAAATATGTCAGCATCAGCATCTTTGCCTTTCTCAGTCTCATATCATATGGCCCATCATGGGTCTTCTCACTACAATTCTCCTGTATCGCAGGCACTCAATCCACACTATTATTTAGATAATGATAAAACGGTTGAGCGTTAACAAA
Source organism: Harmothoe impar (assembly GCA_947462335.1). NCBI lineage: Eukaryota > Metazoa > Annelida > Polychaeta > Phyllodocida > Polynoidae > Harmothoe > Harmothoe impar. The sequence continues at coordinate 52,024,555 of OX381704.1, forward strand.
AGAAGTTGTCTTTTCTTCATTTGAGGAAATCTCTACCATCAAAATCACGGCAATGGAGGCATGAATCAGAAAGTCAGGGTTCCTATTAGGGGTGACTGACCCGACAAGAATTCATTAGAGATCACTATCTGCTACCTAGTCTCTAGAGCAGGGATTGAAGGAGGGGGTGGGGGTGGGGGTGGTCAGTGGGGCCGGTAGCAGGTGGGTGAGACAGCACCTATTTATTACCTGACCGCTTTTACCTTGGGATTCTTCTCCTATCTCATGTTCATTAACATAGTTACCACTGCCCATAGTAAACAACCTTCACTCTTTCTCAAGGAATATCTTACAATGACGATTGAAATACATTGCATACTGATATATCAAGCGTAACATAGTTTTGATTATGATTTCAATCGTTAATCCATGTTATACCAACTTGATACCTTATAGGTAACTGCAGCAATAACGGCGACTGAAACACTGGAGACTAATACATGAAATAATATAGATACCTATCTCTCCTCTATTAAATTCTTTAAATTATTTCAGATCTTGTAAATATCATGGGCATCCACTTAGATAACAGTGTTCGTGACAAAAATCGATTTCGTCTGAAAGCTATTTCAACCTCAGTCTATGTATATGCAGCTATAAGAGCAGCAGTGATAAGACAAAAAAAACATTCATCCTGTACCTTTGCTACCATTTGAACACTTGCAGAATTAAAATAAAAAGTCTCTCACCTTAGAGGGCCTGAGGCATGCAACAAGTACTACTGTGGAAGGCTGCTGCAAAAACGTGTTTCAGATTTTCCATTCTCACTCAATGCTACCTAAGGCATATTGACAAACATGAGCATGTCAAATGTGCAAAATCATTTTGCAGCTCAAGTCACAGTGCCTATAGAGAGTAGCAGGGGTACACAAAGGGAGCAGGGGGTGGGACATGTGGCGTCACGCGTACACGTCTTGGTGATGACTTCCTGCAGCAGGTGTTCATGTTGATAAGCAGGTTGTGCATAAAGGCAATGACATGCAAGGTCAGGTAGTGCTCTACGTGTTAGCATATATATTCTCTCTCTATTCAGCTCCCCATCCAACAGGATATCCCGTTAGCCTACAGCCTAAAGTTAAAGTAACGCCACCGACTGCAATACAGCTATCATATGTTATGTAAAGCTTAATCGAGCAGAATGTGTCTACAGTAACACTATCTACCGATATGCATGACCCAGGTACTTTCTATCTATATTTGAATTACCATATTCAACATGATTAGCGCATACAAGAAATTACCTCGAGTCAGCACAGTTAACTATTAACTACTAGAAATGTACTTTAAATTTGATTTCCCCCTAGTTTAGCTAATAGATTAGAATAGGTGATAACATTTCCAGCGGTAATATAATAACTTCTGTGGTAATTGACATGAACATATGTGGACAGATGAGGAGAAAGGGCCCTCCAAGGTGAAATGTATGTTTTAAAATTGAAGTCATAAGCTTTCAAAAGAGGTATCATAGATGGAGATATCCCTTCTAGTTTTTGAGATATTGCTTCATGAATCTGGGATGGGGCTACCCTTGCCAAACAGACAATAGGCTCTATCTCTTGTTGTTTTAGTTGTATTCCTATATCTAATTATCATGATTTTGCAATATTCACGTATTACCTAACCACAATTTTTCATACTTTTTATCATAAATCTGGATATAGAAATGCTATTTACATTGTGTTTTCAGTGTAGTAATCCCTATGAATTTCTCTATCTCTTGGAATTCATTCATTCTCCATTTGGAAGGAAGTTGTGGTTGCCATGGCAACACGTTTTAGGAAGAAAACCTTATTTAGGCCTCATATTGTCTTCAAAACGTTCCATTTACATTCCAAATGCAGAAGGATTACCCCAAAATAGAATGTTTTTGAGGAAACCATCATTTTCTATGTAAAAATCAACTTAAAGCAAATTTTGGCCCATTTGCACATTTGTGGTCATTGTGATGCCCCCTAGTGATAATAAATGATAATAAATGTATATGTTAAATGTAAATTATAGCAGGCAGGAATGCACGGAAGTAAACAATTGGGGTCAGAATAAATACCTTCGTTTCCAATAAGTTCAACCACAAACAGTGATAGCTAGGACAGAGGTGATCAACTAAATGCGATGCAAAATGTATATGGTTCATGTGCAATGGCTCTCTTACATAGTCACTTTTAAATTTTGCAATAATTGCAAGATTTAATAGTGATCATTGGGCAATGGAAATATTCAAATCTAGAATGCATAGAACAGAAATTACTCCATTGCCTACAAAAATCGCACTAGTGGAGTGGTGCCATAATGTATTCAGCCTAATGACATTAGACGACAAGACAAACTAACAGATGCAGTTATGCTTAAAAAAAGGTGAAATGTGATAACTCGGCCATAATACTGGCAAAAAATCTAATTAGGAATATCATGTTCTCGCCAGGCCAAAACACGTGTGAAAGGAGGTATGTGAGCCGACTGCCACGGGGCTTAGTGATATTAGATTTGACACTTTCTACGCCACCTAGGGAGATACCGGCGACAATACCACATTGGGCGGGGCTGAAGTAGCCACGGCACAAATACAAGACGGCTAGGGTTGGCCATGGGTGGGGCGCTGTTGTTAGATGCTATATTCTGTCCCCACCTCCAGCCTCCAAATACTGCTGGCGAGGCGGCAGGGGTGGCTGGATTGCTTTACCCTTGGTGACAAAATAAGACAAGACAGCTCCTCTTCCGACAGTTACCTCGCCGTCCCCTGACACAGCACAACAGTGGCCGCCCCCACAAGGGGCTACACAGCATCAATGCAGATGAATTGTGTTCACTGGTCGTGTGGGCGCAGTGCTCAAGTATCTGGTGTGCCCACTTGACAGGATATGTAATGTGGGTAGATACTTTCTTGGTATTCTGTATTGTGGAGGCCTTTATGATACTACTAACTAGCCGTTATCCATTACTAGCAAAAGTGAACAGCCCCGTGTGTCAGTTACAAATCACTGATCGATTTACTGCTGTGCGATTGTGTATTGAAGGAGTGGGTCTGATCACAGAGGCTCGGCCCCGGGGTGAATGTGTCAGGTATTTCCAATGAACCTCTAAAATGCCATGCAGAAAACCACAATACTCCTCCCCCTTTGCCAAAGGCAAATGGCACCCAACGGCTAATGGCTTGAACAAAGACAATCTGAAATGCGATTTATGTTAATGCCTGTATGTACATGGGCATCCGACCAGACCCCCTGGCAGCCAAGTGGCCGTCGCACAGGTGGTCCCCGGCTGACTTGCTGTACTTTACTGTAGGTACCCCAGGGGGTTCCTTCACAATGGCTGAGTCAGATGACAGTAGACCTGTGCTGCCTGCTGCATAGTCCCCTCCTGAGACGTCCCCTGTGGTTGCCGACCGACTTCTACTATCTTACAAAGCCTATCTGACAAGGCGCATCATAAGTAGAGGAAGACTGGCGCTGGAGGGTTATGATATTTGGGGGAGCTCCCCAGGGGACTGGGTAGTTGGCTCCTGTGCAAGCTGCTAGTCATTCCTCTTCTCTTCTATACCATGCCGATATTGCCGAAGTCATTATCTTAAAGCTACAAGAAATGGGGAGCTAGCCGACTAGAAAAAGGCAAGCAAGCTGCCTGAGGGATGACACTCGAGGTGACTGCGGATAACATGACAGAACTGTCTGAGTCTGTAGCTTAAGATTACTGCTCACAGTATTGTGCTATGACCGCAGCACTGTAATGTGTTATTGTAAGACTGAGGGCATATTCCTACACTATACATACCTGAATAATGTAGCTACACAGTAGAAGCTACTGTAGTTTAACTGTGAAGGTGTGCTTCTACAGCAGATTCTACTGTGTAACTACACTGACTACCGGTAGTGGCAACTGTTTACAGTCTTTACATTGACTGTACTTCTATTTCAAAGTTACATATGCACATACATCTAATAATACAAAGCCCTAAGCGTTGAAGAGAAGAAGGGACCTTTTATATATTGCATTATGAAAAGAAACTGCTCCCGAAAGTTTACATCTGGCAAAGAATTTGACAAAAGTATATTTTCGAACTTTACACAACATGCAAAGGTCTTCTGAATTAAAAAAAACGCTGAATAAGTATTGTGTATCCAGCAACGTACATAGGCTGGAACATCTAAACTGACAGGGAACATAACACAGAAACATGTAGGGACACTCAAAACATACATTGTCAATGTCGCACCCATTACTGCAGAAGTGACAAGAACGAAGGGAAAACACATGCACTCTATTTACACCCAGTATAAAATAGAGGTCCTTTCTTTCACAGGGTCCTAACACGCGTCACTAATAGGCGAGACTCTAAAAAGGCAAGGTGTCTAACTAGGCCTAATGAAAACGGAACTGCAAATTAGGCATGCAATTCCGAGCAGGCTACTGTTTATTAGCTTGCCTGTTACTGCTGCCTGACTACTTCAATTACCTGCCTCACTGTAGGCTAATGGTGGCAGTGCTGGCAGTGGGGTGGGGTAGGGTGGAGGGGGACCACCCAGGGATGGCACCAACAAGGTAGGATAAGTGGACAGTAGGAACAGCAGGGAAAGGCTATAGGTTAGTAGTGAATATAGAGTATAGGGACATTGTGAAGCAAACCCTCTGCATCTGTCATGATATGACAAAAGAGGTGACTTCCTTTGAAAGATGCATATATTTACAAAACAAGTACACATGACAATACATTTTTACCCTACATCTTACTTAATTCTGACTTGAAAGAATAGATTGGATAAAAGGTACAACTAAGTGCTGAAGTTGCACCGTCAAATGGTGAGGAAGAGGGGAGATCATTATACGTTCAAAACAGGGATGATAATTCATGTACCAGAGGGTACAGCCAGGGAATGAGCCTCCATGTAGATATGGAGAGTGACGGTAGCTGAGTACAGACAGTGCAGCAACCTCACAAACTAATTTCGTGTTGGTTGTGTTGGAGAGGGTTTGCTGCAGTTATAGAGAATGACGTGCGTACCGTTCGTCTGGTCCTGCCGCCGGCTCTGATTTGTGTTTGGCCGAGGGAAGCCCCTTAGCTGCGGATTAGCTGAAGCAAATCTAATTACTGCTATCATTGGCACTGCACAGACGCTTCATCTGCCTGTTAGACACGGCCGTATCCCGAGCCATAGAGTGGGGATCCAAAACCATAGGGCTGCCATGAAGAGGACCAAGAGCCCACAGCAGTTTGGGTGGTCTTGAGCATTTTCGAGCCCAAGTAGTCGTTCGTGAGCAATTCAATGCAAAACCAGAGCAGCTCACACTAACATCTCTCAAGCCGGGCGTCTAGCATGGCGCCTCGGCCTAACTTTGCACATCAACAAGAGGAGACAGCATGCCGGCGGGCATGGGCGCCTACAGTCCGTTCGCCGCCTCACCATGCCACTCCAGCTCCCTTTGACAGATGACTCTGAAATTGCCTGTGATATTTTTCTCCTTCCTTTCCCCAAACGAATCGACCACTGCAGCGTTTTGGCTTCCATCATGGGACCGAATCGATACCCTGTTATATATACAACAGCCGCCTGGCAGAATGCACCCCAGTCATGGAGATTCCCCGACGGTCGACCCTATCCCCTCTCCTCTGTCACCCGACCGAAAATAACGATGGGACATCTAAAAGACCAACAAGCCACTCCGCACTGCTGAGTATAGACAGAGCTAGCCAGTCACCAATGTCTAAGAGATTGAACACCACAACGTTACAGAAGAGGAAGGGATCTTACAGCTCTGCTTCACACCACATAACTGTCAGTAACGTCCCAACTGGGAATGGGTCAACCCTTCACTTAGCTAACAGCATTTTGTTAAGTTGTCTCGAGTCAAGCTGATATACAATACAAGTAGTCTATGTAAAACGTACAAAGAACTGTGGAAACAGTATATATATGAATGTTATTTCATCGGCGGTAGTAATTGTACCATAGGGAAGATGCAATCTGAGCTACAACATTGGTGTCTCTGCTTTAAGGTTTTCACAATTTTATCTTGAAAGTGATCTTGATAATTATTCATTGCCTAATTTACGTCTCATAATTATAAGCATCTTTACCAAATAAAGTCCTAGATGAATTGTCTGTAATTAAATAAGACTGTCCACTATGAATCAAAAGTAAGATGGATTTACTCTCTGGCATCCAGAGGCAGTGACCGAATTATGTTAAACTGCATGGATGCGCCACAGATATTCATCTGTAATCCCAGAGGACTTCCATCTTCTGGATAACAAAGGAAACTGTCTTCTCATTTGCTAGATGGGCTCTGCGGGTATTACGGAGGTGAGAGATAAAAGGTATCAGTGAAAGACGCATAAGTTGGGAGAGTATCATTTGCGGTTGCCAGTTTCAGGGCAATAGACACATTGTATATGAACACAGAGGCAAATATCAGAGTCACCCAATGTCGCCAATACTACTCTCAGACAAGGGTAGGGAGTTGCATAAAATTTCAATTTTGAGTAAAAAAGAAAAAATCTTGTATAGCCATATCGATCATTGTGACAGCTTTTCAGATCTGTTTGAATCAGCTTCCTATCACTCATAGGTCCGGAGAAATCATGATTGACGTATCAAACCTTGGGGGCTATTCAGGCAGTGCTTAAGCTCAATGCATTTCTGTGATGTAAAACAGACCAATATCAAGGCTGCCATTTCTTCATATTTTTGAATGAAATCTTTTACACATAATGGGCTCCACAAGTTGACCTTGTCCTGTAAGCCCCACATGACCTCTGACCTACTTATGATTGACCTTTGACCTATCAAGTAAGGTTAATCCTAAATAAACATACATGTTTACCCATATGATTTGTAGCTACATAAGGGATAATTTCAACACTGCTTTTACCTGTTCATGAAGCCAGTTTATTAACATTGATGTATTTACCCCTGACCTATTTCCATAAAACCCCTACTAGAAATGATGGTTTTTATTATTTTGTTTACATCATTTATGAACTTGCTTCAAACACTTGTGCATCATTAATAGATGATTTGTTCATATCACATCTAGGCCTTACATAAGATGCAATATTTATCAGTGACCCTTGACCTAGTTTTTATATAACCCATAGTGATTTTGATAGTGCACTACTCCAAGTGTCCATGCAATTCCACAAAACAGGTCAGGGAGGGGTTGGGCCTGGCCAGATATAGCTGGATTTCACATATGTGATCAATAACACAATAACCAACATCCCATTCGGTACAATCTTCAACAATCTATAATTATTAACCATTATTTCATGTGATACATGTGAAAAAAAACTTTTAGTGTACACTGGTCCAAGAATACTTATCTTTTTCCCAGGATGAATGTACTCATAGTGACCGCCATTCTCTTGTGGTTAAAATGAGGTGCTGGCCATTTTTGTAAGTGAAAAATTGAGGTCAACAGAGTGCTTAGAGTGGAGGGCCCCTGTAAGGCCACTTCTCAGAAGACCTAAGATTGGGTCACAGAAACACGCGGACGTCAGCGGCAGCAGTACTAGCGGGATATGCAACTCCCTAACAAGGGTCAGGCACTGCTGGACTATAATAGATGGGTCAAGGGCCATTCTAGTGAGGGTCAGGCTAGGCTTGACATTCAATAACAGGCTGGACCTTGGCAAACTTGCTTGAAAGTCTGGCCATGCTGGATCCTCATGCCATAGTCTGGCAATGCTGGACTCTTGGGAGAGTCTCTATCAGCCTGCAAGAGTCCAGCATTGCCAGACTATGGCATGAGGATCCAGCATGGCCAGACTTTCAAGCAAGTTTGCCAAGGTCCAGCCTGTTATTGAATGTCCAGCCTAGCCTGACCCTCACTAGAATGGCCCTTGACCCATCTATTATAGTCCAGCAGTGCCTGACCCTTGTCTGAGAGTAGTATTGGCGACATTGGGTGACTCTGATATTTGCCTCTGTGAAATGTGACTTTTCAGAGTGGCTATTCTGAGCTACATTCCCAGAGAGTGGCGTAGAAAACAGGTGGCTTCCACCGCTAGTACGTGTTTATATATAGCAGGGGGAGCGAGGATAATGTGTGACTGGACTGGTAAAGGAGAGATACACGTAAATACACGACATAATATAGAGTCTATGCCTACACGAGAGAGTTTACACTTGGTGAAAAAGCTAATGCTAAAGATAAATCATGTGAGTGGCATATTCTAGCGTTAGTATCCAGTGTCGCATTCTTTTATATCAAGCAGCATTTGTGTAGGCACACATTACACAGTTTTGTGTGGCTAAAGTTCCGTCATCAGTCTCATATGTATAACTAATATATGTGAGCAAATGCCTTTGTACAGACGGCCCACATTACATCGTGGGTGCATGGGGCTGTATCCGACTTGTATCTTACTCTGTCCTGGGATTGGTCATCAATATGAACTGTCCTTGCTTTTAAATCAGCATAGATACTTAGACGTGACGACCTACTAAGGTTTCCCGAAACATGCTTTAACACAGGTACAGGCTAACCTTACACCTGCATGTTGTGAAGGTAGCAGCTTGCCTCTGTAAATCTTGAATATAGATCTAATGAGTATGAAGCTGATTATGGACGGAGTGCCGTCTTAAGCATGATTTATATTAAAGACACATTTGGTTCTACACTTCACTGATTCCAGTTCGCAGATATATGCACTGATATGATCTACACATACTGCAGCTGTCTAAAACAGCATGTACCAGTGGTCGGCACACAAGACACGCTGACTGCACGCAGGACCCATTATGCAGCCCCGCCTCGTCCCTGTTATTTAGGCGACATGTGTAATTAAGCGCAATAATAAGCAATATAAATGCTGCATCAGCAGATAGATAAGCCAGGAATAGAAGCAGACACAAAAGCCTGGCATGCGCTAGCTCGGGTCAGCAGGACGGGGAGATGGACTGGTGGCGTATGGGAAGGACATGGTCGGGAGTAAGCCTACACGGCCACACGCCAGCAAGTCGTCGGCCGGGGAGGCCCCTGGCCAACCAGATCAGACTGTGCTGAGTGTCGCATTTCGCTACCCAGGCCAAAGGTTGGCAATGGGGCTGCATACAAGCGCCCAGCACTGTGCAGTATATGCATAGTCCGTCGTGTGGGGTGGGATGAGGGTGGGGGCGGGGGTGAGGTAAGTGAGCAGACCCCTGGTGAGTGTGCTCACCTGACACTAAATGCTGCTCGCGGCCACATCAGAATCACGCATCGTATACTGATTACATAGACCTCTAAACTGCCACATGCAGCACTAGGTATATGCTATGGCGGCAATGATCAACGTCCACATCAGAACATATGCTTCTGATGCCATCTATAACCAACTATAGAACAGGCCGAGTCTGCGTGCTCAATCTACTGTATATACACCACCGGCAAAGCGGGCTGATGTTTGGCGGGGGCCGAGGCTTTCTTCCGTATGTAAGTTGGTATAACACACAGAGAAGACATGCGTTTGCTTGGACCCTCAGATGACAGCGTCCAAGCTAACATGTGGCTGGCTTCATCCCCTACTTGTAATGACTTCCTGCAGCCACTGCCACATGGCCGATTTACCCCTGAAGCCATGCCAGAAGCCACTGCCAAAGCCAGGGTAATAAACCCAGAGCCAACCGACCTTTGTACCAGTCGGTGGTCGATTAAAGATCACACACAGCCAAATCTCGAGGCTACAAGTATATTGCTATCACTGAGTCCAGTTCAGAAGAAGACGCCTGATAGTTACTGCTCCCTTAAGCGATGTGGGGATGGAAGGGGGGAGAGCAGTACTATTACAGTAAGGCAGTAATCCTACAGTGGGGTTGGGATAGCCGTCCAGAATTCCATGTATATGGTAGACAGTGGGGCTTGGCTAAAAGGTGCCAGTCTCTTTTTCTGTGTGATGACGCTCAAAGTGAATTATCACAATGGACCTTCTGATTGAAGCTGGCTCAAACAAAGGCCGTAATTGTTTTGAAGTCAATGTGTGAGGTTGATCGTTAGCACACACGCCTGCAGCTATCTTCCCATCATGGAGACAGTCATTATTGATAATAGCTCCTTAAAAACTGAGCACTATAATTAGCACCTGCTTATTGTCTTTTGGGATGACTTGAATTGCCTATTAAAGCTTTCGCCTAGAGTACTACAATACGAACAGATTATATATGGATATCCTCTCTAATGCCCATAGCACTGACTTATACATATGGGTTTTCCGTTCACTGTGGCTCATCAGAAGTGCAATATTGAACACAATCCGTTCCCATCTACAATCCCTTCTGAATATCAACTAATATCTTTGTAGCGTAGATCTGGTAGTAATCTGGTGGAGGTAGGGCCATCTCTGGCGTTTCTTTTCCTACTTCCCCCGAAATACGTCATAGTGTCCCCCAAACTGTTGGTCACTTTTGGGCAATTTACATTATTGAAATGATATCAATGTTTTATCGATGTTGTTTTCCCACATCAATAGATACCTTGCAACAAAAGCGCCTAAAGATATGATGGATAATTCCCGTAAGCACAGCAGGACAGTGGAATACCAAGAAGCTTTCACAGAGCCCTGACACTTGCTAAAACCTTGCACATGCTCCTGTGATTGATCTAATGAGAAAGAGTAATCCTGGACAGGTTCAATGCGAGATGAGAGTAACTGGTTTCGAAATTCTCGTTCCATGTAAGAATTGGATGATTGATTAAAAGTGTTTCATGGACAGACAGGCAGCTGTCGCGTTAGCTTGTTTATATTCCCTAAAGTCTTGTCCATTTCATTTATCACATTATGGGTCACTAAGGTGTAATACGCTGCCGATGAGAGATCATGCAGTACTTTAAAATGAGGAGAAATACCATTTGCAAGACTGAAGTTTGATGAATTAGGAATAGTTACATCCTCCCAGGTCAAATTATGCTTAATTCACTTACTAACAACTACAATAAAGGAACCTTGCGCGGCAACATTTCATCAACATTGCCAAGTCTATTGTTATCACTACAACAATACTCTGAACCACATCCAGTGTGTTGTCCTTGTAGTGTTCCGCATTCACACATCTCAAGGAAAGAACAATGGTGAGATTACCCTACTTAACTTGACGAAAGTGGCCCATTAATCTTCACAGACAAGGGAGGATCTTAGAATGTGTCTGTTGTTGAGGCAGCCTTCATTCCCCTCGTTGGAGGCTCGTGCAGGGGCTGTCCGAGCATGGACCCACTTGTAGCAAGCTAATCCCTGCCCACACTCCTCCCTCCGACTTCGGCAGGAGGCTGATCTACGGTCTATTGAGCCGTCTACGGCCCACATAAACCTGGGGCGATGAAGAGCGACGAGCGGGCTAATTTGTCCGACTACAAATCGCTGATCACGACACTTTGTAAATCAATCGCCACTGCCTGGTACTAATTGCCCGCCGACCCACCATTCCATGAGCCTGGCTACTTCCGGCGCCGCTAGTAGGCCTTCCCGTGGGCGTCCTGACGATCTTCCTCTCGTCATCTGACGTTTATAGTGGCCCTAGAGAGGTCAATGTTGTGCCCTAGCTGCCAGGCGCATGCGCAACGAGGCTTACCGGAAGTGAGCCGCCCTCAGCCTTGTCACCCTGCGGACGCTGGCAGCGTGCAGCAACACGCGTCTTTGTGTCCGGCAATGAGGACAAGTGGCGTCCTCTGGACATTTGACCTCTTCTTGGACACATTAGGTCCCCGGGACGGGGAGGAGGTAAATGGCAGGAAGAAGGAGGAAGGCGAAGAGCATTGGAAGGGTAGCGGGTGGATACACAAGGAGCCAGGGTTTAAGACCAGGAGCAGGAGTATGCAGCGAGCGGTAGCAAGAAACGTGTGTGCAATTATGAGTTGCTACCACGAAGTCCTGTCGAGAACTGACAAGCGTTCCCCAGTCAACTAAGTCAGCAGCGTTAGTGTCAGCGCCCCCTCGCGGGAGACCGGGACAGAGACACGTCTGGGAGGCGCTCACAATGACACGGCAGAAGCTGCACACAGGACTCGGGGTCAGGGACGATATTTCCCTTGGTGACAGAGGTCAGGGAATTTTGACAGCAGTCCTTTGTCGTCCCCATCTCCTGACAGACAACATAGGCCGAGTATCATAAAGAAGCAAAGGCGTCACTGACGGCAGCCTTTAAATGATTGAGTAGAGACCTGTCAATTCAGAAATGATGTTGATAAAACCTGAGACTTAAAGTAATGTTTTTGTTCACTGGTTGTTGCATGTAATTGTTATATCCACTAGACGTCTGAAGTGGAAATAATCAATTGGATTGTGGATGAATTGATCGATCGGCGTCTGTCAACCCTTCAATAATGCAAGCCGCCTGCTGAATTCTGATACGCTATGAAGTGTGGCTTATTAGTAACTGGGTCAGTGTGTTAATGGAGCTATGGGTAATTACGGAAGGAAATGGTTTCCCGATAGCGTGGACAGATCTACTTTAGATTACAGAATCATCTCTAATTAACTCCTCTCCTTTTGAATTAATTGTAAAGATGAGCAACAACAGAAAATCTTGTTGAGTAGTATACAGTTTCCACCCAGGATCATAACGACTTAATTTTGAGTATTTAGTGAGATATAGGCCTATTTCAATCTGATTGTTATTCATCTAGAGTTTGTGTATCACTTTCATGTTTTTAATTAGAAATATGAGAATCCTTTGAGAAGATAATTACCAAGCTCAGAACAATCAGGCTGGCTCATATTGTTTCATCATACCACAGATGAGCAGACTAGAATACCTTCCAGGGCAGGTATTTAGTTACGCTTTGGAGTGAAAGTTAAGACCATTAGCTGCTCTTCTACCGACTATGATTGTGAGCACGTTCAGGGGCTTGACGGCTAGGATTAGATGTTTGGATAACCGGATAGAGGCTCATCAATATTTCAACTTGCCATTTGCGACTTGATTCTATTTAAATGATTCTGAAACAAGAGTCCCTCAGGTAGCTGTCGTGCACAGTTCAAGCTGCCCTTTACATTTTTAACACATGTATCCGTTTCACCATCAAAGTAGCTGCCTCTCATACATAGCACCTGGCCAAAAGGGGGTGGTAGACACCGTCGACTCCAGTAAGAAATTAATGATTCTGTTTGTGTTCGGAGGATTAGACACATTGAGCAGCTCCAGAGAGCAGCTCCTGCAGTGGTAGACAGGTCCTTGGTGCCAGGCGGAATAAGCCCTAGAGCTACACTATGCCGGCGGTCTGTAGGCGGCTGTAGTGAGTGGACACTGACCACTGAGACAATACCACTGAGCTGGCAGTATAGGTTGAGGCAAGTGTACAAGGGTGTGTAATGACCTCAGCCCGGTCCAGCTTTCTGTGAGCCTCCGACCGAAACACAAGGGACAACACAGCCGTGGGAGGAATCCCCTAAGCAGCATTTGTTATGGACAAGGCGTGGGCAGACAGTGGAAAATGACCCAATCGTTGACCGGCTACTATCCCACCTGAACATGTGACCCATAGTGACTGCAGGTCGAACCCTGGTGGCCTTAAAAGGCAGAGAAGCACAAGGCAGAATGTCCATGTCAGTTTAGATTTGTTTTATTCCATGTCAACTGCCAATTCGTTGCTACCAACTTTCATCTAGCATGAAAAAATGTCCTAGTTCATGCTTTCTACGTTATGCTGAGTTATACGATATTTGAACAGCATCCGCATTTTGTAACTGCTTTATAACAATAATTAGATCATAATGGAAATTGAATATGTAAAAGCGAAGCCATCTGCTACTATAAATAGGCCTACAGTCTAGCTAGTATTTTTTTCAAAGATCTAATTACTAAAAGGCTACGCTCAGAGTTGAAATTTAGATGCAGCTGTTAGAATGGGTATAACACCACAGAAGTGACGTTGGTTTCTCGGTACAGCAAGCGTTGGTCAGACATTTTTCCGTGTCCTGATAGGATCTTACATCACTTGAAATGACAGACATTAAAGATATACCAATATAGGCTACATAGTCGGAGGGGACATGACCAGCTAAGGTCGCCGTACTGGACAGCAGTGCCGTGGTCCCACTACAATACACGATCTCCATGATCGATCTCCCATCTCGCAGGGGGTAAAATTCGTGTAGCACGCAGGCGCACCAGAACAATATCCGGTAAAGGTCATCTTCCCGGTCAGGTCACTGCGCTGGGTACAAGTGAAGCCCAGCTGGGACCTGCCGGTCGATTTCCTTGTGGGTTGTGACCAAGGGGTGTTTATCTGGGGTGCGGAGGGTTGGTTATCTGGCAGTTCTCGTGTAGGTTATCCAAGACACAGTAAGGGGTGGTGGGTATATCTGTCCAGTGTAGATTGGGGTGAGGTAGGAGGAAAGGCAGCTAGGACAAGCTATAAGGGATGGTTGGAGGCAATGCTGGGGGCTGACACACGTCGATTATTGTGTCCAAGGACGAAGTGTATGGGTCTAGGGTTAAGGGCCTAAGCCGGCTGGCTGTCTGAGAGCAAAGGCAAAGTTCAACTGCAGAAAGCTTTATGAGAGGTCCGGGGTATTAAAGGCCCATACGGATTTCCTCGTGTGACACTGGGATTCTGATGCAACTTTACAAAAATATCCATGCTTTCAGGAACCAGGGATGAAAGTGACCAATCTAAAGAAAAATCCAAATGTTCAAATGGAGACCCCTGAATACGATTTCTCTATAGGGCCAAATAAAAAAAAAGGTTTGTTTCAGGTTACCCGACCCTACCTAGCAAAACAGGACCGACCCTAGAAATTTTTATGCAATTTTGAAAAAATATTTATATTTTGGGTCATTTTGGGGCTATTTAAGGGTCGATCTGATAGTTCACAAGTCAAGACGCTTGTCGGCTCGTCGGCATTGTAGTTCGTGAGTCGATTTCTGGGTACTTTTCAGGCTAAAGTAAAAAAAAAAAAATTAAAAAAAAAAAAAAAATCCGACCTACCTACCCTAGCTTTTCAGACCATGTAACCTGAAACACACCTTCTTTTTTTTTGGCCTAGGTTAGTACAAGACTCGCTGACAAATTTGGAAGGAACGGAGGGACGACCAGTAGCTAGGGAAAATTTGTCTGTTGTATTAAGTCTTTATTAGTTATAATTATGTCTGCAACATTATAAACATGTGTTAGATATGGCAGTTACTTTCATGTTAGGTTGCTGGTATTCTAGACTGTATTGTAGACTGGATAACAGTAAATGGTAACATATAGCGTATAGGTTACTTAGATGCAACGTAGACTGTGTGTGCTTAAATACAGTCACATTGTCTGCTTAATCTTCAGAATCCAAGATCAGCATTCCCAGCGGAGGACAGACCTTTCTTAACCGGCCCAGAATTTCTTGATGGTCCTATGATTATTTATTTAATACTTTCGATCATAATTTCGAAGTTAGTACTTTATGCATATAGCATTCGATTTCATGAGATCCAGTCAAATTCTGATGATACATGCACAAACATGTAGCTTATCAAATTTACTTTGGTTGATTTCTTAAAATAACATCCCCTTCCCAGTGGGCACAAAATTCAGTTCAATGTTGAATCAACGTTGAAACAACATTGAATCAACATTGTCAACCAGTTTTCAATGTTGTTTCAATGTTCTGTGCCCACTGGGTTGAGGCACCTGAGCCCTCAATGTTCCACTTGAAGTAGCCGTATCGCATTATACAACCACCAAAATGCCAATCACGATGATCATGTTACCAGCTGAATGTTCACCCCTTCACCTTCATTATGATCAGAGAAGCCATTCCTTGTCAGCAAAAGGTAAAAAGTCATCTGATGTTGGACTATGTTCAATAAAATTTGAAAAGTAAACACAGATATCGCAGGGGAAAATATCTCTGTATGATCTAAGTCTCAGCACCAGTGAATGCTGTTTAATGAACATTCTGTACTTTGGATTATATTCACATTGATAACATGCTTTTCGGAATGAATAGGCCTACATAAGGTTATAGGAAGAATGACCTTACCTTGCCCGAAGTGGTGGATCTCGTGAGTCGGTATAAGAAGACACCATCAATTGTACAATCCTGCAAAATTACAGAGGGAGAAAAGAGGCTTAAGTTAGTGGTAATAACAATGGTGGACAAAATAACATGACATAGTGTGTCTGCATCACCCATGGCCCAAATGAGGCAGTAACAGGACTGGCGCCTGTGTTATAAGGCAATCAGAAAGGCGGATGGCGCCATTACTCTTTAAAACCACATCAGACCGCTGGGCCTCGCAGTGGTAGCGTTGTTCGAACGTGGGCGGCTGACCCAGGACTCCTGTGTTCTCATGTACAGCCGAGTGAAGCCCACCCGATGTGCTTCCTGAGATAGACAGGTCCCCAGGCGATACAAACTAAGGCTTCCGTAGCCTACACTCTGCCCTTATCACACTGGTATTTCAGACATCCAACATGATCATTCATGAACAGACGATAATTCAATGTGTTTCTTGTCAGACAATGTCAAACGTACTATGTATTCGCATTAGACAAGAAAATAGTTAAGTCATATGAAAAGGGCAAGATAAAGGTTCTAAATGTTCAGTTTTCCCTATCGTTGAATAACTCTACCACAATCATCATATCTCCATCTATCCATAATATTGTTTCTCAGTAGTATTATAGATGACTACACGTGGATAATAACCCCAGGGACGATTTTAATTCATTATTGTTTTCTCCAAAGGCATCTGTTGCTATATTAATTCATGCACTAATTAAGCGTTTGAAGGAGCAAGCATAAATATCGGTGTTTCAATATGTAAGGCAATCACGTGGATTCCCGTCGATAAAAGCAATTAGGGCTGTGCAGAAGGCGGCGTGCCACTACAAGTTTGATGGCAGTAGGTCGGGATGGGGTTGCCATTGATTTGATGTGTCTAATTATCAACCGTGAGCGGCACCTCCTTTCACTTTGTTAGACGTCGGATTAATCCATCGTCCCCACCCGGGAGTTGTATCCAATGTCCACCCACCCACCTTCATCCCCTAACAGTTCACACCCACTACCCTCTTAACTGTCACCCCTTCCGACAAACACGCACACACGCAGCCCTCCTGAAACTACAGGGCCCATCTAGTAGAGCATATAGCGGTGAAGAAGGAAATGCTCTCCTTACATGGCACCACCATCCATGGTAGATTCCCCTCTGCAAATCGTAAAGTTGGTGAAGAGCGTCTCCAGCTTGAAATTGTACTGAGACTGAAGAAGGCTAATTACAGCTTTTCATTCCGTGGCTGAGCCGTCCCTGGGCAGCAGAGCCTCCAGGCTGCTACTTGTTGAAATATACATCAAAGGACACTGCACCCAGCCTCATTATAGGATCTGACGCCCTTCTACACGGCAGGCTTAACTCCAGAATCTATAAGGATTTCACTGAATTCTCTGGGCTTATGATAAAATTTGCTTCGTTCCTAAAGGACTGCGTTCTGTTTCTTCTTACTGCATAGAGGGGAAAGGGATGAAAGTCACACAGAATCAATTGTAGAAATCGGAGAGGGATGCGAAAAGGGATGGATGTATAATTACATGTAGAAGTAACAATAAGGAACAAGGTAGGAGAAGATAGTTGATATCCATGAAAGAATCAATTTCCAACAGATAGAGAGTGCCGGACCAGGGATGAGATAAGGCAGGAGACAGTGGAGAACGGCTGAGAGACACTGAAGAAGCAATATTCTGCTGGCACTGGGGGAAGGGACAATAGCAGCATATGGCAAGAAAGGTAGCTTTCCTTAATATACTTGTGTTTATGTTGGCTTTACACGAATGCTCATAACAGCGTCTGTAACCTCTATATATGCAAACTTCTTTTATCATGGGCTGAAATACATTTTGCATGGTGTATACTACCAGTATAGGTTACAGGGTTTTGATGGGGGTTTTTCCCTCAGAATAGTTCAACAATTATATCAGCAACCTCTGCGAAAACTCATCCCTTTATGCTGCAATGGTCTATGATAGTGAGGCACATAGAGTGCAGTATCGGCCAGGCAGCAAACACTATGCCAGGCAGATGGGAAGAAGGGGGGAGTGATGATGATAAGGTTATGTAGTGGGACAGACTATGCATGGCCAGTGTTGGCTGGAACAGAGAGGGTCCCCGATAGTGGTGGTGGATGAATTGATGGGTAACGGTACGCGGTTGGTAGGGTAGATTGGCATAGAGCCAACCACATACCCTAAGTTGGATACCGGAATTTGTATTTATGCATGCATGGTAAGCTCTCTAGTTGTCCTTTGTTTGTAAGAGTACCATTGAAATTGTACTATTAAATACAAATAGAGGCCATTAGAGGGATTACCATGTTTGGACAAATACAAATTCAAGTGCCCGATTTAGGTATATGTAGTTGACTCTAGGTGAATCTACTTTATAGCAGAGAGTGAATCACATAAATGCAACACACTGACATCTACATCTATAGAGCTAGTCAGCTACATAAACCGAACATTTGCGCAAAGATGAGATAAATAGAACAGTGTTTCAACTGACCGCATGAGTTTTAACTAAAATGCATCTAGTGAGACTGAACACCTCTCCTAGCCTCCAGTCCCCAGTTGCTTCGAAGAGTCACACAGACCTCCCGAGCTATTCACCATCGGATAATTTCCGAGTGACTTTTTCCTGCTTGATCGTCCCAGTGTGTATCATACGTTACTCTGGAATAGGATCTTTTCTCCATTCGTTTATACCGAGTAAGCCCCTGGAGGAAGCTCCAGTCCCCACCAGGCGCCCCCAGGGGGAGGGGATGTGCTATTGTTAGGGAGGTGTGGGGAGGTGCTCCCGAGCTGCTCCCACAGCTAAGGGTAATCTGAGGTGTATTGATGGGTAAGCAAGGCAACTGTTTGTACCAGGGGGAATAGAACACACAACACGACTGTGGAATATCGAACAAGTTGACGGCCACTTTCCGAGGTCGTATCATTAGCAATGGGAAGCAAATCCCCTCTTCGGACATCCATACCAAATGAGCCAGGACCAATGACACAGCGAATAAGTCCCTCTGGATCCGCACTTCTGCCAGACAGTGGAGAGCCTCCTATACATATATGTATTTTGTACTCCATAATGGTAGTTCAATCAATATTGGTAAAAACGTTGTAGTCCCTAATCGGTCTGCCTAGGCGAGGTGCTTGATAGCAGCGGAGTCCGGGTGTCTTAATCACTAGAACATACTACGTACTAATTAGAGTGCTAGCGACCTGTTTACCATGGCTAAATGTTACTTCTAGAGGGTGGACTTAACGACGTCCATAACAGATAATATTGACTGGGCTAAAAAGGCACCGCATGTTGATGTTAATTAATTACCAACCTGAAGGAATAGACATTACCTCATCATCGTCAAATTACGCACCGCTACCACTCACCACAGGGGAGAATGGATGTGGGTTACTTTAGGAGAATCGTTATAGACACTGCAGCCTTAAAGATGGGATAGCACTTATTGATCCTTTGGGCAGTATATAGGAAGTACAATCAGCAGTGGTTATCATTCTTGATAGATAAATACTGGGTTATAGAATTAGATAGATAGATAAACACTGAGTAATATAATTAGAATATGTATACACATGAATTATGAGCGATACCTTTAACAAGGAATATAATGTGGCCAGACATATTTAGAGAAATACAAATAAAAGAGATGAAAAGGGGAAAAGAGAGCCTGGAGTGTCAACGGGCATGGCAGGGTTGGCGGTGAATAGCCCGTGTTTGGGTTATCATGTTACAAGTGTCTTTGTAGTCGTGCCTGCTGGATGCTCCAGCCGGGGGCCTTATGTCTTACTGAGGATCAATATCAGGTGTCACCCGCTGCAGGCGTCGTCAAGAGGAGTCGAACAGGCAGGAACTAGCGTAAACAGTGCCTACGGAATCAATGCTAGCTCCACAAAACTACAGCCTGTCTACCACAAAGGGGGATAGCAGCCAAACAAGGTATTTACACGTTGGAGTCCTCTTTTGCCGGTTTGCACAGTCCTTAAAAGTTTCTGTTATGCTTAGGATTTTTAGATAGGCTAAGCGATTTTATATGCTGTCTGATGTTGCTGAATATACCTTTTTGAGATGGATGTCTCAATATGACATTAATGTCCCCATGCACTGACCGATACTGCATGTTGTTGTTATGTTCCATTTGCCAATGTTTTTCTCCTTTTCTTTGCGTACCAAGTCAGAGGCTCTCTTACCATGACCACTTTTTTTGGCACTCAGTAGTTTTACGTTTGCATGCCTGACCAGCAGCCTTTTTATTTCCCATCAGTCTTGGCTCAAATTGATCAAAGACCCATCTCAGCTAAGGCAGCTTATTAACTAAATGTATATAAAGGAGCATCGGTCACGCACATCAGAACCAGCTATGAATAAAATGTCTACAAAACATTAATTATTCTTGATAAAATATCTGGCCAACGAAAAAGGAGTATCACGTACACATCAGAAATGACTGCCAAAAAAACATGATTAGCCTTCTTATGCTAGCTACCTCCTTTCGCAAAAAAAGGCTTAGATTGCTTATTTATCAAATCAATTCTATGGGGTATTAGTACTGCTGCATAAATGAGCAGCGATGATGAAAAAGAGCAAAGACAAAAACAATGGCATGGTATCCAAAGACGCTTCTGTGAGACTGGCTCGCCTTTCCTGGGTAAAAACAAGTCCGAGATCATCAGAGAATAAAGACGGTTTGACTTTGCCGGGCTGTAATTTGACTTGGGACCTTTTGCCAACACGGGACACCACAGTACAGGCAGTACGGCCCAGTCGCTGCCCACCACCAAACATCAGCTAATACTATGCAAATTGGAAATATGCAAACTTGAGGGGGCAGCGTGTACGCCCCGTGGATCGCAGCAATCTTGGCCAGTTCCCCCTGTCACTAATACTGCTGGTTTGGGTGTCCTAAACCAATCACTGTCAAACATCGGCGAGTAGATTCCTTTTCCCTTTTTCCTACCCTAGCAGCCAGGAGAAGATGTGCTGCGATAGTCCAGCTGGCCAGATGGCTGCTATTTTGGAAAGCAGTGAATACGACCGCAGGAAAACAAATTTAACAGTATGGTGAGAAGCCAGTGTGGCTGGTGGGCCGATCTATAGTTTATCTGTTGGTTAATCTCCCTGCTGCTATGCGTATTTATAATTGATACTAGAGATAGGCGGCCATAATCCACATACTTCATTCCCTTAAAGCACCCCTTTACATGATGAGTCCTCTCACTGCATGGAAAAGTGCAACAAAGGTTTTGCCACTCAGACCAGATTAAACTACTATAGACCTACTTTGATTGCTGCTCACTGTTTCCAGGAGCTGCATGAATACATTGCCTGCACAAACGTCCCCAGGGTAGCACATGTCTCGTCCTGATTAATGTAACACACCGTTTACTGACCATCAGCCTTATTAACACGCGTTTCGCAGGAACACAAATGTGTCCACTTGACACTAATGTGACTGCAGACTTAGTAGGGGGCTGCTGGTGTGGCAGAAGGGGGGTGGGTGCACGTCGACAGGACACGTGCCCTAATTGAGCTGGCAGTGACAGGGCGTTTACCCGGCCCACCAGGCCGTCACGGGGCTCCCTAATAAAGATGACAAAACGCACAGGGATAAGGAACCCCCTCTAGTTCTTTGCCTACCCCACTAAATCACCACATTAGGTGCATCGCTTGTGGGGACCAACGGCCGCCCACGTGATTACTCGGCTTCCGAAAAAGAAGCACACCCTATATAGCTATGCGAGAAGACGCGTGGTCGGTTCACATCTCCTACATGTGAAACACTGAATGATCACAGCGAAGGAGGAACTTCAAAGGCTCCCACTTATTGTCATAAAGCAAACATAACAAAAACCTACTTACCACAGTCTATGTGTTGTGTATCACTCAGCTGTATGTAAGACGGCCATACATGCACTCTGCGTCCCTGGCTGATGGCAAACAGTAATTCTAGATCACAGCGTTTGCTGTGTGATCTCAGATGATATGATATCCTATATAAGGAGGGATATCGAGTTGGATGTAGCTCGTTCACGTTTCTGGGAGTAGGTAAAGAAAGCTAGAAGCAATAACACTCCTTCAAGCTATCCACCAGTGTGTACTGGAGTTTGTCACATATAGTTCCAGGAAATAGGTGCAGCAGTTGTACAGCTGACGCAGATGGACACCGTAGAATAACAGAGCAGTATTTCTGGTAACTGTCAATGGCTAGTTTTCCAGGCTGACCGGTGAAAACCTGCTGCAGTGAACACTGCTCTGCAGAGTTGTCTCGTCCTCAACCTCTGAGTATCTCCGGGGATGCTCTCCTCGTGACTGAAGCTGGCCACTCTACACGATGGTTATAAGGCGACCATGCAGGCGGTGCACTGCTGAGGCAATGCGGCGTTATTGCTGGAACCGTTCTGGCAGCGGCAGCAGGGGCTGCTGAAGACACTCCCTCCACCACAGCTGAGGTCACGACTACTGCCTGCCGCGGCCAGACGCTCACTCCGACTCGGGGCGGGGCTGCTGTGAGGACAGGAGCTGGCTGGGCAGTGGTTGGGGACGTCGGTGGTTGGACAGTGATGGTGTTAGCGTGGGCTGCTGGGGCCGGCTGCTGGGGTGTCGGGGCTGTTAGGGGAGGTGGTGGTGATGGGTGTGCAATGCCTACTGACATTATACTGATTGGGAGAGCATCGGCCCGTTAGTCCCTGATGGTGTTGCAGAGGTGGCCGTGGTTGACCCTGAGGCCTTCCTCCATACCACCACAGCCTCCTGCCCCACACCCTGGGCGTCACTGTCTGATTGATGTAGCGGCCCAAGTCACAATGTACCCCGCAAACTTAATGCACCATGGGACTGTCCTGGAGGGGCCTGCCACACTGGGCCACCCTCTCCTTCCTACTCCTCTTCCCACCAACCTTGGTATTGATCTGGCCTCTTGCTTGCCACTCCTGACTGATTCGCCAAATCACGGCAGGGTGCCGCCTCAATTTATCAAATGGGGGCCCAGACTTTTTTTTTCAAACATCCGAGGTGAGGCAGAATCCGGATAGGAGCCTTCCATCGGAGAACACTTTTCCGACGTGATACATTCGGCCCACACCTCCATTACGTCTGCCACGTCCAAATAGCAATACCCCATCCCCTGCCGGCCCGCGGCTGTTATACTGAGGAGGGGGACAGGAGGAGCTGTAGGGGTGGGCTGGGGGGGGGGGGGGGGTATTTATGACTTCTTGATGTGCGGCCGGCAGTCATGATGGATGGTCGTGCTCAACGACTTGCTGACCCAGGTCACGACGCCGCTGTAAGTTTGTTACGACACCCGAGTTAAATCAGTTACGGCCCAAACGTAAGTTGCATCTAGACTGTGTACGAGGTGAAGACCCGATCACTGCCCACTGATGGAAACACTGCTCGCCGGGGATGAAAAATAAGCAATGTGTGGATGTTCCCCTCTATGTCATGCAGAAACTGCAACAAAGGGCCTAGCGGGAATCTAATATTGTGCACGACCATGAGCCACCTCTAAGAAAGTATGTATGTATCAGGTTACGTTAATATGTTCAAGTAGCAAAATCAATAATGTTCATACTATCCTTTACTGTTATAAAACGAAAGGACTATTATCTTACATTTCAATATGTCCCTTCTGGGCAGTCTTCACCTTAAAGCAATGGGAGCTGTTAACTCGCTCCAATATCTTTAGTAATGGAAACATTATACCCAGCTGTACAAGTATATCGAATATATTCGGAATAGAGATTACAATAGACACAAGATCATATATATTATTCTGCTGCCTGATATCATTGCCCATATCGGTTGTCATTAATTGCAAACGATGTCTGATATACATACGCCCCGACTTAAGAAAATGCTTTATATGCAGATAAAACAATGTCCTGGTGTGCCGACCTTCTCTATGAAGCATACCCAGTCTACCCCGACGGTACTGCGTTGTCATGGAAACATTTTAGATATTTAGCGTGCCTTGCCTCATTACATCATCTATATTAGCTCCGAGGCTGATGACAGATAATAGGTCAGATAATATGTGAGATAGGGCACCCACAAATTCGAGGCATATCCTTGGTAGGTGGCTAGAGGTGCATGGGGAGGGGGAATATTTTAGGACAGTGTTCAGACAAAGCGCATTCCTCAACGAGTGTACTAAAGCTGCACTTTGAGTTTATGGTACACTGTAGGTCAGAGTATGTGGGGGCAATATAATACGTACTTCTTTTAATATTGTGGTGGTACACAGTAGTGGAGAATAATTCTGGAATTTCCCCTTCCCAAACTCTCGTACATGTATATATATATTTCATATCAAGCCTATCAGTCTTCCATTAAGCAACAATGGATCTGGTTGATCTAGCGATGGTTGGAGCCACAGGATGGGCGCCCAGTTGAGGACATCTGCGGGGTACTCTTTGCATGCTAAGGACCACACACTACATCATCAATCACAAGCTTTCACCATGGTGTGACTTTAACCCTTTAAGCCAAGTATATAGTTTTAAATGCTCTGTGTCTTTTTCTCGTCATGATGCACGAAACCAAACCTGTATGGTCGATACACTCTCAAAGCGCCAGCATGGTTCACCAATGCAGTAAATCGCAGATGCTGCGTTGGGTCATCATGGCAATACATGAACAGGAATGCCTTGAGGCCGC
This sequence comes from Harmothoe impar, assembly GCA_947462335.1. Taxonomy (NCBI): domain Eukaryota; kingdom Metazoa; phylum Annelida; class Polychaeta; order Phyllodocida; family Polynoidae; genus Harmothoe; species Harmothoe impar. Next base: position 52,049,205 of record OX381704.1, read on the forward strand.
TACCCTGTCTTTGAAGGCTTCATGTTTAGCCACTCAGACACGGGCGATATGTGTGACACGACCTGACAATCAAGGGAAATCAAACAGAACCCACCCCCTTCACTCTTCACTACTGTCGCCTCGCCATGCGACATTGGCTCGGATAAAGCAGTAGGGAAGCGGGGCCTGGTGCGATGTATGGCATGGTATGCATGTGTAGGGAGGTTAAGTAAGTTATGACGACGTTTGGTGCCACTTACATGGGAGATGTGACGGGCGCCTGTTAACACAGGCAGCCCATACGTTAACCGTTACAGCGGCCATGGCCAGCCTCCACAAGGCGTCTGGGTGGGGTGCAGATAGGGCAAGGTGCCAGGTGGCGAGCTGTGATGCTCAACCTGTTGCATAAGTCGGTATAGACCCAGGAATTATTAACTGACCACTCTTATGTTTCTCCACCATATCTAACTTACTAGATGTAACAAAGCTCCCACTGCCAGGGACATGTGTGAATGGTCCCTTTTAACCTGGAGGTTGGTAGAGAATGCAAAAATGAAGGTGATGAGGGGGTGAGGAGATGTTGGGAGAGGAGCAGGAGGGATAGGGAGAGGTGTAGGTGTCTTCCTCCTCGCCCTGAATGATTCATGAGCTGGTGTACGGCCCCGGGCATGCATTATAAAACACACGCCCCATTTGTTCCGGGGCGGGATCCATAAACGCAGCCCCTGCCCTCTGAATATTCTGCACCTATGACCAGGAGGGACCCACTGCCCACCATCTACCCGTATATGGGGAGTGGGGGTGTATACCCCCTCCTCCTCCTGCAACCCCCCCCCCCCACCCCATGGGACATCCCCTGTCAAACACTACTCACCAGGGGCATCGATAGGTGAGGCGATCTATATATGGAGATGTACCCAGCACGGGTTGTAGGCAGGCGGTGGCGCAGAGGCCTTGGGGAGGGCAGTGAGCTGGGATCTAGGATTCCCTAGACAAGCAACACACCCAGGAATAGCAGCCCCTGATAGCCTATACAGCAGATGGATGAGATTACACAGAGGCTGAGAAGAATGTAACATCAGATCCGTTAGTGACAGAACTAGGTAATGAACCTCTAGTATCAAGACACCCAACGCCTCTAGAAAACAGCATTTTCTTAGTAGTAATGGGGATACAACAGCAAAAGATCACTCTTAAAGGGCTTCAAGAAGCCAAAGATCACTCCGGAAGGAGTTCAACAAAAGATCCCCGATGTTTCAAAAGTTGAAATGTTCAGCAACATCCAAGTGACCTATTTTCACAAGAGGGAAACGCCGAAATCACAAATCAAAGTCACTTAATCAGGAGCTTTGCGGCCCGGTGTGAACATTAAGAGTTGTAGCACATTAATCCTGAGACCACTTTTTACAAAGGAATTTTGCCACAACTCAACAGCTGTCAGACATCATCATTCACTTCACATTCCGAGTGATCATTTCAGTTTTTATAGTGTTGTTTCTGCAACCATCTTTTTTATATAGTTCCATAGAAGCTATGAAAGAGACCTTGATCATGAAGCCAGAAAAGGAACACTTCAGAACGCGGCCCATTTTTCATGTTTTTCCTTTATGAGACATGAGTTGCACAGAAAAATCATTATTACGGTTAAGTGTATCGCCTCAAATAAAAATGGTTGGAACAGAAGGAAAATCTTGTGTGTTGCTCGTTGTTATTGCTGACTGTTGGTTGTCTCTTCCTGTCTGCAAACATGTTTTTAACAATCATATCGTACCTTTGGGCAGATATTATTTTTAATCCAGCCGAAACTAACATAACCTTTCTCAAGATGCATTGGCAGTGGGTGCCTTAAATATCCACTGTACCTCCCGCGGTACATTGTTATATTACCATCAGCAAAGTAGCAAACCCCGTAAAATTGCGTTCTCTGGATTATTATCTAATAAAACACTCTATCGTGACTTAATTGATATGGATGAAGATGGCAACCCCACTAACTACCTGCCATTAAGTGCACGCCGAGGAACGTTTAAGGAGCTCTAATAGTAATATATGTTTGATGCTTAGGGATATTGTATTGTTCTTGTGTTGGTTAATTGTTTTAATGAGTCTTGCAGACCGCCATATGATGATAAGCTACTTTATATAGTCGCTGTGGGCTGGGTGGGGGAAGTGATGGACCCCTGCCTTCATGTGTTCTACTTATCTTAGTCATCGCAGTCACTTACAAACGCTGTCTATCATTATGATACACCTCATAAATGTGCCCATATATATGCATTATTGCAACAATCTCCCTATTTCTATAGGACACAATTGAATTATGAGAGAAGAAACACTCCATACTTCACACCACAAAAACACTCGTGAGCTCCCCTGGGACATTTATTCACGTAAGAAGAAGGGGCTTCCGGATGAACCACATCACAAGGAATCCTTAGAGGTTGGTGGGAGACGATTCACCAATCCTCAAAAAATTGCCACTATTAGTAAAAGGAAACAAGATCATTAGGAATAAAAAGAAATTCACAAAGCTCAGGTAAAAAGACACAACCGAATGGAGAAAAGGAAACTAGCCTCCAAATTCTTGAGATCCAGTTGATAGGAAATTATCGAAATAAAATATATCATTTTTATATACAGAAGTCACTTAATGAACAGGAACAAGCTGTGCTACCTGATGAAATATATAATGTCACTACTATACTGCCTGTACGATGGCCAATTCTTGAACAAATTCTACGATGACAGCCTTTTGAATTAAACTCAGCTCTTCTACCAAGCTGCAGCCTGAAAATTCTATTCTCGGCTGCCGCCTGAACATTCTATTTCTATATTCTACTGCTCACATCACTATGAAACATATTACTCAATGGAAACAGTACCGCACATTTGACCTAATGCTGGATCATTCGCCATTTCTAAAATAATACCGCCCAAATGGCCAAACTCAGCAGCTTTGATATCATATATATCTACACCCTAGAGTTGAAAACTTGTGTCCTGTAGCATTGTGCTCGGTTCTCCTGTACAGCAACACAAGAAGACAATGAATGGTATATGTGATTGATATCACATGTGAACCAGGGCAGTCCCCCTGATGTGTGAGTGTAAGATCGATTCCCAATGATCAGGTCCCTAATTTTAGTACAATACATTATTTCTCATTTCTGATAGCAGAATCATAATCTCCAGGAAACGCTGACCCACTTTGATAGGTCACATACCTTATCTAAATAATTAAGAAAAAAAACAAATAAAAGAAATTTTAAAATAAGAGAAAAAGATGATTCAAAAGAAAAATGATAATCAAAAAAAAAATAATCAAAAAAATCAAAAAAAAAAAAAAAAATCAATTTCATGAAGGTTACCGAAGGTAGAGGCCTTAGAGCGTCTCAAAAAGCGTCTCACCCTGATTTTATATAAGAACAAAGAGGATTCCATGTAAAGGGACACTTCACGAAGGTCTGTGCTTTACTTGAAACCCCACCCTTTAGCATAGACCTGAAAATGTTGGTTTTGTGCTATTTTAGTGACCCTTTTTCAATATCAATTATGTATGAAATATTGCTTTTTTGGTTTCAATCTTTGATGCCATAGATTGGCATTGATCAAAACTTGTTTGTGCCAGCATTTAAATATTTCATTTCTCAATGTTAGACAGGAAAAAAAGGGAGAGAATGCAAGACACTTTTTTTGACAAAAAGTGCAAAAATACCTGTCTCTAAAGAACCTGGCACTACTGTGCCCTGGTTCAATGAGAGTCTGTATACCTATCTGTATGGCCGTGGCCTGCAGTGATAAGGCTACCCGAGACCTATTACAATTAATAACTTGGTACGCGTATAACTGAAAGGGCCACTATCGTGTCAGGTTTCCCGTTAATATCTCACCCTTCCTTTAGATTTTGATGCTAATATTTCAGTATCTTTTGAAAAGAAATGAAATCCGTGGCCGGCTTATATCAATACATATGTATGTGTAAGTCTATACATCAGGTCTGAAAACGTATTAACCATTATTCATGTATATACATATATGTATATACACATATATATATATATATATATATATATATATATATATATATATATATATATATATATATATATATATATATATCTGTATGTACAACTACAAATCATTTTAAAAACAAGTTGTGATTCTATCTAGTTGTAAATATTTATTCTGACTGGTTTCATTAGTTGTCATACATTAGAAATTCACTCTCGTAGTCACGCTATTTGGCGTCGAGAGGCCAGCATTTTGATTGCAGCTCAAAAACATGGATTTGTGACAATTGTCCCTTTGACTATACACTTAATATGCCTGGAGTTAAACCAACTAAAGCGTAATGAGTTTCTATTTATACCACCGTGGAGATGAATGAGTTGAGGTGCGGGCCAGACAGGCCATGGTGAAGGTTGGGGTGGTAGGGTGAAGAAACACACGCCTTTACATCTCTCCCATTACCATTGTTAGAGCTCCCTGTGTCTCAAAATGAAGACAGATTAGGTACCCTGCTCCACCCTCCTTCTCAGTCCCACTCTACCCACCCAGCACTAGTAACACGCCAGGCCCATCCCCGACGCAGACTTAAGGACAATTAAACAAAGCCGTCTTCTTCTTTCTCTCAACAGCCAGTAATGTTAGGGAACGATCCCTGGGTCTGCACTTGACACTTGAAGTGCAGAAGCCCTGCCGCACAGACTGATTATTTAAAAGCTGCCAGAAGCAGCTAGGTGCTGCTCGGAGCAGTTCCGAGCTGCTCTAGACAAATCAGCTGCTCTACGCTGTAGAAGCCGCCTAAGGCAATATACAGCTCCGACGTAGCGTAAATCAATTAAGAAGCCCAAGACGTATCGAAGTCAGACGTGTTAGGACATCGACCTCTTTTCTCTACTCAGACATGAGCTGCTCCACGTGTATTTCAGTCGAGCTGCTCCAGACCAATATGAGCAGCTCTAAACATGTAGTGAACTGCTCAGGGAACACCCATAGTATATGACTTACACCTCCCACAGGGCACGTTGAAGGTATTGCCTCGGCGTAAAGTAGGTGAGTGGGGAGCTGGAGGTGGGGGAGGAGGTGCTGTGGGCGTCTAAATAGGCTAGATATAGATCACCAAGGCTCATCGCCCAACCAACTTGTTCTACTCTACAGGAGGTGTCGTCTACCACCCATGCACCCCCAGGCCTGGAGACCTCAGCTAACTGTGGGGCGGGTAGGTTTCTATCACCAGACACCACAGCACTGTAGGACAGTGAACCTCTAGTACTAGATACATCTAAACGTGATAAGGTATTTCTCATCCAGATATCGATAGGTGTACATGGTGGCGTAGAATATGCCAGACGCTATCAACCGATGATTATGATGGAGATAGAGTGGTAGATCGGATGTCTTGTCTTTCCGTTTTCATACATTTCACAAAGGAGTCATATTTTACGCCTCCAATCAATAGACTGAAAAGGTCCTCCTATATATAGTTTCTATCGTGAACGTGTTTATTAATTTATAAACTTAAGGCAGGATTGAAAACAACAGCTCTGAGCACAGATTTCATGGATTTAGGAACGATGAAAATAGACATCACACTGGCATGTTAGCAAAGATATACAAAGATATACCTCAACAAGTGATTACACAAGAGAAACCCTTACAAAATAGCTACTTTGGCGGCCACTCTATCTCAATGTGTTCTCCTCGCCAACCCCAATCAGCTCTTTTGTATCACTTTGTTACATACCATAGACGTTAAGCTGTCAGGCTATGAGGGCATGATCTATGACTGACCGCAGTATGAGTTATTGCTGCTGTGCTGCTGTATGGGGAGGGAGGGGTGGGCAGGGTGTAATTGGGCTAGGGATGGATCAGACCGTGGAGAGGGTGGTGAGTGGGTGTGTTCTGGAGGTGCTGATGTATCCTGCCGCCCACAGGGGACTAGAAGCCACCCTCCTCTCCCACCCTGCCCGCCAAACTCACCCCTCCATTGCCACAAGCCTATACACTATGCACGGCTCGCTGACCGCCGAGAATGGCCCCCTCCCAGGACACCCATCCCTGCCCGGCCGGAGCGCCACCTGCAGACAGGTGACGAACGGCCGGGGACAGGGGACTGGCGGCCCGGCGACAAAGAGATCAGTGCCGGGCCCGCGCCAACCCAGGCCCGGGGTGCAGCCGGGAGGCAGCCTTTAAGCCACGCCCATTAATCGGATCGCAGTCCTATTGAAGTTGAGGGTCATTTTTCTCGGCTAGCACTTTATCAGGGCTGAAGGCTGGTGGACTGGGGTTATTGGTGTTGCAGGTGGCCTCCTGGTTCCTATTCCCAGGGCTCCTACTCCCTCCACACCTGTGCAGTTGGCGACTTAACGTGGCATAGTGTCGGTAGTCCGATGAGGATATCCAGTGTAGGGGATGGGGTCATTTATACATTTAAATTGGATTTTTTTCCACTTTGGTTTATATTGGGTAAAAAGGGCCCTAGTACAATACTTAATTTATATACAGCGTTCATTCTATACAGATGTTTCACTTCGCTAACTAGAGACGGTAACTACAGTCGCATGGAGGAATATACACAGCTTATATACAACTGCCTCGTCCACAACAAATCTACACACCAGCTACTACCTGATTAAATCCCCCAATTCTAATCTATACTACTTGTGTATCACATGCAGTACTACCAGCTAGCTGATTAAATCCCCCAATTCTATACTACTTAGATACCACATGCAGTACTACCAGCTACCTGATTAAATCCCCCAATTCTATACTACTTAGATACCACATGCAGTACTACCAGCTACCTGATTAAATCCCCCAATTCTATACTACTTAGATACCACATGCAGTACTACCAGCTACCTGATTAAATCCCCAGATTCTATACTACTTAGATATCACATGCAGATACTATCTTATTTAAAGCTATCGGTATAATTGTGTCGTCAACACAGCACTTTATGAAGCATATTCCTACTATAAGTTAAAAAGTTCATTATTAATGCATTCAGATGGGTGATTTCCAGACCAAATGCCTCATATGATATAATAAGCTTATTGTCCGTCACCCCTTTCTATATAAATGTATCTAATTATAAAGGGACTATGCTGGTCTCAGATGTTCCTCCAATCATGGATATGGTAGGGACTGTCATATTGAGGAGTGCCTTCCTGAACGGACCAGACAGGTTGTCCAGAGCGCAACAACCTAAACATGGGAATGGTAGCAGGCTCATAGTTCATTCTTACAAACCATGCTATATAAAACAAGCATTAATTGTACTAAGAGTTGGAACAGCTGCGTCGTATAGGTCTCACTTTTTTTTAAGTCTGTTACATATATCTGGTAATGGAATTATGGGACATTCCTGACTAATACTTGATTTGATCTTGAATTCTGTCGCTAAAAATGGTAGGTTTCCTGATATGACGTGGGTTATCCTACTAAATATGGAAAATCTGTTATCATACCAAATCCGACTAATCGATTGTGGTGTATAATCTCACATTATAGAGACATTAGTGGGACTGGGATACCCAGTAGGCCTACATGATTAGGATATGTACCTAGTTTAACAGGTAGTGCAATACCAAGTAAAAAGATGCAATGGAAAATCCTATCAACATTTCTCCCCAGTGACAATAGTTTTTAGGATTAAAGTCTCCATCGTAAATTTCCCCATCAAACTTTATGGACAGACAACATGGAATGCAATTCCCCAGTCACAGAAGATTACTCCCATGTCAATGCTACAAAATGGAAAAGGGGACTTTTCCAACTGTTGAAAATGAATATGGCATAATGATCAAAACAAATAGTTTCGCCAAACTAACGTCGTTCATTTTCATCCGTTCAAAATAACTTTTTACGGTAAAGATCGGAAACTCCAATGGGAAATTGATTTTACGCTTCCGCCAGGATTTGGTCTCGACATGGAAGATAAATTTGGTTATGTCCTAATTTTTTTGACAGATTTAACGCAAATGCCCGTTTAAGCGACTAAAATGACTTGAACACCACGCGACAGCGCTCTCAACGAATCAATAATATGCGATAATCGAGAGTGAGTAGACTTCATTTGTTTTACTTCCAATGCCATCTCACATGGCTATAATGTATAGCGGTTAATCCATTATGACACATGTTTTCATGGACCGGCTTCCATCACACATCAGAATTGCAAATCAGTCAGCTTCTGTTTTGGACCACAGACTGATTAGAATTAGATTCAAGTTGGAGTAAAAATGTCCAACAAAGCATGACCTTTGAGGATTAGATTGGAAAGTTAAGGGCAAAGTCATCACAGGAAAAGGCTCTTGAAATTTCTAATGGCACATTGGGGTTATTTAGTGGTAACTTGTCTATTGATATTATGTAAAAACTTGTCAGCCGAGTAGACTGTACAAATGAATGCCTGACATTTATCAGAACATGTGCATGTGTAGGCCTACCATTTGTTATTACCTTTCCTCCTCGTACCCAAGGACAGAGAAAGACAATAAAGATATATTGCCTTTATAATCAACCATTTATACCCATTGGACACAGTTATTACTTCAACAATGGCACATCCGCACTAATACATTCCAATGGCCTGAGTGATGCGCAATAGACATGGAAAAGTTTCATGGAAAAGGTCTTTATCTGGGGAGGGGGGTCTTTATTACAACCCCTTTTTACTCCTCCCTACAGAAACTAGTGACGACAGCCCAAATTGACGGCGTTTTGCTGCCTAGGAGGAGCCTGGAGTGGCTGAGGCCTCTGGAGAGTCCCAGCCTGCCCTGTAATGTTTATGGGGGCAATGAGTCGCAGCAGGGTTGGCGACCAGACAACCCCGCCCTCAACTGTATTAAATTCCCAGCACACAACCATCAGGCTGCGGCAGGCAATAGCTCTCTCACCCATATGCTAGACGCCAGATACATATCTGTTCGTGGCCCAAATGATATAGCACGTTTAAAATGTATACCGCTGCAGTAACGTTTAAATACTAGGACCAGTTCTATTACATGTTAGATTCTATGGGTACTTGATGAGGGGTCCAGTGTGCATGTCCATGATCAGGGAAAAAGAGAATCTAGGCCTACGTTAAATTGTTCTTGCATGAATAATCAATGCATGTCCCATCACAAGTGCACCCATTAAATGGACACGCCACCTCTACGCCCCCCTCCTCCCCCAACCCACCGACAGAACTAGGCACTGCTTCTATTTCCAGATAATTTGCCTCGCTCATACTTTTTGACACTTAGTTATGAGTTCAAAGACTATAAGAGCCCATACTGACAGAGACACATGAAGGGCCACTCAAGTATCACATACCGTATACGGTCTGATTATTTCTTTCTGGTACGTTGTCGTAAACCTCTGTGAGTATGGCATGACATAGACAGATATGCGAGAGACAAGGCTGTGAGAGGCAGGGTTGAAGAAGCGAGAACCGCCTAAACCATATATATTATGAGACAGAAGAGCTACTCGGTTGGCGACAATGACCTTAGCAGACCGAGCCTGCGTCAGCAATTGGAGCAGGGACGAGGCGTCTGCGCATGCACCTACCGACACATGACTGCCGACCAGGCCACCAGGGAGCGCTAATGAGGCGCCGCAGGATGTGGGGCACTGCAGTCCCGGTTACTTGTGTTATAAGTCACACCTAACCTATACTGTGTGGGTGAAGGGGGCAGGGTAGGGGAGGCAGGGAGCAGGCAGGTAGGGGACAGGGAGGGTTAGGGACAGAGGGGTGGAGGGAGGGATGGGGGATGAGCAAGATTAGGCACGGGTCAAAGAGGCAAAGGGGGTGTGGGAGGAAATAGGCATGCGCTAGTGAAATATAGACAGGAGGGACGCTGGGTAGAGTGCAGAACATGGGTCCGACCGGATCCACAATTTGTGACTTCATTGCATGGAAACCAATGTCCATCGATTCACGATCTTTAAGGATCGTTTTAAATCGTTTTAAGTAGGATTTGTTGAATAGAGTAATCCTATTTGGTAGTATTATAGGTATGAAACTACATCTAGGATTACTAATTAGCCATTTCAAGGGTATTTACAGCTAATATGAAGATGAAACGTCATTGTTTTTCTATTACGAAGCAGACAATCCAATATGGGGGAATTTAAAAATGACGTCATGTGTATTGATACACAGGAACTATGTTATGAGTTTAAAGTAACCAAAAAGGGGGGTGCGGGGGCACAGCCCCCGAACGTTTGTTTCAGGTAACATGGCATGAAAATGTAGGGTTGGTAGGTCGGATTTTTTATTTTTAAACTTTTTTTTAACAAGAAAGTACTACCCGGCCTCTCCGAAGACCCGAAAATTGACCCCAAAAGGCTAAAATTAAGGAAATTTCTTCAAAATTTCATAAAAAAACGCAGGGTCGGCCCTCTTTTGATAGGGTCGGTCGGGTGACCTGAAACCTTTTTTTTGGCCTTATGTAGGACTATGGGAGGGGCGGCGGCTGACGAAAGGATAGAGGTAGGATACGAGAGAGGGACAGAACAGGTATGGCTAGTAGACATCCTGCAAAGCATCACAAAAAACGGCTTATCTTCTCGGAGTGTGCCTCACTCAAGTAGGGGGACGTCTGAGGATGCCAATCCTTATCAGGGTGGGTGGGCTAACATCTGAGACGAGGAGATCATTAGAGAAATCGGCTCCCGGCCTTGATGATGTTGCTACTAGTAGTCAGCATATTAGGGCTAGACTAGAGGACGTCATTAAACAGTTCCAGCTAGAGGTGCATCAGAGGCACTCCTCTCCTCACTCCTAGAGACGGGAGACTTCTATGTGATTATACTTGAGAAGGAATTAAGTACATATTGATGCCTAATATGGAGAACGGACTCTCTCTCGAACCGGGCCTCCCTCTTTAACTCAAAAAGAGAGAACGGAAGAGTATCCTAGCTATGATCCTGCATAATAAACAATAATATTCCTAGACATAAGCTTCAGCTCTGGGTTTATGATTTCATTAATGAGACTAAATCATATCGGGTCACCCTTTCTACACCTAACTGTATTAACAACGTGCACTATAGATAAAAAGCGATTTAAGCTATACCATTAAAGTTTGTGTGCCATTTGGTCGCTATCCTGGTAAAATGCTCCTTCTGGGCGTCTGGGGACTTTATGCCCTACAGATGTGCTGCAGGTCTATTACCACAGGCATCTCGGGCTTACAATACGGCTTTTATTACCTGGCCGCTTCGTGCTGGGCACACGCAATTACGTAGAGATATTATGAAGACCAACCGAAGCAGCCCATCACCACGTGTTCTCCTAAATCTACCCTGTAGGAACTTGAATTCCTTTTTTTATTATACGCACTATATAACCTGATGCCCTATACTGCTAGCCCGTTCTAGTATTACCCTGGTTCAGGTGCACTATATAATGTACTACTTTTGCTATCCTGGTCCTATAATTGCACTAAAGTAGCTTGATAACCTACACTATTACCCTGGTCCTGATTCACTATACTACTATTCTGGCCCTGGTGCCCTATTCTACTACCATGGCCCTGATGCCCTATTCTACTACCCTGGCTCTGATGCCCTTTACTATTACCCTGGCCCTGATTCACTATACTACTACCATGGCCCTGATTCACTATACTACTACCCTGGCTCTGATGCACTATACTACTGCCATGATCCTGATCCACTATACTACTAGGGACGTCCACTTAGAGGCCTGCTAGGAACCCACTATTCACACACCTAATCGGGGAACTCACTGGCCCGAACATTGGTGGTATGATTATGTGAACTAACAGGTAAATATACAAAGTGATTTCCTTGACTATTATAGGCCTACCCATCTATATTTAGACCACAGGTCAGGAACAAGTGAAATCGACATGCAGTCATTTTGCGTCTTGGCACCTCGCATTTGGACAAACAGGAGAGATTCTATGCAAAAAAAGATTTAATTATGTACTTTAATTATACAGAAAAGAACTTGCATATGAGCCTATGATTTTCAGATTGCAATGTGCAAGGTAAAATATACTAAAAGATCTTTAACATTAGAATTAGACACATAATATCTCTTAGGAAATCGAGATAATTGCTTTTTCAACAGTGGGGTGCATAGTGTTTCATAACAACTACTGATTAATTTGAAATCTCATAGAGGGTCTTTAATAATTACAAGCCTTTCATAACAAATCATAATTCTTGATAATATGTAATGAAAGGCTTGTAATTATAAAAGCCCTTCTACAAAATTTCAAATACATAAGCAGTTGTAATGAAACACCATGCACCCCACACTTGACTGCCCTATCTGGGTGGCCTACTCAGTCTACCTGAGTGGTACCATTAGCTATACTAGAATATACTAGGAAGATTGGGACCTAAAGATGCACCTTCAAAGTGCTTCTTGCTCTTTACAGTGATAAGGCCAAAAAAGAGTTGTGTTCAGGTATCCCCATCGACCGTATATTTTTGGCTCTACCCTAATTTCTTTTTTAATTTTTGAAGACATTCTTGGGATTTTACTACTAAATTGTTTTCAATGTTCTACTAGAATTTTCTTTTACCCTGGTCCTGTTTCACTATACTATTACACTGGTCCTGATGTCCTATACTACTACCCTGGTCCTGATGTCCTATACTACTACCCTGGTCCTGATGTCCTATACTACTACCCTGGTCCTGGTTCACTATACTACTACCCTGGTCCTGGTTCACTACACTACTACTCTGGTCCTGGTTCACTATACTACTACCCTGGTACTGGTTCACTACACTACTACCCTGGTCCTGATTCCATATACATACTACTACCCTGGTCCTGATTCACCACACTACTACATTGGTCCCCTGATTCACTATACTACTATACCCTGGTCCTGCTGCTCTATACTACTACCCTGGGCCTGATGCCTTATACTACTCCTCTGGCCCTGATGCCCTAAACTACTACCCTAGTCCTGATGCACTACACGGGTACTTGATGATAGAAAGCTACTACTTTGGTCCAATTGACTTAATACCATTGACGCAACCAATGGAAAAACATCAGTAGAGCAAGAGGGCAAGTGATCAAGTGTTATGTCAAGCAGGTTAGGGAGCGACAAAAAGTCAGATCTGATGGGCATTCTCATTGGCCAAACTGCGGCAGGCTGCGGCAAAGTTACACGTTCGGTATCTACATAACCCCATCTACCGATAACAAGGCGTACTGATGACGCCCAAATGCCCTAAGTGACAATACTTTAGTGATGACGTCACAGAACTCTGGTGGTCAGAGCTTGCTAAGGTACTTAGGTATCATGGTGGTGTCCAATACCTGGAGGTCTAGATCCCTATACCTCTTCCAGTAAAAGGCCCATGATTTCTGCATTACTTTAACCATAAACTCGTGGATATAATAGCTGATACATTCCTTGTGGTTTATAGGTAAAGGAATGTGAATCTGAGTCCGAGCAATTACAAAGCATGTGCCTATCCACACCGCGGGGCTAGAGGCTAAGGACTTCCTATTACACCCTGGAGTACAGTTAGAATATTCTCTGATAAACTTAGAACACTCGTTCCGGGCAGTTGAGGGATTGCCATAACCAGCTCCATCCCAACTTACACCCAGCTGGAGGCAATAGATATGACCTCTCCGGGCAGCGGTTAGTGTCGTTATTCTCCTGCAGGTGGCGCGGTGGGAGGTCGGGGGAGGCAGAGGGGGGTCAGGGACCTCCGGGGGAGTCATCAGGAGAAGTGATCTCATTGCAATCCTCCTCCAGACCGCCTCTGGGGTTCCCCAGCGGCCTTACGGATGAGTCCAGAGAGAACCAAGGGCCTCCTCCTCACTATTGCCTCCTTCCAGCACCCAATAACAAAGCCATACCAACACAGGGCCCAACACAGGCAACGTGCTGTGCTCCAGCCGCTTAAACTCCCATCTATCTCAACTTTATTTTTCTCGCTGCTTCAGGCAAGTTTGCCGACAAATAAACAGGCAAAAAATGGGACACTGTGAAGTGTTCTTAAAGCATGCACGCAGACGGGCAGGGCTATTTGCTCGTGTCAGCTTGCCTTGGGTTTAGCGGCTCTTTAATGTGTTTTCGACCACTGAAGAGAGTTACAGAACACTTCTTATTTTTCAGCTCAAGTGAGGTCATCACTCTTCAGTTGTCATGGCGACACTAATTATGCAAAAAGTGAGGCCGGTGCTGTCTGGTTTGTATCACTGGGAGATGTGGTGGGGTGAAACAGTGTGGCACTGACAGTGGGGACGTGTGTGCTGTAGTGGAAGGGAAGGGGCATGATGAGTTAGGGCAGTGTGTGGGGGTGGGGTGTCAGAAATGAGGGGTAGATAGGGGCAGATCAGTGAGGCAGCAAGCACCCTTCATGTTGGAATAATACACATCATTAACCTGACAGCAACCCCCCCTCCCCCCAGACACGGTGCCGTCTGGGGATATAAAACCTGAGCGGATCATTATAGTGTTTCAAATCGCTAAAGTATAAAACATAGAAAACCAATGGTGAGGAGCGATGTTTGTGGTTGCCAGGCAGTAACTCAATGCGGACAAAAGTCTGCACAAACAAGGGAATTCAGATGTCAAATCACAAAGTTGGGAAGTTATCTTAATTACCAGTTGTGAGAGAGCTGGATCAATTTCATCACCATCTACTCACTGATTTACTTTATCTGTTACCGGGTATAGATCCCAAATTGCAGTGACGTAATACTGACTTTATCACGCAACGCGGTTTAGAAAGCATTCATTGAATTTAGAGGCAATCTAAGGAGTGTGGCTGTAGATGGATGTAGCTAGTATTGTCTATTTAATTCGTTGAGCCCAATATAATATATGTAGGCCTATTGTAGCAGAGTCCATGGTCATAACTATAGTAATTCGGTTTTACAGCTATACCTGAGGGTCATTTAGACTATCTAAATTACCCCATAATAGTATTGTGTAGCTGTGGCTGGTCCTAGAGGTAGTTCCCAGCTAGCTCTAGTATCTATCCTATCTATCCCTAATATGGGGTGCTATTGGGATGTGTTGGCTTGTGCTGGCACAGTATGGATCTATTTCCGACAGTCATCAAACATCGGGCCACTGTTGGTCGATCCAATCAGCTGGAGGAGGCGATCATGTGTCGGACAGTCCACCTAGGGCCTAACCCTTTCCCATTGGCCCTATTCTACCACGTAAGCATCCATGCTTTTGAAAATGCACAAATGTCAGATTATAGCCCGAGATAGTCTGTGTTTTTTTTAAATTATTATACAACTGTAAATTATCCTAGGTAAAATGGGTTTGGTAATGTAGATAGCAGCCCCCTTCCCCTATACGCATTTGGTACACATATGTACTTCATGACGTCTTACTTGGCCCTTGTACCACTGTCATGTTGTCACTAGCTCAAACTTTAACACAGTCGCAGCAATAGTTTTGTTTCTATGGTTGATAAATTCATGAAAGGGGAATAATACAACAATATAGACATGGCAAAGTCTATCGATTGATTAACTAATAGGGGACCTACAGATCCAGGCAAAATTAAATTGCCAGATACAGGCCTGAGTAGGTCTATATTAATGTCACCTAATATTTGTACATTTGTAATGGAGCTTAGAGGCGAAAGTGTACTTTGGTCCATGTCAGCTCTTAATTGTCACTACATGTATTAGTGTTTTGTTGCTGGTACTTTTGATGATGTTGAACTTGCATTTATCTTAATGTTAGCGAAAGCCAGGAAAACCCAAACATTCTACAGTGCAGTGTCCAGTATAACGTTACGACATGTTGTGGCTGGAGAATTAATGTCAAAATCTGCCTTTTGCAGGAGCTACCAACGAGAGCTAGGACGCAACAATGGCAGCCATAAATGTCGACGGCAGAGTTGTAGAATATTCCAAATATGCCCCACATCAGTCATATGACACGCTGCTAACGCCGGGGTCTACCACCAGGGGCAGCACGGTAAGTGACACCAGAGGGCACCACCAGGTAGTGCCATCTGTCTGCAGCGCCACCACCGGCAACAATGAGCACTTCCCCAGCCGACCGCCAACTTCCGGGCGGAAGGAGCGAGCACTCCTGAGTCCCTCCGGCGATGTCGCCACCTAGTGCGGGAAGGGAGGGGGTAGAAAGCTGGAGGGGTCGCATCCGGAAAAATGGTAAATGACATCCCCTCCCTCCCTGAACTAAGGGCAGTGTGAGACGGTTGTCCACTGGGTGTGACGGGCTGGGAGTATAGATGGTCTTCTCACTAATCCACACTATAGGCCTACATTCTTTTTTCACCAGGTTTATTGAAAGGACAGGAAAATCACTGAGTGCACAGGGATATGTCTATGACCTTCGACTTTTTACGTACCGATAGTTGGCGCTTGCTATGTAACACTCCTATAAGGTAACACTCGTCACTGTCGAGGTGATGTCAATGCGTGTATCGGGCCATTCCCTTTCTCTGTCCGTTGTAGAAACTACGCCTGGGGCCTGTTTCACTAGGAAAATGGTGAATTGGTCTGGGTTTCTTAAGGCATTTCCCTGAGTACAGAAATGCAACATTAGCTCATGAAGCTTGCTACATGATACATAGTAAGAATCCTTTTGAAATTCAATAAAAAAGATGGTCGTCACGTTCTAAACGAAATCGTGCTCGTTTCCCAAGCGAAATAATCTCTAACCCTAAGATATCCTTTCCTACCGATCACTAAAACAAGAATACTTTCTAGTCATATTATATTTCCCAGTTGGTAATCATTCCCTCTTCCTCTTTTCCCTTTCCTTAAGTGTCTGTTACTGGACCAATGACACATCGATACCTCTGACGCACGATACTGAATTTAACGCTGGGCAGCATGAGCAAACATGAAATGGCTTTGAAATAGGCTGCTCCCTTCGTGCTGAGAGATATGTGATGCGGCGTGGTTAGATTTCCTATTGCTCTTTATCGCCAGTGACAGAGGGCCAAGACGTGGGGAGAGGGTATAGGGTGCCCCGAGGTGACAGACACTGATGCCCCACGCTCATCAATAAGACATCTGGGATGGTTCTCGTCCCCTTGGGGGCATCCCTGGGGAATCGTAGGTACAAGCCTTATAGGATACGCTCCCTCCCCTACCCCAATGGTATATGGCCATACACACATGCAGTAGTAGTAGGCCGATAAACTATAACCAGTCACGAACTAAGGAAGAACTACGCTATGGGGAGGGTATGATACCTGGGGATCTAACCTCAAGCTATGAGCTAAGTCACAAATGCTCTATATATAATTTGTCACTACTGACTTACCCGTGGCAGGACCCTACAACTGCCACAATGGTATGGCTATTAGTATCTGTCTTCATCTATGCGGTCGGGTATACAAGACTTTTCTATCCCCTGGAGAAGCAGAAAGAATAGCTGAGTTGTTCAGTAGATATTATGCTGTATTGCTATAATATACGACCATTGACCTCAGGATACATGCAATAGGTCTGCTTGACCCTCTCCTTAACCTTTTAGCACATCCTATACTTCAGTATATTATAGGTCTGCAGGACATAAGATAAGGATCCTCCATTGTTAGCACCATGAAACAAAATACACTGTACAGTAAGAATTCCCTATTATAACGGCACTAGCGCATTAGGTTAGGGGGGCCGCCATCTTGACCCAGAGCAATGCATTCTGGTTAGGCCCCCGACTCCAGAACAGTGCATTATGGGTGAATCTTTTATCAGTCCCTTTGTTCCCGGTGTGAAGGGGGGGGGGGGTTAACCTGATAATGGGATGGGTCCTGAAGTACCAGGATATGCTAGTCCCGTATACTAGCACAGCGGGTGAATGCCAGTGAGAGTATAGATGAACACACACCAAATGCATTACCCATATTCAGTGTACAATTTAATAAATGAAGCTATAGCCATGGTCGGCAAAGACCATAGAGAGAAGGCATATGATAAGAAAAACTATGCTATTCTCTCACAATTTCACACTAATGCCTCTTATATGAGTCTTCAGTCAGATGCTCAGAGCCAGATTTTTTATTACCTTCAGTTTAATAAACTCCCCTTAGTGAACACTCCCTTTTGAAAGCAGCAATATCCGACAGAAGAGATCACCACTTAATGAATATGTAAGCTGATCCTAGCAGACATGCTCGTTGGTCGTGTAATAACCTTGTTTCATATAAATTTCTCATAAACTTATATTAATATGAAGATTCCTACTAAGGCGACTATCCATTACAACCATGTGGACACACATTGATACATACCTACCACACGGACCTACACAACTAGTTTCTTTGTTTCCTTTTCTGCTCCAGTTATTTTCTTCGGACCGCCAAGTTGTTAATGTACATGGAAGTGCTTATCCCAGATGACCAACAGGAGGCAGGATGCTGAGTCAGCAGAAAGTGGGAAGAGAACATTTCCTCATCCTGGACTCTGGAGGAGTCCCTGCAGTGGTTGCAAAGGGACTGGCGGGCGGTTGGGGCAGCGGGGGAGGGGGGGGGGCATCAAAAGGCGGTACCGTGTTATGAAATGTGGATGGTGCGCGGCCGTGTACAGCCCAGTATTACCTGTCAGCCAGCGGCAGCCTCCGCCACCCCGCCCTATAAAAAATGCATGCAGCTCGAGCCAGTGATGGGACGGGACACTAAAATGCCCGCTGGCGGTCCTCCAGGGCGGCATAGGAGCAGCAACTGGAGGCCCACTGCTGGCGGCTACACCAATCTGACGGCTCCAACGCCGCTTCCATTTCCCCTTTACCGTCAAGTCAAACCACAGCTCAACACCTTTGAAAAATCTGTTTGAAAATTAAAAACACTCTTGTTTTTCCATTGGATTTGGAATTTTAATAAGAAAGTTGAAGCCATCACCCACTTGTCAGGCATGTTCTTAATTATTCAGCAAACTCTTAAGCCTTGAAAGACGCCATTATTTGCACAGGTCTCATGTTTGTGATGGCTTAATAAAAGAGCAATAAGAAGGAAACCTGATTATTTCTATTCTGATCACTCCTATTCGGATGCCATTGCATGACAATCCATCTTATAGCTCTTAAATAGGAGGGGTAATTCCATTCAGCCAAATCACCATTACAACAGTTTCTTGTGTAAAGGGGCTCCATAGCCAATTTACTGAGCTTTCTGGAAGTGATAATTGGATTCCATTGGTGACAAGTATAGGCCCTTAGCCATAGCTTCGCATGACGGCAACTAGCCAGTCTTGTATAGTACACAGTTTCCAGATTGCTATTGAGCCCTAATTGTCATATCCTTCCGTTAAGCCATACATCAGATGATTATAATATGATATGGTTAGTTGATCTGAAAGATTTGATGAATCTGGCGCATCCCTTTTGTCCCCAATCATCCGAGTAACGCCAATATCATGCTTACGTGGCTATAACACATAAATAATCACGCCATTAGTTAGTTACATGAATATATTAAACCTAGAACCTACATATCACATGATTTTATAAATACATACGGCTGCATGTATGCTAGCTGCTCTTATCAGATATGTTGCATTTTAGCTTGGAGACATTATTTAGATACTAAGTTCATCAAAGTTATAACTATTTCATTTAGATACATTCTTCGCTTTTCATTAATGCAAGTTATTTCCAATATGTCATCAACCTGCATAATGTTCACTCCGGAAATCCCATCAGAGGAAAAAGCAAGCAATAAGAAACAGTTACCAAAATAGTCCATCTCATCTCCATCTTCTGATAGCCTTCTACCTCAGAGTAATAACTCGTGGTCAGAATGACACATGTACAGCCCTTAGCCAGCTCCTACTACAAAGTCATGGTGAGGGGGCAGATCCCTATCATGTCAACCTGTCATCAGCAGAAGACCATTATTTGACCTAGCCCTGGGGCCCAAGGTCACCGGGGGCAGGGCTGAGGTACCGGGGGCAGCACGGGGCATCTCCCGTATGAGCAGCTCTGAGTAGCTCACTAGGTCTATACTACAGGATGTTAAAGCGTGCTGATGTGCAGCGGACGTGGAACAGATGGACCACACCCAGGGAAATATAACAAATGGCCAGATGACATATGGCCCAGCCTGCTGACCTTTGTGGGGTTGGAGACTTAGTGCTAACTGCTTGTTGTAAGGTTTCCTGCGGGGCTTATCGTCAGGAGGACATGACTGTGTAGTGCTAGTAGTGGTAGGGTCACTGCCTAGTTGAGGGAAAACATATTCTGCCACGGGAAAGTGTCGTCCAATGTCATGTAACAAATTAAATGTCCAGGTATGAATATAGATAATGCACTCCTGCACAACGGCTATGCAAGGTATTTATGTATTTATCCTATATGAAATCTTTTCAAATGAACAGTATAAATGGAGCCGACGATATCATGTAAGTGACCTCTTTGCAACTGCAAGCCCGGGGAATGTATTCATGAACATGCGACTATTCAATACGATGACGACAGAAACCACAGTGTTATTCAATAGACTAATTTCCAGAGTAAATACGCACAGGGAAGACGTGCTTAATATGAATACCACAGAATCGGCTTTGAGTGCCATTCAAACAGTCAGGGGGATGGAAATGTCACATTTTATCCTCCATATTTTAGTCCTGAAAATGGTTTGTATTCGTTTCTGATTGACTTAAGGCTTGACAGGACGACCACGGAGGGCTGGATTTATTTCCAGCGTCAACAATTGTGCCTATCAACAACAGAGCGATGTAAAAAGACCAGTAGGCTTAGGAAATGTACATTACAGGGGCTTAAACCCATCGCCGTTCTGTCTGCCTATTCAGTCATCTCACTGTGTTATATTTTAACGTGAATCACATATCGTATTTACAAAGTTCAAGCAGGCTTACTAAAGATAGGAAAAGCCATGTGCATTTGGTGAATTCTGCTTTTCCTTCTTTTGTTTTTGACAGTTTTGAGGATGAGCTGGGTGTGTTTTGTGCCATAGGAATATAGCGTGAGTGGTTTATGTGAGGAGGGGGTCTCTGACGGCCGAGATAATGTCTTCCCGACGTAACACTATAACCGCCCCAGCCCTTTTCACTTCAATAATGCATGGCTTCCATAGTCTAAATACTTTACGCTCCTTACCAATAGAACGGATAAGGTGAATGGGATGGCATGGTAATCCAATTTGGCCCCAATTCTATCCCAGTAATCCAGATACTTTATCAGTCTGCCGCTTAAAATCACAGCTATAGCATCATCAAATACGCTGAGGAAAAATGAGATCTTCACAACAAAAACCACCCTACTGGGTGGCATGGTAAGAAGATATTCAGATTCTGTTTCGTAAAAGAAGATTGTCAGATTCTGTTTCGTATTAAAAGAAGAGATAGAAAATGCTCAAATAACCACTGACTGTCCTATTATTAGTATGATTTTAGGACTGTGTCTAACTATGACCGAGATTAATTCACATAGCGCCACACACAAGTTAGCGACCATAGCTCTGACAAAGATAATGAGTGTATTCAGCTAACTTTCTCCCTAAAATCAATAATTACCGGCGTCAATTAACAAACCATACAGAGGCAATTAGGTAGGGACTACACGGCCTCACAAATAGTGAGCAGTGGCAGCTTGGTAGCACTGGGAGGGGTTCACCTCTCTCACAATAACAACCTCTTCCGGCCAATGGAGGCAACCGTTCCGCATCATTTTTCTCATTTACATCAATTTCCTACGGCGCTATGCGTCAAATTTGAATGTCTATCAGCCGCTCGATGAGGAAATAAAGAACCATCAGAAGGTTTTTAATTAACAATCCCCGACATGTTTCCATCAAATAGCTATTTATCTTGGACCGGGTTTCCAAGCTACAGCTTTAGGCTTCTTTCAAGTGTTTGCTGCTCAAGACTATAATAGAATATGGAGATGGTCTTAATTACTTAATTATACGACCCCGGATGCCTCTTTTTCTACTTTAATCAAAAGGGGAAACCATTATTTTTCCTCTTGAATACCGTATGAATGATTAATAGATGAACCTACTTGTAAATTATTGGTTAGAAGTGTAGAATAAGCACAACGCCAACACACTATAATTGAAAACGGACCATTCCATTTAAAGGATATTAAATTTCCCTCGCATGGGGGACGGAAAGCATTAATTCGCATCTCTAAATGGAACGAGAATAAAACACGCGAGAACTAGCTTAGACATTGTGAAAGGACCCCTATTATTCAGGCAAAGAGAAAGGCGCCGGGAGGAACCGAGACAGGCCGACAGAGGAGACGAGGAATGCGCCTAAGAAATCACAAGTTGTTGGTCCTCTGGTCACGCAAGGCGCCCCATGTTTTGGTGGAGAACACAAGGGGTTGAGATGAATGGCGTGAAGAAGACAAAAAGGTTAGTGTTGGGATTCTTGCTCAGCAGAGACAAAGTCCTCAGGAGCTATAGAGCGGCATAATAGGTTACAGGTGGAGGAAGCTTAATGTGAGCCTTATACTCTATCTGTGTCAAGTATATAGGGTATGGCTTGTAAACAAAGGTTTTAATCAAGGTATGAAGTATTTTCATTCAATTTCATCTAATGTTGTCAACATTTACCATGTGGTATCAAATACTGCAATAGTACGAGTGCATTTTACTAGTACATTAAATAACTCAGTGGATGTGGTGATCCGCAACACACAGTTAGTACGTTGTATTAGGCGATGCCTGGTCTGTAAATCGAAGCCCTCACTAGCTCGGCTTTCATTTTTTTCATAGAAATCGCTGAGCCCTGTCGTGAGCATCTGTGCTGTCACTGCCATAGATGCTTTATCTATTCAATGCCAAATGCAACGGTGGCTGGTTTTGGTACATTGTACTATCATGGTTACCATGGACACGCCCAGATATTGTCATGTTGCCAGGTATGGCCTCACACTCCTTCTGTAGCGTATATATGCTGAGCACATCGTGATACGTAGTGAAGCTGTCAGGGCTGGTTTTAACTGTAAAAGTTAGTGCTAACACCTCTGCAGTGCCTCAGTTCATCACCCCAGCCCAAAACTTGAATCTACCGTACATTAAATACCATCATCAAACTTACCCCTGAACTTCCACATTAAGATGATTCACGCTGATCATAACGGAATTGGACATAAATGCAGCATTATCCAAACCCCCAGTATATAAGCCATACTGCATGTAAAGCCTCCCTCACCCAATCATCCAGGGCCGGAGAGGAGGCTACTATATATATTGGATCTCCTGTAATTAGGCTTAGATCAGCCAATGCCCCCTGCACCCGCTACTTCTAACCCTTTCCCAACCAACACCAGCCTAAGTAGCACACAAAAAGGCGACTTTGTCTCAGGCCCCTCTCACAGCGGCCTGTCCTGAGTGCGGGCTAATCCCGGCAGCAGTGTATTTCCCCGGGGAGCAGCTCACCATAAAGCAGCCGGGGCGGTGAGCTGCTCACAGCCCACTCTTACAAATCTGAGCTAATCTTGGCCCCGGGCCCGTCTCTGTGAGCACAGCGCGTGCGTGTCGCCAGGCCGACATGGCGCAGTATCTAGTACAGCCAAAGCTCACCAAACGTCGCAAGTGTCTGAAATTGAGTGCTCCGCAGGCCAGGTGGGTAATATCACCAGCGTTCGTATTCCCAATTCTGACATACATGCAAGTGCCTAATGGGGCTAAAGTTACCTGTGAAGGGCTTAGCAACACAAGTGTACCTCTGTTTAAAGTTCCCAATACCACCGTTATTAAAGAAATCTGCAGCTGATCTTAAAGTTCAGGTTCAAGTTCAAATATCTTTATTTTTCCAAGACGAAGGTACAATCATCTATATAAGTTGATCTTCCAGCATCGTCTAGGAGGGTGTCTTTATACGTGCAAGGCTCAGACTCTTAATGAAAAGTCAATGGCTGCCATCTAATCTATACAATAATAAAAATGATGCCTTGCACGCCCCTAGAACTAATCTGATCTGAATTCAAAACCATACCAGTGATGTAAATCTTTGTGATGGGCCACCTTGAGAAGGTCTATAGCAAGGACCGTTGGTACGTGTATGTATTGTAATGAGATGTGCCTGCTGTTGCTGTGATGTGTCAATGCTTCATGGACCCACACTGGCTCATCCCAGTTCAGAACAAAGTTCTAAAATGGATTGGTATGTGCAAACAGAGTGAGGTATGGTGGGGCTGGTGTGGAGTGGGTGGTTGTGGCAGGGGGTTGGGGGTGGGGGTTGGTTGTTAGTGACTAACATGCAGCAGTGCTGTCAGCTAATCATGTGGGCCCCGACCAGAGCGCCCTATGGCAGGGTTTAACGCCCACGGCCGCTGGACACGGGACAGACTAGGAGCAGCTCGTACAGCCGCTCAGGGCGGGCTGCGGGTCCCATCAGTACTCACGCCATCTTGTTTTCACTGTCCACTCTCCTCATTTCCCTGTTCTCATTGCTAAAAATACCCCCTCCCACACCTTCTGTGGCCGTCACATATAGATCTCACCTTAGGGCAGCACGCCATCTACTCTGTGACCTCTGTGTCTCTCATCTACAAACACATTGAGACATGTTTTTTTCTTGCGGTTTGGTAATGCCCTCTCATTTAGAATGCACTTGTTAGAATCTAATTATATTCCCAATCTAATAATTATATGTGATATTGGCAGACTGCTTCACAAATACTGGCTTAAGGAAAATTGGCGGGGGAAGAGGGGAGAGGGATATGTGGGTACATATAGTAGACAAATGAATCTATAAACAGGTCAGATAATTACTTTCTGCCGATCCAATAAGCCACAATGGCGATTTGATTATGGTGACGTTTGTACTGTACTATAGGAGCAAAACTCGCGTACAAGCCGCACCCTGGCTCTGGGCCAATCCTATAAGCCGCACTGGCGATGTGACTTGCGTACTAGCTGCGGCCTATACATGTATGTATAAAGGGATACTATGTGCTTGTATGAGTCAATGCCCAGTGTATTATGGGCGTGGTTGACTTCACCCGTATGTGTACACAGGATACAGAGTGCTATATCAGTCTGGGCAGTAGCTGCAGTATAGAGCTCGGCACAGCCCAGCTTTCCATTATGTAGGGCCTACCTTCTACACAGCAGGCACAAAAAAACGAGCACTTTTACAAAAAGAAAACAATTGATGGAATATTACATTTGGGTGGTCTGATCTTCAAAGTAATGCGTTAGTGTGAATAGAATAATGTCATGATGACCAACACTTTTCATACAATGGAGTATCACAGATTACTGCAAATTTCAAAATCCATCTGAATTACATATACCGTCAACCGGGGCTACTTTGAACATTTTTTTGGCATTTTGCATTGCCCCATGTAACATATGCAATGCAATAATTTTGTTTTGTCAAATAAAACAGGGGAGCATCCATGCCTTTCTAAAAAATCCAATTTGATTTTTAGAATTTTACATCTAATATGCATTTTCAGCAATATTGTACATTTTCAAAGTAGCCCCCACATCGGGGCTACTTTGAACAGCAACCCGCTTATCTGATTGCACTCGACCATATCTGGTTGGAGAATTTGGTTAATTAGGGTATGGTCACTGAAAATCATTTCCAGGACCCTTCCCAATACGTTTATAAGTGTTGATAATAATTTAACTGGGGAGGAGTAATGGTAGATGGTTAGTTCAAATAGATGTGTGATACAGCCCATCCAGGCCTATTCAAAGTAGCCCACACACGAGCAGTCATCGGCTGAACGAATCATGATTTTCATCGTAGTCTATCAATAGGCTAGCTACTGGACTAAAAATATTTAATCATAACTTTTAAACAGAGATGATTTTAACACTAAAGGACATAAGCAACAAAATTATGTATCTGAACATGAATTTTTTTTTTCAATTTGTAGATAAATGGTGACTTGGAATAGTGCTCCCGCCAGTTTTCAAAGTAGCCCCGAATTTTGGGAAAAAGACACTAAATCCACGAAATGTCTGAATTTTCCATAGAAATTCTTGTAAGAATTCTTTTTTTCTAAAATGTATTATTTGTTGGTGTATTTCTCCTCCAATTAGTAATGCATAATGGATTAGATAAGAAACACTTTGCTTTGTACAGCACAAAGTTGCAGTGTAACGACTAAACTCATTTCAGGATGGCGGCCATCTTGGATTCACTGCCAAGCAGTCATTTCAGGATATTCTCTAGAAAGTGACACATTTTCAGAAAAGTGACATAAACAATAAAATGAAATATATAACAAAGATCAATGATATGTATTTCAGCATCAAAAATGTGAATATATCATTTTATTTTTTTGGTGTTCAAAGTAGCCCCGCTGTTCAAAGTAGCCCCGGTTGACGGTATGACCAAAGTTCACTAACTCTATACAATAATTCAATCATGTCACTGTAATTGCTCTTATCAGACCTTAAACGCCACGACGGACACGAATAATTCAGAGTGTTTTAAATCTAAATGAGAATCGTCCATCCTAAAGTAAAAAAGTTACTACTGTTGTCTGAGTATCAAGTTAAAATTATCATTACGTGTTTTGGCAATTTGAAAGGGAGCGGCTACAGGTGTCTTATAACCCCCCCCCCCCTCCCCACACACACACACAATCACCATGACCATATCACCACGACCCCATGCAGTAGCGGTTACCGGCTCGTTTTGTGCTCCCACCCCGCGTCCCTTGGATCCGCCCCTGACATCTTATTTTTTGGAAATACAAGATCTCCTATGCTTAAGGCTTAAGCACTGGATGGCCGTATTCAATGGCACCATTGAATACAATGTAGCCGTATTCAATGGGCTAAGAAAAAGTAGTTTTCCCTTAATTAAATGGCTTCAAATAAAAAAATAAACACAAATGCCAACTACATTGATACCGCTCTGATGTATTTCACTCGTGGGGGCTGGGGCGTATCCCACCCAGCCTGCGGCTTTGTGGGATACTGCCCCAGCCCCCACTCGTGAAATACAACAGAGACGGTATCAATGGGCGTTAGCATTTGTCTATATATTTAGTAAATGTATACAGTGTACTTTCTGCGCGGTATGTCCCAATCCTCTCTGCCGAACAATGAAATACGACTTGTCGTCTAGTGTCGATCAATTACCTGACTCCAGACAGCCCACATACCGGCAGAACGCCTGTCTCAGCCCGCATCGATGTGACCCATCTCAGTTCTCACACACTACCAGACTCACAGACTCCCCAGGCCTGCTTTCATATATTATGACGACAGAGCGAGTGGCGGATCCAGGAATTTTGGAAAGGAGGGGGGGGACGCTGTAATACCTACAGCATTGGGGGTGTTGAACCATCTAAATCAAAATGTACAGAAAAATAATAAAGACAATATAATTGTCCCTTAAGGTGGTTGCCTATCTTGGGTCAAAAGTATCTCAATTTACTCCTAATATTTACACAATATACATTATATAATTTGGAACCAAACCATGAAAAGAAAAGTAGGGGGTCCCGAGCTACTTTTTAAAATATAGAATTTTGAAAAATAAAAGTAGTTATCTGAGATTGAACCAGAGAATCCTTTATTTTGAGAGCAATGGTAGTAAAAGTATCAACATATTTTTAAAACTTCCTAAAAACATTCTTCAGATCCCTTCTGAATTGATGGTACCCATTTCAACATATACCCTACTCTATAGGAGAGCCCACACGTCACATGCGCAGAAATCGTCGCAATAAACGTGTTCATCAAAGTAGGCATGGATCTTGTACAATTCCATGAAGTAGGCAACCACCTTAAGGGTGTGGATGACTAGCTGAATTCGACACGGTGTATATTGACATGCGACATGAGGAATAGTAACATGGGACATTTATTAAAATCGACAGCACCCGGCGACAGCACCACATGGCTACCGGTATTTCTTAAAATTAACAGGGGAAATGGGGACCGCCCATCCAGACCCCCTAGCTCCCTTGTCACAATGGTTAAACAGGCCCTTGTCAATTTGTCGAATTTAGGCTAGCTGTCTGTCCCAGAGTCTGGCATGGGGCCCACAGAGGGTGGGGGTGCCCTATAGACCCCTAAATTCGACACGGTGACATATGTAGGCCTACCATTTTGGGGCTTATAATGACATAGGCTATAGGCCTATGGGACAGGAGGAACTACATGGGACTAATTGATCCTCCTATTAAATTGGGCATATCTGATATCAGATACGATATGACCATTTCTTAAATATAATCGATAGGCCTATAACGACATGGCTATGTCATGGGACATGCATGCATGGGTCCCCTCCCCCATCAAGATGGGGTTGGATGCCTAAATTGGATTAGGCCAAAATGCGACATCCCCATTTCTGAAAATTGACATGGAGCAGCTATAAGCTAGTGACATGAGGGGTATGAGGGTACATTTTAGTGACATGACAAGGGTAAGCCTATTTCGACAAGGGAATGCCCGGGGACATGGCAGCTATAGGTTCTTTAGATCGGCGACATGGGACACCGCTCGGACACCGCTACCGCCCCCAGTCGAGAGGGGGGGGGGGGGGGGGGCGAGAGGGGGGTGCATGGCCCCGTCCCTGACCCTGTTGACTGTAGTTGAAAAAAAAAATCGGAGTTGTGGATGCCAGATGGGGGGGGGGGGGCGTGCCCATGCCATGTCCACATCGTCCTGCCTATGTGGCCCTTGTTGATCGGGTCTACCGTACTTTAGTAGTTGGATCTTCTAGTTGGATTGGCACAGCGCAGCTGCACTGTCAAATCTGCCAACGCCACGGCGCAATCGCCGTCCCGTGACCGACAACAAGTGAACAACTCTGCCACGCCATCCCGCCCACAAAAACTCAGAACAGTAAACAACAGAACAGCTTTGAACATGAATAACCACTCACCTTGATGCGTCCGTGGGAACTGCAGCTACTGAAT
This sequence comes from Harmothoe impar, assembly GCA_947462335.1. Classification (NCBI taxonomy): domain Eukaryota; kingdom Metazoa; phylum Annelida; class Polychaeta; order Phyllodocida; family Polynoidae; genus Harmothoe; species Harmothoe impar. The sequence goes on from OX381704.1 coordinate 52,077,996, forward strand.
CACGTAGAGTCGTTAGATCCTAGGATAAATTGCAACCTCTCCAGACAGCGCACATCTGCAACTTGCAAGAAACAGTGGACGCCCCGTAAACATTGCCGACTTCCGCTCATGTGTTCCGGTCGGTAGTTGGTCGGTGAAACGCTAGGTGGTAGCACTGAGTTGCGTTCGTCCCGCGTTCGTCCCGCGTCTGCCGCGCGTCTACCACAATCTGGCTAAATAGGCCTAGGCCTTGAAGGCTTCTACAGTTTAACTGGTTATGTGTAGGCTAGACCTAAGCGTATCAAGTTATTCCTATAGGACATACCCGGTAGGTAGGCCTAGGCCTAGGCGTAGGCCTAATTAACAGGGGAGAGGCATGGGAGCCAATCCGGAGCCAATGGGAAGCTCATAGTAGGCCTACCGGTATTAAACTATGCAGAATTCTGGTAAAGTAGGGGCCTATGATAAGATTGGTAGCAACACACTCAGAAAAGTCAGCGTCATTGTCGCTAAAACCACTTTCACCTGAAAGTCAGGCAGTCACTCGAAAAGGCAGCGTCATTGTCACTACGCCTAAAACCACTTTCACCTGAAACTGAAAGTCAGGCAGTGCCTGACTTTCAGGGGGGTCTAGATGGGGCGTCCCCATGTCACCTGTCGATTTTAAGAAATGCTCATGTCATTTGTCAGTATCTTTGTAATTCTCCTGTCATTTGTCACTAAGCCCCATGTCGCCTGTCGATTTTAAGAAATGCTCATGTCATTTGTCAGTATAGGCCTATCTTTATAATTCTCCTGTCATTTGTCACTAAGCCCCATGTCACCTGTCGATTCTAAGAAAAGGCCATGTCACCCTGTCGATTTTAGGGGTCCACCCCCATTTTCAGGTGAGCATGGTTTTAGCGACAATGACGCTGACTTTTCTGAGTGTGCACCACTTGGTGTCTCAGTGTTCACTTCTTAGGCCTACATTAAGACAGGCCGTTAAACCTAGGCCTAGGCCGCCTAGCCTACAAGGTGTCCCATATTAGGCATTAGGGTAGGTAGTTGTGACAGCCCTCCTACATAGCAAGTCTTTGTAGGGCCTACGGGATGACCTCAAGCAGTTTTTTTGTGTAGGCCTATCATTTTGAAACCACAGCTGAGAGCAGCTGGCAGGCATATAGGCCTAGGCCTAGGCCTAGGCCTATATCGCAGCAAAGGCTATTCCCAAAAGCAGGTTTCAATTATAAATTGACTTAATTTAGCTGAACACACAGGAGAGGTGTACAATTCTTTAGACCTCCCTAGAACAGGTTATTCAGCCTTCAAAGGAATTCTAACTTCTTGTCTTCATGTGTCTATTGAAGTAATATTACACCTCATATATTATGTTTGGTATTCAGCATCAATTCATTAAGCATGATCAAAAGTGCAATTACACAATTTGTAGTCAATTTTGTAGTCATTAATGCACGAGAAGCATTATATTTCACAGTACACATTAACACATGGAATCACTGAATTGAATTGAATTTGTTTATTGATCGAAATCGTTCTGTAGCAGAACGTTGTTCGTCGATCACAAGAAGGAGTTACATGAATTATTTGGGTTCAATGATGCACAGAGATTTTCAGTAACAAGCAATAATATTGTGACGTGTAATCAATAAGGCAAGCATAAATTACTTAGCGAAAACAATAATACACAAGTTTTAAGCCAGGTCACGTAATGGCAACTTCTCTATTGCATGTTTGAAACAATGCTTAGCGGCGAGCTTCTGCGTTGCTACTTTTAAACAGTCCCATAATGAGACCCCTCTGTAGTAAGGAGATTTTTGATAAAAACTAGTTTTAGCTCTTCTTTTTTCAAAACGTGTTTTTAAGTCTCCCCTGGTTCGGACATGCCTGCTCTAGAGCCTTGCCACCATGTGCTTTCTTCCACATTAACATGAGTAGGACCTACCGTAATTGTATCTTGCGGCGTCGGCGAGCAACTCAATATGTAAATCAAATATGCTTAAACTTCATGCGTTTACCCTGCCAAGGCAGACTTGCAAGACTTGTACTGTACTTTATTTCATGGTGAATACGGACTGTCAATGTTAAAGCAATGGAAGGGCCGTTCCACAGAGGGGCGTGCAATAACCCTAGTCTGTAGGTATTGCACGCTGTTGTCGTATTGCACGCCCCCAAGGGAGGTGGGGGTTAGCTATGGAGTCGCCATGGGTAAACAAACACTAGCTGTACATAGTTTTTACTGTAAAACCATGAAATAGCCATGAAACCATGAAATAAATACAGAGCGTCACTTAAAAGTGACTGAGTCAGTGGTTATTGCACTCATGGTGCTTGGGCCGTGTTGCACTAGGCCTACGGCCAGCGTGCAATACGGCCCAAGCACCATGAGTGCAATAACCACTGACTCAGTCACTTTAGCGTGCAGCTCTGTCTATATATTTAATAAATTAATGATCAACGTTTCCTGGGAACGAGAGCAGCCAGGTGGTTGAATACAGTAAAAATCTCGTTGTAATTCAGGAGGGCCTTTTGGCGAGGCAAATTTGCTCATTATGAGTAAAGTTCCTTGTAACCAATATAAATATAGAGAGAATGAGCGCTTGTTTTGGCAATGGAAATATGTTCCTTATAAGTTATAGCCTATTAAAAGTTGCTTAGGTATACATCAGATACAGTAAAATTAGTATTTCTTATAGCGAGATTTTACTGTAGGCCTACTCGCCTTTTGTGCCTTTTCTACTGCCCATGACGCTAAAGATGTGCATGTACTACATCATGTACTTTTAGTAATTGGTGCAGGGCTGTGTCCGACATACAGCACGTTATCTTCCCTTTTGGGGACGTACTAATACACCGATAGAACAGAGGGCAATGGATGTTTAAAACCCTAGGTTTCGCCGGGTTTCGAACCCAGGACCTTTCGCGTGTGAGGCGAACGTGATGACCACTACACTACGAAACCTTGTTGGATGCCATAAAGTGGGGTTCTGATAATTGATTTATTGATATAAAGACATTACATAAGCAATGTGTAGATCTTAGTGGAAATGTCGCTCTAAAATCATGGCAAAAATCAGCGAATGCTATGGAATAGGCCAAAGAGAAACATGACAAGACCTGCTATGTCATTTAGGCCTAGCTTCATTTCCGTCTGGATGAAATGAACATCAAATTATGAATCCTGAATTATGAATTTAGATGTACAGGTGTTGCATCCAAATATACTTGGATGCTTCTGGTCGAGGGGGAGGGGGTGTCACTCCTTTTGGGCTTATATTTATATATATATTATATGGTTCAGAGTATAAGGGAGTGGTCATTTTTTAACAACAGGGCGGGGGAAGTTGGTGGATTTGGGAGAGGGACCAAAATAATTTGGACACTGTGAGGGGGGGGGGGGGGACCACGAAAATGTATATCCCTCTTGAGGAGGGACCAAAAACATTGCACCCTTTATAGCGAAAAAGCCTGCGCATTACTATCTATAGCTCAAAGGGGGCGAACCGCGCTCAAAGCCAACCTGCCTTGGAGGGACCGGAAAAAAAATCAACTCCTACTGCACTGGTTTAACAGTGACAGACCGTATTCACCATGAAATAAAATTACAAATTCAGTGCATCTTCCCTTCCACAACCACCTAGATATTTAGCCTTTGTGTAAATATCAATGATAGTAATAACCCGACCGTAAACATGTCCATTCTGCATGGGAGCGTCTTCTATGGACTCCACTGCATGCAATCCAGTTGCAGCCAAGAGTTCAATCCCCGGGTTCAATCACCTCGACATTTTGAAAAATACTTATATCTAGTCTAAAGATCTATCATATCGGGGGAAGATCATTATAGTTATTAGAGGTGTGCGCGTCGAGTTGAATCATCAATATATGTCGTACCATGTATACACATGCGATACATTTCCATACACATAATTCCATTGTATGGGATAACTTAAGCACCATAATTATGACGAGATTGTGAGAAAGTAAATACGGTACACTGTAAATATAGGGAAACCAAAAATTCGTCATTTTGTATACTGCACAGAGAGAAGAAACCGAGTCACAAGGGGAGTCCAGGCTATAAAAAGAGAGCCAGGGTCCCTTTGGCTCACTTTTCACACTGTCTGACTCCCCCTTCTAACAGCCTTGACTCCTTTTCAATTAGATCAAACAGAGTCCATGTCAGCTGAGGTGAGTCAATGGTTACCTGGACTCCCTAAGGGAGTCACAGAGGTGAGCATACAAAACGGAAATAGGAAACCCACTAGGTGACACTACTGTACAATGACTGTAATGCCATCTAGCATATATGTTAAGAAGCCATCTGACTCTGTTTCTAATCAGAGTCAAGGGTCCCTACTCCCTTTTCCCCCAAGGGAGTCAAACAGTTGGTTACAGTTAAGCCTGCTAGGTGGTAGCACTATACCTAAAATGGTAATATTCTGCATGCTCAGATCTCTAGATCCATGTTATTTGTGACATTGATAATTATGCTGATACGTGTATATCATTGTAGCATCAACATGTAATGTCAGAATTACCTTTTATGAAATAATTACAGTTAATTTAAAGCTGTAGCATAAGCATGATGTATAAGGTATAGACACCCAATTTTTAGCAACATAAGAAAGTTAAATCCCAAAAGCTCATATGTTCCTTTGTATATTAACTAATGTGCTCTGAGGGATCTTTCTGAGATCCCTCCTCCTTGTGAGGCATTGCACCAACATAATGTAGAAACATCAGCTAGGGAGACAGCTATTGAAATGGTTATATAGAGGGTTAGGGGGTAGGAATTACCTATAAATTATGACTCTCTATTCCAAAGGAGCCATCCTGTGCCTAGACTCCCTTTCTAAAGGGAGTTGCAGCATAAACCTGGACTCTGTCTGTAGCGGGGAGTCATAAAAGGGAGTCATTTTGGAGGCAAAACCTGGGCTCTCTCAAGGGAGTCACATAACTCCCTTTTAAGGGAGTCAGGTTCATCAAGAGAGTCAGAAAGAGAGTCAGAAAAGGGAGTCATTCTGGAGGCAAGCCTGGACTCCCTTTTGACTCGGTTTCTTCTCTCTGTGTGTATACCAACGGTATCACCCACTAAGACCGTAGTATTTACTGGAAAACTACCCTGGAAAACTACAGTAGATTCTATCGCTCAGTGAATTACTGTAACCTCTAACAATGTAGCGTATAATATTATATCATATCGGGCCATGTGGCTCCAGAGCGGTCAAAAGCGACCTGGCGACCTGGTGCAACATCTCGCGACTTTTAAAGATAGTTGGCTATAGTAAAAATGGTCTAAAAAGTGACTTTTTGACCTGGGGCCCTTAATTTCGGCGACTTTCCGACCGCAGGGGGAGCCCCTCTGCACCCCCGGCCATTGTATACATGTACTGTTATAATGATTAAGGTTTACCCCGCTCAGGATTCCTCCGTTGTTTTCACCGATCCCTCAAGTTTAGTATACATGTATACATACTTTGGTAGGATATATAGGCTAATTATGTCTAAATATAGGTTAGTGCAAGGGATTTGTGTGCCATCAAGAGGACCAAACGATAAAAAAATATCACGTCCCAAACGTGATTTCACGTCAGGGCGTGAACAATGCTTACACTTCCACGTTTGGGACATAGGGCGTACGTGTCACTCACGTATGGGAAGAATGCATAATTATATATATATATATAAATATATATATATATATATATATATATATATATATATATATATATATATATATATATATGTATATATATAAATTGTACCAAGAGACGTCCTAGCCATTCCATAATAGTATATGTACCAATTGTTGTTAATTTGGATGGGAATGAATAACGATTATACTCAAAAGTGACAAAAATGTGGGACTTGGGAAATTTCTCTATTGACACCAAACGTGGACCAAACATGGACGAACGTGGACAAAACGTGATGTGTGAAACGTTACTTTTCTATGGATTGCAAAATTCTCACGTCCCAAACGTGAACTTTTTTATGGTTCGGCCCCGAACCTACCAGTGTAGGCTACTGACTGCCAGTGTACTCACTGCCACCAATAGTCCGCCTGCAAAAGATAAGGTCTAAATGTAACCCGTATGGCCCTTTGAAACAATCCTATCTCAAAATTCGACGACACGATGTACCCACACCTTCTGCATCCAACCCCCTGTCACAGCCACCTTGGCCGAGTAAGATCCTTCCCCTTCATATGCCAAACCCCGCGGTCCCCTGATCTCGTCATCTGACGTTAACAGGTGACGTATAAACTTGCCATCCGAGCTGAAGGCGGAGACGCGGGCGTTGCCGTAGTCTGCTACCAGAATATTATTGCGGCGGTCCACGCAGACGCCGTAGGGGAAGTTAAGGAGCCCGTCAGCGTCAGACTGGCAGCCGCCGATCCGGAACAGGAAACGCTCCCCTGTCGGGTCAAACACCTTGATGCTGTGGTTTTCACAGTCGCTGACGATGATTCTGTCGTGGGCGTCACAGGCTACGTACATGGGCTCGTTGAAGTTGAGGACGGCATCCCCGTAGCCGCCGATATGACGGAGAAGACGTCCCTTACTGCTGTAGATGCCCAACGTGTGCTGCTCAGAGTCGGTGATAGCCCAGCCGCCATTGGACTTACACGCAATACCCTGCAGTAGAAAGACGCACATGGAAAACAAGATTTAAAAACAACAACAAGATGTTCTCTATTTCCATTTCACTTTGACTATTATTATAGTCATGTCGGCCTAGTTAAAAGGCAGTCTCCTGAGTACATATGACATACAGTAGGTATAGGCCTACAATACTGTTTCACAGCGTTTGTGACTCAAACCAAAAGATTCACCAAAAGATTCACCCCGGTGACGTATCAATAGATACCCACAATCACAAAAAATGACAATTGAATTCACAGTCAAATACATTACACGAATTCTTTTAAATAACGGCCTACTTATTTAACCCAATTATATAGGCCTACTGGAACATGTTTCCAGTGATTAATAGTTCAGTGAGATAGATAATTACCAAAAATATAAGTTATTGGATTTCCACTCATGGGCATAATGGTCCTGTATGCCCCAATTGTTGACATCGAGTGGTGTATACAGGACCATTATGCCCATGAGTGGAAATCCAATTTATAATACCATACTGTATGTGTATACATAATATGTATATGTATATGTGTCATGTATTGGGAAAAGGCCCTTAATCCACCCTGCACTAATGGCCTTTTTCGCAGATTGTGTCACATATATATATATATATATATATATATATATATATATATATATATATATATATATATATATATATATATATATATATATATATATATATGTATAGGTAAATATTATATTATACCTGCGGTGCGATTAGCTCCCTGGGCACCCACTGGTCCCGCTGCCGTCCCTCAGACAGGACCACCACGCGACCCCCCAGGGTGTCGGTCACGGCTATAGTGCCGTCAGGTGACACGGCCAGGGCGCCGGGCTCGAAGCGCTCGGTGAGCACCTGTGAGCTGCCCCCGCATGGGGAGAAGGTGGTCACCCGCCTGCCCCGCGCCTCAGCCACCACCAGCCCGCCATCTGCCGGCAGGAACTTGACGTCGTAAGGTCCTGACACCCGCTGATACCCTGCCCGCCACAGCAGGCGGGGTTTAGGGGACTCAGCTAAAGAATCAAATACAATACAACATGGAATTTACCATCACCATCCCAATGCCCAGCTGCATGTGCCTGTCTGAGCTATATGTTACATTTACTTATAAACCAATGGACTCACAATATCTAACATAAATCAGTAAATAAAACAATCAGTTGGCCTCAGCGTAAATTCATGGTATACGATGTACACTGTGCTAACTAATTTGCTTTCCCCATACGCTGTTGCTTTATAATGAAAAACAGGAGACTTTGCAAAAGTTACAACGTACCCCAGTTAACAAAAAACGTTATACAACATTTTATAACGTTATATAACGTTTTTCTAAGTCTCCTTACTATGGCATAACGTTATATAAAATGTTAAAACGTTATTTTGACGGAAAATAACGTTTTTTTTTGTTAGCTGGGACGGGAAATCGATTTATAAAGCTTTGAGAGTGTACGGTGACTCATCATGCGCCGATTGGTCTCGACATAAGTATAAATACTCTAAGTTTGCTCAGTAATGTACAGCATTCTGAGTACCACTCAACATCCAATAGAAACAATCGATTGCTAATAATAGCCTACAGTAAGTGCAGACGACTCCATGTTTTGTGATTGTTCCATCTGTGTTGAATATTGTGGGTTTAGTGGTACATTTTCCATAGAAAGTAGTTAGAGCAACATAAAGGTTTCAATTTGTTATATGAAGCCAGCAGGCACCTCCTTCTTCATATGATGCCTGCGTATTGTCATGTATTATACACTGCTGTATACAACTTAGGGTAAAGTGACTATGACTCGTGAGTCGGCCACTTGGATCTCTGTACAACCTTTGCATTATTCTAGGAACTCTGCTATCTTAGGCTAACATATAGAGGCATCTTACGATTGATATGAATGTTATCCTGATGTTTTGGACTTCCCAGCCCATAAGATCACAACTTTCATTTTTATGTCCATGAGGCCTTTTCAGCTTGCACTACCTGGAAGGTATGATTTTTCTTCATAGGTACCATAAGTCAACCACTGTGGTACCTTGAGTCACCCACAATGTGCCACCAGTCAGCTGTTGCCTACTAGAATGTCTATTTTTGAACTAAATTCAAGGAAAGTGCCTATTTCTTGCTGACTGATGTCAGACAGTGTGTGGAGATAATGCATCAACCAATTTTAGTTATGGTCAACGTTGTTCCTCGACCAATATCCCAGTATTGCCAAGCTTTCCTTGTTTACTACTTGCACTTCATTTCAAGGTGGCTTGTAAAGCATCAGAAAAACAGCCCTATTTGCATAAATATTACTTAAAATCTGGTATTTTTGACAGCCAGAGGAGACAGCTAGAGCTGAATTCCCCAAAATGGTAAAATTGCATGTGCTGCATCTCTCCACATTGTATCAATACAAGTATTTAAGTGAAATCCACTAATATAATCATTGATTAGTTCAATTTGGTACTCAAAACCAAGCAAATTGGCCGACTCAACACAGAGAAACGAAACAGCGTCAAAAGGGAGTCCAGGTCGCCTCCAGAATGGCTCCCCTCTCTAGGGGGGCCCATGTCGCCTAAGGAAGTCTAGGTGACTCTCTGGCTGACATAAGGGAGCCACCTGGGGGATTCATATAGCTCTCTGGGTCATATGACTCCTCCAGGTGACTCCCTTATGTCAGCTAGAGTCACCTACACTCAAGAAATAAACTTGTCTCCAGACTCTTCAAAGTGACGGTCATAAAATAAACGAGTTAAAAACTTGTCTAAGGGACAAGGAAGTGGGTCTTCTAGCTGGAGATAGAAGACCCACTTGTCATGTGCCAGCCTAAAACCCGACATTTGCCAGCTCCAGATTCTATTTGTGGGAGCGTGAACTGATAGGTTAGACAACTTTGGACTTGTTTATTTTATGACCGTCACTTAGACAAGTCTAGAGACGAGTTTATTTTTTCAGTGTAGGCTCCCTTAGGCGACCTGGACTCCCCTAAAGAGGGGAGTCATTCTGGAGGCAACCAGGACTCCCTTTTGACGCTGTTCCTTTTCTCTGTGAAGGTACATGGCCGACTCAGAGACAGTTTACACTATATCAATCTTTAAGCAACTCAATATGTATTTTCAAAGAAAATATTTAATACAATATATACATTGAATTTCAACATGAAACTCACCCAGTGCACAGTTGGCCTCGGTATAAACGGTGGAGATGTCCTTCTTTATCTGATTTGGCCAGTCAAAGACCATTCCTACGTCATTATCGTCGTCCTCTGTATTATAAACCAGGGCATATGTTTACTATGATATTACAGTATAATATATCATAAAGCATGTACAAAACGCCTCATCCAAGCAAACAGATTAAATATAAGCTCTCAAAATACAATCCAGGCTTGTAGACGATGGTAGAACCTATCCACAGAATGTTCTGTAAGTGTGCTCTTATGTGTGGACGTTCAGACAGGTTGCCGTGGTATGTATAAATGAGTAATATTTATTGTGTCCAGTCCTTATGCATGCATATTGATTGGATGCAGAACCTAGCACACGGGAGCCATGCTGCTTCTACCTGTAGAATAAGTGGGCCCAAAGTTGTCCCAAGCTTATTCAATCCATATCCATGTGTTTGACGTGTATCGTATTCCTCGTGCCCTATCCCGACCAGGCTTCAAGGTAGGCTACTTATGGTATGCAGATGTGCGTGTCAATATGACCTAGTATGTAAGAGTATTTTATTATTCCTTTTATTTATATATGCTGTGCTGAATATCTGACTCAACGACGCAAATCAAACTGATGATCGCCAAATGATCGCTGACTGGGAATGTATGTGTGTATATGCTACTTACAGATCACCTACTATAATATCACCGTCGGACAGGCTGCCTGAGAAATCGGACTATTTGTACATACCGGTACTACTAAACAGCGTAATAGCGGATAAGCACCCTGTGAAATCGGAATATGTGTGTACATACTACCTACAGCGTAATATCGAATTAGCTCCCTGTGATTCCCTGTCATTTGTGTATACTACTTACAGCGCAATATAAGATAGGCTCCGTGCGAAATCGGAACATTATCATCACATGCCATAATTCACATAATTCTACAGTCCTCGGTCAGTGATGAGGTTTAGCATATTGTATCATATCTCATTCTATCACGCTATAATGTAACAAATATCCACATCAGATATATGGCGCAATTATTTCGTCAAATGTATGACTATCAGATTTATATTTGACATAAGTTGTACCGAGTATCATACATATATACATGTTAGTCAGTCATTTATTAGGAGGTCCGTTAGGTAGATTAGATAGACTACGTAGTTCAGATAATTTTAAAGCACTGGTAGGAAACATGTGTGTTATTCTATGGCACACCTACCCACACAGAGAAAGGAAACAGCGTCAAAGGGGAGTCCAGGTTGTCTCCACAATGACTCCCCTCTCTAGGGGACTCCAGGTCACCCAAGGGAGCCTAGCTAGGTGACTCTCTGGTTGACCTAAGCGAGTCATATAGCTCTTTGGGTCATATGACTCCCCCAGGTGACTCCCTTTGGCCAGCCAGAGAGTCACATAGGCTCCCTTAAAGATGGTGTGTCAGCTAAATGTTTGGAGATTTTCTAGTCTTATCATATTCCTATTGTATATCCTATCCCATACATCTTCCCTAACTTTTGAAATTATTGGCAGTGTCTTAGTCTATGAGATGAGCACATGCAGTGCAATATTTTTTACTGTAGGTCGACACTAAAACTCCCTATGTGTTGATACTGCATGGCTCAGTGCTTACCCTATTAGCTTAGTTCCTGGTATGCTCACATAGGGGGGACACTGAGTCAGTGAGGTGAATAAGCAGCATTGGTTTCTATCTCAAATCATGCATTTATAGACAAATATATTTAACATTGAGCACTGCATATCAGCTAAATAATAACAAAACCCTTGACATTAAAATTATATCCATTTTGGAGAAAAGGTTTGAGAAGTCTATTAGCTGATATACCATCTTTAACTCCCTTACGCTTCTCTAACGCTCCATACTATGGCATAACGTTATACAAAGTTTTAAAACGTTGTTTTGACGTAACATAGCGTTTTTTTTGTTAGCTGGGTACCTGCTAATGTGTATTCCTGTGCATTTAAAATGATTGTTGGCACTATTTCTTAAAATACTGTCAGGAACTATTATTAGACCATGAGCTATCTTGACTCTCTCAGCCATATACCGCCATGTTTTGTTTTGTGGGCCAATGGCCCCGACCATGTGTTCTCTTTCGACTCAGGTCAGTATCTGTAGTTGACCTATATATGACTACATTGTATATATGTGTCATCTTTCAGTACTAGAACACTGTATACACACTGTCACAAAACCGACCTCACAAGGTAAAATATAAAACCATAAATGCCTGTAAAAGCTAAAGACATGAAGGGGTTTTAACTTGGCCATGTTAATATTAGAAGCATGTTACTGAGAATGATTGGTTTAAGTAAACTTTTAAAATTATTTGATATTATGTGTGTTAGCGAGGCATGGCTACATAATGTTCTACCCAACAGTAAAGTGTATATACCTGACTACCAAATCCTACGTATGGATAGACAGGTAGATAAGACTAGGGGTGGTCTGATATGCTATGTAAAGGATACTCTGTCTGAGTTCTGTTCTACGGTACCTGAATTATGTAAATCAAATAAGGACACAGAGATCCAGGTAATAAAAATAACCCAGCCAAAGCACAGGTTATCATATACATATATACCGGCTGCCTGATGGTATTTGCGCTCAGTGTATAAAAATGTTAGTACAGTCAACTCCCTCCAATGCGGCCACCCTTGGGACTATCCAAAACTGGCCGTATTAGCGAGGTGGCTGCACTAGAGGGAGTCAATGATAAGTCTATGGAGTACATGGAATGCAAACTTAGATTTATATAAGTTGATTATAACGGCTTTTCATATAGTATATAGGCTATTAGTAAACAAATTACATACATCAACACAATATAAAAGGAATTTTGGCACTGGTCAGAATTAGGCTATATTTGGTTGATGATTTAGTCTTTTTTGACAAAGTTAATTCCTTTAGGGCCGAGCATCGACTATAGTTGATGCCATGGGGGGCTGAGCATCGACTATAGTCATCATAACTCTATGGGATTCACCAAAGGCTCGGCCCTGGGAAAGTTCCTATAAAAATGTCTCGGCCCCATCACCAGAAATTTCATTTTTTGCTCGGCCCTAAAGGGTTAACATGCTACAGGAGTTATTGCATAATCCTCTACAACCCTCCCCCCCCCCCCCGCCACCTCCTATAGTCAGCCAAGCAGAACCTGAGCGGAATGTGTCGGGGGGGGGGGGGGGGCAAGACCCATTGTTTTATTAGGGAATGTGTGAATGGTCCGGGGAGGAGGGGGTGCCCTGATACAGGAAGTTGTTAAAGTAGACCCCCGCCTCCCCCCCCCTCCCCCGCCTGCTTCTGACACCATCTCCTCAGAAACTACATGTAGCCCGAATCCACATGTACAATGGTCATTATGCCATAACTGAAGGCCTGGCAAATAACTTGCCAGTGCTGTATCATTCATGCATCATGCCGACCCTTCAGGAATGTATCAACCCCTTAGGATTGGCATGATGCTTGCATGCATGAGTTAGTCACTCATAAGGTTAGCCTTCATGCATCATGATGACAAATCTTGTGCATGGCATAAATGCAACACGGGGCATTAAAGGGCTAACTACACTCACAAAAGCAATGTCCGTGTGTGTAGTGTGCAACATAAGGTGCACTTGAGAATTAAAAGGCTATTTATCAATAGAACTGGCCGCATTAGAGGGAGAAAACTACCATTTGGGACTCTAAAAATAGTGGCCGCAGGGCGAGGTGGCCGCATTAGAGGGGTGGCCGCATTAGAGGGAGTATTTTACATTGAAATAAAGGGAAAAATGGTTGGTACTTTCCAAAAATGGCCTTAATGGTGGGGTGGCCGTACTGGAGAGGTGGCCGTTAGGAGGGAGTTGACTGTAGACACAGTCATGTAAGAGTCCCTGCTGGAGGGAAGGGAACTCTAGGCAGTGTATATAGGAGACATAAACGTTGACCTGTTGTCGGCTGATGATTGGAAAACTAGACTAGGTATATAATACATTCATGGACAGTCTGCCGTTTAATAACCAAATCACCAGACCAAACCCAAACCCAATAAAACTGGGGACACTTGTATCGATATAATGACTACCACATGCAATATAGTATCTAATTGCAGGTGTATTCGCTGTTTTCCTCTCTGACCACCTGGCAACGTTTATAACACGGCAATTATACCCTATAAATCCCATTACATGTACACGGTCTATAACCGGCCGATCATATCGGCACTATGACCGTGTAGACTAGACTTTACATGCTCAATATAAATTGGAATGAGTTCTATAAGGAACCTGATGTAAACAAAAAAATTGGCCATAATGCTGGAACACATAACATGTTATCTAGACTCCAAATTCCCTATAAATATATAACATTCAAAGAACACAACAAACCCTGGCTAAATATACAAATGTCCACACATTTTAGACTGTTGATTGGGTTATTTCACGAGTTGACCTCCGGCCGTATTTCACGAGACCATAGGCCGAGTTAAATGCGGCCCGAGGGTTAACAAGTGAAATAACTCTGTCAACCGACTTAATGAGTGGACCGTTGTGTTTAATTTTTATCCTTTTTGATTTAAATTATCCAAGCTTATGATAGAGGGAGCCTAAAACAGCTTTTGTCTATATGCCATTCAAATGTAAACAAACTCCCCTACGGCCTTCCTTGGTTAGATCAATAGAGCTGTCGTATTCCATAAAAATAAATAAAGACATCATAGAACTCATACATGAAAGAAACCAAGTAATGTATGAGGTGGATCAGAACCTATTTAGCGGCCTAGACTCATTACCAAAGGTCACCAGGAGTAAACCCACCTCTACTATCCCCAATTTAGTAATCCCTGAGGGAGATGAGGTGTCCCATTCGGAAGTCTTGGAAAATATTCATAATATTCAAACACACAAATCAAGTGGTGTCGATAATGTTTCTTCCAAAGGACGCACTGCTCATGATGGCCCCTCAACTAACCAGCTTGATAGATGTCTGTCTGGAAAAGGTTGCTTTTCCAACAGGATGGTCCTGTGCTAAGATTGTACTCCTCCCAAAGGCAGGTAACTGGCGTCCCATTTCACTCTTGCCTATATCCAGTAAGATTATGTATAGAATCATATATATATATATATATATATATATATATATATATATATATATATATAAATATATATATATATATATATATATATATATATTTATATATATATTTATATGTACATATATATATGTATATATATATATATATATATATATATATATATATATATATATATATATATATATATATATATATATATATATATATATGTATGTATATATATGTGGCCAGGTGAGGGAAAACGTGCCTCCAGGGGGGAAATGGCTTTTCAAAATTTATGTTACAGGCTTTAAAATGAGATATCTTGAGCTAAAATATCCCAAGTAGTTTTGCTGTCACTGCTTGTCAAACTAGAGTCAGTGTGTACAACTGAAAAGGGCAAATAAGCTCTAAATCCACTATATCCTATTATGAATACTAATAATGTAAAAAATACAGTTTTATTGAAAAATAACCAAAGACATCCGATGTTTTTTCATTTTTTTCAATTTTCCATGTTTCCATGGCAACAAACGTTCCTTTTGCATTCCAAAAATGGAATGTTTTCAGTGGAGATGGAATAATTCTAAGCATATCACTGTATTCCCCATGAAAAATTGGTCTCAAGCATTTTTTAGTGTATTTTTCAGTGTTTTACCCATATACTGTCCCCTGGAAGGCGTTTCACCGTATGTTGATGTTATACCCAACATACGGCCTTCAAATACGGAAAAGATACGGCCAAAATATATCAAATCTACTTTTTTCGTTTCTTTTTACCCTCCGCATACCATCCGTATCTTTTATTAAAAAAATACAACATACGGCACCCAACATACGGCCCTCTCAAGATACGGACATGGTCACCTGTCTCAATTAGAAAAATGTGCAAAAATCAGTCTACATTCCAGGGAATACCCAGGGAATTCCCTCTGTGACGTCATAATATTTATATACATACGGAGGTGGGCTCCGGAGGGTATAAATAGGGTCCGTATGTTTGAACATGTCAGGGAGTAGACAGGAGAGGTCAGGCAAGAGACAGGGGAGGTCGGGCAAGGGACATGGGAGGTCGGGCAAGGGACAGGGGAGGTCGGGCAAGGGACAGGGGAGGTCGGGCAAGGGACAGGGGAGGTCGGGCAAGGGACAGGGGGGGGGGGGTCGGGCAAGGGACAGGGGAGGTCGGGCATGTTTAATGTACTTTAATGCATTATAGTAAATATAAACAACATGCCACGCCCCTTTCATGTAATCACCCATGCAACTATGATACCTGGCAAGGTAGGTAACACTTCTACGATGGCCTGTTTGGTCGATATTCTTTAATTTTAATGAGATGAAGGAAGATTTCTCCCCTGTGTCGGCCCATGTTGGCATAAGGGTGTGTGTGTATCGTTGAATGGTGGGGTCATGATTATATCCACTACAATGTCCTCACATCCACCACCATGTCTTCACATCCACCACCATGTCTTCACATCCACCACCATGTCTTCACATCCACCAACATGTCCTGACGTCCACCACCATGTCCTGACGTCCACCACCATGTCCTGACGTCCACCACCATGTCCTGACGTCCACCACCATGTCCTGACGTCCACCACCATGTCCTGACGTCCACCACCATGTC
This sequence comes from Harmothoe impar, assembly GCA_947462335.1. Lineage (NCBI taxonomy): Eukaryota > Metazoa > Annelida > Polychaeta > Phyllodocida > Polynoidae > Harmothoe > Harmothoe impar. The sequence continues at coordinate 52,094,480 of OX381704.1, forward strand.
CTGACGTCCACCACCATGTCCTGACGTCCACCACCATGTCCTCACATCCACCACCATTTTCTCACGGCCTCTACCACTTCCTCACGGCCTCTACAATTTCCTCATGGCCTCTACAATTTCCTCATGGCCTCTACCATTTCCTCACGGCCTCTACAATTTCCTCATGGCCTCTACCATTTCCTCACGGTCACAAACACGTTCTCTACTATACATACGGACCCTATTTATAACATACGGCCCTACATACAACCCATTTTATGTGATTTTTACCTTACGGACCCCCCCTCTACCCCTCCGTATTCTGAGGTCCAAATGCGCCAAACATACGGAATTTATGTGCTCCGTATGTTGAGCTGAAACGCAATTATGGCCGTATGTACATACGGCCGGCCGTATCTGAATACGGCTGGCCGTATCTTTTTACTTAAGATGCGGACAGTTGAGCAGAAACGCAAAAATGAACAGAAATGCAAAAATAGCACATACGGACCCTCCGGATGATACGGTGAAACGCCTTCCTGGTGGCCAAAACCAGTACTAAAATTCCCCCCCGGAGGCACGTTTTCCCTCACCTGGCCACATATGTGTATATATATATATATATATATATATGTCACGCGCAATATCGGAATTTGCGCAATATCGGAACTATTGCATCTTAATAACAAGTCTTTTAAAATAAGTTAGTGGGCCACACAAACAGAGCAGTAGGGTAAGGTCTGTATGTGCAAAGCAGTTTTACTTTATCAGTTGCCTCATTGTTGGGTTATATGTAACCCACATTGTTTTATCACACCAGAGGGATTGTTGCAACATTTTGATATTAACACCTATAGTCAGGTGGGACATCCATGGGCCCTTGCTAGTGATTGTTATCACACCTCTAAGGTGTGGCACAGCATCTTCAAATCACATTGAAAAATATATTCAAATGCTATATGTGTAGCTACAGTAGGAATTCTGATACTGCCCAATCTAAATAGGGAGCAATTCCGGAATTGCCCTGCGCAGTTCCGGAATTGTCCTAGAGCAGTTCCGGAATTGAGCTGGTTCTGATTCTGCGCCTGACATATGTCTATATATATATATATATATATATATATATATATATATATATATATATATATATATATATATATATATATGTATATATTTATATATATATACCAGGGTTGTAATATGGCTGGCTGGCTAATAACAAACTATCCCCATGCCAATTTGGTTTTAGATCGTGCAGGTGGACAGGTGATGCAGTCTTCTCCGTGGCCAGTGACCTCTATGCTGCACGTTACCAGGGGGAGGGGGGAGACTGTAGCTGCCTGCATCCTGGACGTGAATTTTTAAAGGCATTTGATTCCATACACCACATGTCAGTGAGTTATTGGCTCGCCTAGAAACTCTAGAAATACCCAGTTTATAACACAAATTGGTTCCATGCTTATCTGGAAATCCGCAGTCAGCATGTTTTCTGTAATACGACCAATTCCTCCACCAAGGGAATCCCCTTTGTCGTTCTGCAGGGCTCCATACTAGACCCCTTACTGTTTATTTGTTACATCAATAATCACCCATCTGTTGTTAAGCAGTGTTTTGTGGCTATGTACGCTGATGATGTGACATTTTATGTAAATCATACATCATCTGTGATTGCTGAAAATCTACTACAATATGACTCGAACCGCATCTACAACTAGTTTAGTAAAACTGGCCTCTGCATTAACACAAAGAAAACTGAAATAATTATGTTCAATAGTAATGTTACCGCCCCACGCATCATTAAGATGGGTTGACACACTTTAAATGTAACTAACGAGTATGAGTATCTTGGAAATTGTATTAGATAACTAAACTAAATTTCTTAAAAAGTGTAAACGAAACTGTTAGTACACATAAATACACATGGCAAAATCAAAATGTTGTGCATACTACCTACTGTATGGCAGCTGACAGGCTACCTCTCAAACTCTCAAAGCAAAACATGCGTCCATGCTAGTTACATCGAAATAGAGGACATGCTTCATGGGAAATGGGAATATTTGTGCAGACAACTTACAGACTACTGAGTAGGAATGACCAGGGTGCCTGTGACATGGTGGCGTTTCAATATAGGTACTGCTCACAGTAGAACTCCTAAGGATAAGCACATGATCGATAAGCTCAAACGATTGACATGTTGCTGTGGGGGGGGGGGGGGCTTTTGTATTGACATTATATACATTAAAGATGGTATATCAGCTAATAGACCTCCCAAACCTTTTCTCCAAAATGGATATAATTTTAATGTCAATGGTTTTGTTATTATTTTAGCTGATATGCAGTGCTCAATGTTAAATATATTTGTCTATAAATGCATGATTTGAGATAGAAACCAATGCTGCTTATTCACCTCACTGACTCAGTGTCCCCCCTATGTGAGCATACCAGAAACTAAGATAATATGGTAAGCACTGAGCCATGCAGTATGAACACATAGGGAGTTTTAGTGTCGACCTACAGTAAAAAATATTGCACTGCATGTGATCATCTCATAGACTAAGACACTGCCAATAATTTCAAAAGTTAGGAAAGATGTATGGGATAGGATATACAATAGGAATATGATAAGACTAGAAAATCTCCAAACATTTAGCTGACACACCATCTTTAAAGGGGTGACACTGTAGTTCTATACCTTAAATGCACTGCCATTTATTATATCTGATCCTATATCTCTCGAAAAAATGTGTCAGTTTGTTACATATATATATCAAGTTGTCTGCCTATATCAAGTTGGTCATTCTTACATTATAGACCGAGCTACCTCTCACCTGAGGGTGCATTGCTGTCAAATGACTTGTGTCCGCTAGGGGGCCCTTCGCACTGCCTCCTGCCGTGTGTGGTCGGACTTCCGGTTTGACCGCACATCGGCGATGAGAAGGCCCTCTGTCGGAGATGAAGTCCGCCTTCCTGTGCCTCTATCGGCCCAGACAAGGACTGGGAGCGGCCGACGGCGGGGGGCAGACCTCGCACACCGCCGTCCGGTAGGGGGCAGGAGGAGCGGCAGAAAGGACAAAGGATGACGGCATCTGTGCCGTGTCCGGCCCCGGCGAGCCACTCCCCGAGACAGGGGCAGCAGAAGGCATGGGAGCAGCCCAGGAGACGCGGGTCCAGCGCCTCCTCACGGTGACATAGGCGGCAGGAGGCCGGCATAGCTGAGAGAAATAGGGATAATTGGTTAACGTGTCTATAAGCATTTGTTTTGGTTTCTAGAATGTAAAATATGTAAAATCACGCAGACGCAAAAATCGGGAAACTACATACAAGACGAAACAAACAGAACTTTACTGGTGCGAATTTACACGCTCCAGAGACGCTGAAAACCTGATCCAACTGACACGCAAACTGTGTGGAAATGGCTAGCCGAAATTCAAATGGAAATGACTAGTGAAAGACTGCTATCTAAACATCCCAGAGTAAAGGGGTGCCCGTCTATGGGATAGATTAAAACCTGAACAACAAAAAGCAGACAACAAGTTGCAATTCATGAACTCTCTTGACCGCCAATGATGTGAGCCTACTAGAGCCACTAATTGTGTAGATTGATATGAATGAACACTGATTTAATTGCGACTCATTATTTGAGTTTAGTACCATCTTTGGCATTAAATTTGTTGAAAAATTCCCTTTGTATATATATTATGATAATTTCTGCCAAATAAAAAATGTAATCTATCTAATCTATGAAGCTGCTCCAGTGGTCATACCCGTTTCCTTCTAATTTCAATTCATAAACTGAATCATTCCAGGTAGGAATATAGAATAGAGCCTACTGGTGCCCAGTTTTACTGCTAGGCGTCTCTAACCAGGTATGGTCATTTATAGGTGAAGATGCGTATGGTGTAAAGGTGAGCTACGGAGAGCAGTATCACCAGTGTAGTTCATGGCAGCAAAATGGGGAAATGGAACCTGACACCGAGAGTGTTTGTGGTCACAAGGAGAGGTACAGGAGCCCAGTATAGGTTATATAACAGATTGATGTCAGAGGTGGGTTAAGATAGGCCGCTCTCCCGAACTAGACTGTCACAGAACAAAGGATCCAAGTTACCCCGGGTATCCTCTTAGTCTTAGAGATCAGAAAAGTATGAGTAAAAGGCAGCATTGAGTTCGCATGAAGTGATGGATTTGAGCATACGGGTAGAGAGAACCCGGTGCCATCCTGATGTCAGCTTTGTTTTTTCTCTCTTTCTCCTCTTTTTAGATTTTTTTTTTCAATAAAAGACGTCCAGTCTAAGAGAAAAGAACAGTCGTCAAATTTCGGGAGGATAGTCTGTTTGAAGATAGTAGGGTAGATTCACCATGAGTCGGACACATACCCTGAGACGGACAGTGAAATTTGAGGTTATTCGTGTAAACTATGACTTCTAGTGCATGTTATTTGGAAAGAATAACACTTAAATTTTACCATAGTTCACAAAATAAGGGCTTAAAATGCTTGACTGACCATAAAATCAAGTGTCCGTCTCAAGGTATGTGTCCGACTTTAGGCGAATCTACCCTAATGGCGGTAGCTCTGTTGAGATGCTGCATCTAACCCTACCTAACTTAAATCCAAGAAAGTCGTAAGCATCACGCATCGCATTTGCATATTCTTCAACTGCACTGTCTACGTTAGCTCCTATGTACATTAGGCCTATCCCAGTGGGCACAGAATTCAGTGCAATGTTGAATCAACATTCAATCAACATTGATTCAACATTGACAAACATTTGTCAATGTTGATTCAATGTTCTGTGCCCACTGGGATGGTATTATACCATGGCTATTGATTCATATCTGTGACAGTTTTGGTGAGTCTATAAGACTATTTACAAATAAAGTGAACAATGAGGGACCAAGGGCAGAGCCCTGACGAAACAACACGTCTCTGAGTTCATATTTTCCCCTTCGACGTTTGTACATTGTTTCCTTTGATTTAAGTAAGATTTGAACCAAGCGAGGATGTCTTTTGGGAAGCTGGCACTTTATTCATATTTTTGCAAATTTAGCAGCTGGCAGTGCGACCTATCGAATGGAAGGATACCAACACCATAATCACAATCTCCATGAAAAACTGTTAAGAAAAGATGTTATTAACATTTTCACTATTTCTGTTGATATTTTTTCAAATACACATGTCGCTGTGGTTCGCTCTACCTGAGGTGAATTTGTTCTGTGCAAAATCTAATATGACTTTTGATAGAATTCGCCACATAAGAAAGGTTCAGCGACAACATGTTATTATATACAGCACTTGTAACTAAATAAATATAGCCGTATTGTTAATATGATACAAATGATAAATGCTTACCGTTTAAGTGTAATAACTCCTGTACCTTGTGGGGTACTGTGTAAATGGTACACGTCTGAACTTGGTACTGACCATGGGCGAATACCACCAATACCAGGTGGAGATTATTAGTAAAAACACGAAATGGATATTGTTATATACAGTGGACAGTGCAACTCGAGAAACAATACAAGAGATAACATGTAGTCTTGCATAGACCAAATAAATATTTTATTCCTGCACGGGCAACTCAGCCTTGTACAAAGACCGTCTCCATATACGGTGAGGTTGCCGTCCAACGTAGACGACCTAAAAGCGCTACGGTCGTCATCTTGACTTTAAACTAATGTGAAACAGAACTAATAGCAAAACTGTTCAGGTGATGCAATAAAAAGGAGGGGGGGGCAATTCTAACAATGTTCTAAAGCACCCTTTATTTCAAAATAAAAATAAGACAAGGCAGTCGCGTATAGGAAAAGGGGGCACTCAAAATGCTTTGGGTCGTCACTACTATAATAACTATTTTGCTGCCAGTATGACGATCTAAAGTCGTCATGAGGAGTACACGCAACATCCTGGTGACAATCTAATTTGAATCGAGTACAATAGTATAGTATTATTCTAATATACCAAACTGTGTTCGCTATAGCACAACCATTACAACAGGATTACAAAAAGTCTTTATTGCATTAAAATGTCAACATGTTTTGGCTGTAGGTGTGCATTTATTATGACAGATAGCTTTTAAATTGTAGCAATACAGTAGGCCGATGTATATTCCCAAATCGCATTAATCTAGACGAAAGAAAATATTTTGTGAGAAAATACACATTGGTTGTACCGTGTATCTCATAATGACGGATTTTCAAAGCCACAAAGAAATGTAGGCCAATGGGATTGAAATAAGACAAAGGGGCTTATACGACATATATTGATAAAACGGAATGCAACGTGTTACCGTCATCAAGGCAGGCAGGCTGACACAAGCAGGTCTCATGAGATGTTGGTTGTGCTCTCTGAACGTTGCTGGTTGCTGGTGAACCATGCCGTAAAGGAGTACATAGGCCTATGATAACTGCCTAAATCCCGCAAGAAATTCCGTGGACAGAACAACTGACATGGCGGCGCATACGGAAAACAAAAAATAAAACAGACCAAGGGACCTCTGCACGTCTTTGTAAGTCACGGATGACCCATACACGTACCTGTTGGACCTGGCTTTAATTGTGTAACATGAGACCTCTAGTATACTTTGGGTGTGGCTAGAACACGATTGGAAGAAGAAAATACTCGTTATTGTCTCAATGTGATACGTTAATAAGCACAAAAAATGTTTAGTATGCAATTATTATTTTGATAACTTCACTGAAAACCTGGAGGAAGGAGCCTAGTTATTATGACGACCTAGGTTGTCATAATGAATAATGGCAGGTGCTCTGGATAATGGTGTATGAATAAAGTCTCTAATCAGTTCACCTCTTAATGAGAGGCATCCCTTTCATATATTTGGTGTACTCTTGATTCAACTGAGTAGCATTACTCATTATAAATAATTCAGTTGCCAATGGGTGAGAATGATGGCCCCAAAGGTATAGAGACCACTCTGCTCCCCGTCACCAGATTATGTCTTGTGATAAAGATTCTTATGCAGATACTTCAATTCATTAACACTGGGGGGCAGTCCTATGCCAAATGAGGTCCAGTGTGCAATAGCATGGGTAGCATCGGATAGTCATTGGAACAACCTAGGACTTGAGAGTTGTCAATACTGATGACTTTATGTCTTCAAGTTGACAATACCTAAAGCAACAACCTTGAGGAAGTCATTCTGACTACCCAATTAATGTGACTACCTAAGGTCGTCATTATGACAGCTTTGTTTTGAATGCATCAGATGTGACCACCTTAGGTCATCAAAATCATGACCAAAGGTTGTCACCTTGACTACCCAAAGTTGTCAATCTAGGTGTTGTCAAAATGACGACCCTGAGGTTTTCAGTGTTTCTTTGGATAGTCATGTTCAGCTTCTTTAAATTACGCATTACGACATATCAAACATAAGTATACCGGCACACATACACGTATAAGAAAGTATTGGATAACTATTTACATTACCAACATATAACACCTAGTACTTAAACCAGTACTGGGATATAAGAAGTGAATGAATACAACACTGAATTCATTCAATTCTTTCGGTTTTAATTAACGCGATCGTTGTGAATTTTATTCATGAAGCTCTTGATTGAGATGTCCATTAACCCCGTTCATGAAATAGCAAATGAAGCTGAAGTTCGCATAAATAGCGGAATTAAGTCACCACAAGTCGTATGTGTATCTAGCCTATAGGCTATGTATTACAACGCAAATGCTTTAACCTGCATCTAATCATGTTAATGGTCACAATAAGAATGAATTACGCCTACATGTATACACATTGTGTGGATCCTTTGATTTGAATTCTGTTTATGTAACTGCCCCATTAATTGTCCTTAGCCAATTAAGTGGGACGTCATGTGAACAAGGGTACAGTAATTGGAAATTGCTTCTTATCTGCGTCAGACTAGAACCAACACCCAGGTAACCTAAATATGCACAAAGGGCAGCGGCACTTTCAACTTGCTCCTCTTACCTTGTGTTCCACCATTCGCGCTCAAACACTGAACGATACACAGTGCTTTCAATCGAACTCCCACCCATCCCCACATATATATACGTAAACTATAAATGGTGATGGACAATATATCATTATTATTATTATTATTATTATTATTATTATTATTATTATTATTATTATTATTATTATTATTATTATTATGATTATCATCATCATCATCATCATCATCATTGTTATGATTATGATTATCATTATTATTATATGTGTACTCAATTACATTTATTACAATATATTTTATAACGGGTTCTCATTCAGATAGGTAGACGTTATTATCCCATATTGTTATTTAACAATCCCATCTATTTTATCAATATATCAATTCCCTAAAAATATGTATTTTTACTATGTTCTAGATAAGTAATAAATGAAGGTTCAAGTGCACGTAGATCAGAAGTTTGAGAGGAAGTTTCTATCATTAGGCGACAATTTTCGTTGTACAGTGGTAAAGGCCATGCGGTAAGCACACTTTAAAGCAATTTATCTAGGAAATGAAAGATTACCATGCTGGTATTTTTCGTGTGGAGCTGTGTGTCTTTTTTCGTGTGGATTGCCAGCGGAAGGTGTCCATTTGCTGACTGTTATAATGCATGTTGTATAATTATTTGCTTGTATGTGATGCTGGGCTACGAATGGCCCTTTCATACATACATTGGCTCTATTTGAGAGACGCGACTTCGGTCTTGGAATTTATGTCAACAAAAGATTACTCAACTCAACTCTATTTAAAGGAACGTGGAGTCATACCCAGTGGCTCCACCATTTCGATTTTCGTTGGTTAAGGTAAAAGGCAGTGATATTCCGTGCCATGATACGTACCAAAATGTAATGTCTACGTGTTTACACATGGGTTTAGAGTGTTGGTCCCCTGACCAACCCATGAGGCCAAGATGGTGAAGCCATCAAGGCCGTGAAGCCATCTGACCAACCCATGAGGCCAAGATGGTGAAGCCATCAAGGCCTCATGGGTTGGTCAGGGAATCCAGCACGACAAAGAGCCCTATATTATTCCATTCAATTCAATTTTCAAGGTTTTTATTGCACACTGTTAAGTAAATGTCGACCAGCCCTCAGATGATGAATAGATTTTCAAGGACATTGTATAGCATACATCAGTATGTTGATCAGTCACAAGGAAGATAATTGTACATGTAGTTTTTGACTGAGTTGAGGAGACGAGGATAGGTGCCCAGCTAGCACCTTACATAAAAATAACTAGTAATTTCATGATATCATTTTTCGTTCCCAAGATGTCACATACGCAAGAAGTTTTTACGTGTCCCTTTCCATGGGTTCTTGATGTAACAACATTTATGTGTATTTTATATAAACATATTTATATAAAAGAGACATATTTATCAGTGATACCTTTGAACTTAACAATAATGGCATATATATGACTAGCTGTAAAAGATGTCTAAAACATGTAAATGTAGACATGTCAAAAGGATGTGATATGGATATATCTACAAGCATGTTCTAGGGATGACATTTATACCGGTTTTGAGTATACCCCCTCCCCAGTAGTGATTATAAATCAGATAGGATAATTATGATACCTCTGAGAGAGATTGTAGACATCATATAGTTATGTCCATTTTATGTCAATGTATGACATGTCCATGGGCATTCTGCATAGGAAACAAACACCTGCTCTGTGAAAGATACTTTGCAGGCATTTTCCATTCCTTACAGACACATTTATCCTAGCCAGGAGGCCCAGATGTGATATCAGCCCAAAGCCAGAATTTCTTCTTATACAATTTGAAAGGACACTGAAAAGGTGTCCACCCATGTGCCTTGGTTATCTGACTATATTTCAACAAGCCTCTGTAACACAAGTGACACCTTATATATAACAGCGGAAATTTAGTCCAACCTTGTCCCTCATTGCAGTTTATACAATTAATTTGATCCAACTTTTCAATGAAGAATGAATGAATGCTGATCAAAATGTGACAGCCTTGCAAAATGAGACCCCTAGTGTTGGAGTTCAGAACTATAATAGGTCATATTCTGACAAGATTGTGATGTCAAAATAATAGGAGTATGGATTTAAGCCAATATGACATATTTATGACATCACAATCTTGTCAGAATATGACATCTATAAGTCGACATTACTATATCCTATCATAGTTCTGAGCTCCAACACCAGGCGTCTCATTTTGCAATGTCATCACATTTTGATCAGCATTCCCCCATTCTTGATTAAAAGTTGGATGAAATTAATTCTATATACTGCAATAAGAGACAAAATTGGACTAAATTTCTTCAGTAACATTTAATGTCTTACTTGTGTTACAGTGACTTGGTGAATTATAGTTGGACAGCCAAGGCACATAATGGGATACCTTTTCTGTGTCCTTTCAAATTGTATAAGAAGAAATTCTGGCTTTGGGCTGATATCACATCTGGGCCTCCTGGCTAGGATAAATGTGTCTGTAAGGAGTGGAAAATACCTGCAAAGTGTCTTTCACAGAGCAGGTGTGTGCTTCCTATGCAGAGTGCCTGTGGACATGTCATACATTGACATAAAATGGACATAGCTATATGATGTCTACAATCTATCAGAGTTATTTTAAATAACCTATCTGATTTATAATCACTACTGGGAGGGGGTATACTCAAAACTGGTATAAATGTCATCCCTGCAACATGTCATAGATAACTGGCACGTGTATAGATAACATATTAACTAATTCTAAATATATTATGCACCACCAGGTGGCGCCGATACTTATAAGTGATCACTACCCGGTATTTGCTTGTCGCAAGAAAGCCAGAAATCCGAGGGATATGGTTACATACACGCGCCGTACATACAGAAACTATAATAAGGATACTTTCAGTGAATTTCTCCATGCCCAAAACTGGGACACACTGTATGAAGCTGCTGATGTTGATGCAAAGTGGGGCTTCCTAATAGGAGTCATAAAACAGTTCTTAGACATACACTGTCCAATCAGGACTGTGAAGTATAGGGATTATAAGTCCACATGGATGGACGAGGAAACAAGGATGGTTATATTAGAAAGAAACGAGTATGTCAGAAGGTTCATAGCCACACACAGAATGCAGGATTTCAGAAAAGCTCAAAGCCTGAGGTGTCGGATAAATAAGATGATCAGACAGGCCAAGGGCAAATTTGTAAAAGACAACTTGAAATTACATCAAAATAATGCAAAAAAGTTTTGGGCTCAAATGAACTCTCTGTTCAAAGAACCCAGAGCGCATCCTCCACCTGCTCTAATAGATAAAGTGAGTGGAGAACCCGTAGACGATAATGCCACATACATAAATGACTATTTTAGTGATATTGGAAAAAACCTGTTTGCTAAGAAGGGTTTACATGTACCTGAATTTGTAGATCCTGACGAGGATACCTATGTACAAGCTGATAATGAAATACCCTCTTTTTCTGAAGGAGCGATCCTAGATATTGTAAGTAGGATTGACATTACCAAACCTTCTGGTATACAAGACGTAAGTGCTAACACGGTAAAAGATGCAATGAAAATCAGCGTAAAACATTTTAAGCACATTATGGATTTCTCTATGATGTCTGCCTCTTTGCCACAGGCCTGGAAAGTTGCTACCATAACGCCGCTGCCGAAGGGTGGAGATTCAAAGAATGTGACGAACTGGCGACCCATATCCATCTTACCGGTACCCAGCAAAGTGATGGGCAAACTTGTACAGTCACATCTATTGAGATTTTATGATGACACATCTTTCCTATCCAATGCTCAATACGGATTCCGCCAGGGGTACAGTACGGCAGAGGCCATATACGACTTCACCAATGACCTTTTTAGAGCACGAAATGAACACAAGTATACAGCAGCAGTCTTCATAGACGTCAGGAAGGCGTTCGACTGTGTGAGTCACTCCCTACTACTTCAGCTTCTTTCGGACGCCAAGATTAACAGGACGCTGCTACTGTGGATCCACGCGTACCTGAAGGACAGATCCCAGCGAACGAAGGTAGAAGACGTGACTTCCCAGCTGAGAGACGTGCAGTTTGGGGTACCACAGGGCTCGGTCCTAGGGCCAATACTCTTCATCACATTCGTAAATTCCATGTTGAATGCACCTGAATTGACAAGGATAAAAATGTATGCAGACGACATTGTCATGTATTCATCTTCTAAATACCCAGCAGTGGCACTGAGAAACTTGCAGATGGACGTGAATAGAATGGACAGTAAATGCAATAGTCTGGGACTTACTATTAACCACGATAAAACAAAAATGGTGTGGTATTGCGCTACACATAATATTAAACATTGCAGAAATAGAATATTAATGATAGGAAACGAAAGAATAACTGAGGTTAAGAATTTCACATACCTTGGAGCGACGATAGACAGCTGCCTCAGCATGGACAACTTCATAGCAAACTGCGCACGAATAACTGACTTTCTGGCTTTCAAGTTTGGCAGGTTGAGGGACTTCATATCAGAAGGTGACGCCACCATACTATTCAAGCAATCCATCATGCCATACTTCGACTATTGTGGCTTCCTCATCGACAGCGGCACCAAGGATGCGATGCTACATCTGCAGAAAATACAAAACAGGATGCTGAGGTGCATAAAGAAGGTTAGAGTATGGGAAAGATCAGTAGAAGCTCTGCACGACCTCTGTGAAGTACCCCTACAATTCCCAAGAAGAAAAGAGATGCTCATGTCTATGATTTACAGGAAATACAAGAAAGATCCCCCCCCCCCTACACGCCGTAGAACCAGAAATGACTTCAAAAAGAATTATAATGTACCCTTTCCAAATACTACTAAGTTCAAGAAGAGTCCACTATACAGAGGACTGGTACTTTGGAATAAGCTTCCGCTACAAATACAGGAGGCACAAAACAAAATTATTTTTAAAGGGAAAGTGAAGGCATGGTATAAGACCAACATGAAGGGTAGGAGAGTGGTAGCGGAGGAGAGAATACAGAACCGGCGAAACAGAAGGAACTGAAACTGGAACTAATATCCCGAAGGGGATGATGGAACAAGAAACAGGAACAAGAACCGAAATAGCCCGAGGGGGCTATGACAAGACAGTAACATAAAACTAGTTGTTAGTTCTAGAGCAAATGGAATGCTATAGGCAACAGTGACCTCTCTTCATGCAATACAATACAGTCAGAAAAATGCAACGAATGGCGAACACAAAAAATTTAAGTAAATGATAGGGTATTAAACATATAATTTTCTCATCCATATGTAAATACTCATGAAATGTAATAATGTTAGTGTGTAAATATTTAAACCCTAGTGGATAGCCTGCGTAACTTTGCAGCAAAACATCTTAGCCAGACATGAGAAAGGACCTCAGTGAACTCAAGAACTCTGCCTGAACGGGCAAACAGGAACTTTTGGCACAACAAGCAAAATTCTGCAAATAAACTCTAGATTGTACATACCTGACCACTGTAAATAGAAGAAATCTTCCCTGTAAAAAAGCAAGACTGTAATACATTATAATACACTATGTCCTAGTTTTAAGCTGGCAAGACAAAAATGACGAAAGGAAAAACATGAGTGAATAAAAGCTGATGACGTTTCATCAAAAAAAAAAATAAAAAAATCTCCATATCACATCTTTTTGACATGTCTAAATTTATACGTTTCAGACATGTTTTACAGCCAGTCAATTATATACGTCATTATTATTAAGTTCAAACATATCGTTGATATGTATTTTTTTAAATGTAAATATACTTATGTAAAATACCCATGCAAAGTGACACGTAAAAACTTCTTGCATATGTGACATCTTGGGAACGACAATTGACATCATCCAATGATGTCACCACCAATCAGAAAATGATGTTAAGATGATGTAATTTACATGAGTTTTGCTAGCTGGGTGTGCACTCTGCCACTACTATTTCAGAACTAAACCAGGTGAGTCCTTCCCGCCCTACCGGCAACCAAGACGGCTGACCTCAACTTGACACAGATATCTGGCTACTCATTGGTCAAATGGTGGTACTAGGTCATGTCCACACATTTGGTCCCATGTTCGGGTTTCACTACAAATTACAATTTTGAAATTGTTTACTATAAATTCTCAAAAATGAAATTTCATAGTTAGGTCCTGCAATAGGGGCCTAGTCTCTAGTCTTCAAAACTGAAGATTATTTGTACTTTGTAAATATTTTTCAAAAATATTTAGTACCAATGTTTGAGTCAGACAGTCACTTGAGTGTGAGTTCTAAATAGTTTCAGCTGTTCACAGCTTCATCAGGTGTATTGCAGAGAGGTGAGTCTGTCACTTCTAATACATGTAGTGCATGTAATACATGATAGTGAACATTTATTTATCACTGTATGTTGACCATTATGTAGGTGTATCAGGCTTGGTTTGAGGGAGGGGCCATCTGTGATAGATGGACCTATTTTAGAAATAGGATTTGACTACCTGGAATATTTGAAGGCGTAGCTTCTGGTTTTGACTCGGGTATCAACCTATAATTGATAGTCCTCCGGTACTGTTGGTATATTCATCAGGTTACCAATGTGAGGTTAGAATTAATTTAATTAATTTAACCTCTCGATTGATTCCATAAATGTGGATTCCGGCGTTGGGAAAAAAATTACGTTGCTTTTTGTTGTGAGTCTAGCCAAAGCGATTTTCCATTATGTTCATCCCTAGTGGGATGATTGTCTTCAGCCTGTGTACCCATTTCCATTCAATGAGTTTTCTCAGTTTGTTGGCTTGTGTTGACAGTGGGTGTTCATAAATGAACTCCAGGATGTACACTTTCATATCCTCGTCTTTTTTTGTGATCGGGTCGGTTGATTGAAGTGGTAGGCCACTTCACTCTTGCCATATCTCTTGTGTTCCACATCCCCAATGTGTTCAGAGATTCTGTCGTGGAGTACTCGTTGGGTCTCACCAATGTACCTCTTTTCACAACAGTTGCACTCAATGCAGTAAACCACATTGGAGCTTCCACAATTCACATTGGTTTTTGTGTCCTTTGAGATCTTCTTTGTGACCCCAATTTTCCCACTGGTGTCCAGTTTCGGGCACACTTCACACACTGGGTGTTTTTTGGTGGGTTTGTGCACACAGGTGTAGGTGTTGCATCTAGGTGGCTGTGTGTTCTCCTCTTGTCCATCCTCTGGGGGACGGTAATCACACAATCCCAATGGTTTCCTCAACTGAGTAGCGATAGGTCCTGTCGCGCACTGTGAGCGTGGCGCTAACTGCAACGCCTGGCGTGCTGCGCAAATTATTGGTATGCACACATCCCTACGTCGGGCGTGCGTTTTCCGCCATATTGGATTTCTTCTTCGCTCAGATCGCAGGAGCTCCGACATAAAGGCAGAATTATCGTTGATATCGTGGTTATTGTACGCCCGAACCATCTCTCGGTAAGTCTACAAATCTGTGAACTACCAGAGAACAAAGTGACAGTGTTAGAAGTCGATCTTGAAGCTGAATTGTGAAGATATGGGGCCGGAATGGATGCTCTCCTTGGACGGGGAACCGACGGTTTCGAGAGTGGATTCGGACAACAATGGAAGCCACATTGACGACCTGCAACTGTTTCCAGACCTGCAAGACCTCAACAAGAAGACATACTCAAGGTCTGTGTCGAAGGAGTCCTTCTCCGTCAACTCAGACGACTGTGATGACGAGGATGAGCTTATTGGTTATTTTACTAGAGGTGCAACGACAGTTCAGCAAGGGGAAGCTTCGCCGCCGGCACAAATCGAACAAAGCGTCGTCGGTAAAACGTCGGTGGTTGGTAATGGCCATCTAAATCACAAGAAACTTAAAGTGGTTACGGTTCGCCAAAGTGTCGCTCACGGTGGTAAGGTTTTAGTTGTTCAGGAAGCCAACCGGCCAGAGCGTATTGGCAATATCTCTTCTCTAAGTCAAGTCGTCACCTGTCGAGCGGGGCCCAGCAGCCCCGGCTCCAGTGTTGAACTTGACGACAGTGACTCTTTCAGCCAACAGGGTCTTTGCATGTCGAAAAATGCTATAGCCGCCCGGGAGAACAGACTCAGGAAGAAAAATCACATCCAAATCCTGGAGAAATCTGTGGAAGACCTGACATCAGAGAACACAACCTTAAAGACTGATCTGACAGAAATGAAGGGAACGCTTGAATCATTGCAGACCGAAGTGAAATATCTTCGCAGTGTATTGGCCAACCAGAGCACCTTGGCTAAGCTACTAGAAAATATCCCTATGATTCCTGATGTATGCCTCAGCAAATCTAAGGATATTGGAAGAGCCTCCAACAGCTACAAGCAGTCCAGGAAACGTCCAGCATCAGTTGACGAAGCAGAAAGGCTGGGTAGTGATGATGAGTGCGATTGCCATCCACAGAAGAATGTGTGTATGTGCTCGAAAGAAAACAATGGACATTCAAAGCCGACTGCTAAGTTTATAAAACGAGCACACAGTCACACTTCTGAGGCAAAAGTTCTTCAACCAGACCATTCATACGCGACAGATGACATCACATCGAGCAACTCGTCCGAACAACCAGCACACAAGATGGGAACGCGGGGTTGTCCCTCGGCCGACGACGAGACGACTGGTGGAGTGTGTCTTCACGTCTCTGGATCGTCCGTCTCCCTCGAGTTCTGTTCATCATGCAGTCACAAAGCTGCTGGATCCAGACGAAAAGTCAAAAACTGATTTGCAATATAAACAGACTGAAAACAAAAAGACATGAGGTCTAAAGACAATTGATATGGACCACAACTAATACATTAGCTTTAAGCGTAAACTATTTGGTCGGTATCTGGTTATTATTGTTACTTACAACATTCTATGAGGTTAATATCCAGACTGCACACTTTGTTTAACTTGGCATCTGGAAAAAGTGTAGTCATCATTTTTGCGACTATTGATTGATGGTGAATAGTTCTATGGCTAAGTTACATGTGTATATTATATAGATCTTCTTATAGGTTAAGATGAACTCAATGAGTGCAGTTTATGTGCTTCAACGTGCAAAAGAACCATGCATTTAACATGTTTCCCATTTCAGTTTGCTGTTATATTTACTGCTAGGTTGAACACTACACTAAACAAGTTCCGCTTGCCCTTTCAGCGTCTCACAACCACACAAAGCTCATGCTTTGAGATGCCCAAACGTCACATACCTCAGGATTCATTGGTGGAGTATGACTTGATCAAATGGTCTGTGTCATTTTCACGGTTACTTGAAACATTTTAGGGATGAGGGGGGGTTCAGATGAAAAACGAAAGTGGGAGGTGTATACTGTAAATTCGGATTCATATTGAGATGACCCATGTGTTTTAGCCTTGGGAGATTAAATCCCAAGAGATAGACAAGTCTATACAGACTGACAACTAGAGCACATGGGAAATCAATTTTGGCCTGATGAAAAGCAAGGGGTGTTAGTATTTACCATTGTTAACCGCTTAATCTATTCCAGGTGAATTGTAAAACATATTTGGATGATGTGAGTCTCGCTCTGCATTGAGGCTTATATATTGTAATGATTAAATTCTGGAATATTATATAAAAGATTGAAATCACATGGTGATCGTAAAATGGAACACAAATTCTGAACTTTGAACATTTTCAAATTTTATGTTTCGAGATTTAGAATCAACGAATAAACTTCAGGAATCATCCAAACTTGATTTACAATGTGCAATATGTTTCTATGCCGATACTTAATGTTATGCCTATTTTCTCTTTCAGTGTCTTCACGAAAAATTGCGAGAAGCGATAAACTTGCAATTTTAACCTGCTTTAAATGGTAAGGTATTCATTTATCAAAATGTTTCATTCATGCAATCCTCGTCCCTCTAAATTAAAATATCACATTTCTAATAAGACTATTCGAAATTATCAATTCCATGAATTTTCCCTTGCAAGTGGAAATTTAAAGCGTTCCCATCAACCAAATTGCCCAAAAATAGTACTCTTATGATGGGAACGTTAGTTCAGCACTCAATATAGCAGCAAACGGAATATTATGGCATGGTTCTAGCACTCGTCCTAAGGGGTATATGTATTACACATCTGACATAGGTGACTCATTGTTGTTATCTTAGATGAAATATGTCAAGGGAGAATGTGATAGGTGATCATATATTAGACCGTATTCATGATTGTAAGATAATGTTGAATTGTGAAGCAAGAAAGGTTATTATCAAAATGTCTGCTGATGACAAATGTTGAAAGTAAATGGGTCATATCTCCACGACAAAGTAATTCACAGTACCTATATGTGTCTATGACTTTAATTCATGTATATATCATATTATGTTTGTAAACCTAATAGGGTAATGTGTAATATAATTTTCATTTTTGGGTTATAGCGGGTATTTATCATACAGGAATGGACTATTGTTAAAAGAGGTCATACATTGTAAGTGTGTCGAACACATTTTATGGAAATTTTATTGCCTTTCATGCGGTCTGCAGAGGAGCTGTATCAGTGCATCCGCTGAGACAAGTAAGTATGGTAAGGTGGACATATCTCCAGGTACGTAATACATTAAACGTGTATGATAATGACATGATGATTATTGACAAATGTGTCTTACTTGTAATATACTTCCACAAATGTTTGAATGGTTGGAATATGAACTTGATCATTGTGAATGCACTGCCGTATAATACATTGTTAATTGAAATGTCCCTGCTCTTGAATAGCACGATTTTGTAGGAACATAGCGCGAAATAGATGTGTACCTTTAATGTGGCTAAAGCCAAGAATCGCGTCGATGTATCACATTACATTACATTATTGTATTACAGAAGTTTTGTGTTGATATTTACTGAGGTATGATGTGTCTGTATGGAATAAAAAAAAGTCAATAATGACCTTGTGTCTTGTTATGATTATATTGCAGGGATGCCAAGTGTTACGATTTTTTCGTTATTTTAAGATGTTTGACCCCCCCCCCCCCCCCCCATTACGCCCATTACGATTTTAGATATCAAATTACGATTTTCAAGTATCTCTGGTATGAAGGCCTAAAAGTACCATACGGCTGAGTTATGGTATAAATAGCCTAATACATGCAACTAGAATAAAACAAGATGTTGTTGGACATATAGCAAACAGATCTAGAAATATAACATTACACATTGAGGAGCAAATAAATGATGTATGATGAGCCAGATTACGACTTCAATGGATCATTAGAATCCATTTATGTATCATTCTGACCCATTAGAAAATAAATTTTATTATTACGATTTTAGCCAAAAGTTGTTACGATTTTGGGGTAAAAAATTCGTAAGAAATACGATTTTGGGGTGGTGTCACTTGGCATCCCTGGTATTGTTCATCAAGAAACTGCATAGATGTATTGATTGAAAATAAAACATTGTTCTTGGTTGGGTAGTAGACATTTTGGTCCCGCGCTACTACCATCATTCTAAAAAAAATACAAATTCACAGTGGCCTTAAAAGTTAGCTATGGTGCTATTACAAACCGCTCAATGTCTGCCAAATTAAATATAAAGTCGCCCTTCACTTTAATTTTCCCATGTGAGTGGTTGGGGTGGGGGGGGGGGGGGGAAGTCCTGGTGATCCTGGGAGCATGTAAATTCTAGTAAATTACAGAACTTGCCTGACAACCTCCGTACCTTACTCTTCCATATTGTGAAAATATAATGACCGATTTTAATACATAGTTGGGAGGTGTTTCGGTGTACATTTTTAAGTGAATTGTCTATGGTAGGCCGCTCTTTCCTGGATCCGCTCCTGTATTGCTAGTACGACATGTAATAGATAACAGTTATGAAACAGGTGCTACTGACCCCTGACCCCGGACAAGCTAACTGATATTAACTTAGTAGGTCACAGCATCTCGAGCGATATCTGTGATACTGGGCGGGTGCATGCTTGGGTAATTATCATGCCTGTTGAACTACATATTTGTGTGAGATGCGGGGGGATTTCATATTAAACTACCGTATGATAAAGCGGTCTTTGGAGTGGTCTAGGGCGTAGCGCCTCGGGCACCTGTTGTGGCGCGGATCCAAGAGACGCGGGCACAGATAATCAGTGTAGCATCATATGCGCTTGTTTTGGGTGCGTTCTGGTCCTGTAACCAGCGAAAGGGCAACAACCCAGACGACTTCCTGTCAACTTGCAAAGTTTTAACTAGATCGTCTGCGTTTTGTCAGGCTCGATAAAGAAATATAACTCTGGATCTGGTATTATTGATGGCACAGAATCAACACCCCAAATAACAATGATCAGATCTACAGAAGATCCAGGAGTTGAAAGGTATTGTACATTAATTTCGCCGAATTCTTGACCTGGTTGCGATAACTGTCCTGACGTTTCTGGAAAGCCCGTGGTCGTGGATGTTTCTAATCTTTCGGTCATCAACTTCAAGTTCCTGTTCCTCAACGTCGTAGTTTGAACTTACAATTAAAACTAAAAGCTCTCTATAGGTCATTAATAGTCTCCCGGAAATATCAGATCAACGCTGATGTATTTAATACCTGTATCTACCTAATCGTTTCCTACATGACGCAATAACATTTGAAATTGAATTTTGAATCATGATTCATGGATCTTCACTTCAGTGGCACTGTCACTGTCTTTTCTTTTGGGGTAGAATGAATATATAAAGATCTAGGCCTACACACCATGCATGATGATTGATGTCATTTTATGTCAATGAAGACCATGTAATTTTGCACGTTTCCTAAATATCCGGGTTATCTTGACCAATACAGCAAGAAAGGGTGACTTTACGGATTAGTTGTGTTTACATTGGTTTTAGCACAATCCTCATGACATTATCTGTAATGGCTATGTTTGCAAACATCTTATATCAGGTGATTAACAGTGTACACTTATATTTCAAATAGTATACACTAGAACGCAGGATTTTGAGGTTTTGTTTATATACACCCCTAGGAGGTGGTTATATTTTAGAGCTCTTTTTCTCTTTGAGAGCCTGGGTATCTAGCAGGATCCGTACTCACAACCTCAGAACATGTCATTGAGCCCAACAGTTAACCGACTGCTCCACTGAGACTCATGCAATGATACTAAACAGCCAATAGTATATGTAGTGCTTCTGCCTTTTTAGCTCAATGAGTAATGTTATTTTATTAAAACTTCGAACCCAATAAGTGCCAATCCCAACAAGAAGTACCCTGTATGCTAACTAGGGCCTATGTTGGTGAGGGATTGTCCCATAAGACAATGTAAAGAGTGCTGTTTAGTTGGTGCTGCTGTTGTATTAATTGGGGGCTCCGCCCCCGCACCCCCGTTTTCTTTTTTTTCTTCTTTTATTTCTTGAAATATCAGAAAAGCCAGCTAGCTAACTAGGGCCTATTTTCGTGAGGTATTGTCCCATTAGACAAAGTTAAGAGTGCTGTTTAGTTGGTGCTGCTGTTGTATAATTCAGGGGCTTTTTTCTTTATTCTTCTTGATATATCTGAATAGCCAAAGAAATAAAAAATGTGTATCAGGCATATCAAAATTTCTGCTCTACATGGGATCCGTACCCAGGGTCTGGAAGTCTAGACCAGAAGTAGCATATACTCAAGGAGTTTGACCCCAGAGGCCAGCTGTGAGTGTTGGTTCATGGGTAGTTTATATATGGCTATGCTGTATCAGAATGAGGCTACACTCTTCAAGCAATACATGTGCTCTGATCATGGTATTTCTATGAGAACACACAGAGGATATGTTTGATGATCATATAACCTCCCAGGAGGGTTATCCTGTACAGGATATCCTCCTCGGCCACATGTGTGGAAAAAGAGCTGTAATCAGGCTATTTTACATAATCAATCAATATATACTACTGGTGTCTCACGTCAATATCATTGATATAAGCCTCGGCCTTCGGGCTTGGCTTATATCAATGATATTGCCTCTCGACCCAGTCATGCTTCAGAAATGTTCAAAAACTTTATCAATTACTTTTATGCCAAGTCACCCTTTCTTGCTGCATTGGTCTATAGTTAGGGAGTGATCATTTTTTATCAACAAGGGGTGGGGCAAAAGAATTTTGGACCCCTTGACCGGGGTGGGGGTTGTAAAAAAATTGAACCCCTCGGGGGGGGGGGGTAAAAAAATTAACCAGTTTTGGGCCAAAAAGCCTGCGTGTTACTATGCTTAAGGGCCTGCGTGCACACCAATATTCGATCCGTAAGGTGGGGGGGGGGGGGTAAAACTTCCCCCCCCTTTGAACTACCGTAAAACCCCGCCTTTAAGACAGATTTATTTTGGTATTTATTTTTCCTACAAGACAGATTTTCATCTCCAAACAGGGGGTCGTCTTAAAGGTGGGGTTTTATTAAATAGTATCAAAGAGAGAACCATTTTAAAGTCTTTTTCCTATGAGACGGATTTTTATCTCAAAGTAGGGGGTCGTCTAAAAGGGCCTTAAATTTTTACGCCTCCCCCTCAGAATATTTTATACCCCACCCTCAAGGACCCCCGGGGAAATGGTTTGCTTATGGGGTAGAATTTCTATGCAATTTTCAGGTATTTGTAATAGGTCGCCCAATATGGAATAGGTCGCCCAAAGCGGAATAGGTCGCCCATAACAGAATAGGTCGCCCAAGCAAAATAGGTTATTGCTAGCTATGACCTCAGGAGTATCTGTGGACTGACAAAGATTAACGTTCCCTTTCTAATGTATTGCAAGTCATTAACGAAATAAAGAGAATCATTTGATTTATGCCAGATCTGTTAAGATTCAAATGACTCCCTTTGTTTTGTTAATGTACTGCAAGACAATAAAAGAATAAGATAAAAGGGGTGTGGGGTATCCCGTTTGAACAATTGGGATTCCAGTTTTTACATTCCACTTAAGAATACATACAAATAGTGCATTTTTAATTGGTGGGCGACATAAAGCAGTAGATCAGGATTCCCACATGTCATGGAAAGTCATGGAATGTCATGGAATTTTAAAGCTGTCTGGAATGTCATGGAATTTTGTAAAAGTTTACCGTGTGTCATGGAATGTCATGGAAAATGAAAATAATGGAATTAGTATCACAAAATCTCCTAGAGATCTCCCATTTAGAATTTTTTCTCGAGGGCCAAGCCCCACCGACCCCCACAAGAATGTTATAAATGTCATGGAAAATTGAGATTTTTGTCATGGAATTTCAATCTGAATTTTTTTGTGGGAACCCTGAGTAGATAGCCCTGGTACTGGGTATAAGTGACAAATAATGAATAATGAAAAAAGCCTCATCACTTTTCAAGACATCTCGGACCATCATGGTAAACTGTCATTTTCATTCCTGTTTTTTGGGTTCCGGAAGACGCATTAATTTATTTCTCTAGGCCTAACTGAACGTTTAGCATGTTGCTTGTCTGCTGTCTGCTGCCACTCACTGGGGCCCCCTAGTGGGTTCTATATGAAACTTTCACGGTGCTGGTGGCCTGCCATGCGGCGGGTATAGACACTACCTCTACCTGCTTCCCAAATATACCTTTGCCTATGGGCATTACCATACATGTACATATCAAGTAGATCCAGCGTTGGCAGTGCCTCCACACCAGATTTTACACTCTACATTTTTCTCCAACGTTTTGTTTCCATTTTTGGAAAATGCCGCTCAATTCGTATTGGGCCTGTTACAAATACTCTATCGTGGCGGATTTGGTGTGTGTGTTGGGGGGGGGGGGGTAAAAATAGGAGGGAGAAAAGGGAATGAAAGAGAAAGGGTAGAGGAAAACTAACCCATTCTGAAAGCCCTCTGACCTTCTATATAAAAAATGCCAAAAAATCGCCTTTTATAATATAAATTCTGACCCTTTCTGATGCCCAAATTTACCCCATCCTGATGCTTTTTCATGGCAAAGCATGGCCCTATCTGACGCCCAAACCTTGGCCTTCATAACCCCAAACCTAGCCCATTGTGATGACCATTGTAGCCTGGCTCCTTCTGATCTCTAAACCTGACCCTTACTGATGCTCAAACCGAACTTTTCTGAAGCCCTGGCCCCCTCTCTATCCAAAACTTAGCCTATATAGACTCAACATTTTAACCTTTTCCAAGAGGGGTTGCCTCCAAAAATTATTTTAAACCCCCAATAGTAGAGGGACCGAGCCATAATATATTATGTACCAAAGCTTTTGCCAGACCTGTCACATTTCTTGCGGACATTATCTGGACTGTCTGGCTGTGGGGCTTGAGTACACTGGAGGGGTGGTAGGGAGGGATGTATCCAGAGGCAGCTACCCAGGGGCTCCAGAGATAGGTTACTGAGGAATGTTCACAACATTGCTTACTTTGCTTGTAGTTTTCTCTAGAGGTTTGATATATTTTTGGAATGTTCACAAATGAACTGGCCGCTTTTTGCCTCACACACGCACACACACACTCCACACATTACACCCTTAACTTGGCCTAAAGGCCTACACAATGCTCTAATGCATCATGCCAACCTTACAGATATCTCCTGAAGGGTCAGCATGATATACACACCAATGCACTGGATAATACTGTGATACCCATAATATATAAGTTCTGTGCATATATATCTGGACAAAGTTGTACTTCAAGTCATCTATGTTAATGATTACACCCAGCCCAGTAAACAAATAACGTTATACACCATTTCATAACGTTATATAACGTTATATGTCAACGTTTTTCAAAGGCTCTTTAGTGTGACATAACGTTATGTAAAGTTTAAAACGTTATTTTGACGTAAAATAACTTTTTTTTGTCAGCTGGGAGGTGCTGATACTAAGCTGAAATAAACCCTTGTAGGCAATATGAAAGCATACTTGTTACTGAAAATCAAATGGATGTTATGAATAAACAATAATCAAAAAAAAGAACAATACACCTCGGTTAGTGACCCTGGTCAGGTCGTTTGTCTCTATAATGGTGCCCACCGCCAGATGTGGTCCCGTTCCTGTACAAGGGCGGCTGGTGCAGTAATCCATGGAGTGCCAAACGTATAAAATGTTTGGTTTTGACATTTAAGAATTATATTCTTTTAAAATCAAATTAATCTAATACCATGCATTTGAAATTACATCAGAGCATAATGGCTTCCGGTGTTTGGTGGCCAAATTATGGGGTGCCAAAACGTCATCGGTTTCCGCTTTTAAGAACAGAGGTATACAAGATATCCGATCTTACTATCTTTTCTATAAACGATGTTGCGCCTACCTCTAAGTTGATTTTTAAAATGTATCATCATAAAGGTAGAAACTGCGGAACACTCCCAGAAATCTTACCTTGTCTATACTTGAGGAAGGAATCTGTTTGATGAACTTAAAATCCATTCTTCCTAATTGAAGGATTGCACAAATCCCACGGGACAAGGATGGAACTTCAAGAAGCAAAAAGAGGCGGAGTCAAGCTGCAATCAAAACCAGCCCTGAGCAGTAAGTATCACCGATTTAACCTACGGTGGAGGGCTAAGACAAAGCATTTCACACCTTGGTTATTTTCACATAACCGAAGGTTAAGTCAGATAGACAATGGTTATGAAAAGGGTATTAGAATTAACCACAGCTTGCTGGTAGGGCGACTTGGGCTTCGCCCTCGTCTGGCCCCCACCAGCAAGCTGGGGTTAATTCTACATACCTTTTCATAACCATAGTCTATCTAACACTTGTACGTACCGTTAATTCACTAATTGTGAATCAGTATATCAACAGTTATCTGCTGCAGACTTATTACTAATCCGTCCCCTGTTTATGTGTTCATTCCAGGTGATTAATTTTAAAATCAGACTTTTCTACAACTATCTAGGTGAGATATTGGCATAATTTACACAGTTCTCGAAATATTTTTCATTTTGGTTGAACAGGTACATGTATTATGTTTTTGCGTTATAAGACGTTTCCGTCTGCCGTTAATGAGTTTTTAATTGGACCCCCAAATTAGAATTAAGATTCATTGAACCAATGTTACAGTTCGTAGTAAAAATTATGCGGTTAAAAGCCTCCACCTCCGGCTATGGTCCCAGGCAATTACTTGAATATAGTATAGCCTGTAGCCCAAAATCCACGGCGGCAGGAAGCTGCGTTAAAACGGTATCGCTGTTCTGCCGCGTCGATTTCGCCCCTGTAACGCCGTGGACTTTGGCGACACAGAGGCGAAATGAGGGCGGCAGAGGCGCGATACAGCGAAATAGCCGTGAAAAAGACGCGACAGGGCCGCGAAACCATTTTAACGCACGTTCCTGCCGCCGTGGATTTTGGGCTTATGGATCGAGTTAAATGTATTGGGTTTGGTCAGTAGCATTTCCCTTGGTAGGCACCACAGCGCACTACAGAGGGCGCCACTGGCATTTTCTTCTCTTATTTCAAAACCAACTGAAAATGGAACCTTTTTTGTCCTAGGGGTAACTTAATTTACCCAAACCCTATCATAGTGCAAGTGGCAGATTCCAAAAGAAAACACATTGCAGTTATAAAGTCCTAGCTACTTTGTCCTGCTTTGGATGTAACTGCCCCAGATAGACAGTGGAATGTGGCAGATATTTGATATTTGATTTGTTAAGTCTATGGGACTGCGCCAAGAAAATCTGCAAGGTAGAACATAAAAAACACAATTGAATGGCCCAGCTTTGATTGGTATTTAGACACCTTATTATGCCTGTGAGTGATTGTAGTGCGCCCCATAGTTGATAAAAGGTCCTGAATTCTTTAAATGGGTAAAGAAAAAAAGCTGTCTAGAGGCTGTCGTGAGTGTCCAATTTCACAATTACAATGCTAGGTGCATTTATACCTAATCCGGATGGTTCTAGTGTTAAATCATTTAAGGGTGAGCCGGGGTGACATGCATGTAGGTTAATCTCCTGTTTTCCATGATAAGGGATTATTCTTTTCTATGTAAGGGAGTGGTCATTTTTTAACAACAGGGGGGGGGTCGGATTTCCGCGCGAGCGGGTCGAAATTTTTTTGGTCCCCCCCGCAAGAGGGGTCGAAATTTTTTTGGTCCCCCCCTCCTGCAGGTTGAAATTGAGCGCGGACGAACCCTTTGAGCTATAATAATGCGCGGGCTTTTCCGCTAAAAAGGGGTGTAATTTTTTTGATCCCCCCCTCAAGAAGGATCCAAATTATTTTGGTCCCCCCCCAAATCCACCAACCCCCCCTGTTGTTAAAAAATGACCACTCCCTAACCTCATATGAGTTTATTTCGCACTGTATGTTGCTTCTGTTACAAGAATAGAAGAGAGGGACATCAAGGTATGAGTGAGGAACACTTTGTGATAAGTGAGGGGCACTGAGAGGTTAGTTAGGGACATTGAGGGATTCTGGTGAGCCAAAAATGTCCGGTAGATCCTATTGTAATGAGGTGTGAATGACCAAGTAAAATAAACAAAAATGAAAATGAGAGAGATGAGTGAGAGGGGCACTGAGGGAATGAATGCGGCACCTTTAACGAACCATTGAGCCAACATAAAAACATTTAAAATGTTCAACCTCTCTCTCACTTTCTTCTATCCTTCTCCCTTGTACTCTTCAATGTGTATCCCTCAGTTTCGTTGTCTTCCTACGGTCGCCATATTGACCTTTTCTTTCTCCTGTTACAAAGAATTCTGGGGGTGCAGATGGGTCCCCCCCCCCCCCCTGAGGTCGGAAAGTCGCCGAAATTAAGAGGTCCAGGTCACAAAGTCGCTTTTTTGTACCCCCTAAAGTATTGTCAATTTTGTCTAAAAGTCACTTTTATTATTGCAATAGGTCGAAAGTCGCCTCCAAAACGGCCCAGGTCGCCAGGTCGCTTTTTACCCATCTGCAGCCACAATTCTCGTTACACCCCCTCGCACGTCACCCCCTCGCACACCATAGGGAACTTGAACCAACATGCGTTGTTTGTTAATTCTGTTCAGAAAGGTTAAAGTAGTAATTAAAAGAGAGGTAAATAGAGTAGGGCCAAAGATACATCCCTAAAATGATGAACATGGAATAATTAACAGTGTTGTTAAATATACAGCTGAATGAAGGGTATATGGAAGTTGCTTATACAGTTGTCAAGATATAATATACCATAGATGAATCCAAGTGAGAATCTCGTTGATAACGCACCTATGGCTACTGGCCGGCATGTCCTTGCCACTGGAGTGCAGAAAGTTGGACCATATATCATGGTTCCCAATGAGTGGAAAATATCATAAAGTCAAGGCTCGCTGCAGTAAGGACACCTTCTTAAATAAACCCTCTAGGTTCACATCTGGCACGGCCACCCATCATTCTCAGTCTCTGACAACAACAAGACGGCACTGTTTCTGACCTGGGTCCGAGGCCGTGTTTCATGGAATTTTCTACACATGTTTGTAAACAGTACATACGTTTTTTAAAACTTTGAAGTACAAACCGAAGTTCGAAACCGAAACATTAAAGCCATAGTAAGTTACAGCCTAGGAAATACTAATTATACGGTAGCGATCAGACGTTTTTCATCGTCACCATATATGATTCACAATCGTAATTTAGTTGATATCATCGTGTATCTATAAAATATATATGATGATACAATGTCCAATACATTTTACACAGAAAAAAATGCAATAAGAAAGTGATTGACAGCAATACAATTACACATCAATCTTTGTAAGGGAGATGAAATGGTTGGTGCGGGTATTTGATCTGTGGTGTGTGAAAGTCACTTGGTGTCCTGCACATCTTAGACAGGTGAGGACCACCCCTTAACCACCTGTGGACGCTGATTTACAGGTATGGGTTACCTCCCAGACACTCTTACTACCACTGAGTACCAGCTACCTTGCCTCTATATGCGACACACACGCCTCCCTCCACAGGTGGGCCCCCACTGGCTCCAGCACCCACCCTCCAACCTGTGGAGGAAACGGGGAATCACATAGAATAAGCTGACTGTGTGCAAATACACGTACTTTGTACATGTCGGAGTTACATAGAATGATATGCAACAAGAGACGGACTGGAAAGAGTGCTTTGACTTTTGCATATCTTGCTTGGCGTTTATAATAAGCATATATCCCGTAGACTTAAACACCTTTGCATATCTTGCGTATTCTTAAATTGCAGAACTTGTGTAGTCTCAACCATAAATCGGTTCGGTTACAGTACTGTTCAGCTTAAAGGTATAGACCATGGTCTACGCATACGGCACCTGGTGGCAAAAAAGTGAAACTACTTAAAACAATGATAAAAGCATATCTCTCTTTTGCATATGCCCTAACTCACCAATATTAACCCTTTAGATGCTTCACTATGGCATTCTACACATCTTGTCACTGTTTTTCTCTGCTTCAAAAACCTATGCCCTAAGCTATCACAGGTATCTCGTCTGACTTGAACATATTTGAATAAATCCCAAACCGTCTTTATTCATTCATGAATCCCTTCTTTTTTTTGTTGTAAAATTTATCTTTTGATCTTATGTACAGATGGCTAAGGTTTTGATTACAACATGTTGGCGTATTTTTTTTTCTGCAGGTCGGAGGCATAGCCCCTGATATATACAATACTGTAACCAATTATGATTTAAAAAAACTAGCTGAAATGCATCTATCATAGCCTAGAACTACGCAAGATATGCAATTTAAGACTACCAAAGATATGCGATACCCAAATGTATATTTCGGTGCGCCATCTGGAGGGATTAATATGTAACGGTCATGGCACTCTTTTCAGTTCATGCCAGCATGTGAATGATATAATCAGAGAGGACTGTACGCATATATGAGATTTGTGAGTTTATTTCCCAAATGTCAACTGATAAATATCCTGTTCAGCACTGTGGTCACTTCTTTCTTGAACAGGTTAGCAGGCATCATACTTTAACCTATTTTCCTATTTTATCCTATTTTTGAGCAAAGATTCCTATTTTACCTATTTTATCCTATTTTTTGACAAATAATACCTATTTTACCTATTTTTTGAGGGATGGAGGTGATATTTTCCATTTTCATACAGATACATATCGAATGAGATATTTTCTTGTCTCCTGAAAGTATGACTCAGTCTTTAAAAGCCCCAGAACGCACCATTTGACTTTCAAGATTTTCAAAAATTTCTGGGTGCAGTATAGGTATTTCTCATCTGATTGAAATTGACATTTTCTTTGTCATTGCTAGCGCGCATGTGACCATAGCTAGGTCTACCCTCCACTGGCATGCATATGTTACTGACATTGACTTTTGATGACCCGGCCTTCTTAGGGAGTGCTTATTTCTTTAACGGGGGGGGGGGGGGATTTGGATTTTGGGAAGCAAATTTTGACTCCTCTAAGGGGGGGGGGAAATTCAGCCCGCTCCGCGCAAAATCACACCACCCTCCCACCTGATGTTAAAATCTGAGATATCTGAGTCAAAGTGCACCAGATTGCACTATTTCAAGTCTAGATCTTTAGAATTTTCCAAAATCCTAAAGGTAAGGGATCAATATAGATCCAGACCTGTATATTTTGTGCCAACATTTTCCATAATGTATCCCTTCAAAATGAGCAGAAAGAAATTAACAAATTGACCTACCTTTCTGACCCAAGTGCTGAACAATGTGTACAGCTTTACAGGCATGCAAACTTCTCAGATTTCTCAGATTTCTTTTTCTACAAATTGGTCATTCTTGTGATTTGTCCAGATCCAATGAGAACTAAGTTTACCTTTATGTAGGGGGGGGGGACTTGTGATTTAATCAGGCAAGCAGATCAAAATATAAATGTATTGAATTTCACCGTTTGCCTTATTGATTTTCAAAATTTTCCTTGGGGGGCATGCCCCCGAACCACCCTAGTACTACTGTGACATGTGATTTGCAAATGACCACATAACTCTTTCAGTGATGGTTAAAGATGGGGGATAGACATGCTAGATGTGCCAAAATGCATCAGTTTGCACCATTTGAAGTCAAGAATTTCAAGATTTTCTAAAACCTTTCCATCTACAAAACAAAGTTCCATCTCCCAAGCATAAAGGCTGGCCAATAGTTGAATACAGATCTTAGCTATCTGGCACCAGAATGCACCATTTCAAGTCAAGAATTTCAACATTTTCTAAGATCTTTCCATCCAAACAGCAGAGTTCCACCCCCAATCATAACGGCTGGCTAATACAGATCTTAGCTTTGATACATTTCTTGCAAAAATGCACCAGAATGCACCATTTCAAGTCAAGAATTTCAAGATTTTCTAAGACCTTTCCATCCAAAAAGCAAAGTTCCATCACCTATCATAAAGCAAAGGCTGGCCAATACAGATCTTAGCTTTGATACAATTCTGGCCAAAATGCACCAGAATGCACCATTTCAAGTCTACATTTTCAAATGTTCCCAAAAGTTTCCCACTAAAAGCAGGCCTCATAATACAGATTGGTCAAAAGGAAACAGGATGCACCACTTCAGGTCTAGATTGTCAATTTCTTCTCAAAACCTTTCCTCAAAAAAAGATAAGGCCCAATCATAGAGATCTGAGTTGTAAAAAATAAACTTTTCTGCCCTAATCATAGAGAATAATTCAGAGCTGAGGTTTCATACATTGAGTGCCAAAATGCATCACAATGTAGCATTGGTAGTCCTAGGCTTTCAAATATTCTTGAGGCAGGGGGGGGGGAGGGAGGGAGCATATATATTGCCCCCCAAAAATCCTCGGAGTTTGTATGCCTGGCTTTGATACATTACATGTAGAAATCAGAATACATCATTAGAACTCTAAACTTTTGAATTTTCTCTGAGGGGTGGGAGACTGCACTCCTATAAGAATGCAGTGTATGGCTTCTAGATTTTTTATTTAATTCCCAAGAGGGTATGGCTCCCGAACCCTTAGATTTGTCACTGCGCTTCACTTTCACAATTTTGGACTAAATAGTTCTTAACCATCATCTGCCCATTAAACCCGCAGTTCTTACTGCATGTCCAGTAACAGTCAGAGTGCAGTTGGGACAGGTACTCAGCTCTATATATAGGGGTGCTGGGCCTTTAAGCATTTCTACGCACTGTAATCAGGGGGTTGAGGTAAACAGCCATACAACTGTCATTGGGCCCTTGACTATTGGACGTTGGCATTGCCTTTAAATTGTATATCTTCCTATTCTGCTATACATATCATTATTGACATCATCATTAGCCCTACTGGTCAATGCGAACAACACATACAATTATGTTAAATGTTGAAAAAGCCTGACAAAAGTCCTATTTTATACCTATTTTGGCATCAACAAAACTGTGAAAATACCTATTATATCCTATTTTTTGTGTGGAAATATACCTATTTCATACCTATTTAATTTTGGAAAGGTGGTATGATCACTGGGTTAGTAATCTGAGTATAACAGGGGATTTTCAGGATTGTAGAGTATACTCATGGTGGACTGCCCCTCCAGGTCAGAGAGTACATGTATATGACCAATCATTAGCGGGACCGGGTCTTCTCACTGAGCCTGAGCCTGTAGAAGAGAGTTTGTCAGAAAACGCATCCTTCATCCTGGCTATTGTCACCGGAAAATGTCACACAATATAAATGAACAGTCTAGCGTCTTCCAGATTGAGAGTGGATAAATTTTATCCTCTTGTGAACTGATCAAAATAGTGGCCGCTGGCCGAGGATCGCCGGTCCCTCGTCGGCTTGACGCCTGACTGTGAAGATCCTAGAAAGTAAACCAACATTCTAAACTACTGACTTAAAAAGCGGAGGAATTTCCTTGTAATTGTGGGCTGAGCATGTGGAAAAATAAGGAAATCGGATAAAGATTTGTTATAAATAGAAGAGAAAAATCATTTTGAAAAGAGTTACCTACAGGCATCATCCGTTGTAGGTCACATGGCGCATCACCCGTTGTTAAAGAGTTAATTAAGTGTTCTGGATATGAATACGGTAACTTTCGTTATATTTGGAATATTGACATGGTTCAGATAAAGAAAACTCAAAAGGTGTTGAATTGTCCTCTTATCGACCCCTTTTGATCGAAATTAAATGGCCAAAAAACATTAAAAAAATCACCCCTGAAAGCGAACCCGGCGGAGTCATTCATAGGGCCCAAAAGTGAGAATTTAACGCCAGTCTGTGTTTACTCATGCATTCAGAAAGTCTAGGAGTGGTTCCCCATTATACTGGCATAAGCCCGGACTCCAATAGGGCAACACAGCTACCTGCGAAACATGGCATTCTTTTAGGTCCTTTGTTCTCAAAAATATCGCCCTGTTTTGCCGTGTTTCGCCCTGAATGTCGCCCTAAATGTCCCCATGAAAAGGGCGACATTCAGGGCGAAACATACTCTAGTTCCCAAATCCTTCTGAAGGAAGGCTCTGGTAAAAGCCAAATGACCTTGAACTTGGGATTTTGCTGGGTCTGGGCAACCCAGTGGACAGGAACCAGAATGTATGATGGTAGTTAAGTTTTACCATCAGACTTTCTGGTTCCATTTCCTGTTCGCTGGTTCCAAGCTACCAGCAGGGGTTGCCCAGACCCACCAAAATTGGCAGTTACCAGAGCCTTTCTTCGGAAGGATTTGGGAACGAGAGTAGGCAAAACACAGCGAAACAGGGAGATATTTGAGAACAAAGGACCTAAAAGACTGCCCTCTTCCGCAGGTAGCTGTGTCGCCCTAGTGGAGTCTGGCCTATAGCCTGCTATACCCATGGACACATGTGTTGTGGGTA
Source organism: Harmothoe impar (assembly GCA_947462335.1). Classification (NCBI taxonomy): domain Eukaryota; kingdom Metazoa; phylum Annelida; class Polychaeta; order Phyllodocida; family Polynoidae; genus Harmothoe; species Harmothoe impar. Next base: position 52,128,019 of record OX381704.1, read on the forward strand.
TAAGCGAGAGATGTCCATAAAGCTTTGGAAACTTGATTCCAAATGCGAGGTGATTTTGCTTCGCATTCCCCTGGGTTTAATTTAGAATTGCAGGCTCATAAATTAATGAGCAACTGCTTATAGATGGTTACCAGCAGCTCCGCTGCCGGTGATATTGGCGTGGGAAAATCGTGGAGCCAGCGTTCGTCTGACCTACTATACTGCATGGTAGGAATGCCTTAGCATATCGCAAATTACTCTCGTTCCCAAAACCTTCCGGAGGAAGGCTCTGGTAACCGCCAAATGACCTTGAACTTGGGATTTTGCTGGGCCTGGGCAACCCTTGCTGGTAGCCTGGAACCAGTGGACAGGAACCAGAATGTATGATGGTAGTTTTATTGTATTTTACCATCAGACTTTCTGGTTCCATTTCCTGTTCCTGTCCACTGGTGCCAGGCTACCAGCAGGGGTTGCCCAGACCCAGCAAAATCCCAAGTTCAATGTCATTTGGCTGTTACCAGAGCCTTCCTTCGGAAGGATTTGGGAACGAGAGTAATCGCAAATAGGGTCGGAGTGACGTAATATTTTCAATCTCCAACTCTGAGTCCAAGGTAGAATTTGTGATGAGGCCAGCTTGTGTCGCAGTGCATCGCTGGGTAGCGATCTGTTTTACTGGTATTTGTAACTATGAATGATTCATAAATTATGGATGTTTCGTTTCCACACAGTGGAGCATTTTGATGGCGGTAGTCTGTAAGGAATTAGAGGATCTTCAATCGTTTAAAGGGTATCGCTACCTGTTCGACGATCTAGATATTCTATTGATTTCTGCATATAACTTAGTATAATATTAGTTCAATACATTAGGAACTAGAAAAAGTAAAGAAAATGGCATAGTACAGTGCTAAATTCTATGGGAAAGCCACTTAAAAAAGCTAGTTCTTAACTAAGCTAAAAGAGAATTTTTATTTTGTGGTCAGATGACCATGTTCTTCTATTGCTATCTTCGAATCACTTTGGATTAGATTAATTAGCAGAGTAATCAAATAGCAAATGGGAAAAAAAAATACATGTTGTGGTGCTCATTTTTCTGTAATGCCCATTTAAAGAAAAAGTACTTCCTTTGCAAGGCAATCTAGCCCTATATAGCCCATGCAATGGACGTTGCTGCTTAAATACTCTATGTGAAAATTAGACTATAATGCAAAATTCCTTCCCCCCCCCCTTTTTTTACCCCCCCCCCCCCCCCCGCCCGCCAACAAAAAAAAACAACTATACCTTTTTTCGAGAAAAGGTCATGGCACCTTCTGGGATAGAACTCCTGATCCTCTGATTGCAAAGCAGGCATCATAACCACTACACTACAGATTCTGGTGGAGATCTGAAGAACTGTTGTGCTATTATTCCATACATCATTTATTGACATATGCCACGAGAGGGCAGCACTAGCTACATAGTACATGTACAATGTCGTTTCTCTGACATCCACAGGGTTCCAGCACCTGCTTTTGTAGCGATACCCTCTAACACCCACTATTGATTGATCTAGACACAACTAATTACCTATTTGTCCAATTCACTTCACCAAATTAAGGTGTTAAGTAGCATCAATATCCAGCCATAGCCCTCTTGATTAGGTCTAGGAAATCTACATGATTTGTTTGGATAAACACAACCAATAGAAAACTGACCCTTATGTCCGTAACTCTCAGAGAGCTCTAGGCCCCATCCTCGAGTTACAGCCGTAACTACCCTTTACAGACAGAATTGAGTTGAATAATTATAGATGCTGTTCATCTGGCTACCAAGGACATGACTCAAATAGAGTAATAGCTTGATCTTTTTGCCAAACTGGGGGTGTGACTACCGATTAAGTATACATAAATAACCTTAACACTTAACCCTGAGCAGTAGATAAGTTATATGCCGCTACATCGTGTTAGTCCCCAAGGTACAACATTCACCCTCGGGGGTCCCTGCTCTACTACGTGGGGGCATATCTTGGGGAGATGATACCCCAGGCTGGGTTCAGGTATGATAAATTACTCACCTGTACCGTTAGTGTGATAACAGTGTGAAATAGAGACAGGTTGTTGCAATTACCCCACCAGGGCCCGCCCCTGTCCTATCTCAATAAATCACAGAGATTAAGCCTACAGACGGTTGGATGGGAGAGAAGAGAAATATGCAGCTGGTGACCCTACTCACCCTAATAAGTATCGTATTTAAGAGCAGATGCATTCATTTAGGATTTTTAAAGGAAAATACCAATTGAGACATCTCCATGTTGTTATCTACCTGTAAGACTAAATTGTTCACGACAAGTGAGTCTATTGCTATAGACATCTTGATCAAAGATGGAGAATAACGCTAACCATCACGGGTTTCGCTGAAGTTACTGCACATTTGTATGTGCATTAAATAAATTAGTTCTTCACTCTTTAGAAACGTTATTGACATATTGTTTTTATGTACTATTATATCTGGTATATATCCTCAGAGCGGAGCGGGCACGCTCGGCAGCCAAGGCGCGGCGGGACAACGAACAGGTGCAACACGAACTCTTAACATCCCTGCTGCCTTTTGACCAAGAGCGTCTCGCCAAAGTTGACAAAACTACTGCTATCCAACTCGTCATAGCCTACATACAAACCAAGAATTTCCTAGCTGAAGGTGAGACTATTTTTATTAAAGAAACATACCATATCATATGATGTACTCTGGGAAATTTGGTGAGGCCCAATGCCGAGAGGTCGTAACTCAGGGATGAAAGACAGAGTTTTTTTTCTTGATTTCAAGTTTATTTTTATGTCACAAAGTCCTGTAGTTACCTATTAGGGACCTCTATTCATGGGCCTCCATTTAAACGTTTGAGTTTTTTTTTGAGATAGGTCACTTTCACCCCTGGTATTACTCAGCCCCCCCCCCTCAACTTCAGCGTATAGGGGGCCCAGGTATGTATGGGCCCCCAACTCATAAGTGTTAGATAGACTACACCTGGACATGGTTCTTCCATATACCCACTGCCCCACCAGGTCTAGACGAGGTGTCATACACAGAGTCGCTGACTAGTGGGCAGTGGGTATGTGGGAGATACCTGGCCAGGTGTAGCCTTTCTGATTTAACCCTCGGTTATGTCAGTGTATACAATATACCCAAGGTGCGATTCCTTTGTCTTAGGTGTTACCCGTGGGTTAAGGGCGGTATACACTCTAAACTCCGTATCACAGAATACCTCAATATAAACTTGATCTATCTGTGTTCATCTGTGATTTATTTCGATATAGAAGAAACAGGTACCAGTTCTTGTGTTGTTTTATAAACACATCATGGATGATCTGAAGTCTAACGAGGAATTGTGAGTTTCTTGGAATGTCAACTATAGCAAACCGGCAAACAAACATTCCAATACGAAACTGTTTCCTAAGCAAATACAGGTGTCCAACTTATCATGCTTAGCTTCTGTGGCTGGGGCCTGGAATGTGAATTGGTAACAAACATAAAAAGTAGACATCCAGGGCCAACCTTTAGTTAGCTTCTGTTTTGTACCATGCATGTCACAGCTCTTATGTAATATCATACTATACACACTTACCTCAACTATGGTACAACATTTACTACTAAGTTTATATTTCAGTGATACTGACTGTACATCCCGATTTTTTATATCAGAAGATCTGCATTATTCTTACAATATCATTGTAATCCATAAATGAAACCATCTTAAAGCGGCCCATGTGACTAATGCATATATCCCATGCACAGGTTTATATACACAAAGATAACATCGAGGGAGTGAAAGCAAGAATCTCATTATGATGGGTAATCGTGGGGTGAATGCCATGGTGATAATCAGCACCCCATGCAATACATGTTGTACCATGTTGCCATAGTGGTCGACTGCTATGGCGATAAACATTGTTGTAGTTAGGGAGTCCTAATGCTAATGTGCTGAGAAATCCATATATCTATTTCACACTAGTTTACTATATTTTGTATGAACATATCTATGAATTCACTGCCACTTAGATCAGTTGTATAATTGGTCTGCTTTCAGCCCTGAAGGATATCACAGACAATGTGGAGACGATGTCCTTATCAGCAGCAGACCCAGGTGAGTCTATACAGCACTTACATTTCACCCTCCATAGGACTCCATCCTATCCACCAAAGCATTTGCTGGTGTATTCGCTTTTTGTATAAGATTTTGTGCACGCGACCAAAACATCGCTCTCCCATTTAAGAGGAATTGTCTTGTGTAGATGTATTATTTCGGTGAAAAATTCTTATCTAATATGTATACCTGGAAACTCATTAGCTTTCGTTTTACATGCACTTGAGGCGATGGGACCTCATATTTTAGAAAGCGGGATTTCATTTAGACCCCAAACTGTTTGGACTTTAAACAGTTCGACCCCAAAGTATATTATCCAAGACCCGTTTGACCCTAACTGGTTTGAACCTAACACGTGGACGCCTAACCAGATTTAGCACAAACCAGTTGGACCCCCCGACTATATGTATACGCCTAAAGGTGGATCCTGATCAAGAAATTAGGAGAGATCCCTGCCTGACCAAGCGAATATATAGGGATTTATCTTAACCAAATAGCCCTCTTGTGCTGTGGAATACAAAGGTTCTGTGGGGGGTCTACGTTCTATAGGGGCTTAGGTTCTGGGGGATGGGGCTATGTTGGGAGGGCTAATGTGTATGTGGCCTTGGTTCTGAGGGGTTCAGGGGCTGGTTCCCACAAACACCTGTTCACAATCTCACTTTGAACAGCCATAGGGTTGGATTTTTAAAAGCGTACACAAACGGACACTTATATACATGGCTAGATTTATTTGGCATGAACTGAAACTCTTAACTACTACAATAAAATTAAACATATTTATTGTTCACATAATGTGCTATGATGGATTGGGACGAATATGTCATCTATCATATTCAGAACAAGATCACCTTGAGGTTCTGAGAGCAGCTGTGAGCAACAAAGGGAATAAAAACTGTCCGACGCGGGGTACGACGGTAGTGACTAACACCAGGTGACTAGGGGAGTCGTTATTTTTGAAGAACAGGAGGGGGGTTGGTGAAGTTGGTCGGAGGGGCAAAATAATTTGGACCCCTGATGGGGGAGGGCCAACGAAATTTGGACGGCTATTCAATTCCACCCCTTTTTTGCCAAATAGCCGCATGTTACTGCAGCTCAAAGGGGTTGGCCGCAATTAATTTGAACACGCCAGGGGGAGATGGAAAAAACGTGAAAAATTCCAGCGACCAACCCCTGTAGTTAAAAAATGACCACTCCCAACACCAACTATCTGGAGGCGTGTATTGGCATTGGGAGACTTGATTGGAGGCTTCTTAGAATCCCATAAATATAGACCATGTATACATGTGTAAGCAAGCTCTGCCATTTCGCATGGATCTCGATTTAGATACGACGAAAAGGCCATGCATTTACCTGTGAACATCAATAAACACACTCCAGGTGACCCGTTACTCACCTGGAGCACCGGGGGAACTCCTTGTACCTTTCCCTTCTGCCTTTTTAGTTTTTCAAAAGAATCATGACAGCGAAGGGCAAAGTCAATGTCACGTGAACTTGCACTCATTGCAGGCCCTGTCTCTCCCTCTTCCTCAAATATAATAGTTCTTTGCCGAATGATGTACTGCCTATGATTGCAGGTGTGTTTTGCGTCTCAAGGTCACTTGGGGTTTGGTGCAAACCTAATACTTTCGTAACCTCTCTGCCTCTTCTGCACTCGTCTACTTAAGTGTTCTTCACCGTGACATGTAGATGTAGTTCCAGTGCCATGGTTCTGATAAATGTTAAAGAAAAGGGCAGCGAAAATGGATTGTAATGGTATAGAAAAGAGACTACAGTGGTAGAGAAGGATCTCAGCATTGCTGGAAAGTAAAGTAAATCAAAAGTCCAGGGAGGGATCATATTGGTATTATAGAAAGATCTCAGCATTGTTGAAAACTACTTTGATGCGTATAAAACAAATAGATTCCCACACCCAGACTTTTGTCTGTTGTATTACAACTTTCAGCCAAAATCTGACCACGTAGACTACCACGTATGTTCTATGAGTGAAATCATAGCATATTTTGATTATGAATTATCCATTCTTTAAATTACCTAGGATTTGTAAAAAAAAAAAATTTAAAAAAAGAGAGATAAATACATACATTGTATAACCGGCATATGCATTTTCTGTATAGTACAGTAGTAAATCGGCGATTTTAACACCCAGGTGCGGGTTATAGGATTTTCCCCAAAGTCGGGGTGCGGGTTATACACGGAAACTTACTGTAGATTGATCACACTACACAGGTAATTGAATTTAGTGCAGTAGGTTTATGTTTACACTCTCACTGAATGCCTCGTGCTGCGTTTATATCGCCATTTGTTTTATGGTTGTTAGACATGACCGCCCTGCAGTTAGTGATGATTGGATGGTCAACCCTGGAGAACTCTATATATACCTGCAGGTGTTCTTTAGTGGTTCAGTGCTGCTGCCGCCGCTTCGTGTCTACTTCCTCCTGAGATTTATAGTAGAAATACCCATGGCCTGGTTGCACTGGGTGGGCGAGAAGCTGCCACTTAACTGAATTGAACTGCTTTCCAAAATTGATATCTTTACTCTTTTCCTCCGTAGAATACTAGTATACGAAAAACAATTTTGTTAGAAACCAAACAAAATCAAAATCGATGTTTTCAAGCTATTTAGCAATTTTCAAATGGTTATTCTTTCACACGTGGGAACAGAAATTAAGAGAGCGCAGAATTACTTCTGGGTACTGTCTGAATTACAGAATCTTGAAAAGGAACTCCCCTGGCCTACCTCTCCTCTCCCCCTTACCCCAAAGGGACTAATATTGAAAGTGATACATAGTTGATTGGTATTATCACTTGATGTATTTCCTAACTATTTAATTTTTAATTTTATCACTAGATCATTCCTTAATGTTTATCATGTGAAATGAATAAATCAAGATATACAAATGTCAGGTGTTTACACCTCAATGTCTCGGAGATTAACCGTATAAAGTTGACAGCAAGACCGAAGCTACTGAGCTACGGGGTAAAGAAAACCAAAGGTACAGGCTGCCGCCCTTGGATTCGCTTAACAGCTAAAACGCAGCCCTTCTTAAAATGCCGTATAACTAAGTCCCACATAACTGTTAATTTAGAAATGGACAAAGATAATATTTCTGCATACAGATTTTCATACTTCATTCTTGTCATGGACGATAAGAGAAGTGTTCTTTATACTGGTAATGTCACTGTCAAAAATGCTCTGTACATCTGGAAAGGATGAAGACTTGTCATGAATGATAAGTATTATAAACGACAATAAAGATAAATCTACTAAAAAAAACTGTGCATTGAAAAGTATTTGCTCAACATGAATCCCAAGAGGGCAACAGCCCTCTGTAGGTTTAGATGTGGGAACCATAGTCTGCCAATAGTTATAGACTCATTGTAGACTTTATAACACCTTGCCCAAGTGTACCAATCGGAATGCATTATTTCGTAGCAGAGACCCCTTTGTCCTTTCATATCTGTCTAAAGTTTAGCACCATTATACTGAGCAAAGGCAGGCCTGAAGAAAAATCAAAAAGAAAGGAAATAAGAGACAAAAAAAAAGTTGACCCCATAGGGTTGCAATCCAAAGAGGTGAGTAGTGGAGGATCGAATATTCATAATATGCAAACGTTATCTTTATTACCCAGGGGTAGACACTAACGCTGGCCCGGGAGCCAATGGCCCGTAATTGTGGGTCCGGGCCCGTAGTTTTCTTCAGAATTACCTTCCCATGGGCCCGGGTGGCCCACAAGAAATTTTTGTAGGATGTTTGAGGGGAATATACCTAACAGGTATCGGCACTCTGAAGCGGAACTAGTGCCATTCTTGTGTCAAATCTGATGATCCATACCAGAATTTTAGAACGTTTCTGTAACGATTTCTGGACATTTTCCTCATTCATCATTCTACTTGTGGAATTTCTTTTTATTTGCATGAGTAGAACTCGGGAAATACACATCAACAGTGAACATGTCACTAAGCATGTTCACTATTCTCGAGAATCTCCTGTATAGCTAGTGTATACAGCTTGTGCTTTTCCCGAAAAATACACAAGATAAAAACTTCTGTCATCCTTGAGTTCTGTTTGGAGGGTAGTTAGATACTTTTACAGTCAACCCTCACTACTTCAAACATTTACTGCCTTGGATCCCTCACTTCCACAGACAGGGCTCTTTTTTTTGGGTCAATATTAGGGTTTTGGAAAAGCTGGCTAGTACTTCCATGTTTTAAAAAAAAGTATAAAGTAAAAAGAAAAATCCGACCTACCGACCCTATGTTTTTTTTCCATGTTACCTGAAACATACCTTCTTTTTTTTTTGGCCCAGTTGCCTGGCAACTGCTTTTATATGCTCCATTACATTTGGACTTAATTCCTTGAATAATTTACTACCTCAGATATTTCTCTTTGCATTTGCCAAATTCGAGTGAGGGCCGACGGTATATATTTCCATATGATATGATACTCTGTATATTGTTTGTACATCAGTGATGCCAATTTAGGTATCGGCCCTACACAGGTGGGATCGTTGATCAGGGATCCAGCAAATTCTAGAAAGGGCGGGCATATATATCCCCACTATGTAAGTGGCCTACCCGGGGCCTACCCTCCCCCAGTTTAGAACATGGTCAACCAGTGGACTTCACAAAGTGCCTTGTCAGCACGGACGCACCCTGGACGTCTATAGGAGTCCAGGAATGTGTACATATGTATTATCATATGTCCTGCTGAGTTATAACACTGGTTTCATAACTCGGCAGTCATAACTCGTACAGCTGGTGCTGCCATCTCGACTTACCCAGGAGCCTGACGTTATGTATCTTACATTAGTCAATAAAGCCATCTTGAATCTATTTGGGGAAGAGACGAAAAATCCTTCCCAAAACTGACCCCCAACAAATAAACGTTCTCAACACTTATTATTGTAAAAGAGCAAAGTATTGGACTAATTCAAGTCATCCAATCCAATCCCAAGTTAAATCAAAAGAAAGAAAACGCTTGTGAAGAGTCCATTAGAGAATGGATGTGATGTTAAACCACCTACACCAACACAAAAAGAAGATATCTGTTGAAGGTTGTCCCGGTCAGACTGAACGACCACCAGGTCAGGTGGGAGTAGGGAGGAGGGAAGGGAGTGGGATGCAGTCTTTTAGTGGAGCCCAAGACCACAGAGGGAATGGCCATAACACCTGACACCTGTCAGAGTACGGTACTTTAGGTGCTTTATGAACTTTTCTCTATGATTATTTCCACACAGCGACACACTCGTCCTACTGCACCAAATACCACTTCTAGCTAGATGTGTGGCTTACAACATGTTAACTACATGATAATAAGAGTATAGTAGAATGGTTGTGAGCGCATTCATTGTGTGGTTGTAACGTTCAATACAATTAATACACTATGGCTCACCTAAAAAGGCAAACGTTTGGAGGAAAACCTTTTTCATACAAACCCTCACCAGTAGTTAACGCTTTCCTCACAACGTTTTTAAAACGTTTAGAAAACGTTCTTTGTTGATACTGCGGCTGACAAGCCTGTCCGCAGCCCCATCTGCAATGTGAAAGAGATTAAAAAAGTGATCATGGTGTGAATATCACAGTGAAATGTACGGTAGGGAGTATTGTGGAATTATGGTTTGGCCTTGGTAACCTGAAACTAAAGTCCTGGTGTTACGAGGGAGGCGGACAACATATGTAATTGACTTTATGGCGACCCAATGATGGAAAACTAATGAGTAGAAAAGACATACGAGTATGTGACAAATCACAACAGCTCGGTTGTACACAGGGACATATGTCAGGGTAGAAGGCTGACAGGGGATGTTACGGCTTGCTGAAAGATGAAAGTAATAGTAAACATGTTGGCCACCGGGAATACCTACTGGCACCTTCCCGGTGGCCACACACCTCTCAGGCCCATATAAATAGACAGCCTAGGCTTGGCATGCCACTACTGGCCTAGTGAGACATACCCGTCTCACTTCCCCCATAAAGAAATAAATCACATTCAGGGACAGCCGCCTTGCCCCGCCCCTCCCCCGCCACCTCCAGGCACTTACGCTCACAGTGCAAACCGCATAGCATAGCCTTAATAAGCACATCTCAAGTATTCTTGAACGGGTCCCCTGAAGTGCTCAGGGGTGAAACTCGCCACGTTTTCCCCTGATTCAATTTTTTTTGTCGTAAAGAGCTGTAAAAAATATGTACTATTATATTGTAATTTGCTTGAACATTTGTTGAACAAGTGTTTTTTGAGATGGGTCACATGCATCCCTGAGCACTGAGACACATACTCTCTGTACACTATAATACAGAAGAAAAGGTAAAAGGATTTGGGTATAGTTGTGTTAAATATCAGATTGAAAAAAGAAAGAAAAGAAAGAGAAGGAGATTCGAGGCAGAGCCCGCTGACATACATTATTTCCCCGTGCATAAGCCTGGGAGTATACAAGAACTAATTAAGTGGCAAATTGGCCAGGCTTATTTTTATTACCAATTGAACTTTTTATATTACCAACTGAACAGCAAAGTCCCTTTCAGTACATCCGAGCGTGCAGTCATTCAGGGCACACTAATGACTATCCCCTGTTCGTGGTACTTGTGTTGCAGTGGTGGATCGCACCTTTTGAAAAAGTCTTTCCCTATCAACTTCATGGCAACATTTTACTTTTGAAACAACGTAAATTTCCACTGATAACATATATCTTCCACTGCAACAGTGTTGGATGGGGCTTATAAACATAATGTTTTGTCCAGAAGTTTCTAGGGGATTTTTTTCCACACCACATGCAACACTGCAACACATCTATTATTACCCAGTACCCGGCCCCCATGATATATACATACATGACACCCAGTGTTGGGTTGCGTTCATTCTTTGGTAGTAAAACTACAATATTGGTATTCTTCATGAACTGCAAGTGTAGGGCTGATAGGGCTGATCTTGGTCCCTCTCACTAGAGGGAGGTACTGTATCTAGCAGTAGAGATCCTACTTGAGTAATAGCAACTATAGCAGTCCGAGAGACCTAACACACTGCCCACTTCACAAGCACACAAAGTATGATATGATTAGTGAACCAATTACACCCCATATAGTCACTTCTAGAGCAAAGATACCACAAAAGATAATGTGGCTACAGTGGGTCATGTGATGTGCATGTATCTTGAGAAAATGAATCCGTCAATCGTGAAGTTTCATTGCCGTACATTTACAGGGACACATTACCAAAACCATCCCTGCCGGGTGTCAGAGGTAGATCCATCTAAACTACTACCACGAATAGGGGATCATTATTAGTGTACCCAGTTTGGCCAGGACCTCCTGGGGTATGAGGTTTTAGTACACTTTTTCCGCATTCAACTGCACTGTCTAGCCTTCAACCTACACAAAGTGTTTGTCCATCACACATATCATTATATATGCACTAGTGTACAGGCTCACATAGGAGCATCAACAAGAAAATCTGTCCAGTCTTAAACTATAATCTTAAACTGTCCAATCTTAAAAACGTCAGAATATTGAAATTAAGATAATAACATTGATTTAAGAATGTCTATGATAGGCCTACAGGCCCTACAGCACCCAGCAAATTAGCTTGACTTAGTTTCTGGAACGTGTACTTTGTGTGACTGTTGTCCTATGGAACTAATTGGCACAATATGACACCATACCCCATAGGACAAGAAGTGGCACATACTCACACATATTCACACAAATTCACACATATTCACACAGCGTCATGTACCATGGCACAAAAATGTTTCCAACCATATTGTTTCACTTTTTTGATTTTTTTAAAAAAGAAAGGAAAGTCTGTTTGGTTTGTAATACTCATTATATTTAGAAGTTGGCATAGGGCACCACAGCAGAAATCTGTTAGTGCACTCCCTGCTGTATATGGGCATACTATCTCATTCAACAAGATTTCTACCATGGTAGTGTAGGCCTGATGAAGTTGTGTACAATTCATGCCAATTATCAGCTGTATACACATGTAACAAAAGGTCAGACCTTTATCCAAACAAGATTACCAGAGGAAAGGTGTCTGTGGTCTGTCCCTCTTAATGCAGCTTTAATCAAATCATATGGTGTGTTTTTCAATCACTAATGGAACTTGATAGAATTAGAGGTGTATAGCTAGGTCTAAGTTGCATTGACAACATGTTATTATGGTTATAAACAATGAAAATGATTCCATTTCACCCATGAGAATAACAAGGAACAACAAAGATGACACCTGGTGTCAAAACCATGCACTATTCCAACTTGACAAAGTGATAATGGTTCTGTTTGAAGATGTGTGAGTGTGTGCCAGAAGGGGAACTAGGTGACACAACATCACACAAATACCTGTTATGTGTGACACCAGGTGTCATCAAAGTTGATTGTACCCCTTTTCCTGATTAACGAGAATGATTTTCTTTAGCTATAAGTATCTAAACAGGGTCCCAATGTATTGTGAATCAGACAATGCACCTGTCCTTCTATTAACATTCATTATGTATATAAATAGATGGCATATCATTTTAATGAAAGCAGCATTAAGAGGTCCAGATGCTAGACACCTTTGCTCTGGTCATCATGTTTGGATAAAAGCCTGGCTATCTCCTGCTGCTCATGTGAACTCTAATGTTGATGGTTATGATGGTACATATAGTCATCAGCCCTATGTTGACATGCTAGGAACCTGACCGAATGAGTTTGTACAAACCAGCAGCACACACACCAATAGTGTGCTATGACTATTTATGTCAAATACTGCTGGTTGTAAAAAGTATTACAGTATTTCCTGTATTTTAGTAATTCATAATGAAACTAAAAATACATGACTAAACATTTTGGTATAGGGCATTATATATTTTGTCATTTGGTGTGAATAAGCTTTTAAAAAATCTGTCAGAACTGTGTGAATCTGTTCCATGGAACACTGTGTCAGTGTGTGTGAGTCTGTTACATGGTATACATGTCACACAAAATGCATGAAATGAGCACACAGTTCCAGGGGTAAAACAGGGTGAAACAATCTGGAACTAATTTGCTGGGCAGTTAATAAAGGCAAGTGTGTTGTCAAGTTTTAAAAAAAAGAAAGAGAAGATATAGACAATAATATTTCCAACTGAACAGTACAACATGTGTCCCCATTATTAATTGTGCCATCTTGCAGAGATAGCCAGAACCGATAATCTTAAATAAATGTTAACTTAAGATTGTCAATATAGACTTTAAGATTGTAACATTTTTAAGTTTAGTCACTTCAAGATTGGACAGATTTTCTTGTTGAAGCGCCCACGTGAGTCTGTCCAGACGAGCATTATATATGTATCCACATGACATCAAACCCTCAGAAAGTGTCCTCGACTTGTAATAGACCTTTCCTCCCAGTTTTTCTGAGATTATGCCCCATGCTAAACAAATTCATAGCTACACGGGGCATAATCTCAGTACCCTTTGATTACTATCAGGGGTAGACACTAACACTGGCCCGGGAGACAATGGCCCGTAATTTTGGGTCCGGGCCCGTAGTTTTTCTTCAGAAATACCTTCCCATGGGCCCGGGTGGCCCACAGGAAATTTGCAAGATATTGTATGGGAATATAACTGATCAGTATGGACATGTAATATGTCGTTGGAAAGAGAAAAATGTGAGGAATTGAAGCAATGTGTTGTCATCTTATCATTGGTAAATCAGGAATTTATATGATTTTCTCTTTGAAAAAAGTAAAATATATTCGCTGGCCCACAGCTAAAAGTCCGGGCCCATAGATTTTTGGACCTATGGGCCCGGGTGGCCCACAGCTAAAAAAGTTAGTGTCTACCCCTGACTATAGTGACCCTGTCCGTGAATCGGCGCGTGCCGGTGAAACCTGACACCATATTTAAGGGCTGTATAATGCTTTAATCTGATGCACCCTTGGCCATCATGATGCATCAGTGCAGCCCTGGTGAGTGACATCATTCTTTGGGAATGTATCACATCTGTTGTGTATGGTCAGAATGATGCTCAGAGGCAGGCCACTAGAGCTGCACCCACCATACACCATGCATACATCATGCCACATTACAGCATGTATGTAGTATGTATCATGCTCTACCATGTGGGCTTCCAATTGCAAAATGACATGCTGTAGAATATCTGTGAGAAGTGGATTTAGAATTGAAGGTACTAGGGTAATTGGATTGCTCCAAAACAACAAGTACCGTAAAACCCCGCCTATGGGACGAATTTTAATTGTCGTTTTTATTTTCTATAAGCCTAATTCTTTTCAATAATTAGGGGTTTTGCTTATAGGTGGGGTTTTGATACATCAGAACAAAGAAAAAACGATTTTTAACCCTATTTTGTATAGGATGAATTTTTTTTTCAAGTTAGGGGCTCGGCTTATAAGTGGGGTCATCCTAAAGGTGGGGTTTTACGGTACTAGGGTAATTGCAGAGGAGGTAGTAGGGTAATTGCACTTTCAGTGAAGGGCATCTCTGATCTGTATCATCACTAAGTGGCTAGTTAGGGCATTTATGTGGTATGCATACATGATATCAATACTAAATGAGCAGTACATATTATGTAAAGGCAAAAAAACACCTCTAAATGGACAGGTTGAAGAATATGACTACATAACAGGGACCTAGGCCAGGTACTAGGGTAATTGTTAAATCTGAGATGCATGTGCCAGGTACTAGAGTAATTGAAGGGCCCCAGACGGGGTACTTGATGTACGTCTGGACGTTAAACAAATCAATCAATGTGTCACTTTTCGAATATAAGAAAGGCCAATGTCCCTTGACGATCCTAATAAATGGGTATTGTCGATTTAAAATAAAGTGGTCTTGTCCCTCATCACCAACCCCCTGCTTGAAACCCTGTCACTAGCTCAGGTAAAACCCAGGTACAGAGATCTGCCCAAGCAAAAACCGATTTGGCCGCTTGTGGGCTTGCTACTAGGGAAATCAACACTTCCTTTATATCCTAATACATTTCAGACCAATTACCCTAGTACTTTTTCAAACAATTACCCTAGTACTTCCCTCCAACTCTGGAAACATTTTCCCTAGTACCATGCCCACAATAACCCTAGTACCTAGATTTCTTTTCTGGCTAATTTCTATGTGAAATCAATTGCAATTACCCGATATGTGTCGGCACAGTGCCCATGAGTACACATATGCGTCCGTCTGTACAGAGGGAGGAAGGCAGGAAGGAGCAGATGATAGGGGCCAGTATGTAGAACGCCGGGAGGACCGGTCACGGGTGTGGGTGTTGGGGGGGGGGGGGGTACATCAGCCAGTCTGACTGGGGCTATAGGGGTGTAACAGGTTATTATGAGGAAGTGGCCATGCTGAACTATGGGGTGTAAGGGGTTTCTGTGAGGAGGTGGCCATGTCCCCCTGTAGAACTGGGGGCTATATATAGGGGTGTAAGGGGTTATTACGAGGAGGTGGCCATGTCCCCTGTCTGTCTTCCGGGGGGGGGGGGGGGGTCGTGTTTTTTGTTAGTAGTATCAAATTAATGCAACTTCAAGATGAGTTATTTGTCTAGGTTTGAGTGTTTGTGTAATAATCTCCACATATGTTGTACAAATGACCATTTTGCTTCCGTGCTACTTGTTTATCATACAGAGTTCCTTTCAACCTACTCAGATAAGGGATATTAGTCTAGATTTTTTTTTTTTAAGTCTGTGTTTTGTCATATTGGATCAAAGAACCAGATCATCGGCCTATATGCTCATGAGTATATAGACCCCCCCCCCCCCCGTGATAAATTGATAGTCCTTATCCGTGAATCCATAAATTAAAATCTTAAAGATGCCTCAATGACCTCTCCATAATGTTATGGACTATAGATCTCTTTCTATAACTACCACCCGGACACGGGGGTGGGCGAATCAGTATAGGAATAGGTACCAACTGTGGTAACGACCCTGAAGAGCTGTGGGCACATCAATCACATGATAACAAAAAAAAGAATGGGCTGTCAATCGCATCAAAGTACTGAATCATGGGCTATCACAATTGATATAGAAATCATGAACCCTTACATTTCATACATGACTTACATGGCATGCTGTCAGATGACAAAAATAGTAGGGATTGTGGTTTCGCAGAGCCATTGAGCCCTCCAGCAACTACCAGTGGTCAAGATTACTCCCCACCTCCCCACCTCCCCTGGTCCTCACTCATTTACCGGTACTTTAACGTTTGTATCATAAACAGTCGGAGCGAAATGTGTGGAGCTGTTGGGGACACAACCTGGAGATGTAAGTCTGGGTACAGATTGTCAGAGTTCAGCCCGGGTCAGTAGTCCCTCTCTGGGGGCTGTAGGAGAAAGGCAGGAGGCACAGCCTGAGTTATTGATTGGTTGACGAGGACAGCAGAGGCAGCGGCAGAGCTGCTCCCCGGGAGCTGCTCACTGCTGCTCCACCCTCTACAAGCATGTCTAAAGCCCGTCTACTGGCTGGCCCCATGCTGCTCACCTCAACATCTACCACCTCGGTACATAGCCACCACCAACCACCCATGGAGGGTATACAGGCGTGGGTGGCTATGCTATATAGTACGCTGACGTGGGTCTGAGTTGCTCTGAGTTGCTCTGAGCTGCAGTGTGTTGAAGTCCACGTGGCCGGCAAAATCGGCGTACACGTGGAGTACTGTGTCTGGCCACGCCCACCTGCCTCGTGGCGAGCAGTTTGTAAACAAACCAGCTAGCCCCTGATTGGCTGCTGCTGATGACGTCAGGGGCCTACGTCATGGCAGATCACGATGACGTAGGCGGCAGGCCTTGTCGTCAGTGAAGGAGGCAGTGTCGGTGGGAGAGAGGAGGTGCAGGGAGAGAGTGTGAGTGTCTGGCCGGTCTGGGAGGAGCAGGAGTGGGCAGGGTAGAGAGTAGCTCACTGAGTGAGCAGGTGACGGGTGAAGGACAGGAGTGGGGTGTACACCTGTACATGGCGTACCTGGGTGTGATTGGACAGTGGAGTGTACTACGCAGCCTGCCCTAGGGAGACATCGGCTCGACACCAGAAGTAGTTACTACAATAGGGCTGTTTGCCAACACCCAGGACATTACCTCTGTCAACCAACCTACAAGGCACACCTCCCCATCTTCAGCACTGGACATGTCTGCTGCTCACTAGCTGACACATCTCAGTGACGTGTCCTGACTGGACTTCTCATTATCTAATAAGGCTGTTTGCATACACAGAGACTGAAACACAACAGTATAATCAGCCTACAGAGCATTGTGCCGGCTCATTGACCACTGGGCATTATCCCAGCACAAAGAGACAATAGCTGGCCATTTGTGGCAGTGGAGTCCCTTGTGGTCACTCGGAGGGCATTTTGCGGGGGCAAGCATTGGCCCATTAGTCAGCTGCCCGTCCGCCCCCTCACAGACACCCGGTAGTATCGATCAAGGCACCGACAAGTCACCGCAGACCGGGCATGCCTCCTCTAGCTCTGCCGCCAGCGCCTGCCTCCCAATGAGGCCGTCAAGTGACCATGTGTGTTGGTAAGTATTGATTGGACGAATGGAATAGAACTCATCCCAAATAACAAGAAGGTCCCTACCACTAAGCCCCAAGACTGCGATAAATACCAAACACCCTACCTCTCCACCCCCTAATTTAATAGTACCCAGTACCCTCACAAAATGCCATAACTCTCGTGCCTCTGTTATCACTGATGTATTACCATGTGTGTGCCACGTAAAAAACAACACAAGATTAGTGTGATCTCTTTTTGCATCAGCGTGTTGATGATCAACTGAATATGTGGGTCATAGGAATGCAGTGGTTCCTAACTCACCACTGAGCTGGCCTTCACCGCTCCTTCCTTATCTCACCCTTGACATTTCTGGTAGGCAGCTGCTTGTTTTGTAAGCACCCTCTGCTACTCCGGCACCTCTGCTGCCCCTACACAAGCTTAGGCAGCCGGTGTCTGCCCCCACATTATACCCAAGTCTCAGCAGCTTTTCAAATGACACTTTACAACATGAAAGATTATCATAACATTTCACAAGCATTCCTGAATATAACAACAGTATGGGGTGGACTATAGCTCATCACTATGGGTGGTTAGATAACAGTGCTGTGATATCACCAGTGGCAGTGTCCATGATGTAATATAGTAGGGTGAGCATCTGCTTAGCCGGGTTCTCATGTAGAGCACCTCAGTGACCTGTGATTCAGGTACACAGCGGCCTCGGCGGCATCACTATGTGCTGCAGCCTGAGACGGCAGAGGCAATACAACATCAATATTCCCACATGTCTGGATGCCCACAATGGGGAGAGCCAAAAAGAAGCTGCTCGGGAAATGGGAGCTATAGATTGGCTGTCTTAAGAAAGAAACTATTGATCAGGCACATCATTTTAGGTGCCAGGGGAGCTATGCCTGTATAGGTTACAAAATAGAACAAGGTGATGGGGCTGTGTGCTAGCTGTGTCTAAATATAGAATGTTATGGACGGAGGATAATCATAATCATTATAGTAAGGCTTAGCACTGTGAACTTCTTTGGTGAGTGCAGAGTACACACTACAAAGGGAATATTGGCAAACGATGACAGAACATACCCAGTGCCATTGTCACCAGGCACATTATCAAGTAGGCTTATGTCTTTTTGACATGTTAGACTTGTGTCTTTGAATGTGTTTCGAGAATACGTGTACTAAATCCAAGGGCCTCAAAATGCCCCCCCCCCCCCTGTACCACCAAACAGAATACCCACCAAAAAACATTCCTACAGTGTAAAGGAGGATGGTGTCCATGTGACTGTAGTTACGGCCCATGTGTGTAGGTATGATGTATAACCACACACTAGCACCCCGTGACACCTGCCTGCGGGGAGTGGGCCGCAGATAGGCCGATTGCTGTAAATTTGGCACCAGCAGCCACACCCCGAGGCCGTGCCCTTGCCCTGTACCACTCACCTGGTACAGCTGAGTAGCACTCAGAATGCTAGTGTACCGCGGTACAAGAAACCAGTGCCCTGCTGGGGGGCTGGCAGGACTATGGACATAAGGACTATTTTTTAATGGTTGTTAGCTCTGGCTCGTGGCAGGAAGAACCCAACTTCGTGACCATAAAGATATGGCCCTTGTGTAGTTTTACGATTATGTTTGCTTTTCCATAGACTAATTGGCGGTGTTGGCAGCACTAGTGTAGTATGTTGGCATGTTATTGACTCAGGGTAAATTAACCCTGAGTAATATACGCTGCCTCATTTTGGGTTTTAAGACAAATGTGGGACATGGGAAAACCTTTGTCTTTCAGTTGCTATTCGAGATAGACAAAAGGGAAAAAAGAGAGACGTAGGCAAGATCGGGGGCCACAAACTTCCTTTGGAATTTTTTCAAAAAAACCATTTTCACTTTGTGCTCTGTCGTGGCTCGGTGTCGTCACTTATTGCCGCGCTATGTACGTCACAGTTGGTATTTTTGAACTCGCTTTTTGACAGGGACAGAAGGCGGTACATGCCCGCAGCCGGCGACTGTCGCCACACCCACCTGCACACCCACACCCACTTGCTCTCCCACACACACCTGCTCACCCTCACCCACCTGCTGGCCTGAAATGGAATAACATACATGTATGACACATGACTTGACAGTACCTTTAAACAAGGAATTCATTTCTGATGCCAGAATTGACCAATAAATGAGAATAAGGGAGTACTAAATCTAACTTTACATGATAACTGTACATGATAAGCTACAGACCCAGGTTTGTCGAAATGGTGTTAAAGATCCATTACTCATTCACACACCCAGTCATATGTGAGGCCACTCACACGCTCAATATTTACTATAAATGTATACCTGGTATCCCCCCCCCCTATCCTTTCCTACCTCCCTCCTTCGCTCCTTTCCTCCTTTCCTCCTTTCCTCCTTTCCTCCCTCCCCCTCCCCCTCCCCGGGCCTCCCTATCAGCCACTCACTCACTCACTCACTCACTCACTCACTCACTCACTCACTCACTCACTCACTCACTCACTCACTCACTCACTCCCCTATCCTGTATCACAACTTCTCTTCTCTACAGATCAGCAAGTGTTTCGTCAATGTAGTAACACAGCAAGATTAATAACTTTATGATCTATACCGTCCCTGATATTGCCCTTGTAAGATTACAAGGCTACCAATGTCTCCCCTGATAAATCCCGCTGTCGTATACTCGGTACCCAGCCCATTTCCAGCAGTGCACCAAAGTCACAAAAAAGACACCAGTGCACCAAAGTCACCAGAAAAAGATGCATTGCCTGCCAATGTGTGTGTCATAACAAGACCCCTGAACACATGGAGAAAGATTGTGCATAACCTACTCTGATGTAAACTGTAATATATCTATGACGTGTATACCACTCTCATTTTGTCATGATGAGGGGACTGTAAAGAGGATATGGCCAGGGTCATTTCTATAACTGGTAAGGGTGTGGGTGGACGGTGCTGTGAAGGGGGTGCTGGTGGAGGTCACAGGGAGGGGTGCATATTGATCCATTGACTAGCTGCGATCGATACGCCAGGGTTAGTCCTGATCAATGCAGCCTCTGGAGCCTGCTAGGACCGTTAGGAAACAGCCGGATGGAGCCTGCTAGTAGACCCTGTCCCAGGTGTACGAGGGGATCCTGTCTCTAAAATCTATATTAGAGGGGTGAATTATATCTCTCTCTTCTTTATCGATGCTACGCACGTAGGCGTACTACATTGACTACAATAATGTATAATTGTTGAGACTATAAAACACAGTGTATAGTAGAATATGGGTGTTTATACAATCATGTTGCGGGATCCATGTACTACTTGATCCAAGTACATGAAGTAACATTCCCTTTAGATAACCACAAACATCATGAACGGCTTTATTTCTTGGCAGGCTCACCCCAAATGGTTGCTTTGATTGTCACACAGCTCCACAACCGCAATCTACTTATATTCTCAAGGGTATTTACGAACGTAGCCACTAGAGGGAGGGAGGATAATGGGGTGCATTTGAGGCAGCAGTAAGCGGCAGTTTGGTGTCGTCCAGTCCAGCTGACTGAATGCCTGAGGCTGCCTTGCATGTACATGGGAGTAAACATAGAAAAATAGGTATGCACAAATTATATCAGGGTTGTGAATTGTCTCCCATTTCTCTCCCCTCTCTTCATTATCAATGCTACATTTGAGGGTTTTATCATAAGGGTATACTTTAAATGTGGTAGCCTACATATATACATGTGGTAAAGGACAATTGTATAAGAGATATTTCAAGACCCTTCTATCTCCGGCGCTTATACAAGAACACTGAAATACAATGGTAACATTCCCTATAACCACATCATGGGTATCTCTCTAGCTTTCTTGGCAGTCACATCCCAAGGGATTGCTTTGATTGTCACACAGTTGGACAACTGCAATCCAATTACAATCTCAGGGGTATTTACGAACGTAGCCACCGGAGGGAGGGAAGATAATGGGGTACGTTTGAGGCAGGAGTAAGAGGCAGTAAGCGGCAGTTGGCCATCGTCTAGCCAAGCTGTCTGACTGCTCAGGGCCGCCTTGCACACGGGGTAAACACTACAGAAAAAAGGTATGCAACGATGACTCCATACATACATTTCCCCTAAATCAATTTATGGTGGTTTTAGAGTTTTGGCCAGCACTGGCTGGCTATTAGTTAGTTCCCAAGGCATCCTCGGCCATTGGGTAAATACGAGAAAAGATTTGCATTCTAAATGGGATTCTAAACCTGAAGTCTGGTCTGTATTGCATTTAAGGTTGGATAAATCATTTATTCCCTTTCACTCAACCAGTAGATCGATAACCTAATAAGAGATTAACGACCTCTTTTTGGCCATTAATCTCAGTTGGTTAGCCTGCAAGGGGTTAAAGCAGACTTAAATAGATTTGAGGTTAGAGCTTTTGTACAGACAGACATGGATCGTTGGGGGGGGGGGGGGTCTACCTTCTGTACAATATACTACTTGCAGGGATCCACAACTCACATGGAATGTTCCCAATTGGAGAGCGTGGGTCAGGCTAGTGTTCTGTTTTTAGGGCCGTGTCCTGTTTCTAGCGCAACCCTCTATTCACCCCCACCCGCTCACGCTCCTCCCAGTGGGCTAGGTCATGTTCTGGAATTGATGCCTGTAAAGGGACAGAAATAGAAGTGATTAACCATAAATATTGTCGGCGACATGATGTCGCTGAGTTATGAGGGAAGGGCCTTCTGTCCCCTGAATTATAGGTAAGGGCAGTAACCAACCGGAGCCCGGCCTAGACATCCCCAACCCCAGGAATTGTGGTGTTTGGTCGGGAGAGCCCTGGAGCGTGTGGGCGGGTGGTTGTAGACGTGTGCCCAGTCTCCACTTGACTCATGACCGTCTCCGGGGATCTGCTTGTCAATAATGTCTTGGAGTGGCCTTTGTACCGCTGACTTAAGGGGCACCAATCAAGTGGCTTCGACAGTGGCTTCAATAATGGCTTCAGCCTCTGCCTCCCTATCAGGTTCATCTGTCTCATGCCAACTTGGTTATTAATGTATTCACTTTGGGAGTGATCATTATGGATTTGGGTAGGGGCTCAAATATGTTGACCCCCTCCAAAATAAAAAGGGGGCGGGGTAGAAAAATGACCCCCATATTAGTCATCCAGTGGTTTCCAATGTATCGTTTCACCCCCAGGTATATATTCAACACAACAAGCGATCTAAGATACCCTACACTACCCCTTTCCTCAGTGGATCTCATTGAGGCTCTTCTGGTTAGTGTTGTACACTACAGTATGTAAGGTTAAACCAGCAGGTGTTTATAGCACCGTCTAGGATGGCCCAAAGGGAGCCCTCTGTGTCTCTGTCTCTAGGTCCCAGATAGTGGAGATGGGGAGATGTCTCTTGAGTCTGTGAGGGCCGCATATCAACACTAGCATCAGCTCTGTTTTCATGGAAGTGATGGAGGTGCTCAGCAGCGGCAGATGTGGGTTGACTTCTAAGAGCGTTTCTTCTTTTAGACCACAAAACCCTATCCCCCAACCCACTATCTAGAACTCGGCTACTGCTATGTCAACCCGTACTTTCTACCTCCCAACCCACCTTCAGTATTATAGGGTTTCAGCATCTGTTTTTTGTGCTATTTTAGTTTCATAGGGTTTTAGATGTATACGATGGTAACTCATGTAAACAGCATTAAATAGCTATATAGAACTCATCCTATGTTTGTCATATGAGGACGTATTGATCTTGCTATAAATGTTAACAATGTTGATTAGCCTCCGCCCATGTAACCACTGGCTTTAGGTATTAATCCATTAATAGGACTAGACCACCCTCATGCTTATGTAGTATAGTCAGATGCTTGTTAACTTATCATTAAACAATCCATCACCCAATCAACCACATTATTGGCTGGCATGACCTGTATATGTTCTTCGCATTAAATGCCACCTTAACATGGTAGACCTAAATGAATTGCCACCGTTACTTCCTCTATAGACTGAGAGCATTTAGGAGTCCTCACGTTGTGTATACGTAAAGCAATTTAGCACCTCCACAAAGACCAATGGGCTATCGAATCTGGGGCGGCAGTATGACGTCACGGGGCAGCGGGCGGGAAAGTATCTCCGGCCCAGCCAATCAAAGGAACGAACGCCAAGCGGAGCGCGCCAAAACTGACCAATAGACGTACAACGGTGGCGGACTGTCGCCCGGCCAATCAGGGCAACGAACGCTGCAGGGAAGGGCGCCAAAACACAGAGGCGGCCAATCAGCAGAGCCCGTCCGCCGCTGATTCTGGCAGGCGAGGCACAAGCGAAACCGCGAGGAGCGGGGCGCAGGACATGTGCTGAAAGCGGTGACAGGATTAATCATTTAAAGACGTGTTTGCTGTATTTCTCCCCGGTGAATGCTCCATTGCTACCCGCACGCTAGGTAAGATGCATGACTGGTTGACCACTGTTTAATACGGACAATAGATTACATGTTAAACCAGCGTAGGGACCGGAGTGCACCAGAAACCCCTATTATCGCCCGGCGGCGCGAAGGTAAACAAAACAAAGCAGGGCGGGCGGGCGGTCGTGTTACTTGCTCTACTTCACTGAAGATGGGCGGGCTGCAAGACACTGTGACGTATCTCAGGGTATTAACAGACGGGAGGGCGGACAAAATTGAATGTTGTTTAAATTACACGTGCGAGAGCAGGGTGGTCACTACAGTGCAGGAGTTCCCGGGGGCCAATCTTGATATTCTCTCGAGGGAGGCTGTACACGCCTCAGTCCTGCACCCAGACTGGTACATCCTCATTATGGGTGGTTTAGAAGACTGTTGTAATATAGTGGAAGGTAGGAACCCGCACATAAGGCTGGTGTATGAACATCCCCCGGACCTAATGGAGCATGTCAGTCAGGCGATAATAGATGCAGATGGTATAATAAAAGATTTTCTGGACGAGGATGCCCCGGTTATCTTCTCACCGCTAGTAGGAGCCAGACTAACCTCCACCCCTCAGTCAGCTCCGCCACAGCCACAGTTACACCTGCAAGGGGTGTTTGAAGCAGTTATTGTCCAAGCAAATGAGATGATAGAGCAGCTCAATGTAGCTAGACTGCTCCCCACACCCCGCGTGGACAGGCAGGTACATTCTAAAATTCAAGGGGAGTGGCAGCACTCGTACAACAGGCTGCTTAGGGGCTACATCCCGGACCTAGCAATGCAGCGAAGGTGGGCTGACCAGATAAAAGAAATGGCAGTGAACATGTAAATAAATAAATAGTGTGGGACTGACGTGTAGTCGTCCCCCCACATGTACACCCAGACGGTACACTGTGAAATTAAAGCAAACTAAAATAAGTATTATGTTTCTGGAATTTGTAGACGAGCTGCTACAGAAGGACTGAGGATGATAGTAACCGTATTTACTGACAGGAGAGGGAAGTATATACTAGAGGCATTGCAGACGTCCACCCTACCCAATGTCGCCTTCAACAGATTCCACTTCCCTTCGGCAGACCTGGATCTGCTCGTCCATAATGCAGTTCAGTATACCATATTGCACCCGACCCACTACGCCCTTGTGATGGGCGGGCTGAACGAGGTGTTCACATATCAACTGCAGCCGGCGCACAAGGTTTGGCTGAACTGGGTGAATGAGGAGGAGTTGATCAAAGCAATGAAGGCCAAGATAGAGATGGCAGGCGACATGATATCAGGGGTACACCATCACCACAACGTCATACTGGCCCCAATGCTGGGGGCGCCCTGCTCTGACAACCCGCCGGCTGGGCTACTCCCACAAATTATGCAGCAGCCCATAGTAAACAGGGCAATCCCTGCTATCAACAAGATGATTGTCGCGCTGAATGCTAAGCATCAAGTGCCAACACCATGGATAAATCAGACTGTACACGTCCGGAGGCACCAGCACTACTCCCACAAATACGGTCGGTTCCAGGATGGCATCCACCCCAGCCCTGACCTCCTCATAAGATGGGTAGAAGAGATCGAGAGGATGGTGAGGAAGCTGTGAGCCCCCACCCCCCCCCCCCCCCCCTCCCCCACCCTACGCAAGTAGGGCGAGACTGCGCAGCGCGTGCAAAGTGGGGAAGGGGGAGGTGTGTCATGACCTGGGAGATAAAAAGGTGTCCTATTCGTTGCATGTGTTTTATTAGTTTGGGGACCTATTGTCAATGGGACCCCCCCCCCCCCCCATGTACAAAAGATTTTCATTACACAAAAGTATTGATAGAAGCACGAACATGTATAATATCTTGTTACCTTGTAATCTGAGTGCAACAAAAGGGATGGAATATGGAATATAATAGAAATCATGTGTTCATGTGATTGTACTTCATACCGTCTATAAGATATATTAGTACCTAGTATGAGCGCCCACAAGCCCACTAGAATTGTAAATAGAATAAGTAAAAGCTAGAACCTTTGATGTATTTTAGCTAATCCCCGAACAAGGCAAGAGGGGTGGGGTATAATTTTTCCCCAAGCTCTAGAAAAAGGCGTATGTAACTGTACCAGGGCAGTATAATTTGCGAAGAAAATATGTGATATACCTCAATTATCTCACAGTGTATCAAATGGGGTAAAACTTGTGCCAAATTGTTATGCTCCGCCATGCTGAGCGGCACTGTTATTATAACTCGGATGTCTGTTTCAGTTATGTACAGTTTATTTATAAATCAATCGGAATCAAATTAAATTGATGGACTAATTTTATTGATTACGTTACGTACTACGTCAGTATCACTGTGTTGTTGAGTAATTATTTATGTTTGGGAGGTAGAGATTATATTATTGTTAACGCTATAGTTAGGGCCTCTCCCTCCCCACAGTGTGTAACTAATTAAAGGTGAAGTAGACAGAGCATGTTGTTAGGCTACACCGTGATGAGTGGCACTGTTTTAGGATTCAGATGTCTTTTTTAATTTATATAAATATCTATAAAATGAATTGAATTCATTTATTGATCACATTATTTATTTATGTCAGTATTATTATTGTGTTACCATGTAACTGTTTAAGTTGGGTAATGACGTATATTCTTGATAACGCAATCATTAGGTGTATAGCGGGGTGTGTCCCGGGTCATGACACAAAATGCCCTGAGTGGGGTGAAATTGTGAGAAAGGGCCCCTCCCTCTGCCCTCCCCCGCCCCCGCCCCCGCCCCCCCCCCCCCCCCCCGGTGCCACTTAAGGTCTGGCAGGAGATCGAGGATGGACTAAGTAGGCGCAGAAGTTTGTGGAGATATTGTTAATGTCGACCACTTGTATTGTTGGGGACCTGTTGTCAATGGGATCCCCCCCCCCCAGTTGGTAATTTGTTCAAGCGATGTAAGGGTGTAAGCCCAGGACAGGTATGTCATATCATGTGTGAAAATAGGGAGAGAAGGTGCTTCAAGAGGTTGACAGCTGAGCTGAAGTGGGGCAGATTGGCCCGGTATATTTTGATAAGTACCGTACGACCGGTACAATGACATAAAATGTTCGTTACTTGCATCATGTCAATACGGCTGTATAAGCCCTAAAAAATTTTCAGCATACAATAGAGAGGAGTGTAGATCATACCGGCCAATTAAATAGCAGTCTGTTGTCAATGGACTGCTGAAACATAGCTGCCGAAAAATCATGAAATGAAAACTGTGTTAAGATAAAGTTTGTATAAGCAAAGTTAAAACAGGAAATAAATTGTTCACGTTAAATAAAAGTTGTGAAATTGTAACCTTGCATTACTTCTACTGTTTCTAGTAAGCGAGATGTGAGATGGATACAAAATATACAATGCAAGTATGCTACATAGTGCGCATTCAAAATTTCAATATTTCAAAAATTCAATATGCCAATAAGATAGTCTATTATTACGATTTTTGCATAAAAGACACCGGAGACCCCCACTAAAATAACCAAACTTTCACTGCTTAAAAAGTTGGGACAAGGAGATAAAGAAGGATAGGGACAGTTCTCTAATGCCTGGCCGTGTCGGATTCTGCAACATCGTAGGCCCCACGCCTCCAAAAACTAAACATATGCAGGAAACCGCGGTCGCAGGACGGAAAACTGACATTTCATTAGTATTAAGTAGGAATAAGCCCTGGGCTAGTAAAGCCACCAGGCTGATGAACCTAATATATGTGTGTATGTTTACTGTCGGTGGAAAGCAGGAGATGAGAGGAGGGTCCCATGACATGAGGGTGTCTAGAGTTGCCGGGGGAGGGGGGGGAGGGGGGAGGGGGGGGGGAGGGGGGGGGGAGAGGGATAAAAGGACAGATCAAAGCGAGAATGGATAAGTCAGAACAGAAAGGATTTAAAGTGATCTACTGGAACGCCCAAAGCATGAGGAACAAGGTGGAGTCACTCAGGTATTTCACATACAGTAGGAAGCCGCATGTGATAAATTTTTCAGAAACGTGGCTGAAGCCTTGGACGCCTGACAGCTACTTTGACTTTGAGGGGTATACTATGCACCGGCTAGACAGGATACTAGATAGGGCAGGGGGAGTCAGTATCTACGTTAAGGACACAATCCCTCAAAAGAGGCTGAAAGCGCCGGAATGTAACGTCATGACGGAACACTGCGAACTAATGGCAGTCAAGATTCATAGAAAAGAATGCAGACCAGAGGTGATAGTCAGCCTATATAGGCCTAACAGGGGGAACGAGGGCTTTTTCAGGGACTCTCTTGAGGCTGCCCTGGACAGCATAACAAGGTACTACCCCCGGGCCACACTGTATGTTGGAGGGGACTTCAACATCCACCTTGCACCTCAGGCGCATGACAGGTCGGTCATGGACATAGTAGCGCGGACGTATCACCTAGTCCCACTCATTAAAGAACCCACAAGGCCATTGTTCAATGACATAAACACTATAGACCAGATATATACCACGGCAGACAACATTGCGGTATCTGGCCTTATCCCAGTCAACATAAGTGACCACGCCCCCATCTTCTCCATCATGAAAAAGTGCAAGGGCCAGCATGTCAAGGTGGAATTCACTGGGCGTTCATATTTCACTTATGACTATAGGAGAATGGAAGGGGTACTGAGGAAGGTAGATTGGGATGAACTAATGAGAGGGAAAGATGTGGGAGAGGCATGGGAGGTGATGCAGGAGGGGATCATTAGGATGGCAGACGAGCTATACCCACTGAAGAAGTACAGATTCAGAGACGAGAGGCCACAATGGCTAACTAATGACATACTTGAGCTCATGAGGGAAAGAGACAACACTTATGTCAGGGCGAGGAAATCAAAAGACCCTATAACAATGAGGCGAGCGAAGGCGTTGAGAACATTAACTAACACTACTGTAAACAGAGCGAAAGGGATGTACATAGGGGAGAAGTTGCGGACGCACAGACGGGACCCTAAGAAATTCTGGGAGTCGCTGCAGAAGTTATTACCAGCAAAAAAGAAACGGCAACCTATCCACTTACTGGACGAGGCAGATGAACCCATCCCTACAGAGACGACGGCCGCGGTAATAAACGAATACTTTGCCAATATTGGGAAAGTGCTAGCAAACAAAATCCCAGAGCAGCAACCAATAGTGGTCGACAGACCGGAAGTGGATACGGTATTTGGCCTGAGAGGGGTAAGAGCCGAGGAAGTGCTGAAGGAAATAAACAATATTGATGTTACTAAGTCGTCGGGAATAGAAACGATATCAGGGAGGCTACTGAGGGACTCGCTTCGTATACTACTAGAGGAATTCACAGGCATTGTAAATCAGTCTCTAGAGGAAGGGGTGTTCCCAAGTCAGTGGAAAGAAGCTAAAGTAGTGCCAGCCCCGAAAGTGACGGCACCTACCTCCCCGACAGATCTGAGACCAATATCTCTGCTCCCGGTACCAGGGAAGATAGTGGAAAGGATAGTGCACACGCAATTCTATGCGTACATGGAGAGTAATGGCCTGCTTGAAAAAGGACAGTCAGGTTTCAGGCAGAACCATTGCACACTAGATACAGTCTTTCAAGTAAACACGGAGGCGTATGAAGCACAACTGAGAGGGGAACAGACTGGGGTGATTTACTTAGACTTCTCAAAAGCGTTCGACACGTTGGACCATAGACTACTGTTGGAGAAGCTACCGGAGTATGGGGTAATGAGATCTGCCCGAGACTGGTTTGAAAGTTATCTAGGGAATAGGAGACAGAGAACCATCTGTAACGACGTGCTTTCGGGATGGGAGGAGGTGCAGTACGGCGTACCACAGGGGTCCATACTGGGCCCCCTGCTATTTATATTGTACGTGAATGACCTCCCTAGACTACCAGTGACCTCCAAGGTGCGTCTGTACGCGGATGACACTATGCTGGTGTATAGCAATACCAGTATTGAAGTCATCAACGACACAATGCAACGGGACCTGAACGTTATACACAAGTGGTGCAATGCGAACAAGCTGACAATAAACGCAGCTAAATCAAAGACTATGCTGATAGCAAGAGGGGTGCAAGACGGCCAGCTAGACATTGCGCTAGGAGAGAGTGAGCTACAAAGTACAAATAGCTATAAATATTTGGGAATTATAATAGACAGTGAACTTTCATACGAAGAGCAATACAACGGGATGGTACAGTCCGTCAGCTACAAAACCTGGATGCTGAAATACATACGGGAGTTCATAGACGCTGTGACAGCGCTGTTGATATTCAAATCAATGCTATTGCCTTACCTAGACTATGGGTCAGTGTTTCTCACCAGGCTAACGATAGGTCAGCATACCCGACTACAGGTACTACAGAATAACGCGCTGAGGATATGCCTTGGGGTGAGGAACCCGCAGGCAGTACATGTAAAGGATCTACACGTCAGGGGGAAGATCCTCCCCGTAGAACTCCGTAGAATTTATTTACAGAACACAACATGTCATAGGCAATTATATACTGGGAACCTAGACACCCTCCCCTGTACGGGTACTCGAGCCACGGGTGCTCCTGTCATAAGACAGAGGCACCCGCGGCAAAACTACTTGCTACATAACGCAACGTACCAGGCATTCGCTAGGTGGAACTGCCTGCAGCCGGACGTGCGATGGACCCTTGACAAGAAGGCATTCAAAAAGCAGGTCCTGGGAAAACTAGTAAGATACTTCTACGAAAGATGGCGAAATGATAACTCGCACCTGTTGTATGAGGGACGGGATGTGCGCCTCCCAGAGAACCCTGTTGTCAATGGGGGGAACTGACTGGCTGACTGGGTACGGTAGTAGAATAAGTGTACGGGATGTAAATGAGTAGAAGAAACCCAGGGACCCTATTGTCAATGGGGAACCGAGGGGTATGTGTCTGAAAAATGACTGAACCGAACTGACTGCACGGAAGTAACTCCGAGCAGTGACGCTTAGGGCTGGTATAAATGGCCTGTAAATAAAAGAAGTGAGGTAACATAAAATAGATGAACTGAACTGAAAAGACTGACGCGCCCTGCGCATGAAAAGTGAGTCAGGGACCAGGTAAAGCTGTTGTCAATGGCCTTTAGTCTAGTGAGCGGTAGGAAGCAGTAGGGTATATAAACAGTGTGAACCGATCCCCCAGCAGACGCCACATTGTAAGGGTAATATAACTGAAGTGTTATGACTCGATCCTAACTAGCTGACCACCTGTCTGTCCAGTATGTCCTGTGGCGAGAGCCTTATGCCTAAGTTCTGATAGACTTTTGAGTATTTTCAGTTAGAAATATAATATAGGTGTGTCAGAGGTATATAGTATAACTGCAAATGACTAAAACGAACGGAAACGAGTCATACACACACATGACCCGACCTGGGCTAGTGCGGGGAGATCGGGGCT
This sequence comes from Harmothoe impar, assembly GCA_947462335.1. Taxonomy (NCBI): domain Eukaryota; kingdom Metazoa; phylum Annelida; class Polychaeta; order Phyllodocida; family Polynoidae; genus Harmothoe; species Harmothoe impar. The sequence goes on from OX381704.1 coordinate 52,159,360, forward strand.
AGGGCTAAAAGTCCTAGACTGACAAACTGTCCCAGTTGAAAAATAAAAACCGATTTAAAAAAAAAAAAAAAAAAGGTGAGTGTTCCCCGCAGGGCAGCCTGAAAGAGTGGCCATGTATTATCAACAGAGGATGGGAGTTGGGGAAGGGGGGGGGGGGGGGTGGGCACAAAAGTCTAACCCCTTCTAAAGAGGAGCAGGGGCGTACAAAATGTTGACTTCACTTCAGACTTCAGGGGAGGGGACATGGACAATCTTCCAATTTCAAGGGGGGGGGGGGGGGGGTTCTGGCGCCTGGCACTAAAAATGCGGACTGCTCTAGAATGGGGGGGGGGGAGGGGTAAAGAATGTTTTTACAAATCCCCCTTGTTGTTAAATAAGGAATACTCCCTTGCATGCTTAGGGGACCACCTGGAGACTATGGAGCAGCCCTGGTATTGCTCAGGACTGCTCCCCCATGTGGAGGAGTAGGAGCAGCTCTACGTTGTGTTTGTGTAGACCTCACAGGCCAGGGTCATCTCCTCTAGGCTGCATCTGCCGACCTCCATTCACTCAGGCTATGTCTAGTCTTCAGTATGGCCATCAAGGACCAAAAGCCTGTTTTACTGCCTAGACCATCATGTTGACTGCGGCTGTTGCGTATACATGTACTTTATTATAACGACAGTCTTGTACTTTCTAGCCTGGCTGTGTTTGTGCTCTAGTGAGACAAGTGGGAAGTGCTTTGTAAATCGTAGCAGGTGTACATGAGTATCATAACAGATGGGAGTCTGATAAGATATTATCTTTATGGCTATAGGAGAACGTGACAGAATTCAGCCAGTTTAATGCTGTAAGTGTTGTTGTGCAGAGAACCAGATACAGGTACCATAAAGACATGTTTAGATTCACACAGGACATAAATAGGAATCGATATCACCATTGCCTCTGATCATCAGATATTCTCACAAAATCTTTGTAAATCTATCTATTAATGTAATGATAATGAAGCCTACAAGGACTTGTAAGAGTGAAGCCAACTATGAGTAATAAATAAGAGTGTTTTGTTCTGACTTGGGTTGTTTGTTCTAACGCTTTTTTTTTATTATTATGACATATTGCATTGGGAACCGGGCATGTTAATGGTTATTCCCAGCGGAGATGGTTAGAGCTGGTATGTGTACTAGCCCTAGACGCATCTCTAGTCAGCCAGTGTATTTCCTACCCGTCCATTTCACGCTGCGCCGCCTATGCATATCGATAACAGCGTTTGAATGACTATCCCAGTATAATAAGAACAGAACAAAGGGAAAATAGAATGCTATAGAAAGATGATTCTCATTACCCGAGCAGAACAGCTTTGATAAGAATAACTAAATCAGAACAATATCAAAAGGCATGGTATTCGAGTCGTGGAAAAGGGAAAGACAACATTTCAAAGCTCAGAAATACATTGTCTATGCAAATCTAAATATTTTGCTGTCACAGTTTCATAGATCAGTATAATGTTGTCAGTGCCAGTCACCTTACCCTAGAAAATACCTACAGTAGCCTCCGCATACCTCTTGGTGTCCGAGGACTTTTATTCAGTCATTGGGGATTTATTGACATAAAGCCCCTTCCTTGGCTCTGAAAATTTCACAACCAGGTAATTGACTTTCCTGGATCTTATCAGGTGCAGTTCGATTCGGCATACCTGGAGCTTGCCACTCTTATTTGACGTACGATAAATAGTGAATAAGTCTCATCCAGGCACTGCCTCACTCTCCGGTCCGGCTACATTGAACCAATGCCATGATGGTTGAGACAGTTCCAACCCCTGGGAAATGACTAGGAGTTAACACTAGGATTTAGCTGCAGGGTAGTAAGTATACCTCGGGCCTTCGTGGAGCTCTATTTAAAACTCAAATCAAAGGTAGCAACTGGGTAGGAATATTGCCTACTGGATTCGTCCTAAATTATGCATGGCTAGCCCATAGGCATACATGGAAAGGTGCATTGCAAAGGAATGCAGAGAAAGTAAGACATGATGCAATATGTGTGTGTGTGGGGGGGGGGGCATCAGTGAATTCTACTTTGCTCAAACAACAGCCACCACCCACTCCTCCCACATAAACAACTATAGACTGGCGGCAGGCCTTGTCGCTGCCCCTGGTAGGGATGGGGTAGACTGGAATCCATCCACAACAAGGGCTATAAAATTGTATTACATATATCAGGGACTTGAGCAAGTCCAACACAGCGACAACTATGTTGTATTGCCAATAGTTACTTAACCAATGTGTCATCATTCCCCCGGTGTCATTGCCAGCAATGCCAAGACATGAAAAAAGGCGTTAATCCACAGAGAGTGTAGAGAGTACAATATCAACGGGCTGTCCTGTGGCACTCCAGGTTATATAGAGGGGGTTGGTAGAGATAGCAGCTGAGCATCACAACACAACCCCATACCTCTCCCACGTCGTGAGTAGCTCGGAGCAGCTCTATAGAGGGGAGCAGCCCAGGTGTTTGTGTGACCCACAGCCAACAGTAGGCAGCAGAAGGTGGCAGTGCCTAAAGCAGGTGTGTATGTTTGTTTACCTCAGGTACATGCCAGAATGTGCCCGCAGGTCGGGTGCTTGGACAGCGTTAGTGTGTTATGTTCCTACCCCCTACTAACCCATTGTAAACACGACAGCCCGGTGTTAATAGTGAGTGGGGCGACATGTCAGAGGTAGGGGATTATTTTTTCAAGTTATATTTATATGATCGACCAGGGTTGTCCGTAAATCACTGTTTTCCTTCCAGGTCTACCTACACAATAGAGGCATCTCTGGCTCAGAGTGTTGTCATCTACTAGACTTGCTAAGGATGTTATCTATATCCAATTATCTCTGATCGATAACGATGTTGACAAATCCATGGCAGCCGCCAGCAGGTCATCACCAGCTCGCTTATTATCGGTTACATATCACTTGAATTTTAAGATTATAACAGTGGCCCAATTAATAATTGAAAGAAGACGTGAATTGGGGGTATTCTGATTTTAGAGATAGTCCCAATGGACTGGGAAGAGCCACTTATTACAGCCGTGTCTGTTTATACAGTCTGTTCCCATTGGACACAGCACCCAACCTTGCATCACCATTGCCAACTGGGTGATTAGAGCCATTGATGAAGCGGCGCTGCCAATGTAAATTCAATGTTGAACTGATTTTGATGCCCAGCCTGCTACTCCCCCTATACTAGACGCCCTAAAGATAGACCAGATATCTTGGGTTGGATATACACGATGGCGTCTCTGGGTACATGTATATGGCTTGTGCCTCTTACAACAAGTGGCAAGGCCTATACCCGCCCCTCCCTATAGACACGCGGCAGCACGCGCCTGGCGGCAGGTGTGTTGGCAGTGTAGATTAGTCATGCGGCCCTCTATGTCCCACGCACGCTCCGTCTGACAGCGGCAGATTAAGGGTCAGCCCAAGAGCAGCTCACGGCCTCACAGAGCAGCTCCCGGTGGCGCCCCTTCCGGCCCCCTCTAATGTGTGTCTTCCGGAAACAGCCGTCGGTGAGCAGGTGGGGGGGTTGACCAGCTGACCGCGCTATGAACTGCTCGCCGTCAGCGGCTATACTAAGGTACTGAGCTGCTCATCCGGCCCCTGGTACCACTCGGATGTAACGTGTGTAGAAAGAGCAGCTCCAGGATATTGTCACTTACTTGTTTGAGTAGCTCAAGGCATATCTGTTATGTTAACATTCCTATACACTATCTATAGTAAATATGCTACTTGGCTGTCGCTCACACTGCCTTCCAAATGTTTGCCTAACATGATTAACATTTGCTGAGGGTCATATTGGTAGGCATGCCTGGCCCAGATGACTGAGGAATCGAAGAAAAAATTTGTTCAAATATGTTTTTTGATTTTTTTACTTTGCCTTAGTCAGGTATTTAATTAAAGGCCAGAGGGATACCACAGATCCAGGAATATTAACACAGAAGTATGCTGCTTGTCTAGCCGTCTCATGGTATATATTTTGGATCGTTCTCAACAGATAACAGGGACTTGCCCTTTGGTACTAGACCGTTGTTCACCAGACAGGAAATAAGAAGGACGGGAAGTAGACCCACCTACACCTGTTAAAAGGGGAGGGGGGAGGGGGGCAGCCAGGCATACCCTATGAGTTAAATAAGCTAATGAGTATTTAGTAACCTAGATATGTCTTTTGTGCAGAGTGAAAATGGAAAAAAAGAAAGGATGATCTGGATGAGCTTCCCATTGACTTGTTCTCACCCGACCGGAAGTATGCTCAGCTAGGTCTGGCTGGCGGTGCAACACCTAGATGGATTGCACATACCATCTGCCCGTCAGTTAGCATCACCCCATCCCTCCATAACGCCACCATATGAACAACATTGGATGTAAAAAAGGGAATACCACTTCAGTACTATAATCTAGCCCTTATGCCTACTACCTCCCGGGGTTCAGAAACACCTCCATCGTCATGATGGCTCCCAATGAATGAAGTACAGCATAGCTGTCACAGGTGGATAAGCTCTGAGATACCAGTCTGCTCCGCATGCCAAGAAATCAGTAAACATGAGTAAAAAGTAGGGGAAGGGGTCATGGCGTACGTTAAACTACTCTACACACCACGTATTGCTTCTCTGTTTGCATATAAGAAATCGGACTAGATGGTGAGGAAAAAGATAAGAGAGCGTATTTCAGCCGCTATCTTGTTCCATCAATGGCATTCAGGGGCTACCCAGTGAGCAAGGAATTAGAACTAAAACACGTTTATTCAGGCTTGGAAGGTTTGCATACGTTTGCTTTAATAATCAAACTAACAGGAACATTTTTACTCAAAAATACGTTGACACACTAAAAGAAACGACATCATAGAATTGTTTCGACCCCTACATGAACAATTTACAGCAAAATCCAAGAAACAGTTGAGCACGTCTACAGTCAGTGAAATCCCAACAAAGCACTTGATCAGCAGCTCTCTCCCAAAATCAGGGCCAAAACTAGTTTTTTTTTAAAGAAGCAAAAACACACTTTAGGACACTTTAGATTGCCAACAAAAATGTTTTTAAAACACCATTGAAGAATTGACTATATCAATTCTATCATGACCTATCTACATAAATAGCTTGTGCACATTAATCAGTAATGATCATGTTCTATCATGATATTGGTTCAGCTTAAAGTGGCATAAGGCAAAAAAAAAAGAAGTTTGTTTCAGGTAACATGGGAAGAAAATGTAGGGTCGGTAGGTCGGATTTTTTTTTTTTTAACTTTTTTTTTTTAAACATGAAAGTACTAGCCGGCCCCTCCGAAGACCCTAAAATTGAGCCAAAAAGGGTAAAAATATGAAAATTTCTTCAAAATTGCATAAAAAAAACACGTAGGGTTGGCCCTGTTTTGGTAGGGTCGGTCGGGTTACCTGAAACAAACCTCTTTTTTTGGCCTAATCACCGAGTGTATCCCACTCACAATGCTATTACTGTTCTAGTCTACTATGTGGATCAGTGCCAGTGTTGAGAATGCCGCTTTAAAGATGGCATATCAGCTGGGTGACTTTTAACTAATGCTATATCACTATTGTATATCATGTTCTATACATATTCCCCAACTTATAAGGTGTGTGGCAGAATATATACATATGAAATTAGCACAAGCAGTGCCATAATCTTTACTGTAGGTCGACACTAAAACTCCCTATGTGTTTATAGTGCATGGCTCACATAGGGAGGACACTGAGTCAGTGAGGTGAATAAGCAACATTGTTTTCTATCTCAAATCATACATTTATAGACAAATATATTTAACATTGAGTATTGCATATCAGCTAAAATAAAAACAAAACCCTTGACATTAAAAGTATATCCATTTTGAAGAAAAGGTCTATTAGCTCATATACCATCTTTAAAGAGATCACGAATGTTCATGATCGTATGATGATCCCCTAGATAACTGAAGAATCTATGTGGGAGAATGTTCAGGATCGTATGATGACCCCCTAGATAACTGAAAAATCTATGTGGGAGAAACCTCTATTAATTGACCCAGGGAACCCTGGGTCTAAGGGAGACGGTTTTGACGGAAATGAGTAGATTTGCAGTCAAACTTTGATGCAACTGTATACATTTCCAGTTGCATATAATGAATAAAGAATAGCACTGCAACTAGCTTACAACCTATGTCTGTCTTCCCCTTCATCCAAAGATTTGGAGAAAAAAAATCTTTCCTAGTAAAATAGATGGGAGAAAATTTGTCAATTTGACATCAAAATAAGCCTCTCTGTGAACTAATGCTAAAGAATTGCAGAGTGACCTTGAATCCACCCTTTAAAAGAGTCACGTTCACACAGACACCCATAGAGCTCAGTGCTGAAGGGAAGATGAGACTGTTTTATGAGACGCTTTTGGTGCAATTGTCACTCTATTAAAAGAAGGTCAGTGGGAACCAGGTGATCTGTAAAGGCCAAATGACCTGTACATTGTTGGGGGGCTTGGGGGGTTGGGACTGTGTTGGGAATCATGGGTTATTAGAGCCCTGGGTCACATGTGATGTTAATCACACAATCAATCTTTATTTGTGTCGCGGAACTTGTAATTCCTGCAATCTAAAGTCTAATCTATTGACACAGCGTTACTAACCCTAGGTCATATTCGTTAGATTGGAGGGATTTTAGGACACTTTTCTGCCATTTTGAAACAGTAGGGATGCATAGTACGGAAGCCGAGGAGGGCCACAACTATATGAAATAAGAAAAATAAAAAGATGTGTTTATCAATTTTATAAGCGATTTTTTTTGCTGTCAACATTGATTTCTCAGCTGTCAAACTGTCAAGTTGGAAAAAAAGTTGCTGTCAACTTTGATTTTTCAGCTGTCAAACTGTCAAGTTGGAAAAATAAGTTGCTGTCAACATTGATTTCTCAGCTGTCAAACTGTCAAGTTGGAAAAAAAGTTGCTGTCAACATTGATTTTTCACCTGTCACACTGTCAAGTTGAAAAAGAATTGCTGTCAATATGGATTTTTCACCTGTCAAACTGTCAACTTATGCAAACCACTTTGTGGCAGGTAATATCTAGCGTTTGTGCTCAATACAGAGTGCCTCCCTCCCTCCCTCCTTCCTGCCCTCCCTCCCTCCCTCCTTCCCTCCCTCCCTCCCTCCTTCCCTCCCTCCTTCCCTCCATCCATCCCTCCCTCCTGCCCTCCTTCCCTCCCTCCTTCCCTCCCTCCCGCCTTCCCTCCCTCCCTCCCTCTCTCCCTCCCCCCTCCCTCCCTCATTCCTGCCTTCCCTCCCTCCCTCTTTCCCTCCATCCATCCCTCCCTCCTGCCCTCCTTCCCTCCCGCCTTCCATCCCTCCCTCCCTCCCTCTCTCCCTCCCCCCTCTCTCACTCCCTCCCTCCTTCCTGCCCTCCCTCCTTCCCTCCCTCCCTCCCTCCCTCCCTCCTTCCCTCCCTCCCTCCTTCCTGCCCTCCCTCCCTCCGTCTTTCCTTCCCTCTCTCCCTCCCTCCCTCCCTCCCTCCCTCCCCCTGACTATACCTTCTTCCCCCTCTTACATCCCAGGCCTAAAGGATACCTGTCAGAAGCTTCAATAAAAATAGTTGACAGACGGACAGCGTTTTTCCCCCTTTGACAGCAAGCTCAATTACAGAAGTTGACAGACTGACAGCACATTTTTCACTGTTGACAGCAATAGAAACATGCATATAGTATTTCCTGAAAGGTATTGTACATGGGCCTATATGCAAAAGTACTAAGAGAGATAGTGCATGTATTTGGCCCTCGTCGGCTTCCATAGTACGGTGGTTTTTGTTTTACAAGAAAGTACATAATATAATCTGGGAGTCCGGTAAATGAGACTCTGAGAAGTCCAATTTGTTAGAAGTGAATGGAAGTATCTAAACATTTTATAACATTTCCCTCCCATTGGGATCAATGCTAAAGCATCAGCTTGGCCATGGCTGAATCTATAGGTCGTCACGCGTTTTTGGTAAGACGCTTCTGCCAAGCTGCAGCTTGAAATAGAATTAAAGAATCAGATGACGCTATGTTGATGCTAAAAGATGATTTTAGTTTTTCGACTAGATTTCAGTTTTGGTTGTTTTGAGGACTTTGTGAAAAAAGGGTATATGGCGAATCAATCTCATTGTAAGAGCAGAGGACAGCAATGACATAATTCTTATGGCCCTGGACGGTCCTCGGACTGTCACAACTACCGCAATGAAGAAATCCAATCAGATAGGTCTCTTATATAGCATTCCCCCTCTTCGTCTTGATAACAGAATTGTTAAATGGCAGGGGTAGGCTTGGTTACTGGGCTTAGTAGCTCAGTTTGGTTGTACAAGAGTTTAGAAATCTAGAAGAGTCCAGTGACTAAAAAAAATTAAAAAATTAAAAACATAGTTCTTACAAGGCAAAGGAGAAGATTCTGATGTTATAAATAAACAGTCAATAAATTCCAATTCATATAAACTAGAATAATTGGTTCTAGCAGTTTTTGGTAAAGTTAGATAGTGAGTGTCTTGTTTCTGGGTGTACGTCTAAACCAGCACACCCTAACCCTACCCCTTTGCACCTAACCCTAATGATTTAGTACCTCGCAAGTTTTTGTGGCAACTGCAGGCATTCAGGGAACCAAGGGTCGACTGCATATATATATAACCCTCTGTCCTTGGCCCAGTCCACTCGGAGTACTCAGACCCATTCCCATTGACCTTTTCTACTCATGGTGAACATGGGTGCTGGCAGGTATACTATATTTTGTACTACCTGGACGTCTTAATCTATGCGTGGGTGCTAGATTTGGGTAGGGTCATGGCATGGACTAGCTGGGAGTTGCCTTGACCTATAGGCCCACTGATATAGGCTCTGATCGTCTTACTTCTTGTCCCCGGTACCCACATAGTTATATGCGTCCCATATTGAGAGGTGTGGGCGGTGGCCACCCCAAAAAGGAATGCCGGGTATATTCCTTTTGATAACGAAATGAGCAAACATTTTACTTTGCTTCCGAAATAGTTTTAAGATGACAATGCGAACATTGATTTACGGTGATATCCAACGATTCCTAATTTAACCAAGAATTTGCCCCCCACCCCCCACCCAAAAAAAAAAGAAGACAGAAACGTTAAGATATCACTACGAGGGATTTTTAAAGTCCTTTCAATATTAAGTGAAATTGTCAGAAAATAAAGAGAGAGAAGACAACTTCAAAAAAGCTTCTACATTATGAAAGGATTCAAGTTTTTCCCTGAAATCAAGTTTCTTTTCAATCACATAAAATATAAGATACATTTGATATTTACTCAATATAAACTCAATCAAACTTATTTTGTGTGTGTAATCCTTTGATAAGACAACAAAATCATCACCGATTCCTCCCCTCCCCAGTGGTCCTACACATACACAGACAGGCTACACTACACTGATCTCAGTGTCAAGTTTTTCTCAGCCAATCTCAAGTTAACTTGAGAATGTGTGAAGCCCTATCTCTCCTCTATAGTCCTATGTATTTACACCTTTCACATAAGGCTTAGTCACTGAAATTAAGGTACTATGCATGGAGAGTGTATGGACAGACATGGACATGACAAATGCTTCTCCTTAGCAGGAGATGGTGTCCAGGACAATATAGACATGACAAATCCTGCTGCACAGCACAAGATATGTGTCTATAGATGTATAAACATTCATAGCGTTCTATAATGTAGTTATGCGGTACGTTATATCTTCAAGTCTTTTTGACAAAGTCCACTTTCATCCCTGTATATAATAGAGACAAATTATATTCAAGGCATTTGTACGAGAGGCTAAACTATTATAGCATACGAACTCTTAGATCTAATGTCCCAAACGGCAGCAGACGCTCCTATCTCTGCCCAGTGTGTTTTACTATCGCTATCAGTCAAGGAAGGGACCACACGTGCCATCTGGTGTTGAATGAGGGAATTAGTGAGGTGCCACTCTTGTAGTGTCAGGGCTAGTTATGTTTTGGCCGTGTGTCCCTGATGAGAGGTGGACCAGGTAGACAACCATGTTCACCTGGGCGGAAGATGAAGTGAGTCTGTCATGATGGCAGACAGCGATGATGAGCACCTGTGTGAGAGCACCCCACTGCTCTACATACACCCAATAGTCCAAGGTCGCGAGCAGCTCACGTGCCTTATCTGCACGGTTACTGTGTCTACACCATGGTGCAATGTATATGGAGATTATATATATATATAGTACAGGGTGCAATGAATAACCATACTTAGTGACGCTAGATCTAATCAGAGAGTAGTGCGTGCACGTATCATTTGCTCTTTGATATCTCTTTTCTACTCAGTGACAATAGAAATATGGAGCGCAAAAAGGGGGAAAAAGAACATGCATATTGTATCTATAGTATAGCTGATACGCCTAGATCAGTATGATCCTCCCAGGGCTAACTTCAAAATAAAACAATGTAAAGGAGGTGGGGGGGGGGGGGTATAGATATGGAAGATGTGCTGAGACGAAAGATAAACCGAAGAGGTCTGGCTTGTAATCGAACAATAGCAATATCCTACCCAATATGACATCTGGAAAATATCTTAAGTAGTCCTCAACGTTATGTAAAGGCAAATAGGAATTCTTAATAATGTTTACACGTTCTACTTACTCACCTTTGAAGATGGCATTTCTGGTATGGTCATAATGTCAGAAGTACTCAGAGTAAGGGTTGTATTTAGCCTCAGTGACAGAGACAAAGTGAGCAGCTCTGATTGACTCACCTCAGATGTCCGGGTGGCCTTTACGTGGCCTCGGCATGGGGACTTACATAGATACTAGGGTTTACACATGTGTAGGAGTAGGGTTAGTGTGGAGGTAGTAAAGGTGAGCTACTCACTGTCACTACACTATGACCAGATGTCCCTGTCTCACTAGCAAGGTGTGGACTAGAGTTACTCCGACGACAGCCAGACCATGCTCCTGTCGTTAAGCTGTTTGTCGTAGCAGTCTCAGCTAATTTATCGCCTTGGCTAACAGGTGTACCTGGGTCACCAACACATCGTACTACATTGGTACAAACAAATGTGACTGTCTAGTCGGATAATCGCCCCTGATGTATTGAGCAGTTGCCTACTAATTGACCCAGGGCCATGCCAGGTCATCGTTTTTGCAATTCTCGTTTTCTTTTGACGCTCATAGTCCAACTTTGAGTGCTCTGACTATAAACCAATGCACTAACTGATGATACCACTGGAAAGATGGTAGCTGATATCGTTATCCCTTCAAAATGTGACTCCCTATGAAAGAATAGGATGAAAATGTGATGTTTCACCCACAAATGTCACCTTCACATGTCACAAACACATTTATACCACCATTAACATTTTCTCAACTAGATCACTACCACATCAAGTGCCCTGGTCATTTCTCTGGGCTATTCGCTATTTCTGATGGAAATCATGGAAATCACATGATAGATTGACTTCTACATGCAATTCTTAAATCGTTCGGGGTTAAAATGGTCTCCAGGCAAAGGGAAATGGTTTTGCTGTAGTCCACCTATAAATTGATTGCGTCCTCCTGACAAGACGTCAGGTTGGAAAGTTGGCACACTGAAGGAACTGGGCAGCCTGGTAGAAAAATCGAATACCAGTTACTATAAATCCTCTTATAAAGTAAGTTAGAGTTGATGAAAGTTGTATATGCGTGCTAAAGGTTGTGCTGATAGTGTTAATGCCCGTGTTAATGGTGTACTGATGGGGTGGTCCAGGGCTGGTGGTAATGACAGAGGTACTTGAGGTGAGTGCTGTAATGGCTGTACCTCTGAGTGAAGGCAGTGATGATAAAGCTCACCCAGGTGCTGGAGGTAGTCATGATAAGTGTCATCAGGGAGTGTTGGCTCAACAGATGGGCTTCTGGTCATACCTACCTGTGGTCGAGGGGAGGCCTCTACTGATTGGAAAACTGAGAACTGTGCTGATATGGATAGGCAGGTCAAATGATGCATGGGGTTACCATGTACTTCCTTCTTCAAATGTCGTATTAAAGTTAGGGTGAAATGGGCAGTGATTTGACTGAGTTCATGTGGATTGTCGTTTTACTTGGTCCATTTAATTGTTACAATATGGCGCGTTAAATAATACTGTTGGGTCGGTCGGGGACTATTCATAGACCTAGGTGAGCCACCATTAAGAGATAAAGGGGCTGGGGATGAGGGCTGTAAGTAGAGGTTCAGCTGTTGGGGCCGTGACATCAACCCCTAAAGGTCTGAAACACCTGTATGTAGGGGCGGCTCCAGGTAGGGTAACCTACCTCCGAGTAAACTGAACATTTCATAAAACGTTGCAGAACGTTTCTTTATGGCTCCTTATTATGGCCATATGTTGAACAACGTTAAAAACGGTATTTTGACATAAAATAACGTGTTTTCGTTAGCTGGGCTGTTTGACAGAGCTATTTCCCTCCGACTGCTTCCTACAGAGACAGCATTAGTCTAAAGTGCGTGGCAACGCATACTTATACACCTGAAAATAGCCTGCTCACAGGTAGCTAGCCAGTGCTACCGACCCTACTCATAAAATCTCAGTCACAAATTATTGTCCTATGTGACATGCAAAATTTATAGATCTCGGGGCGAAGAGTGAGAGGCGAATACATCACAGAAAAAAGAAAGGGGTAGTAAATGTCAAGGTGCACCCAGTACAAAGGTGGAGAGGTGGTGAGCGGCTGGCCGTGTGTGTATTCTGGTGCTGGGGGAGCGACCAGTTTAAAATACAGACCAGGTGATTTTGAGTAGGTCAGTAGGATGGGTCAGGACACCATACTGAGAGCTGCTCCAGAGCTGCTCCATGAGTGATGTGGCCAGAGCTTTAGGTCATGCGGGCCGGTATCAGCTGTTTACCTCCCAGCCGAGCACCAACATTACACACACGGCTGATGACACAGCCAAGTAGTGGTCTACTCCGGTATGTAAGGGGTCTACAAGGAGGCCCTTTTTTCACAGTCGACTTTCATCCTTGTCACTGCTGTGGCAAAAATATAAAAAAAACATCAATTGTTTGCACTCAGTGTTATGTGTTCTATATTTAACAGAAACAGCAGCGACTATGAAGGCAGAAGAGGGCCACATGATGATGGAGGCCTTAGATGGCTTCCTCATCTTCGTCGGCAAGAATGGCCGGATCGGCTTCGTATCCGAGCAGGTCGAGAAACATGTGGGAGTCTCCGCGGTCAGTTAATTTCCCTTGAATAAAATGACTAAACACTGAAATACATGTCATTTTTCAAAATAAATTCAGAAATTATTCCGAGTAAGATGTTCACTTTACAAAAAAATGAGGAGCAATTTTGATGAAAATGAAATAATGGCACCTTTGACAAATATGATGTTGTTACATACAGATGGAGCTGATGACGATGAGTGTCCTGGACATGATTCACTGTGAGGACCAGACAGAGTTCTTGCAGCAGTTCCAGGAGGACGATCCCCCAAGGACGACCAACCAACGCAGTATCACGTCCCTCATGGACCTCTCAGGTCAGCGCACAACTTTAACTATTAAACTGCTTCAATGTATTTAAAAAGTATACCCTCATCGCGTTGATGCATTGTTAAAACGTTGGGTAATGATGTGCATTAAGAGAAGAGGCTTACACTTAGAAAGTAAGTTGGAGCTGGCTTCTCCCACACAAGTATAATACACCTCTTTACTACTTTCAGAAATGATCCACAGTTCACATGGATGTTAGGTTCTACGTGTTTTCTTGAACTTTAATACTCCAGTACTGTTCATTATATCCATGTATATGTGTATGATCTTTCAGACTCTGACGATAATGTGGGAACGCAGGGTGCTCAGCGGGAGCGGGTGTTCTACGTCCGGATAAAGTGCCACTTAGCCAAGTCGGGCAGCAGAACCAAGCAACACGGCCACATAGTAAGTACCAATCGCTTGCAGACGGGCTTAGATAACAGTAATGTATGGCAGCCAGAGACAGCAATATAAACTCATTAAACCATGCATTTCAGCACAGCACTTCTGTAATTCCACGATTTTAGTGTTCAATGTGATAGGCATCCTCATTGATTTTTTCGCATTGTTTTCGAACCAAGGGAAGCCATTATAAGAAAACAATTTAATTCAATTAAACTTCTTTCTCACAATTTCTGCTGAAAATAATGATTTAAAAATGCAGTATGTCGGTTTAAAAAGGCCACACCTGACTGAATGCCTGTGTTTGCAGTTGACGCAGTGGAGTGGCCGGCTGCAGTGCCGCGTTCCGCCACACGGTGGAGACAGTGTGCCGGTAGGCTTGGTGGCCGTGGTGCGGCCTGTGCACTCAGAACCCCTGGTGGAGATCCGCCTGGACGGAAACATGTTTGTCAGCAGGCACGACCTCGGTCTCCGCTTCACCTTCTGTGACCCCAGGTACCACCTCTACTGCCGCTAGGGGAGCCACTATCAACATGGGGAAGGGGCCCAGGGGCTGGCCATGAATATCAATTTTTGGTGGATGACAGGTTGAAACGTGGGGTAGCGTGGGATGCCTTTTCAAGTTTTGGGATGTGGATATTTTATTTATTAATTCAAGGGCAAAGTAGGTGCCTATTCAAAACTATCATAAATGCGTATTCTGAAGTAAAGCATTTGTCGTATGCCCCCCTCCCCCAATGAGAGAATGATTTAGAGATGTGTGATTTTCCATAATTCTTTCATGTAGTTGATTTTGTTAATGGAATTTCATGTTAAAAGTTGGTTTCTTAGAATAGGAAAAATCATTGGACTTTTGTCGATCAGGCAATGATATCACTGAGGTTGGTTTCGATGACAAAATAGCGGTTGGAGCTATGGAAGTGTATACATGTATATTAGGAGGCGCGTGAGTGTGTGTGTGTGTGCGTTGGGGGGGGGGGGGTAGCATGAGGATAACACACACAGGCATAATTCATGAGTGGGAGGTAACACGTAATGGTACAAAGGTCGAACAGACACATTCAATACCCCACCTGTTTAACCAAGACACTATGGGCACTGCCTCCCCCAGCAGGAAGCAATCACTGCCTGCTTGGTTTATGTTACCATTATGATAACGATGGCACCCATTCCCACTTCTTAGGAACTTGAGTCAGTATATCACACGATGCATTGGTTTAGCACTCAGCTATGAGTATATGCAGGGTACTTTTATTAATGATGTGCCATGGTAATATTGTATCAATATCAATAAATGTGCCGTTGTAATATTAGGTAAAATTTGAAACATTGTCTTCTAGGATCCTGAACCTGATTGGGTATGATCCAGACGAGCTGATGGGAAAGTCCACCTACCAGTTTAACTACCCAACAGACGCACTCAAAATACAGAACTGTCACACCCACCGTGAGTATCTATTCCTAACAGTTATGCTTGATAGTTGAGTTTCAAAACTTTCAGATGTGAAGGAAAAATGATGAAAGTGGAAAGTTTGCTTCTATGAAACTGGGGAATGATACATAAAATAAATCTCCAGATACGATTATCTCTTCAGTAAGTCCTACAGAGTCTTGTTGGAGTATTCATACCTCGCTGTAACTGGGCGGTGCGTGTAAAAACACATGAGGAAACCCAAGTTATTTAGTGCTACCACCCGAAGCTGACGCCCCCTGGTATGGACTGGACGTACTACTGACCCAGAGAGCTGACTGTGAAGTGGCGCCCCCCTGTGGACAATTAGTGTGATGTTCCCCTGTGCCGTCCCCTTGCCCATCTTCATCACTCACTCCCTCACCCCAGGCACAAAATGAGTTAGCCGCCCCTGCTCCACCACCTCCCCGCCCACAACCACCCACTCTGAACTTTAACTGCTAGACCTCGACACCCGCAGGGCCACAAGGGCACCACGGAGGGAGATGTTAGAGCACTGAGTGGACGGGAGGCGCATACAACATGGTATTTAATAGCCGCTGCTCGTGCTGCCTCAAAAGTTGTGACTCATTGAACGCCAGATTTGATGTTGTAATATTCTTACACTTGCATGTCTCACTTAAGTTAAGCCCAGTAGCCTACTCTCTGATGACCCGTTTTAGTGAATTGATAGGAGGGTGGGTGTATAGAGTGAATCACATATACTACATGTAGTATTATATACACCCCCCCCCCCCGTTCTTCAACAGCTCAATATTACTGATGTCTCGGTTATCAGCAAATGTTAGATGTGTTAAGACCTCTTTATCGATGCTTAGTTGGATTCAATGGTGTGAAGAGTAAATAGCCTTGAAGACTTGCAAGTCATACATCCCTGAGTACTTAAAATGTAGGCCATAGATGAAAAGATCATAGGCCACAGGGTAACAGAGATGAAAGAACAAAGAGCAGGTCAATAGTGTGTGTCAATTGTAGATGAGATAAGGAAAGGTATCAAAGGTAACAGCTCAAAGATCTAACGACACCAGACACACTTTTCAACGGGATGCAATCGATATTAAAAAGAATAATATCATATGAGCATTGATGAAAGTACGTATAGTTAATTATTGCAAAGCATTACTTGCATGCCCAGGTTAGAAATTATCATAACTTATAATGGACATCATGAACTGCCCTATGTACAACCACATCTACTATAAAAGGGAAGAGTAAGTGTGAATCGGTCATGGAATTTTCCCCTTTGCCAATCACATAGGAGCAGTGTTGGGGGGTATAGATGGGGGGGGGGGGGGGGTCCCGATGTCGCATGTCGATATTAAAAATGGCCATGTCGCATGTCGGTGTCACTTAATAATGCCCATGTCTCATGTCGATTTTAAGAATTGCTCATGTCCTCTGCCACTAACTTTTCCAGTCTCATGTCGCATGTCACTAGGCCTCATATTGCATGTCTATTTTAAGAAAAGGCCATGTCGCCGTGTCAAATTTAGGGGTCTACCCCCATAGTGTTCTCCCGCCGAAGAGATAACGATAGGAGGGTTGGCTTATCAGGCTGGTGGTAGTGATAACAAGTGGTGGCCAATAATGCCGATTCTACACCCGCTCTACACCACCTCAGGCAGAGTATCAGGTGTGAGTGGTGTGTAGACCTTTCACCTGCTGTAGGGAGCTACCTCCAGGGCCTGGTGTCATAACCTTATATACTGCCACCGCTCCAGGGCTTACACCTGAGGGAGGGGAACTCCCCCTGGTCTGCTTGCAGGTTACTCCAGGTAGGTGCTTAGGGACTTGGCATCAACACCACCTGGAGGAAGGTGGATACTGATGTTCACAAATAGTTTCATAACCTTCGGAATTTAGGTTTGGAATAATTTGGAATGTAGATATTATTTTCACATGGTGAAAACTGACAAAATGGATTGAGATGCTACGAGTAAAAAAATAGTAGACAAATAGGCTGGCTATAAATATGCATGCAGTGAAAGACTATATCCCAGCTCATATACCATCTTTGGATATAAATTGTCTTGTATATCTAGACTTTTATAAACTTAATAATTTCATGAGAGGACAGATGGTTCTTTAGTATGGGACTCGTCGGATTCGAAGAAACCGATTGACTGTTATCCATGGTGTTGGGAATATGCGTTCCTACTGCGTAATCAGTACTAGTATTTAAACTGGAGCAAGACCATAGACTTATCCCCGGTAGCTACTAAGTATGAACTGTTAATGTTTGCATTTGGAAAACGTACATGAAGAAAGAATTGGTTAAGGAAAGGTTTTGTATAAACTCTGCAGTTCTGAACATACTCTACATGTATTACTACCCAGGTAGTAATTTATCTCGTTGTGGTTCATTTATTTAATTTTCATAAATTTCGAAAATATCAGAATGTAACAGTTGTTCCCCATCATGATAGATTGCTGTAAAGTTATCAAAGATGTAGTGATAGATACAGATAACACTATCTTGGTCTGTAACCAGAACAGAAGAGGGTCACAGTCCAATCCCAAACTGATAAGTGATAGCACAAATAATCACCTTATCTTAGATGTAGCCATTGTACGAATCCATGTCAATTTCAAATCTTGAAATTGTTTTCCGGCTGAGGATAATATTATGATTATCGATGCTTATCAGACCAATCTCAAAGTACAGACCTTGTATTTACAACTTGAAGATAGCTACCTTTATCTGCGATGTAAATAGATAGGAGAATGTCAGGTGGGGATGGCCGGACCCTGGTGTAATAAACTGGTTAGACACCTAGTGAGGGGTCATTAGAACAGGTCCCTGGGGGAGGGGGGGGCAGGGTGGCAGGTATCTTATCTCATCCTACACTTTGTACAGGGATGAAGAATGGGGACCTATCTGTCCTTATCTCTCGCCAAATGCCACCAACCAACACCAACGCTGTAATGGTAGTAATGACTGCTTCTCTACACGCCATAGTGACTTAACACAAACCTGCTGCAGATAGCCATACATCTGTAGAGTGTGTGCCATAGAGAGGGCGGGGGGACTTCAGACAGTATGCCTAACAAAAACGGTGCGAGTGAGCAATGAACTTTGCCATGAGTAAAATCCATAAGAGTGGAAAATAAACCTTGGAAGGAAAGTACCTTTTGATGAGAATACCAGATACCAAATGCATAGATTTTGAATAATCACGGACAAAATCATACTTTGATTGCTTCTAAAAAAAAAGCTTGGGTACCGGTAACACAACGGGACAATTGCCATTTGTGAATTTAATCCCCAGCCATCCCACTCCAACTTGAGCTAGGTCGCCCTGGAGAGGCTCTTAACGTCCACGTATCCTCCACTGGTTTGTGGAATGATAAGTTTAGAGCTCCCATCCACTGGAGTAGAGCATACCCGGAATGTATACAAGTACATGTAGTATGAGTGGTCACAGTGGTCTGATATCCATATACATCTATCTGTCAAACATGCACAGTCTCGTCCAGCGATAAATTTATGACGGGGAAAGTGTGTGTATCGCGTGGGTTAGCCTGAATATACATGGGAATAATAAGCTACTGTTAGACATAGAAGTATAATGAAAGAAGCAACCCCAGAATAAATCATATACACGTGAGTGCAAATGGGAAGAGGATGTGTGGCACTACTGTTTAAGTAACAAACACAAATACACACCAATCATTCCAAATGCACATTAACATTAATTGAAAGATATAAATTTATGTGAGCACAGGTCAACCTGTGTTCCTGGATATAATTCTGTTACACTCTGCCAACCCCCTCCCCCCTCCACCCCATTCACCTGTGAACCACCTCTCCCTCCCAGGCTCTCCCTGTCCCCACCTCCTTTCTCCCCTCCCGCCACAATCCGCCTTAATCCCGTGCTTTACTGCCTACCACCTACTCGACCTCTTTGTGACTGGCATTACGTTTAAACAATCGGCATCGGCTCGACCCCTTAAAGCTTAACACGTGTAACACGGGGGTCTATGAGACCATTAGCCACACCTAAATTGGTGCTACCTAAGGGAAATGCAGTGTTAAGAGTTTAATTAGGAACACCGATGTGACGGTGACTGAGAGAGGTACTTAATTACTGTGCTAAACCAGTACGGTTTATAAAGGTACCGGTAGTTTATACTGTAATGTGTAAGTAGCCTGCACAATACTAGTAGTCGTGATCATATACTTTATAGGTGAGAGGTATAAACTTGTATTTGTATGTGTTTATCTATCTTATCATCTAAGTGCTTATACATGCACAATATATCCTTGGCCGGTTTGTCCTATTAGCCATACCACAGCGGTATTTTCACAGTAACTGAATAAAAAAGTGAAAGCACTACTAGTACAGTAAAATCTCGTTATAAGGAGCACCTTTTGGCAGGGCAAATTTGCTCCTTATAAACAACCTTCCTTATAACCGATTTTGGTCATAGCTCTTTGCCTACACCCTTTCCATACCCACAGGGGACGGTGGGGGGGGGGGGGTTGCTAAAGTCGCCCTAACACCTAGACTTGCCCTCCTACTCCTTGAAGATGCACTGGCGACGAAGGGAAGCTGTTAAACACACCCTAGCACATAAGCTAGTCCTCCCGAGATGCACAGGGAATAGGGGGCGGGGGCTGTTAAACTCACTCTTAAATCTTGGCTAGCTAGTCCACTCACCCTCATAGGGGAGTGATCTCCACTATGATTGATGTTCATCAAAGAGAAGTTCTCTACCCTTCCAGACCCACAGTGGACGGGGGGGGGGGGTGCTGAAGTTACCCTAACAACACCACCCTTTCCAGACCCACAGTGGACGGGGGAAGGTGCCAAAGTCGCCCTTACAGCTAGACTCGTCCTCCTACTCCTTGAAGATGCACTGGAGATGAGGGGAAGCTATTAAACTCAACCTAGCACATCATATTCCTCCGAGATGCACAGGGAATAGTGGGGGGGGGGGCTGTTAAACACACTCTAAAATCTGGGCTAGCTAGTCCACTCACCCTCATAGGGGATGCAGGCTATGTGAATTTTTACCTTATTTCAATAAAGAATAAATCATTATCTTGAAAAAATCTCCTCCTTATAAACGATTTTTGGCTAGAAATGCTCGTTATAATGAGGTTTTATTACTATAGGAATGTATAGAAAAAATCCTGGCAAAGCAAATCTGCTCCTTATAACAGTCTGCTCCTTATAACCGTCCTCGTTATAACGAGATTTCACTGTATGTGTTAAGTCCAATGCGTGTATCCGGATGTAGTGTCGGAGTCCTCGTCCTTGCACACCAATACGTGTACCCGATTAGTTTCATCACTTGTAATCAAAATTAATATGCAATACAAGTCATCACTATTGCGATCCATGTGAATTAGCGTGGTTAGTAACTACCCTGATGATTATCCCATTTTGTGTGGCCCGTCCTTTGGTGAAAAAGTAGCCGGAACTAGCCCTCATGGACCTAGCATTATGAGGATGAACATGGATGTGAGGGTGAGACATTAGGATGGGGGAGGGGGGGGGGCAGGTACAGAGGTGTACATGTATTACATTGCAGCCAGCCCTCATCCTTGCCCCCATCCATGTCCTAAGTAGATTAACAAGGTTGTCCAGAACTGCGTCTAACCGACATGATCTCTTTTATCACCTGACAACTGATACTAATGGCTACTACATGTATAGGCCAATTAACAGTTACCCATGCTTCTAATTTGCTCATAGTACCTGATTTTTGTCACATATTGACACATTGCATAGCTCGGCATAACTTAACACGCAGTTGCAAATGTATGACAAAGTTACTTAGTATATTCACTTTGTAAATAATTGCAGTCTATCAAAAGAGTAAATTCCACCGTAGGCGATTTCCCTTCCCTAGTGAATCCCGTGCCGTGTCCGGATGGAAAATTGAAGGACCTATCATCGTGAATGATTTCGATTTTTCGTCTAGACCTGGCCAGAGGTCAATCAGGGAAGAAACCGGCTACAATGGAATCCACCTTTACTTCAGCCAACTGTAGTAGAAACATGGCAAGACTTGACCTCTTGTCTGCTTAGGTTGTGCCGAAAATAAAATGAAACAAATTATCTTATCAATCATGATAAATGATTAGATTCACAGATTAGAACTGGGCATGACGCCGCCTTCGGCCTTCGAATCTGCACTGGTGCCCGATGGCCATTGACGTTAGTGCCACCGGTAGTATAGATAGACGCCATATACTACCGTTAGTAACATACCATGTGTTTTAGTGTTAACGTGCGTCTTGTCACGTCCACCACGCCCAACGCAGGCCATGCCCTAGGTGCCTTTAGTTCCTGCTTAGTGAGGAGAGCATTTATTGGATAAACATATAGTCTGCCAGTGTTTTTCCACCCATTACATGATGTAAGGCATCGGAATTAAGGCTAGAAGTCTAGCATAGTGGGATTATTCACACGCTTGATTAATCAATATCGTTTATTAACCCTTTAAGGGCAAAATATGGCTTTAATGTACTATACCTTTTGTCGCCATGATGCATGAACGCTACACTGGAGAGTGACTCGCCAGGTCTGCATTCATACACCATGAAGACAAAGGACATAGCAATATGCTGCCTCTAAAGGGTTATCCCAGCCTTTATTTACCCGCTCCCAGGCACGGGGTGGAAAATGGGAACCTCAAGGGTCGGAATAATTGGGGTTTAAAAAAAAGAGACTTCCATCATGCACATATGGTATTAATACGGTTGTTGTTGTTCCCATAACAGCACATGTAAAGTGTGTGTATACATTTTTGTAATGGGCATATAATGGCTAGACAATGATATCGACCCCTGTGAGGCTGTGTCAGAAAACACCCCTGGGGGAACAGCTGTGCTGTGGTCATTCATAGTGGGTTACTCTAGTAGTAATCGTAGTGTGTGAACTAGATCCCTCCATTGAGCGATGAGCCGTAAAATATACACGTCACTGGAGGATCCATATTTACACAGGAGGACCAATCGCCTGATTCGGAACCATCAGTACATTGGCGTATCCAGGGGGGGGGCAAAAAAATAGGAAAAAAGAGGAAGATGAGAAGAGAAAGGAGAAGAGAAGAGGGAAAGAGATAAATAGACTGTGGACCATGATTCATAGAGCCTAACTGAGGGCCTCTGATCCGGATGATCTTGCTGAAGGCGCCGGAAATCTCCCCCCATCACACCTTTGGACTATAGCAACGCGCATGCTTTTTTCCTCTTTTCTTTAGAAAAAAAAGGGGCATACCTGTTACATCCCCCCCTCCCTATATTGCTAAATGACAATTCCCTTAATCCCATCCCACCCGCCCGGATCCACGTATAGCAGCAGGGGGTGTGGCTTACACAACGTGTGTTGAACCAAGGATGTATATCTCTATGGTTGAACATGTCGTGAACATGTCGCACGACATGATAGTACACCCCACTCACATTGATGTACATTCATAACCCCGTTCAACGCCTAATTCCTATGTAGGCCATGGACCTCTGTTACACGTACTACTTAGTATCAATTAAAGCTCCCTGTTAAAGCTGCCTGCACCAGACGCCACTTTCTCTATGAGGGACCACGTGGCGTCCCCATCTGCAAACGTCCACCCCCACCCCCACCCACCCCCGGCTCTCTCCACCCACACGTTGACTACTCCAGGTCGTCACCAAGAGGTGATCACACTCCTGCCTTTATACATGATGGGCCCTGATGGCCACAAACCAACTGGAGCTAAATAAGCACATTTAATAGTCCCCTTACTGAGCAGGAGTCGGATCTCAGACATGTGCACCCACTGTGTGTATTATCCAACAAGTGGTGCTGGCATAGCGGTATTATATAGTGGTATCGTGGTGGGGTGGGCGTGGAGGCATATACCGTAGGTGGTGTGTATGAAGTGTATGTACTGGGTGCAGCCACCTCACATAGGTTGTATAACAGTGTAAGCCGCCTCAGGTAGGATACACCCCAGTCAGCGTCTTGCCCCCAGTACCTGCAGCACTACAATACTCAGGGGGTGGGGTTGACACACCTTATATAACCCGGCCACACCCCAGCAGCCTCAGCAGGCACTGGTCCCTACAGGAGGAGCCTCCTGTGGCCTCCCTACCCACCACCACCGGTGCCAGGTCCCCCTCCTCCTGCTGCTGCTCCCCCAGGGACACCTGCCGGGAGCACGTCGCCAGGTAGGATCAAGGTCCGCCACCACCAGTCACGGTCCGCACCGTCTCCACTAGCACACACCTGGCCGTTACCTGGACCCACTCAGACGTGGTAGTGTACTGGTGGGAGTGTACTGCACCCAGACTGCTGCTACAGCCTGATACCTCTAACTACCCTGGGAGGAGCCTAGATGTGTGACATCTGAGAATAGTGCATGTGGGGTTGGGTTGTGGCACTTCAAGGTATCTGTGACATGTGATTGTGTCACTGGACATTGTGTGGACCTCCTCCTCCTCCCCCCTCACCCTGGTCACCCGTTACCAGGGCTGGTGTAGCCTGCACAGACGTCATCATGTAAGTAGTAGTACTCTGTACCCACTGTATCACACTGACCTCTTTACTGACAGTGGGTCACCATATCTCCCATCTATAAACGTTCAATTACTGACTCCAGATATGGCACTGACCGTAAGTCTTTTCATATGTGAAATTTACAAATTCCAAAGCACAGAGGTTATGTGTTTATTTTACAGTCTATAGACTACGGTATAACTTAGATGAGGTACTTTATAGACCTAATACCACAGGGTCGTTGTACTGTGGACGTTGACTTGGGGTGACCGACAAGTGGCTTTTGTGGCTATCTTTAGACATGGCTATTTGCAGTTCTCAGACCTGGGATTTAAATTTAATACTTCAAAATAGCCCTGTCTAAACTGAGTAGACTCTTCCCCACTTGCTTGCAATCACAGTTAGTAATCTGGATTTTGCTTCTTTGAAACTGAATAATGTTGTCGATTTAATATGTTTATTGGCGACTTGCATCCACCTGGTATAATCATTTTAGCTAGCATTTATATGGACATATACATACCGTATAGGTTTTAATAAGTGGACATACACAGGGTTCTCCGCAGATGGAAAAATGACACCGCGAAAACCTGATTTCCGAGATATTGATGGGTTCAGCAAATATTTCTCATTACTCGCCAGTGTCTAACTTCACCATTAAAACTCAAATATTGCTGATGAAATACAGATTTTCGGGGGTATTTATGAAAAAATTGCTTAAGGTGACCCTAACTTCTGTTCTAATTGGAGTATTTACACAATTCAAACATCTATAGAAAGCTAAAAGCACACCGGCGGCGTTTCTAGTGTCATTTAACACCGGCGGCAGCTTAAAGTACGCCGGCGGCACGCCGGTGTAGTTGCAGTGTGGGGAGAACCCTGATACACATATAGGTCTGTACATGTACGCAATGACTATCCTAGATGAATATTAGACGATGCTGAGTATCTATTAAAAACAATGGTTTGGACATTGGTTTGGTTAAACTAGTTATGACACGAAGCATGTTAATCCCAGTGGTCGTCCTGGCTTATGAACGGTAATAAGGGGATGGGATGGAAGTGCAGGGGAAGGGTCAACGTTGACGTGGCTTATGAAGATCATGTAACTACCATCGTATATCAGATACATGGGCAACACGGGAGGGGTCACAATCTCTCTGACTTCCCTTAATCTCGCTGAATTAGTATGTTTCCCCTAGATGTGTGGAGGTATTAGGTGTGACGGTGGTCACCAGAACACAAGGCTAGTTCCTCGTTCACATTTTGACTTTGATGTATATCATAGAATACATTGCCACTACTGCAGTTTTACCACCAATACTTACAGCTTCTCCATAGAACAGTTTCAAGACCGTACCCGGCCTACCGGTATGTAATATTGAAGCAGAAACATAAAAATATTTGATTGAAGCAATTTCAGTGTGATATCCTCCCGAGAGCATTCAGTTTATGGTCTCCCCATGCGTGAGCTAAGGGCCATTAATGTATCTAGGATACAAGCCGAAGTCACCTTTTACAGTAGAAATCACGAGTACTATTAAAAGTTCCAAATGGGCACCCAGGCACATATAATCAATGTTAGCCTATTGGACTGTAGGGACTGCAGTTAACTTGTTCTGGATTGATCCGTTAGGTTTCATAACTCAATATTTGCTCAGTGGCGTGTCCAGCTGCAAACTGCGTTTCTGAGTAAGATCTGGGCTCAGTAGAGAGGCCTGGTTTTAGCCCATTGGCATTGACTAGGTATTGTGCTGGAGTCTTGTACGTGTATATCTAATGCTGAGTGTGTGGAATATTTATAGTTGGTAGGCTATATCTGTGGGGAGAGATAGCGAGTGGTACCTTACGTCAGTCTCCATGTGGGATGGTTGTGATAGCTAGAGCAGCATTATAAGCATTACATAACCCTAAGGCCAGGCAACAAAAATGAGTTGGACTATGGATTTCTCATTCTCCAAAAAGTGTGAAAATGAGTTGTCTGAATAGACTTCTTGCATACAAAAATGATGGACTTCTTTTCGTCTGCTTCGTCTTCTTCTCTTCTTTTTTTTTTTTTTGGGGGGGGGGGGGGGGTGTTAAGAAGAAATGACATCACAAAAAGGAAACAGTCATTAAATGAGGCGAGTAAAATACATTGACAACTCAAAGAAAAAATACAAAATTTGCATTTCCGGAAATAATATGGGCGAAATTCATAGACCAAGTATATCATGGTGTGGCCTGCCTATTTTGTCGGTGACCTGCTGTCGCGTAGTTCACATAATGTGCCCAGTGGCCACTACTACAGAGAGTAGTACATTGAGCACCTGCTCAATGTTCAAATTCGTACTTCAAGAACTCGGAAATAATAGATTCCTTAGTGACATTGCAAACTAAGGCAAACGCCACGGGGAAATAGAGATATTTGGGCTGTGGGGTAAATCTTTACCATGTTGCCTACCAAGTTCTGGAATAATCTCTGTTCAAATTGGACTCTTCTACCATCTCACGACATTAAGCATTTCTCAAAGGTGATATGAATACGTTGGTAATTCTTTACATGTGCATTAAAGTCATTACCTGTAACCTAGTGGTTATGTAATAGATAGACTATGGTTATGAAAGGGTATGTAGAATTAACCACAGCTTGCTGGTGGGGGCCAGACGAGGGCGAAGCCCAAGTCGCCCTACCAGCAAGCTGTGGTTAATCCTAATACCCTTTCATAACCATTGTCTATCTGTTTTAAACCAGGGTATGCAGTATAACCAAGGTGCGAACTCTATTGTTCTGCCCCACCACCGTGGTTTAAATATGGCTGTACAACCTGGAGTAGACGCCCACAGGTATCACTCAGGTAGGAGGATCACCTTAATACCACATACAGAGAGCAGGTATGACACAAGTCTGCTCAATACCAGGTACACATATTGACCAAAGAGGTCTTGGGTGTCAGGCAGTTCAAAGCCATCCCGAATAGCAAAAGAAAGTGGCCTTGAATCACTGTTCGCCATTTGGGTCTGTTAATCAATACTGGGGTGTGAGCAAGGTCTATAGCTAGGATACACATAAGTAGTACAGGGTGTTAGGAGAGGCCTGTATCCGCATTATATGGTAGTTATATTGGCGTAATCAGAGTTAAATATAAATGCCAGGAACTGATTTAACACTGCTCTATGATGCAAGAGTGTAGGCTTACTGTGAGACCTGATTTATATATAATGAGGTGACCAGTAGCTGCCAGTGGAGCATGCACCTGTCACGGTTATATTATACAAACCCCTATAGGTCAACCAGTGATGCTCACATGTAAGGGTATTGATTATTCCCAGTATCAAGTTGCTCTATTAGCAATCAGGGTTTCAAGGTTTTGTACAATATATATATATGTAACCCACAAAAATGAAGAGGTGATGGAAGATGATGAAATATCTCATAGATTACCAGCATTATTATACGGTTGTTTGTAATATCTCTTTGCCCCTATATAGATCTATTTTTGCACCAGTGCCATGTGCGTGCCATGCATTTGGCACAGATTTTTGTTATTTGACCAATATATGAGATATGCTTCAGTGTAGGCATCCAACTCATAAATTCTCTCGGGGTTGTTTGTACTGATCTTTACCTTTGGCTGTGACTGAGTGCACCCTATGGATTGTACCTAACCTTCTTAGCCTGGATCTATTAACTGTGCATTTAGCAGCTATTGATGTGGAGCATTACATGCTATATTTATGTCTATAGTGAAATTAATGTGATTGACATCTGAACATTGAACATCGGGGAAAATCGTGTCCTGGATCATAGACCCCTTAAGTGTGAACCCTTTAAGGACCATATAGTGCCGCAATTCGCTACATGTATATTCTTGGTGTCGTGTGCCGCATAAAAGCATTTTGCGGCCCTTAAAGGGTTAACTAGCTCATGTTTGGATTCCACTGGCAGATATACATTCTGTAATGTATGTCTTAATGTGTGTGTCAAATTGAACCTTGGTATTAAAATCTCACGACAAGAATCCAAAGAAATGTAACTACGCCTGTCAGGTAATGTGTAAAATATGACTGCTCGTACATGTCGCCTCAGTGGCTAGGATGCTAGATATTGAAATGCAGTTGATAAGCCTGTGGAGATGATGTTCTAGAGCTTGGAGCTAGCACACGTGGTAAGTGAGATGTGAGAGATGACGGCTTACAATAACTAGAAGATTACACAGATAACCACAGAGTGTATTACAATACTCCCGCACCCTGTACGATACTAGTGTCTGTGATAGCACTACTCAGCTCACCGACATACCATAAAGTAGCTTTATATTGGATCCTATTATTAATAATACCCAGTATTGATCATGGTGTGCCAATATTAAGTCCTAGGGCCCTGGCTAATAACCCACTGCCCAATATGTATATTACGGTATTGCCTCAATTACCTGAACCACAACCACCAGTATCCTGAGATAGACTCATAGAGGGACAACACCAATACTGGAGAATACTACCAGCCGCCACCACCCCTATTCTGATTTTTTCCACCAGCTGGTTTGATATGCTGGTCTTAATAACTTGTTAATGTCCTGGAGTGTATAGCGTTGTAGTAGAGCATCACTTTACATGTATGTAACTTTCTGTGCTGTGGAACTTTCATCTATACTAGTTCAAGGGACAATTTATTGGCTAGTAATCAATAACATTTGCTCCATTATTAATTTGGTACATTCATCTCCATTTCTTTCATCCAGTTTGAATGGATGTCCAAATATGAAGCAGGGTGTCCCATATGTAAGAGTGCAATGTAATGCTTAATGCTATGTTTGGAGCTGACTATTTCTGGTATTTTCCATTATGGGCTTGCCCTCACATAGTGAACTAGGATGTTTGCCTCCTGCCATGTTGTGATTCCAATTGCAGACAGAATGGGTGTACATATGAGATCATTGGTGGGTGTTTTCCTTAGGATTCGCTGCCACATGTAACTATTAAGGTGCGCCAGATAAAAGGGTTGATTTGCATAACAGATTCTGGCCACACCTTGGATGAGTAATGGTTTTAACTATACTGCCATACATGTAAATATATGTACATTTCAGATGCTGACCCATGTCATTTAGCGATATTTAAAAATCGGCAATCTTATTGAAATCAAAAGTGATGTGTGTGAAGCCAAACCCGTCTTATATTACCGGTAGATTAAATCGTGTTTTTCTTTAGTTGAGGTTAGCCGAGGGAAATATATGATAACATTAACATGGAAAAGGGGCAGACAGAAATGATAAAAACAATGGTCCGTCGGCCGCACTATCTATACCCTGCTCACTCGTGCTCTCCCACCTTTAGACGTCAGAACACTGATGGCAGCACTAGTGCTACTAACTATATTTAGTCTGGCGCAATCTGAGCGAGTACCAGCATCAGACACATATAATAAATATATCTATGAATGAATAGGATTATTTATTTCTGATGAAATACTAGCTGCGTCTTAGATGCAGTATACATTACCAGGTGCCTGGAGTTTAGATCTAGATGTTTACTGTCCCATAATATACAATAGACCATCATCTGCATCCAAAGGTATTTCTTATACTATCTTTAATAAGTGATAGCAATTTCCATACCTTTGACCCAGGACAAGCATAAAATATATAGTTCAAAGGACAAGAGTTCACCTATCGGGTGTGTCTAGACACCAAATGTCCGGACCAGTCCCCTGCCCGTACCAAGCCCCACCGATATATAGGTGGCCAATATTGAACTGTTGGCACGGTGTGAACTTATTTTTTTACTCACAACTCTCAGAGGTACGGGGTGGTGTGTATGTGGGAGGGGGGGGGGGGTCATTGGTTAACGTCAGCTGTGAAACCTCACCCCCTCCCCTCCCTCCCACCCATCCTCTACCTCCCGTAGCTGTAAGTAGGCCGGGTCTCTGGGTCGCCTCTGACGACACATCCCGACCTCCCATTGGTCAATGCTGGAGGTGTGCCCTTGGATCCTTGCCAGTAGTGATCCAGTACCCCCACCACCACCACCACCTCATCCCCTGAAGGGTGAGGGAGGGGGCAATGGGATTTTGTCCGCTCTGACGTAGTGAACCCTGGAAAGGCCTTCAGTTGTATAACTGACTGATGCAATAATGTCGCTATTTGCAGTTCCACTGGTGGAAGAAGTGTGTAGTAGTCCATATATCTGAGACTTTGGAGGCAAGGCAAATACACAAACCAGGATTGTTTTCGATTGACTATACATTTGCCCTGGACCTAATCTAACTTACTACATGTACATAGACATGTCTTATGTCTCTCATGTGTGGGTCGTTCTACTTGGCCTTCTGTAAGGTAAGTGGCAACACGTTACCAGAAGTAGTCTTAGAAGGGTATTGTATGAGGGAAATGATGGGAAGGAAGCGGGCAGGCATTGGTCTTCTGGCGCTATGGTATTCTACACAGATAATTGCCACATATACAGTTGACGATATGCTCAATTGGGCATGATCAAAGACATAGTAGCACATGTGTCCCCAACTGAACCCCATGTGTTGACCCCTCATCAGACGATGTATATAATGTGTGTTTGATATACATGTATATATATAGTTGTCCCCCCCCCCCCCCCCTTAGAAGCTTCATGGCTGATATTATTCACAGACTAGGAATCAGGACTATGGCCAAAACGAAAACAAAAAAGGTTTGTTTCAGGTCGCACGACCGACCCTAGCAAAACAGGGCCGATCCTACGTTTTTTTTGTGTGCAATTTTGAAAAATATTTCATATTTCTACACTTTTCGGGTCATTTTTAGGGTTTACACGGAGGATGGCTAGTACTTTCATGTTAATACAATACAATAAAACAAAATAAATATCCGACCTACCGACCCTAGTGTCTCTTCCCATGTTACCTGAAACATACCTCTTTTTTTTGCCTAGTCAGGAAGAAGATTTTGTTGTCATCAATATTTAAAAGACATCATTGTGGAATAACTCCGTGGCAGAAATAGAGGGTGCCGATATATTTAGTAATTATATAACCCATGAGGCTAGTTTACTACTACGAGTGGTATGTATATATCACTTTCCACCTAGGATTCTACGAAGGGGAAGATACACAAAAGACACATTACATAATATGGTACAACTTTGGTTAAACTCATTGTAAACAGATATTATGTAATGCTGCTGGTATTCTGTCGTTTGTTCTACCTAAGTCCTTATAGCCTGAGGGGTTTGATGTTGTCACAAAACTGGTATTTTGAGACTACCTCGCAGTTTTGAGGCTATCTAGCATCTTATTTCCAACATTTTCTATTATAAGAGGGAAAATTCACAATTATCGTGCAGTTCCTGTGAAGAAATCCCATGTTAGGTTTTAGTCTTCTAGAGGATATGCCTGCACGTGCACCTTAATGCTATTTCATAAAGCTGTAGTCCACATAAGGCAATATTCGTAGAATTTCTTGTAACATAATTCAGCGCAAAGGCTGTTTTCCCGATTGGAACCAGATTGGAACCAGATAAGCAGTCACATCGGATTATAGTGCACCTCACTTGGCATTGTTGATGAGACGGTCGGTCTATAGCTGGGACTCCACTACCCAATTTTGTTGACAAATCGGAGCTATTCTCACAAATCAGATGCCCTGATATAAATATAAACAAACCCTAACATAAACAATTGTTAGGGTTATGCTCGGGGTTATGTTACCATGATCTGGCAGATTTACTTTCGTGAAAATAAACCAGAAAATAGAGTAGTAGAGCCCCAGCTTTGATATGGGTGTTGTATGGCTGGGCTATCTGATGTATAAGGAATCTTACAGTAATATATAATTAGGGTGAACCGTAGGGTTGGGGGAAGTCAAGGTTTCGGGTTTAGTGGGCCATTGTGCGTTTGTGAACGACGAGGCCGTTTCTGAATTCTACCCTATCTCGTCGTGTCCGTAATATAGCACACAATAGGCCCTGCATGGGTTTTTCGTCCCATATACAACCAGTGCAGACACACATGGGTTCGATTTTAATGTTAAACTTATTATCTCAGTGACAGCAGTTTATATACACCCAATTATATATTTACATGCACCGGTAATTGAAACGTACACATAGTCATAGTACACACTTCACCAAGATATTGTAATATTTCTTTATCGTCTGAACCATTCATGAATTCGGAAACTCAAAACTCTTTGCCTAGCCCTAGGTCAGTACGTCAAGGCCAGTACTCAGTGAAGCGTTGTGCCCTACTTACCTAGTAGAGTGAAAATATATTAGGCCACCGGACTTAAGTTTCCAAAGAGGACCCACCCTAGCTTATTTTTTTTTCCAATTTTGGGAATTACATTTTTTTGAATTTACATATTTCTCAGGCTTTAACAAATATTTGGTCATGAAGAACAATATCCCACTGATTTCATTGGCCTGATTAATTCTCTGAACTCTGGAAATCACTTTTTAACAAGAATATGCAACTATTTTGTGATATTCCTAGTTACTGGAGAAATCAGTGGTCATCTAGATGACCGGCATCGACTGCCATACAGTTTATGAATAAAATGTGAGACTTAAACACACAATTGACATAAACCTGGAAAATACTTCTCCAATCTATGATTCGCCTGTATGGGTTACGGCTTGTAGAACTAAATTGTTTTTAATATAGCACTTGATGTTGCTCACACTTATAAACGAGGCATATAGATAAAAGTCTTAGGCTGTCTGAATCAATTTATCCAACATCCCACACCGCTATACTCTGAAACGGCTAGTGTTCTTCCAGTGTGGCACAGTGATTGCCAGCATAGGCTCAATCACCTATGCACGGCTTTGCCGTATCAGCTGCTATGCTGCATCCCCCTCCCCCCACCACCACTACCACTATATTCCTGCTAGGTCTAGCTATGGTATAATTCTGTATGCAATAAATAGTAGTGCATTACGGCTGTGGGGGGTGGGGCTTGTCCCAGGTGAATGGGCATAGAGCTTGGTAACTGATCTGCTGAGAAGGTAGACTCAGTAGTCAGGTATGTGCACGTGCCTGTCGGCTTCTCCAGTACAGCTGGTATGAAGTACAGAATGGACCTCCCCCGTCATGTTGCCATGACCTGGTCACCCGGGCCTGGTCAGAGCCAGACGTGGCCGACTTTATGTACATAGCTGTCTGAGAGCACCTGGTGACTAGAGACACACACGGCACTTACCTCTGTATGGAATCAGGACAATCAATTATCGATAATCTACCACTCTCCATTAATGGCAACACACATACTGATATGCAGGTACATTCTACACTTATTTAGGGCACACCATTCCCAGCCCACACTGCATGTGGATCTACTGTGTTCATTTTACTATGAATCTGTCACAAACATGCACCATATTTTGCTAACATTTGCAAGTACCGGTAGTTTTCTAGGTTATGCTGGTATATTATGTTCACTGTGGTATACAGCCTCTATTGACAAAAAACACGCGAATTAGACAATATACCATGTGAATTAGACAATATACCACTAATAACTAGTGTAGATGAGATATGGGCTGGTCGATACATTGCACGTGTGTGCCATGTGGCTGCATGTTTCTGGGGGCATGATGGGTGACATATCTGTCACGTGTGCCGTGGCATGATTAAGCACATGGGTCAAGGCATAGATAGATTCTATGTCTGTGGTCCTGTGGGAAGGAGGCCGAATTATATAAACCTTGTTTTAGGTAGATAACTTCAAATTAGTTTTTTTTTAAATTGTTGTTGATTATTGATCCAGTACCTGGATATTTCCTGTACATTTTTTGTATGTTTGAAACAGAATATCATTGACGAAAATGTGTATTTTCAGTCTAATTTGCCACATAGGATCATATACCTGATAAGGACACTGGTAATGGGGGCTGTCCATATCTGTAATAACAATCTAGTATTGCCACGTGACTGATCTTACAATGTAGACAGGGTAGCACAGGGTAACAAGTGGCCCAGTTTTGTACTTATAAAATGGCACATGTATAGGGGAATGACCATGCATGAGGGACAACACAAGACAATGGAAATGGAGGTATGGGGGTGTAACAATTAGAGCTATTGGTATTCCTGATTGCAGCATGGATCAATCTGAACATTAGGTCCCCATGTAAGGAGCTTAGATGTAGACGCAAAAACTACAAACTATGTGTCACCTGAATTCACATTTACTCTTTGGTTCACTACACCCCTTCACTTGGCTCATTATGTAGACCTGGCCCAGCGGACAAGTGTACAGACAGCCATATAATGGGGAGTGAATGATAATGTGCAACATGATATTGGATGCATTAAAAACTCTCCCAAGTGCACATCACAGTTGGCAATGGTAGCTTAGTATGAATTACCTTTATTGGGGATGGCGACTTTGCTGATCATATGCTGTCAGTTGGTAGATGTAGAAATAGTCATCAAGGTGTCAGTAACTGAGTACATTATAGCACAATAGTGTCACCATCAAAGGTATCCCGTGCCCTGTTTGATACATATACGCCCACCAATATCTCCCAACTCTGGTCATGAACTTGTCGCAGAAGCTGACATAGCAAACATCAATTGAAATTTAAATACACATTTAGTTTGAAATAGATCAAATATTTGGTTTTCCTCAGGGACTAAGGGACACTAAGGGAATCAGTATACCATTACCTCTACGACACATAGCAGTAGTCTGTGTGGCCAGGTAGACGTCTAGCCCTATACACTTGTGTGATAAGAGCCATACCTGCCAGCCCTGACCTGCCTGATCAGCCATGGCTTGTACTTGTCTGTTTGCAGTGATTGCTAAGGGCACGTGTGTCAGCAAGTACTACCGCTTCCTGGGTAAGAACGGCCAGTGGATATGGATGAAAACACGTGCCACCATCATCTACAACTCTGACAACGAGCCCCAGTACGTGGTGTGCCTCAACTACGTCTACAGGTAGGTACATTGTGTGTTTAGCAACCCTTTAAACCCCGCCTCATATTACCCTGGCAGTAAGCAGATCCTGGAGGTAGTCTGGTCTTTTATACCCCACTTGCTTTAAGGGCCGCATATTGGTTTAATGTGTAAAGCCTTTTTTTATGCATGAATGCCGCTCTGACGAGTCTTCTCGCCAGGGCTTCATTCATGCATGCATCTTGCCGACCCTTTGGGAGAGTGTCAAACATGTAGGGTAGGCCAGGGCTGTATGAATGCATCATGACGTTAAATGGTATAATGCATTAACTCCCTGTGCGGCCCTTATAGGGTTACTCCCTACAGGTGTGGTGCTCATTGATCCACGCGGGGACAAACATAATACCAGTAAGTAGGCGTAGGGTAAATGTAGAATCCGATCTACATTGGGTTGACAATAGCAATACATTAAGGCGGGTCGATCCCATTGAATTAAAGTCATCAGAATTCCACAATTATTATTTTCTGTGGGTACCTCAAATCTTTTGAAAACAGAAAATGAAAAGAAAATTAGGGGTTGCCATGCTACTTTTTAAAAGATGGAATTTTGAAAAATAAAAGTAATTTAATTTTACACTTAAAAAAACACAGAAATAATGTCAAAATTTGTCTGATCCACACGGGGACAAACATCATATCAGTAAGTAGGCGTAGGGTAAATGTAGAACCCGATCTACACTGGGTTGACAATAGCAATACATTAAGCCGAAATACTCAGCAGAATCTTGTTGGGTTCATGATATTAATAATTGACAAATGCATGAAATCGACAATATTCTATATATGTTTGCTCGACCGTTTGCGTTTTTATTAACCTATTGATTTCGCCTTCTCGACCAGTTGATAAGAAATATTCCTAGAATATAGATTACTTGAAAAAAAAGAGATCACTGCATTATAATAGCCTATTAATAACGTATAATTGATAACTTCTGAACTTTCTACACGCGTTACAAAATATCCTAAGTAGGCACGTATTGGCAAGTACAGGTGTTGAATGGGGATTTATACAAAGCCTTTTGAAAGTACTGTCTAGACACGTTAATCGCCACTATTGCAGAATTCACACCGACATTGCTGATGTCCGGTAATCATGCCAAAAAAAGTGTACAATATGATTGTAAGAGGTCAGGATCCAGTATGTTTACTCATCAGAGATGCCACTTGTCTTGTATTAAATCGCCGCTGCATTCAAATGTATGGGCTATAGCAGGTCTTACTATAGGCCCCCAGGTGCAACAAAGGGGGTGTGAATCTAGCATAGTAAAGTAATCAGTTTAATACTAGTCACTGTCTGTGGTCTCTGCGGCCCGCCACTACCTGAACCTGCCCATACCAGTCGTACCGCCAATACTATTATGGTCTCTGTATTGTAATTTCATGTATTATAAACCATGTGTCGTGTACACAAGAATGGCTGGATTCACATTATCTCATTAATAAATTGGCATTTGAAGACTTCTTATACCAGCAAGCAGGTGAAATGCTGCCATTGGTCGTTAAATATTTCCATTCACGGTATTTCAAGGAAAACAATTAAAAGGACATCAGACTAAATAAGTACGTTTAGATACATATATAATAGAGTATCATAGTTGAACATATCATAGATAACACTGTAATAACCGTCAATAGAATAGTACAAAAATGTACCAGGAATGTCTTTACCAGAGAAGTAAAATAAACGACTGCCAATACCTTGAACCAGGTACAGTTGGTAGTGAGTTACACATAGCGGCACAGTAGCCTATAATGGAAAGCAAATTCAAGGCATTCGCTGTACTTCACTGTTATAATGATGCAAACATAGACTCACCGGAGCCATGCTAGTGTTGCTGCTGAGATTATGCATGTTCTACATGTCTTAAATAGGCCGTACCAAAAAAGATTTGAAGTAGAATTAAAGCCTCATTGATTTCTCTGTATGCTAGCAATTGCTCAGTACATTGTATTGCTCTATATTTATAATTACTGGTATGTATACTATGGGTTATTCTCCACATTTGCAAATATTGATGTGCTGAAAATAGCCTAGTCATTATGAGTTGTTGGACTCCTTATAACAGTGTCCTAAATATTCCCATATAAAAAAGCAGTGATCATTGGGAGGTTACACAAGAGCAGGGTGTAATCTGCTTATAGTAATACGGGGAGTAAAGGCCGCTAATATTGTTACACGCAGCGGCACTGGGAGCCTTAGAACTACAGACACAGGGGTGCTACGTGTGAAGCCTCTGGCACAACGCCAACCATAAAGTATCCCCTGCTTATGGAACCCACCATACATAACTTATGAAATATAGTACCAAAGAGCATTAAATGCTACAGCGTAGGCGGCTTATTCCTAATGGTGCATTCAAGAGTCACCATGATATCCTACATAGAAAGACAATGACGTTGGAGGTATACATATATCAACCATTGACTAAATCAGTACTCAGAAAGCAGGGGATATATATATACATGGAGTATGATACATTGGGAGATTTATCATGCCGCCCTGTATGCCGGTTGTGTATTCCAGTGTGAATAGAGTTTAGTAGTGTAGGTGGGTTCAGCAGCAGTCCAATGGTGTAGCTCACACAGGTAAGCTATACTTATGGTCTATATGGAAATTGGAACAGGGTCGTGTACTTTATATACTAGGAATACAATTAGGATCTATGGGAAGAGGTGGAGCTGACCGGGTCAAAGTGGACACAATGTGGCCAGGAGAGAAATGTAGCGAGGATATTATAATTGTACCTCATTGAGATGTTATTGTCGGTAGGGTAGGTTTTAACTATGCTGTTTTACCATGTATTTGTTGAGGCTATGTTATTAATATTCAACAACCCTTTATGTGCTTTCAGTGAGGAAGAAGGAAAGCGGTGCCTGCTGCTCGAGGGAGATCACTGCGACACCGGTTGTGCCAATGTTCCCGGTTACATCGACATTAGCTCTCTGAAGCATTCTCCGGAGCCGAATAACAACTACCAGGTTGCTTCATACACTGGTAGTCCACCATGTCCAGCAGTGAGTGGTAGCAGTAGTCTACCATCCGGTCAGCCTGGTAGTAACGGTGGCTTATTACCGGTAAGTGAGGCGGTCCTTGACCACACCTACCCGGTCACACCCACCACCTCCATATCTCACTGTGGGGATCTGCCGGCCGGGCTCGCCGCCTCCGGGTTTCCACAGTTTGTGCAGCAGAACTTTCTCGATAACACAGCCCCCGCTCTTGAAGACACCGACTGGTCATCCTGGTTGGATGGTTTGACGGCCACTTTGAACTTGGATGCCCCAGCGGACATCACTGGACTAAGTATCAATGACACAATGACATCCACCACAATGGTAAACAGGGATTACCGCCTGGCTGTGTCTGACCATGACTACAGCGCTAAGCCGGAGTCAGAACAGACCCACCGCCAAGGCAATGGTAATGACGATGTCTTCACTAACAGTGAAGGCCTCCTGCTGGAGAGCCTGGATGAGATGATGGACACAGACTTCTTAGACACTGTCTCCTTTGGACGTACCAACTACGACGACAGTCAGGCAGGCCTGCTGGGCAGCATCCTCAGTAAGTCAGGGTTAAGTATGACAGATGAACTGGATGAGACTCACTCCCTGCTGGATGCTATAGGTGGGGGACAGAATGGCCTGTCAGCCACAGATTCCTTCGCTGCTAAGTTTGCGCAGTCGTTACTGGATGAGGAGGTAAAGGGCGTGTCCTATTCACTCGGACAAACCGACCCCTGCCTGGGGGTCACCAGTTTACAACACATAGCAACAACGACAACGTTTGCCAAGAATGGCAAGAAGAACTTTGGGTTAGAACAGAATCTAAACCAACACACTCTAGGTTTGGTTGACACTCCACCACCATCACCCAAGCCTATTCGTAGCGGCGGGAAGCCTAGTTACCTGAGTATGCATAAGAAGTCCATATCTAAGCATACCTCCCCATCCACTTCTCCGCCAATCACAGACCTATCTGTCAGTCTAACTAGTCTTGGCAGTAGTCACAAGTCTAAGTCCCAACAGTCCTCGTCTTCCCCACCTCACAGCCGGAGCTTGAGCAAGTCGTGGCCCAATGCCGGCAAGCCCTCACGTAACCGCAACGGTCCCTCGTCTGGTGGCTCGGGACGACACCGTGGGGGCAGTAGTGGGAGCAGCAGCCACAAGAGCAGTTCAAGCCGCTCCTCTGAGCACAAGGGTAAGGGTGCTCCCACCCTCCTTGAGCAGTTCCTCACCACCAAACAGCGTATCAACCCTAACCGAGGGAGTGACAATGTCTTTGCACGCTCGCGTGTCACAGACAGAATCTCAAAGTTGCACATTGACCGGCAAGCTGCAGCTGCGGCCGCCGATGACCCAAACCTGCTCCAGCAACTGCTCACTGGTAAAATTGATGGCACCCGGGTTCATCAGTACGAACAGCGAGTCATTAAGACGCGACGTCACGACAGTCTGGAGACCACTCCTGTGACGTCACCTCTGACGTCACCACTGGTGTCTGACGTGGACCTGGACTCAGACAGCCTGGTGACGGACACCACCAGCCTGGAGAGCCTATTTGACTCTAATACTGACGACATGGGCAGTTTCTTTGAGCCGCTTAGTCCTGACGTCGATGTAAGTGGCAAATCTTGGATGAGTTCCTTAATATCTAGTATGAACGAAGATGTGTTTTTAAACACAGCAATAGCATGATGCATTTAAAGGGAATGTAGCCATTGTAACCTGTAGAACTTAAGGAAGAAGAAAATTCCAAGTGAACTCAAGGGATTGAACATATCATATGAGAGAGCTGTTGTAAATATAGTTTGTGGGGTTTGTAAAAAATTAAGATAAAAATGGGCAAAGCTTATCATGAATAACAAAATGTTATAAACAAGTGTTAAAATCATAAGTAGGAGAAGCTCTTTGAGGTCAGTGTTTCAGTTCTGCTCCAAAATGTCCATTAGCAATCAGCCCAGGTCTGACCAGTGTCCCCATACTGGTTCAGTGCCTGTAGAACATAAAGCAATAAGGATGCAGTCGTTGGCACATGATATAGCAGCACTGACCGCAATCTTGCTGTGGTTTCTCTGCAGGTCTTAATGCACAGTGATCTTGATGACATATTGCGGGAACAATCACGACAGGAGGATCTGTGGCTCCGCCAGTACGTTTCCTGAGACCGACCATATGTGGCCGCACGAGAGTCGAGGGCTAACCCTAAGTGGCGAGTGTCTATCGGTGACTATTAATTATCATTACAAGAAGCGTTTAGTCGTATGTGAACCTGGTGGCAATAGACCTAGCAACTGTAACCAGGAAGTTGCTGTTTGGCCTTCACACCTACTGTAGTAGAGCCTTAGAATGTGACAGGGTTGAAGACCATGGTTGGGTTAGACTATAGTAGTAGTAGCCTCAGCCTTGAGTTAACTCTGTGTCTCATACCACATAGTCTAGGATTGACTCAGTATCGGGTTTTAATAGCCCAGCGTCATCAGTAACGTCCAAGGCCTGCTTTACGACAAGCACCATTGTTATTATTATGATTACTATTATTGTTAAACTACTAATTTGGAGAGACACTGACCGACTTCCCACAGTACACCACTGCTGAGGTTGGGGGCCTGGGCTGCTGGGCATCTTGTGCTGCCATCTGTTGTATATCTGGCAAACTGTTACCCTATATAAGGGACTAGAGTAAGTCACGGTGCTACCCACAGATGGCGCCAGTTGACCTGCTGCACGCTAGGGGGCGCGGCAGAGTTGCTCAACTACTCTACACAAGGCAGCTGGGTCCTATGGTACCTTCACACAAACACCAAGGATCATTATTACAAAGACTGCAACACCCATATCTGTACATACTCCATACCCAACATCACAGCGGGCACCACCCGCCCCAGGCAATGGATTTTGTTTCTTACTTCCCTCCTTAGTTTCCCGAGAGATTTGTTCTAGCAAAAACTGTATGTCTCAGTAGAACAATGCGGTGTTGAACACAGACTTGTGTGTCGTGTTCGTCGTCGTAGACACTGAATATTACACCTGCTGTGCAGGTTTTATAAACACCAATATGGATTCATTACTGTTTTAGTATCTTCATTACTATACTTGTTGTCATATGGTAAGCCTCCATTTTTTGCCCGAGGAGTATGTTATAGATTAATGAGGTACTAATATCATTTCTATCACCACATTTGACCACGACGTTCTGCTAATAATACGCAGTCATTGTTCATGATTCTTACTTCATCAATGCATGTGGTCATATCAGACCTGTTCTATTTGTCAAAGATTGTATTCATCAAGAAATGAGAAAGTGATTCATAGTTACATATAATTAGTTATTCTGAGTTTTCATTCATTATTCTTACACACATAATTCATATAATCCACATTTACCATTGAGGCATGGACATGCATAAGAAAGTGGGTTCATTATCATTATTCAAGAGACATCAGTGGTTTAATACATTATTAACTGTATGAATATGAGGGTGGTCACTGTATGTGTTAAGTGAATAGAGATTATATATTAAATATAGCTTGTGATATTCAGAAGTTATCATGTACAATGTACTTGAAAATGCCAACATAACGGGGAAAAGAGAAGGATATAATAACATAGCGGATATATTTGATCAATATTCTATTACTCCATACAATTTGTCATAGAAAAAAGACCGATTACAGTACATACTAAAACATATTCTGTAATATACATCTATAGGCTTGTAAGTTTTCAAAAGAATGGAGAAATGGCTGTATCATTGGTTTTGTGATCACTTTTGCTTTTTAAATATTAGTTAGGCATTCCCATTGGTTTGTAATCCGAGACGTGATGATTTATACTGAGTTTGCAATGTTGAGTAATCCCCAACTTAACTCGACCCTTCCCCCATTACTTTCTCATAACGGGTTCTCAATTTTTCTGATATTTTCCTGTGTCCATCGTAGGCATCTAATAACTAGAGACCATCGACTTACAGTGTGTGTGAACACCTATTTCAAAGTTGTTGTTATTTAGATTGGTATAGAAAAGAAGATGGTTGCTTGTGAAATAAACGACATACCAAAAAAGTGTACTTGTTGTCTCAATTCTATAGGTGGAGAGGTACTTCAGATCAAGGCGGGACCGGGTAGGTGTGTACAGATGAAGGCGAAATAAAAACCTGAAAAGGTGAAACGCCAACATTTCTGTGTAAAGTAACTGAGGGTGGGGCCTCATTGGCTCAGGGTCTCGATCCTGAAGCTTAGGGAATACCGTTTCGGCCATTGTGAGCACTCTTTGTTGGGCCACTTTGCATGGCTGTCGTGTCCAAAATATGGGTGCTATGCATTACTTAACTAAACATTAATATAATTTGATCTTATGATGTTTAAGGATACTACATGCAATCTCAAAAAACCCATAAAATGGCTCCACATCTTCCAATGGTACAGAAAAAGATTTATCGTGCCATATCAGAGTAAAAGCACCGCATCTGATGGAACATTTTTCAGAGATCTTAAGCACTATTTCCCATGAAAACAACATAAACACAATGCATCAAGATATCCTTCATGCTTTAATCAGGTAACTGCGGATATATCTAAGAAGCCTAACCACAATTGGCACATTATATCTCATTAGGGTTGAAACTATTGTTCACCAATGTCTGTCAGAATATATGATAGATATAACATCAAAAGAACAAAATCAAACATGGTGCGGATGTTTAGAAAATGAACAAGTTACACTATTAGGGAGTGGTAATTTTTTAACAACAGGGGGGGGGGGTCGGTGGATTTTCGCGCGAGCGGGTCTGAATTTTTCAGGTCCCCCCCGCGAGAGGGGTCGAAAATTTTTTGGTCCCCCCCTCCAAGCAGGTTGAAATTGAGCGCGCCCGACCCCTTTGAGCTATAGTAACGCGCGGGCTTTTTCGCTAAATAGGGGTGGCATTTTTTTGGTCCCCCCCTCAAGAGGGGTCCAATTTTTTTTTTGGTCCCCCCCCTTCAAGGGGTCCAATTTTTTTTGGTCCCCCCCCAAATCCACCAACCCCCCCCTGTTGTTAAAAAATGACCACTCCCCTAGGTGTCTGCCTCTGGATCCATAAGTTGTGAGTGAAAAAATAAGAGTATATGTTTCAAACTGAACCTGCTAAGCACTATTGGGCATAATATTAGCACTCCTCACAGAAATTTGGCTGGTTAGCTCAGTCGTTAGCAAGTATTCTACACTGAAAACCCAGAGAAAGGAGCCTAGTCATTACGACGACCTAGGTTGTCATAATGAATAATGGCAGGTGCTCTGGAGAATGTTGTATGAATAAAGTCTCTAATTAGTTCACCTCTTAGCGAGAGGCATCCCTGTCACATATTTTGTGTACTCTTGATTGAACTACCGTAAATTCCCGCGTACTACCCGCATCTCGCGTATAACCCGCACCCCCAACTCAGGGGAATCCTATAACCCGTTTTTGAATTTGAAAATTTCAATTTTAGTACTGTTCTATAGTAATAAAAACCCTCGTATAACCCGCACCCTATATAGGCATGTTTGGTATCAAATGAAAGCTGAATCTGGTTCGCGTACAACCCGCGGGTAGTACGCGGGAATTTACGGTAAGTAACATTACTTGTTATAAATAAGTTGCCAATGGGTGAGAATGATGGCCCCAAAGGTATAGAGGCCACCCTGCTCCCCGTCACCAGTTTATATCTTGTGATAACTTTAGTTATGCAGTTACTTCAATTCAACACTAGGGGCAGTAGTGCGCCAGTTTGCAATAGCATTGAGTAGCATTGAGTAGTCATTGGAACAACCT
Source organism: Harmothoe impar (assembly GCA_947462335.1). Lineage (NCBI taxonomy): Eukaryota > Metazoa > Annelida > Polychaeta > Phyllodocida > Polynoidae > Harmothoe > Harmothoe impar. The sequence continues at coordinate 52,202,927 of OX381704.1, forward strand.
AGGATTCGAGAGTTGTCATCACTGATGACTTTAGGTCTTCAAGTTGACAATACCTAAATCAACTACCTTAAGGTAGTCATTCTGACTACCCAATTAATGTGACTACCTAAGCTAGTCATTATGACAACTTTGGTTTGAATGGATCAAATGTGACTACCTTAGGTTGTCAAAATGATGACCAAAGGTTGTCACCATGACTACCTAAAGTTGTTAATTTTGGTATTGTCAAAATGACGACCCTGAGGTTTTCAGTGTACGAGTGCAAGGTTCTCTTGGAGAAAGTGCTAAATCATTTTCCAAATTGGACATCATCTGCACACACACCAGGTGGACCTAGTGTGCCTCTCAACAGTTTTTGAAGGTTCTCAAAACATCCACAGGGGGACACCACTGGTTCCTACCTATATATCTTTAAAGTGCTTCTATAGAGAAGTCATTCTATGAACTATATATATCTTGTCTATAGAACTGTATTGTTCCTATATAAATGAGCTCTTTAATAATCAAGATATCCATGTATTTGTGAACAAGATGGTATGTGTAGTGCCTAAGATGGTATGAAGTGCCGAAGAAATTAGTGTCTTCCCCAGTTAAACCCGGCTTGGGAGTTTTTTGGGCTCACCGTGCATGCAGTACATGTCCTTTGATTTAAAGGCATACCGTATTTCCCCGTGTATAAGCCGGGGCCCGTGTATAAGCCTGCCCCGTGTATAAGCCTGGGGGAAAGCTGACTTAGTGTTGTATAAGCCGGGCCCCGAGTATAAGCCCGGGGGCTGCAATGCCTATTCAATAAAAGTCACGTTTTAGGTCATAACTCCACTTCTACTTTAGGGATCAACATAATTCTTTCAGCATTGTAAACCTGTTCACCTTATCAATGTCTACAACCAATATAAAGAGAAAAATAGGTGTAATTGATGAGCTATTTATTGAAAATATTGAAATAAATGTGTCGGAATAATAAATAATCCTGGGAATTATGAGAAGGTACCAGATGCATTCTTGAAGTATTGGAATATAAGCCTGCCCCGAGTATAAGCCTGCCCCGTGTATAAGCCTGGTCAATTTGTCACTTAGTACTTGTATAAGCCCGGGCTTATACACGGGGAAATACGGTAGTTATGTCGATATGAGTGTTTCGGTGGAAAAAGCTACCAGTCACCTATTGCGATCATCTTTCTATTACTATTACCTAACTTACATTGTGATACAATGTATTCTTAGTTTATGTGTGGTCCAGTTGGAAGTAGGGGTTGGCTGAAATGTGAATACAGGCAATTGTGGGACACGTGGTTTCAAGGTAAAACAGAAAATGTATTTTTGCTCTCAGAATCCAAGAATAATTTGTTGCGACAGAAATAATTCACTAAAGCTACTACCTCAGATTCTCAGCCCACCAGTGCCATCTGTAGTCTCACCAGACACTAATATTCTACACTGTATGCAAATGAGAAGTGCATGATATGCATCTGACAAGAACTACTCAGTGCTGCCACCTCAAGTTTGCGATAAGTAGGCTTGTCAAATTTCTTCCAGTAGGTAAAGAATAGTTGAAATCGGAAGGGTAATTCTGACAAACTGGTGGCGGGACCCTATGGAAATGTTCAAAACCTTTAGAAACTCACTAACCCCACCTAGTGGACGTTCTCTGAATCTTAATTCTTAGTAAATGCCATGTCATTAAGACAGAACTCTTGTCATTTTCATTGTAGAGATATCCATTCTGTGGAAGACTGCAGTATCAATATGGCGTGGTCAATCACTTCCATATTTAGGTTGAACATTGATTATATGTTGTAAATGACTTATAAGAAGTCTCAAGGTAATATATACTATTTACAGATAGTCCAAATGATCCTTAAGGAGCTCACCCCATCTCCCTAATGGAGGGCTCGTGCACCTTCACCTGCCCGGCATGCTAATTATAGGAACCAAATCGTTGCTGTGGGCGCAGTCATTTCAGACTATGTTTGGTGGTAGTGGAGTGGGGATGATGACTTGCTGTCCCCCTGGCAACCAATACTGAGATTGAGTGTGTGAGTGACCTCACAGATGATTCAGGGTAAGCTGGATTTGTAGTGTATCATGTACTTAGATATAGTACTCCCTTATAATCATTCATTGGTCAATTCTGGCATCAGAAATGAATTCCTTGTTAAAAAGTACCCTCACGTCATGTGTCATACATGTATGTTATTCCATTTCAGGCCAGCAGGTGGGTGTGGGTGAGCAGGTGGGTGTGGGAGAGCAGGTGGGTGTGGAAGAGCAGGTGGGTGTGGGTGTGCAGGCTGTAGGCATGTACCGCCTTCTGTCCCTATCAAAAAGCGAGTTGATCGGACGATAAACGGCGAATATATAGGTGGTACAATTTCGCTCTGCACACATTGAGATCTAGCGCAGTATGAGAAGTACCAGTGGCGCCACTCTTTGTTTGAGGTGTGGCATGCACTAGCCTCGCTTTCATCTCTCCTTTATCCTCAAAAAATGTAATTGCCCAGGATATGCCCAGATTTCGCCCAGTTTGGCGGTATATCTTGAAGTTAGATGGTATTTCAAGTAAGACAGAGGTAAAAGATGAGAGAAATACTACAAATTCAGCTTACAATATCATTTCTATCTTTCGTACCAAAAAATAAAGCCTCAGAGTCTATGGTCGCCAGGGAGTAGACTTTTTTAGTACATTTCTATAGTAACCAAAGATAGAAAAAAATTGTTAAAGGTCACAGGCAAATTTAAGATAGAAAGAGGGGGTTCTTGGAAAAAATGATTTGTCCCCCGATCTTGGCTATCTGTCTGATTTGTCTCCTCATGTCTATGTTCAATAGGAACTGAATGACAAAGATTCTCCCATGTCCCAAAAACGTCTTAAAATTGAAAATTAGGCAGTGTATATTATTCTGGGTGTATACACCCTGAGTCAATTATCACAATCTTAATCCACCAATTGGGCTGTACAATATAACAAGAGCAAAATAAGTTCTGTGAATTAGCAGACAAACTAACTCCCTTCATGGGGGTGTAGACGGGGGGCCCCCCATGTCGCATGTCGATTTTAAGAAATGGCCATGTCGCATGTCCATGTCGCTTACTAATGCCCATGTCCCATGTCCCATTTTAAGAATTGCTCATGTCCCATGTCCCATTTTAAGAATTGCTCATGTCCCATGTCACTATCATTTCAAACCCCATGTCGCATGTCACTAGGCCTCATGTCACATGTCGATTTTAAGAAATGGCCATGTCGCCATGTCGAATTTAGCCATCCACACCCATCTTCATCCACGGAAAGGGCTGCCAAGGTCTAGGGACTTTCATATGAGATGGGCAGCTGGAGATGCAACATTAGATAATACCATATGTCTATCACCCCTCCTGGTGTGAGGGGCTGGAGGGCTGCCTAGAACACTAGATAAGAATCTCCCAAGTTCCATCACACTGTATTCTATATCAGATGTGTTATCATCACATACTTTGATTCTAAAACAAATTGGTCTGATATAGAATACTCTTATCTAGTGTTGTGGGCAGCCCCCCAGGCCCTCACACCAGGAGGGGAAATAGACATGTGGTATTATGTAACATTGCATCTCCAGCTTACCCCTCCTCTGAATGTCCCTAAACCTTGACATCCCATTCTGTGCATGAAGGGATCCCTTTAAGTTTAAAGCACGCCATATGTCATAAAAAAGATGTGTACAAACGTTTGGAAACATTTACCCAGATAACAAAAACTTTTTTCCATGTTATATAATCCTATTGTTCCATTAATCAGATGTTAACCTAGATTTGGTAAATGGATGTACTTTGTAGTGGAAAGGGAAAATTTATATCGTCTGGAGCAACGCTAACTGCACTGAAAACCCAATGGGGCTCTAAAGTGGTCACTACTGACCGCTTTTGGGTGGTCATGGTGATGGTGTCCTGAGGGAGTACCCGGTGGTCACTAGCATGGTCACCCTGGGTGGTCACCTATGAACACCTTTCTGACCTAGACATTATTTTGTGGAGTAGTATATATTTTCTGCAATAAGGTGTACTGTTCAACTATTTTCATAATTCCCCCCTCCTCCCACCATCAATCAACATCTGGGAGCATATAGCCCTGATCAAAGGCCCAATAAGGCATATATATGTGTGTATAGCTGTATATCAGCAACTCCTCACACTTGTAGCTATGGTTTCAGGGACAAATGAGGTGTCTATACTTACACATACATGTTTTTTTTTGTAATTCTGGCATGTTTTTCTTTAAAATCACTTGCATCATCTAATGTTCGAAATAATCTTAATATCCCCCCATTTTATAGACACCTTTGATCCAGATTAGTATCGGTATTAATTAAGAGAACACCTAGAGTATGTGCTGTATATTACACTGTTGTATAGTAGGGTGCCCTAGTGGCAGAACTGTGTCCTTACAATGACCATCTTGGGTCATCAGAATGATCACCCCAGGTGGTCAACTGGGCATGAACACCCAAAGTGGTCAACAGTGACCCCCTTAACCCAGGCCTGGTTTTTCAGTGTGTAGTTGTAGATTATAGGTATACACTGGTCACTCCTATACCAGCAATAAAGGGTGGTCACACTAGAACACCTCAGCTATGGTAAACCAAATTGGCCAGCTTTATGAGGTTTGGTGATGCTTTATGAGGTTTGGTGATAATCAAATTTAATTAGCCAACTTTGGTGAGGTTTGCTGATTATCAAATTGGCTAACTTTGGTGAGCTTTGATCTTGACCAAAATGGCCATGACCAAAGTTCGCCAATGATGGCCAAGAGTTACCACGATTTGGTAGGGATCAATCTGGATGCTAGTATATTGATTATGATATCGGAATATCTCAAGGTGTAGGTAGACCTATGCAGGCGCCAGACTCACAGACACCATACATTTAATTTAACACAACAATTAAGCTATACTCTCAGAAATCAGAGCCAAGATCGTGGTAACTCTTTTTAGCATACAACTAGAAGTACACGTTAGTAAGAGAAGCAAGGCCAAACGCTTATATTTGTTGAGGTTTCTATGTACGTTACGAGTTACATCATGCCCACTCCTCACCACAGGACTGAGTTTACTGAAGTAGTGTCCAGAACACACTTGTAGCGCCCTCTGCTGGTAGCATGGTGTTATTTGCTCAGGGGGGTGTAGACATAAGGGTCCTGTTATACTAATGGCTTTCTATAGGTATTATTCCTAAGGCATAGCCACAGTTCAATTTTCAAATGTACTCAAAGGAAACTTTTAGAAAATCCATAATCCAGAAACATTTAAGTCTGTGTAGGTTAGGATGATCGTTGTAAATTGCCTATAAAAAAGTAACAATAAAACTGCTCTGGCTCACTACAAAGGTGTAAATGTTTGCTATATGGCACCTCCTGGTGGTGTGGCCTACAGTATTAGACCAAAGACTTTAATTCCAACGCGTTCTGTAAACATACTCCACCTGGGAATTGCATGGCGGGCCAGGTATAGAGCCCCATGGGGGAGGGAGGAGGGGATGAGAGGGGAGGGGTTGAGCAGTGGTCTCTAGTCAAACTGTTCAACACAGTTTGTTGGACTTTGCTCAGAACGGTACACACTAGGCGCTCACCCGGAATAGCAATTCCTACACACATAGACAAAGCACTGGCCTATACTTCTTTATGTATACATGTATTTTCAGGAATGGAAAAGAAATACATGTTGTATACAAGGACTTAACGGATAAGGATTGTCCCACAAAAATGAATTGGATATACCAGTATGTGGACATGTTCTTTCGTAAGGTGTATGTGTAGTTACGGACATAGTTACTACACACAGCTGGAGGTACACTGGATAATACATCAATGTTATTTGAAATAATGGGATTTTTCAGCCATTGCTAATCGTGCTTACACTTAACACCATGTCGGGCAATGCTACTATAGTGAGCCCTCATCCTCCGGAGAGCTTTGTGACGACCTTTATTCTGGTTCTCATTCTGATAGCCTCGGTTGTCCTAAACAGTCTCTTCACCTTTGTCTTTATACGTGTGCGCTATGCGCGGGACAGCTCCAACTTTCTACTTCTCAACATGGCCATAGCTGACCTGGTATCTACCGTTATATGGCTGCTACCTGCCATACTTTCTGCAGCCGCCTGGAAGTGGCTGCTCGGCAATGGGTTCTGCATCTTCCAGGGGTTTATGGCCAACTGGTGTTTCACCGTCAACATGCATACCTTCCTGGCTGTGGCTATTGAGAAGTACCTGAGGTTCTGCAAGCCTTCTAAGCACAAGGAGGTCTTTTATAAGACAGTGGTGCTGGTTCTTATCTTTGCTATCTGGGTGTTTGACATGGTCATTGCTCTGTTCCCCTTAATGGGGTGGGGTCAAAGGGCCTTCTCACTGCCTGAGTTTCAGTGTACCCTGGACTATAAGGAGAGTAGGTCTAACTTGTCATTCACATTTGTCATCACCTTTATCCTGCCCCTCATTGCTGGACTGATATTCTATGGCCTCATCTTCCGTAGGGTCCGCAAAATCCGCTCCCAGGTTGCCCCAGGGAGGCCCCTGGTACTGCAGGAACGTGAGGACAGGAAAGACACATACGTCGAGAAATTCAATGAGGCTCAGAAGAATTACAAACTTTTTGAGGTGACAACTTCTGCTAATGTTATCCAGAAACCCCACAACCAGCCACCACCAGACGAGGACGACCCCGGCTATGGCTCTGAGGGGGACAGTGACGAGGGACCCAACCCGGGGACCACTGGGAAGCAGACCACCACTCGGGACTACATCAGGAAGAAGAAATCGACCAAGTTTGTCCTGAAGGAGTTTGATTACAAGTTGACGGTGACGGTGTTCCTAGCCTGGGTCATCTACCAACTCGTGTGGCTACCCCAGATCATTGTATCCTTTGTGTGGGCCTACAACTTCCGTCCCGGGCCGGCAGCTGGCGCTATCAGCTTCTTTACCGTGGTCAGCTTCTTCTCCCTGCTGGTGAGGCCCGTCATCTATGTGACCAATAAAGGCATGCGGAAGGGCATCAAGAGTGCATTGTGCAAGGGTGGGGACACTACGGAGATCACCAGTATCAAGGACAGTGGTGGGGCAGAGGTGCAGGACGAGGCAGGGGCCGCGCTGTAGGGAACTCGGACATACGGACTGGATGGTGTATGATATTTATGAACATGCCTGACGGAGGCCTAAGGGAAAGTAAGGCCACTCTATTTTTTTATTTTTTTTTCATATTTTTGATGAAAAATATGCTAAAATTGAGAAAATATTGACAAATTTGGTATCAAATTAAAGCTCATGCTGTCAATAATGCAGTCAGCTAGGAATAACTTGCATTATAACAACTTTCACTGATCAATAAACTTCGAATTACTAAAACGTGAAAATTGATTGCGAAAAGTCCAACTTTTCCTTGGTACATGTATTTGGGCCCCAAGTTAAAAAAAAATAATTAAAAAAAAATAAAAACACTTCTTTTCACTGCTTGGTGATGAGAAACAACTTTTTTTTGAGTGGCCTAAACTACCCCCCTTAGCTAATACATGTAGTAACGCGCTGGGTTTTCGCTAAAAAAGAGTCAAAAACGGCTCGGCTCGCCCTCAAGAGGGGACTAAATGGGTCCAAAATCCACTAATTAGGAATCATCCAAAAACCCGCTGTCGGATTTTTGTGAATATTATGCTAAACGTGTTCCGCTTTACAATGTTGTCTTGGGATAGGACGTGCCTACCTGGAACATGTCTATCTACAATTGTGACTTTGATAACTGTTGATTTAATCGCTGGTCGATTAATTGCAAGTCTATAGGTTTGAGTTGGTAGAATATAGGATTGAATTATATCAAACCAGCTCGTTATGCTTCTAGAACTAACATATTTAAACAATGTGTGCATTTAGTCCTTTAAGCTAGGAAAATGCAACAACTACACGCTTGATCTATGTACTATTTGTGCACGTACATATAATAAAATCTTGAAGTAAATGCTCTGTTGTTTATAGCATATATGCAGTTTTACAGCGCTTTTGATACTCATCTTACGTAATCAGTGTAATTTGTTTGTCGAGTGCTAAGCATCTATTGAATGCATGTCCAAGTCTGAGGCGTTGCTCACGGGCCTCCAGTTTAAAGATAGTGTATCAGCTAATAGACTTCCCAAACCTTTTCTCCAAAATGGATATAATTTTAATGTCAAGGGTTTTGTTATTATTTTAGCTGATATGCAGTGCTCAATGTTAAACATATTTGTCTATAAATGCATGATTTGAGACAATGTTGCTTATTCACCTCACTGACTCAGTGCCCCCCCCCCCTATGTGAGCATACTGGGAACTAAGCTAATAGGGAAAGCACTGAGCCATGCAGTATAAACACATAGGGAGTTTTAGTGTTGACCTACAGTAAAAAATATTGCACTGCATGTGCTCATCTTATAGACTAAGACACTGCCAATCATTTTAAAAGTTAGGAAAGACGTATGGGATAGGATATACAATAGGAATATGATAAGACTAGAAAATCTCCAAACATTTAGCTGACACACCATCTTCAACATATTTCCCGGTTGTTTAAGCTGCAAATGTCATGGGCTGTGGGTGCCGAATTAAAGGGAGTATGAAAGCTTTCCCTAATGTCTACATCCTGTATCGTATAATTATTAAAGCTATAAACAAAACGTCCGATGATTTGCTTGACAAATTCCAATTTATTCCATATAACTTGTCCATGATTCTGATAACATCCATTACAATGTCCGGCAGGAACGTATAACACTTATATCACACCGGCATAGTCGAGCACACTTAAGACAGAATGTATGTACAACAAATTCATCACCACCTCTGCTGCTTGCCTATATGCCAGATATAGCATGGAGATATCTACAATAGGGCATACTACCATAGGAGGCCCAGTGAGGAAATCCATAATTATACAATAGCCTAGTCCCAAATATAAGGGCAAGACCAAATCACAGGGCCAGTAATTAAATAGAGGGTACAATATGCGTCTACGCCTTATCATATTTATGGGTCGGCCATTTACATCAATGAACACCTCTCAAGTGAGCCAACATAATATCATTAAATGTCTCTTCATATAGTAGAATACATATTTTGGTGCGAATTTGCAACAGAAATAAACCATTTAACTAAATTTGCTACACCTTGCGGATTGCTAACTTGCAATTTTCCTAGTTGTGTCCTTTGTATAAAAGACAATTGGTTCAGCATCAAGGGAGAGAATAAAATCAAGACCGGTATCATATAGATCACTTGTCTAATTACAAAAATATAAATCTATTGTCATAAAGAGGGGAACACAACAGATTCTTTCTGTTAAATTTAGTAACATACATATATATACACGTCTTTCCTGATAAAACACAGTATGTTACGAAAATGTTGTTAAGAACAGGAGCTGGCCATTCGGTGAGACTTTCTGTACAGTGCGGCTCATTGCTTCCCAGCTGGTACTAAGCTATCGAAATGAGTGGCAAAGTGTGCGAGAGCATCCTGAAAGAGATGAAAATTGGTATCAACATTGGTAGTGATTTAGAACTAATAAACATGAAAATGTATTACAGTATAACTTAAGGAAATGGTTTTGGCTTTCCAAAACTGATTAAAATAAGAGTATTTCAATAATTGGAGAAATATCTCTCACCCCTTCCTATAAAAATGAAGTTTCTACACTTTCACGAAATGTTTTATTTCGACATATCTAGCAGCAAACAAGAGATGTTAAGTCAACTAAATTGTAAGGATTGTAAAGACGTTCTGCACTAGACTACAAATGAATACATACTTTGACATTCTAAACCAATACCGATAAGTTATCACATCCATACCTCTGAGCCATCTTTAGTGGAAAGGAACTCTGAGCAGTCTGTCCACAGACAGCGCACCGACTCCTGGTGGGGCAGTAGGTGGTCGTGTACCACGTGGTGCTCCAGGTGGGCACGCAGCCCGAACACCATGGTGCACAGGCCGAACTGAAACAGGAGTAATAGTCATGTACATGGGGAGAACTGAAACAGGAGTAATAGTCATGTACACTGGGGAGAACTAAAATGGGGAGTAATAGTCATGTACATGGGGAGAACTGAAACAGGAGTAATAGTCATGTACATGGAGAGAACTGAAACAGAAGTAATAGTCATGTACATGGGGAGAACTGAAACAGGAGGAATAGTCATGAACATGGGGAGAACTGAAACAGGAGGAATAGTCATGAACATGGGGAGAACTGAAACAGGAGGAATAGTCATGTACATGGGGAGAACTGAAACAGGAGGAATAGTCATGTACATGGGGAGAACTGAAACAGGAGTAATAGTCATGTACATGGGGAGAACTGAAACAGGAGTAATAGTCATGTACACGGGGAGGACTGAAACAGGAGTAATAGTCATGTACATGGGGAGAACTGAAACAGGAGTAATAGTCATGTACACGGGGAGGACTGAAACAGGAGTAATAGTCATGTACATGGGGAGAACTGAAACAGGAGTAAGTCATGTACATGTGAAGAACGGAGGTACATGGGGAGAACAGAAGAGGGGAGTAATAGTCAGGTACATGGGGAGAACGGAAGAGGGGAGTAATAGTCAGGTACATGGGAAGATGAAACGTCCGTCACATCATGGAATTCCCTTCTCATTCCATATTATCATAAAAGTTTAAGCATAACTACTTACAATTGCTACATGATCAGCTTTATTTTGCTATGATCAGGCAGTTTTTGGTGCGATAAGGGCCGTGACCTACTTAAAACAACGTGTCCTACTTAACTTAGACTAACATGACCTACTTCAAAGTGTGACGGACGTGGGAAGTTATTACCCACTTGCGCATTCTAGTATTTAGTCAATGTACGGACTTTTCAAACATGGAATAATAGTCAGGTACATGGGGAGAACTGAAACAGGAGTAATAGTCATGTACATGGGGAGAACTGAAACACGAGTAATAGTCATGTACATGGGGAGAACTGAAACAGGGGGTAATACTATAGTCATGTACATGAGGATAACTGATACGGGTAAGGTGTAATAGATGGGTCATAAACACGGGGAGAACTGAAAAAGGCAAGGCCATGGAAGGAGGGGATACACAGGCCAAGCCGAAACAGATACAGTTGAATAAGTGAGTCATGGGGGTTGGGGGGTATGGGTCAGATACCTCATTTTCTCAATTCAGTTATCAACATTTACGAACTCAGCTTCATTCCTTCATGAAATACTCGAAGGCAAACTCTTACCTGACAAGCCCAGTGTTGTGATCTGTCTAAAGTGTGAGCCTCCACCAGACCGTCCTTATTACCCGTGATAATCTGAAAGTGTAGAGATGTCATGTAAAAGGGGGGTTTCATTCCAAACCTCTACACAATTTTGTGTATGTACGTACAATCATGTTTCCTCTTATATTTTATTTTTGTAATTTAGAGGGCCGATGCTTTAGAGGGCCGATGCAAGTTAGCTTGTCAGATTATTTAGAAATACATTTCTTGCATATAAATATTATCGGAAGGTACCGAAACTACTTTCTGCAATAGGTAATGTATGGAAACGCGTATGCAGAAAAGTGTAGAAAACACTCAGATTAGTTCTCAGGTGATATGTGTTTTTTTTTCAGGTGATATGTTTAGCCGTTACATTCCATCGGCCCCAATTAATACAAAACGATTTTTTTTTTACATTGACTTACTTTGTTATCCTTGACAACCATAGCCATTATCATGCCATTTCCAGCACCATAGTACAGTTGATTTTGATCGTAGCTCTGTAAAGCAGACAAATTTCCTTGATTAGTATGTATATCGTCTTTAAAATGACACAATTCAGTAGCTCTGTAAAACAGACAAATTTCCTTGATTAGTATGTATATCGTCTTTAAAATGACACAATTCAGTAGCTCTGTAAAACAGACAAATTTCCTTGATTAGTATGTATATCGTCTTTAAAATGACACAATTCAGTATTGAATTGCTTGTCAATCCTGTTTATTACAACAATTAAAATGAGATCTAGTAATAAGATTGAAAATGACTTAAAAAGTTTCATGACAGTACAATTCCCAATAACTCAGCAGCTGACACGTATTTCAGATAACTGAAATCATATAATTCGGTAATCAAATGCCCTGCTATGTTGACAATACTGGTCATGGTGTTTATTAGAGTCTAGTTGGATATCTACCTTAAGGTTGAAGCAGCGGACCAGGCCTTCAATGCCGGCAGTGAGCAGCACATCGTCATGGAGACACACCGACGTGACGGCACCCTTATGGTACAGCGTCTCTACCAGCTCACCCGTCTGTCAAGACATACACAAGGTTAAGGTTACACGACACAAGTCTACACGCACATGCATAGGATATATCTATAGAGTTGTGCATATCTATTTAGTAAAATCTCCATTTGAGGCCAAGAAAAGTAGTTACCTCGTCTTTATAGTAATGTTACAGCTAGATAGCAGGGTTCTGTGGAGCTGTTTTAACGATTTTAATAATTGAAAATATTGAAAAAAACGCCACATTTGCGGTCAATAGATTCCTCGTTATATCTCTGATTACCGGTAGTAAGATAACTTTTAAACGGTCAATGCACTTACATGTAAGTCGTGGACCTGCATCGTCTTATCTAGAGCACTGCTGTAGAGTAAGTTGTGGGCGATCTATAGAAAAGGAATAGAGAATCGTTTCGTTAAAAACAGTATGTCAGTTGTGATCTGCTGCCTTCGTTATCCTTTTCAACACAAGTTCACACACTGATATCTTCATTTATCAGAAATCCATGTAGAATGCATGGAAGACAGCAACGATAATCGCATTTTCCTTCTTTCCTGTGAGTGTCTGGTTGGGCGGGGGGGGGGGGGGGGGTGATGCCATAATATAGGCCCGACCATCAACCTAATTTAAATGTACTTGCGTGATGCAAACAGTAAATATCATCCTCCGTGCTTGTCTTAATGAATTTAACTCATTTCATGACAATACGTTTCAAAAGTATACGAGTAGAGCGTGTTTTTATAACCTTACCTTGAGATCGGTGGGTGCTTTGGAATGACCTTCTATGGTTCTTATCAGGAGTCCGTTAGTGATGTCGCGCACGGTAATGGACGAGTCGTTAGCCGCCACCACCAGCAGATGGCGCCCTCCCTCACGACTAGTGGCTAAACTCCTTATGGGGGACTCTGCACAGGGGAACGTCTCCACCACCTTGTCCGTCTGGAAGGAGGTATGAATACAACAATCAACCATCGGTACAATATGGGTTATGACATATTTATATCAATAAATTAGCTCTATTTTTGTCATAGATTGTACGTATTTTTTTACTTCTTTTCTGTATTTTTTGTACGTTTGTATGTTTTTGCCATGAAAACACAGAAAAAGTAATTACCGAATAGCTTTGTTCTTGATAAATATATTCATGTACAACACAGCACACACGTTTATATGTTACTATTGGCAAATATCCTCTCGTTGTATTTGTACTTTATGGTTAGTTTACCTCAACATCGAGACAGGCCACAGTTCCGTTACCAAGTCCAATGTACAGTTTCTCTGAGAATTGGTGGAAGCAAAAGACACGATGGGCAAATTTGTGCCGGGCTTCTCTCTCCGAAGTCTGCAGGGAGAAACAACACAGATAAAAATGTTAATATCTACAAATGATTAAAAATACACGAAGGCATGGGCCACGGATTTATTCAATTGGGATTAAATTTCATATCAATGTATCTTATCTTTATCTATTTTTTTCTCTCTCTCTCTCTTTTTTTTTTTTTTTTTAGCAAGTTTCGATCATTTACAAATACCGGTACACGTGTACGGGAAATATCAGTTAAAATTTAATGAATCATGTAATTAGGTCTAAAAGGACTTAATATTGTTAACAGGGGGTCAACATTAGCCTTGGACATGCAAAACCTTGATCGAAAGGAAGTAGTGCTATGGCGATAATAGTGAAATGTGATACGTTTGCATGTCTTCTACTGGGGAAGGCTACTTTCATCATGACCGGTAAAATTGGCTTTATTTGTCAATCTATAGTTCTAAACTAGGGGACTTAAATTAGTTTCAATTTAATAGGTTAGACAATTTAACAGTTGCTTAATGAAAGATACACCAAGTTGTTACAACATGTCAGGAACTTTTTCAACATTGACATTACGATTCTGATGATTAAACATCACAAAGTATTTGAGATGATGGACTTCTTACCTCCGAAATAGGCTTAAAAGTATAATTCAAAACAGGTGAGTATTAAAATCAATAGAGGCTTGTATGGGCAAAAACCTTTATCGTTTATGTCAAAACAGCCTAGCTGAGAATAATGTTGCACCGGAGATATTATTTTTCATTCTCAATTTTCAGACTGAAACACTAGACAAATGGAAATGGTTGAGAAAATTGCTAATGGGGACCTCAGACTAGTTTTACACTTGTTGGGGCCTCTGGCTGCCTGTCTGAGTAGTTCCGAATGGTATGCACAAGTGGTCGGTCTCCTTTGCACAGGTGGCCAGTCTCCTAGTACATGTAAAAGTGTACCGGCTGTGTCTATGGGCAAGGCTCGCTATACTCTTTAAACTCAATGTCACAATATAGCTTAGTATATAAAAGTCGCTAGACTGGTGATTTTAACAGTGTACATACCTCCAAGTTGTAACCTCGAACAGAGCTATCAAAGGACCCCGTGAAGACCATGGGCGATATGATGTCGCTCCTGAATACTGTGATACATTGAACCCCTTTCTTGTGTCCTTCATACACGGCCACACACTCGCCAGTCTGGAGATAATAATGAAGGCAATGGTTCTGATAAATTCTATACATGTACGCAGCGTTTTCCCTCTCAAACGACATCACAAAGTTATCTTTATTGTAAGTATCCAAACAAGGGAATGGCGAGACAATCTGAGTATCTTAAGAGCTCTAAACCAACTGGATTTTAAATATTTCTTTTCGACATGCAATTGTGAGTACAACTAGCTGGGTACTGTAAATCTTTGTGTATAAGACTAACGAGGGTTGCCACTGACAAGGTAGTTTTAAATTCCCTGACTTTATATCAAATTTCCCTGACAATCGCGACATAAACCCAATGCTTTTAAGTGCCCTCCAACTATGAATATACACTCTTTTTTAAGTGATCTTCTACTTAGCAATTGGTCATTATGAAACAACAGAGGTTTTGTGTTTCGTGTATGCGCAAACATTTTACCCCCTCCTTTTTATTTTTCTCCTTTAAAATAATAGTAAAATAAAGCTTTTTTTTCAGAGAAAACAGGTGAATCTTTTTGGTATCTCAAAGATTTTCCCTAACAAAATATTTTTTTCCGGATTTCCCTGACATTTTCAGAAAATATCATTTTCCCTGAAATTTTGCCAAAAAAATGTGAAATTCCCTGACCTGGAACGAAAAATATTTTCCCTGACATTTTCCTTGACAGTGGCAACCCTGCTAACCCTCATTTAATCGCACCTGGGGTCTGAAAATTGCTACTTAAGTACTATATTACAGTGTTACCGAAATCAATGGCCGGCCATGTCAGCTTTCCAGCAGTGAAAGAATTTTTTCAAATAATCCTATTAGAAGCTGAGTTAGGTCCGTGCATCTGTTATACGTATTTAATCATTTTCTAATCAATTTTATAAGCCATCATTATAGATTAGAAGCATTACAAATTTTTTTTTCATTTATATAAAATTAAATGCGCTTTATGAAATCAATATATATTGGTCAATGTGGCATGTGTAGAAGGCAAATGGCCTGTGTTGGATCTTGCGACACAGGCCACATTGTCTGGTGTCCATAAAATGTTTTTGTATTTGTACTTAAATAGTATTTACCTTGATGTTGAACTTGCGTGCTGTCTGGTCGTCAGAGGCAGTGAACAAGTACTCCTCCCAGACATGCATAGCATTGATGGCACCAGTGTGACCCTGAAAGTGCAGTGGTAACAGACTGTCAGGTGACTTGGGCGATTTGGCAACACCCTCCTCCTCAGCCACCACTGGTGCACCTTTATCATTGTTCTGCTCTAGCGAAGGCTCAGCCTTCTCAGTGTCAGAGTCCTGAGTGCTAAGAGCGTCTGCTTCCGCGGGACTTTGCGGACTGTCTAACTGAGAATCGTCACACTCGTTATCTTTAGTCGCTGAAGGTTCTACTTCCATAGGGCTATCCGGGGTTTCAGGCTCAGGTTTGTCTACAGTGTCACACTCCTTGGTACTAGGAGCTTCTGCTTCCTCGGGACTTGGACTACTGGGCGTTACAGGAACATCCTCTAGCATAACTGGATCTGCAGGTGCTGATTTACCAGAAACACCCGAGTCTGGGCTGGCTTCCCCACTTGTTTCCTTTTTTTCACTGGAAACATCAGGATTGTCTATTTTTGCCTCATCTAGTTTGTCAGCTTCCTTACTGTTAGAGTCGGTGGCGTCAGCTTTACTCGGGGCATCAGACCCTTGTTCACTAGAAGCTTTAGAGTCTGTTTTGGATGCAATGTCTGGTTTCTCACTGGCAGTGTCTGAAGCCTTATTTTCAGAGTCTTTGTTGATGCTAGGTTCAGATTTACGTTGAGCCTCAGACTCTTTACTGTTTGTGTCTTGTGACTTAGGCTTACTGGCAATATCAGTCTCCTGGCTATCCTTTTCTGATATCTTATCAGATACTTCCATATCCACCGTTTCACTACTTTCTTTAATTTTAATGTCCACATCTGGAACAGACTCTGGCGTTTTAACACTACCCTCCTCTGCTTTACTGTCGGAATCCTTCTCGTTACCATTCTCGCTATCCTTCGTATCACTTGTATCAGCGCACTGTTTGATTTCTTTGTTAGGTATCCGGTACGCGGGATTTGGGGGTATACTCTTAACTGGAGTAGAATCAAGGGCACTCAAGTCTATTTTCAGTGACTCGCTGTCTGAGTCGCTGTCGGAGAACAGCGGCTTTTCTGCCGCTGGGACAGCACTGGGGGGAATTTGATAAAGTTTTTCAACAACGGGTTTCTTGACTGGCTTTGGTGTGGGTTCAGCCGGTTTGGGGGCCTTTTCTGGTTTCCGTGACACCTTCTCTGCCTTTGATTTGTCCTTAGCTGGCTTTGTTTTCACTGGTTTTGGTTTTGGTGAGGATACAGCGATACCAGCACGGATTTTGCGCTTATACTCCTTCACGTTGATCCTATGCAGTTCGACAACAGGCCGCATCTTTAACCTGATTAGAAACAAAAGGAAAGATGTAAGTACTAGTAGAATATATATTGGTGCATAGATTAATGCTCTGAAATGATGTACTAGCCGAAATCGCTGTTCACAACGTTAAAAACATGGACTACACTTCGTACCATAATTTATTCTAATTTTACTATTAAAGAGATTTTTTATTCATACAAGTTATGAATATGTAATTCTTCACAACCATCGAGCGTTGGACATTTGAACCATTTGAGAGATAAATATAAACCTTTTCAGTAACAATTTTAGAAAACTTGATATCATTGAACTTACTTTGCGATATCAAAGACAGGCCTGGCTTTACGATCGGAGTCGGTGTCGATGTCCGAGCTGGATGGAGCATGGAGATACTTCTTTAAGATATTAGACATCCGCTTGTCGGCCTTCCGTGTACTGCCACGATCTTTTTTGCCACGAGACTTCTTGAACCGGTCTTCGCTGTCAGAGTCGCTGCTATCTACAACTGCCCGGGTCTTCTTTTTCCATCTCTTGTCAAATTCGTCATCTGACTCTGAGCTACTATCGATAACCGCTTTGCTTTTGTGTTTACCCACATCATCTTTTCTCTTTTTGAAACTACTAGAACTATCATTTGATGATTTTTTGTGTGAGGATGATTTTGAACTGTCTGAGCTGTGAGAATGCTTGCTCTTTTCTTTCTCTTTCCGCTTTTCTGATTTCTCTGAACTATGAGATGAAGATTTAGATTTGAGTACAACGGTTGTTTTCGGAGGGGCAAATGCAGGCTTCTTCTCTGCCTTATTCTTTTTGTGTCTATCGCTGTCGTTGCTGGAAGATCTTTCACGTTCTCGTTCCTTTTCACGATCACGATCTTTGCTTCGTTCTCTATCATGTGACGATTTCTTCTTTTTGATCGTTCCTTTGAAATCAGCATTTTTATTGGGCTTTTCTTTGTCAATATATTTGTTAAACCAACTGTCTTTTGATGAACCAGAATCAGAATCCTGTGACTTGGTATCGTCATTATCAACAGGTTCAATTTTGGCTGAGAGTTCTTTGAGGAAGTTGGGATTGGTTTTGTCCACTTTGAGGGTACCCATGTATTTAACGTTCGGGTTGCCCTTTTTGCTATCAGACGCACTACCCAAGTCAATTCCAATACTGGAAGTTGAATCCCATTCAGACGTTGAGAGATCAAGTGATGACACTTCAGTGATATCTGCATCGGGTTTCACTTCTGCAAAATAAAACATCAAAGCGAGTTAATACATGATACATTCATTCATAAGTATATGACAATCTAACAGATAACTATTAACATTTTAACGAAACCAAATGCAGCAAAAACATGATGCATTAAATCATGATTACATTTTTATGGATAGCTATGTCAATTCTTAAGATATAATGCTCAGACAGTCAAAGAAAACTGTTATTTTGACCGTTAGTATTAGATATTACTCATCAACGAGAACCAACTCAACCCCTTGAGGGTCACATAGTGTATTTATGCAGTAAACCCTTGGTCGTCATGATGCATGAATGCAGCCATGCCATGGCAAGGAATTCGCCAGTGCTGCATCAAGCATCACTGCAACTTTCAGAAATGTATCAACCCTGTAAGGTCGCAGATCGATGATGCTTAATGCATCCAGGGCTGCATTCAAGCATCATGACGTTAAAATACATATATCCACACTAAGAGCTGAAGAATGGCGGAATCATCATTAGTGAAAAGCATTACCTTTTAGGATTATTAATCGGCGTTTCCGCAATCTCATCTCCTCCTTTATAAGCTGTTGTTAATTAAACATTTAAGAAATGGTTAGTTCATCACAACAAATAGTCATATTTTATGTCATAAATCATCATTGAAAGTTTTGTTTTCATAGGCAACAAAATATACTTTTAGTGAACAAAATAGGGCTTTGTAGACAACTAATTCAAGATAGTGTTTACAGCATTTCAATCAAAGGTATCCGTTCCTAGGGTTGTCAGTATTTGAATAAGCAGATACAACTTCGGCTCCAAATCCAGGAACAAGTTTCATCTCACTCCACAGGGATATTTCTAGGAATTTTTTCAATGGGCCAATGGCGCATTTGGGGGTGTGAATAATGCGCCATTTTTAACAACAACGAGCCAATATATTGTTTACATGATCAAATCTCTTACTTTACTTTGGAATATGGTAGGACTGTCATTGGTATCCTGTAGAACTTCAATATAATGTCTTTATCAATGCGATAATCGAAAGTCTGGAAATGTCGTTGTATCGATTTGAGGGGTATCAATGGAATATGGTTCAATTGGAGAGAGATGTCTACGAAACAGGTAAAGAAAATTAAGTTGGCACCATGTTCAGGCATTTAATTTTTGAGAAATTTAGGAAATTTTCTGTTCACACCATATCTAAATGAGCTGTAAATGACTGTATCTCTCATGTTATTAGCTTTCCGATGATATACAGCACTCCATATTAGGAATATTGTACAGATAGCTCTGGTCAGAATTCTTTCAAATCTGAAGGTCCAGGGTGGCTTAATGCGCCCATGGGCGCACATAGAGGGTGTTTTAATGCGCCATTCAGGAGTTAAATGCGTCTATGGCGCAGGGCGCGGCTCTAGAAATATCCCTGACTCCATACCTTTTTCCGCATGCTCTGTCGCTGGGCAATCTGCTCAACTGTACGTTTCGCAAGTGATTCTAGTCGTGAGATGGCAGAGTTGGCCAGCTTCAGACGTCGCTTAATCTCTTCTTCGTGTAAGGACAGCTTGAGCAGTGTTTCTGCTACAGGACCACCCTCTTTGAGCAGCTCGTCTGGGTCACTCTTTATGATAACCGTCCCGTCTGCAAAGTGAAAGACAATGCTGCTTTTGGACCATGGATAATCTCAACCCATCCCCCCTCTCCAAATGGATCCTTACAATTCTCCTTTAAAATCGATATGATCTCATATAACAGCGACCACATGGGTTATATCAAATTCCGGGGAAGCATGATGAAATGTGACATCTATGTTATCACCTTGATCATAAGAACTAAATGAATTGATTTAATCCAATGAAATTCAATACTGGTAGCATTTTGTAAGTTCTGAGAATCAACATTTATCTTTAGCGTTTAAAATATTGGTTTGAGCGGTCTATCCTTTTTCATAATGGGTTAAGTATCGCCAACACACTGTACCTTCAAGTCGTCGTCTTTTGGAATCATCGTCCTCAGCTGTGTCTGCACTCAGCGACTGTAAATTAGATTACATAGATTTATATTAGAACTACAGGTATTAGATAATTCTAATGACTTCCTGAAATCACTGAAAGAAAAAAGAGGACATTTATTGATGAATAATTCTTAAAATATAAGGACTAATACTATCAGCAGCGATTCCATGTGATTTTCATATATTATTAAATCCTTTGAATTTTGTTGGGAGCTTTTGGTTGAATTTTTCCCAATCAAGTTTAAATCAAGACCCCTCCCTAGTCACTAATCGAGTTGTGATCGGCCAAAGTCCACACCAGCATCGTATATTGGGGAATTTAACACCAGCGGAAGTTGTTGTCCATGCACAAATGAAACCTGCATAACTATCATGAAATACCTTGCTTGGACTTTCAGCCCTTCGTCGTTTTCCTCCTACTTTGTTGTCATCATCAACGTCCATTTCGTCGAAACTCATGTCAATCTGGTTTTCTCCCACATTACTGAGGTTCATCTTGACGTTGACGTTGCCCGACGTCTTCAGGCTGATGGTATCTTCCTTCTCCCTCTTCACGTCCACAAGGATTTCATCAATGAGTGACCGCATAGAGGTTGGTGCTGGCGCAGTCAGACCGGGGTCCTTAGCACGCGGTTTGAACTTACGGTCCTTCAGAAGCTCTGGGTTGATTTCATTCTCCTTCAGGTCTCCCAACATACCTTCGCACCTCAGCTTTTTCACTGGTGGCCTTTCTTCTTCCTTTTTCACAGGAACTGCTGAGGAGCTAGAGAATCGTGATTTGGAATCGATAGATGTCCTGCGGTCAGCAGAATACCTGCTGTCTGGAGGATTTTTCGGCTCGGGCGGCTTCTCAGAATCACCCTCTGCTTCTCTCTCTAAAAGTGCTGCAATTTCCCTTTGTACTTCTTCAGGTAGGTCATCCACCTTGAGCACGCCTCCTGCATTAAAGATCTCTAATGGTGTAGTACCGCGTGGCCGGTGTTGAGCTGAGTGTGTGCTGAATCGGGACTTGCTGCTTCGCTGCTGGTGGTTGTGCAGGATCTTGGCTATCTGGACTCGCTCGGTGTAGGACCGGGGTTTGTTGACAAGACGCATCACCTTGTCCCTCTCTACGCTCTCAGATGCTTTAAGGGAACGGGCACCAGGGATGGTCTGCGTCTCTCTCTTGGGGATCCTTGGGAGCTCATTGACACTCTTTATAGTGTTTGAGCTGCTGCTTTTAGGCTGGTCAAATCGACTAATTCGTGAGCCTGTAATTGCAGAATAGAGAATAGGATGGTATATACATTAATACAACCCGAAGTCTTTCATCTGAGGAATTAGCGAATTGATTTAAAAAGCGATCTCTAGAAGGCAATTGTTGGTTACAACTAAATATATCTCTAGGAATGATAATTGTGCCTGTAACCTACATGGGTAATATTCTTGAAATATCTTTCATATCATTACTGTTTCATTCTTCATTAACACTAATAGTCTTATAGACACACTGCATAATTAAGTCACTTCAAATAAATATAAGAACATTGTATTCAGGGTGAAAATGATTTTATAATTTTAAATTCAAATACCTGTACTGAAATAAGAGCAAATACTCACCATCTGGATTCCTGTTGTTAAAACGGTCTCGATCCCGATCCTTGTCCCGATCATCATCTTTACTTCTGCTATCTGGGCTTGCGTCTCTCACCCAGCTAGGATCGCTTCCACCACCGTAGCCACCTCGGTTGGGGCCCCAACCTCTGCCGCGACCCCCTTCTCCCCAGTTACCTCGTCCTCTGTCTGGTCGTCCTCGTCCTCTCTCCCCCCACCCTGATTCCCCCCAGCCACCCCGATTACCATAACCCCAGCCTCCTCTTCCACCTCGATCATTCCATCCTCCTCTGCCTCTATTATCACTGGACCATCCTCTTCCAGGCCAGCTTCCACGGCCCCTATCAGGCCAACGCCTCTCTCCTGGAGGGTCCTCGCCAAAGTCACCCTCATGCCTTGCATTCTGTTCACGGTGTTCGCGATATGTTTGACGCTTCTCTCGGGGCATGTCATCTCCAGGCTGGTCTGGCATGCTCTCAGAATTCTGATTTTTTGCAGCATCAGGCGGTTTTTGAACTGTATCCATAAGACCAGGGATCTGTGGCATCAGAAGTGTTGGATTGGCCTGCTGCAAATTCTGAAGAGCGACACCCAACTGCTGTAGACTCTGCAGGGCAGCGATGGTCTGTTGCTGCTGTGCTATAGTCGCATTGGGATCCTTTCCATCACCTCCAGGAGTCTGCTGAAGTAATGCAGCACCGAGCTGGTTTTGAAGATGTGAGATAGCATTAGCCTGTTGATCCACTGCTAAAGCAGCAGGAGTGGCCTGTGCTCCTCCTGCTACGGCCTGTGGCGGCTGTGTGGACCCAGGCACTGCTTGACCAGCTACTACAGGTGCCACTTTATCTGGGAGGGCAGCCGCAGCAGGTGTTTGAATTAGCGGGGCAGCCACAGGCCCAGGCTGACTTTGCGGTGCAGCCACAGGCAGAGGCTGATTCTTCGAGGCAGTCACAGCCTGACTTGGCGGGGCAGGCACTGGCTTAGGCTGACTTTGCAGAAGAGGGGAAGCTGGCCTAGGCTGACTTCGCTGGAGAGGGGAAGCTGGCCTAAGCTGACTTGTCGGGGCGGGCACCGGCATAGGCTGCCTTTGAGGGGCGGGCACTGGCATAGGCTGCCTTTGAGGGGCGGGCACTGGCATAGGCTGACTTGTCGGGGCGGGCACCGGCATAGGTTGACTATGCGGGGCAGGTACCGGCATAGGTTGGCTATGCGGGGCAGGTACCGGCATGGGCTGACTGTGTGGTGCAGGTACCGGCATAGGCTGACCTCTTGGGGCAGGCACCGGCATCGGCTGACTTTGCGGAGCAGGAACCGGCATAGGCTGTTGTCGTTGTTTTTCTTTTGGACGAGGAGGAGGGGGTGGAGGAGGAGATCCAGGAGGAGATGGAGATGGAGAAGGGGCGTCATGAATCGGAGAGATATCCATTGGCTGCTCTTCATTTGAATAACCTGGTTCATTTGATACCGGTAAATAGGGTGGAATCACTTTCAGATTTTGAGAAGAAACAGCTGGGCTGTTGCCACTCTCACTTGACGATGAGTCAAATGTCGGCCGAGGTGTTTCAGGCATAAATGGTACTGGTGAGTCGTCAGGTGAATCAAATGTTGGCTTAGGTGATTTAGGATAAAAAGGGTCTTCTGCTCGTCGTCTCAAATCATTAGGGTCATAGGGTACTTTTTTGGACTTTCCACTCTGAGGAATTTCCTGCACCTGAACCTGGTCTACAAAAGTCACCTTTGAGGTCTTAGGACGTTCTTCTTCTTCATTCTGTCCAAAGGGAAGTAGGCTGAAGTTGCCATCTAACACCTGGCTGATTATACTGGCTGCTGTTTCTGATATAGCAGCGTCATCCGTTATACCAGAATTTTTCAAAAGCTCAATAGCTGTAAGTGCTGGGTCTGAGATATCCATGCCTGCATCTCTTGCCGAGGGCCCATTGTTGCGGTATGTGTCAGGTGCTCGGGAATGACGGTCCCTGGTAGGGCTTCTGTCTACACGGCGGTCATCCGGCCGATAATTTGACCGTGTCCCATCACGGTACTCTTCATCACCATACCTGGGAGGATATCCCTTTTGTGTTCTGTCATCATCAAACCTATCTGATGCTGATCTGAGTCGGCTTGAGTCTGAGTAGCGTGCATCGCTATACGCTGCCGCACGGTGATCCAAGTCCCCATCTCCTGATCTGTAAGGGCCACGTTCTACAGGACGGTCCCCATAGCCCCTGCTAGAATCTCTACGTGGTGACCCGTCCCGCGGGTAGCCTCGGTCATCGTACCCCGGATAGCGACGAGATGCCGAATCTGAGCTCTGTGAATACTGACCACTGTAGCGACGGTCAGCATCATGCAAACGAGATGAATGATCAGACTTATCACTTAATGGGGAGCGGCCACGAGAGAACTCATAGTCTTGTCGGTTCCACTCAGAACCACCAGCTCTCTGGGAAGACCCTCTGCCCGATCTATCATATGAGGATCGGCTTTGGTCATAGCCATATGCCTGATCACGGTCATATGAGGTTGTTCGATGGTCACGATCACGGTCATATGAGGATGAAGATCGTTCTCGAGAATCTGACCGAGGACCACGGTCATAAGCCCTGCTTGGAGTGGTGAGACTGTCTTTTCCAATCTGAAGCGGAGAATCAGTATTGTTAATTCCATAAAAGTTTGCTAATGTTGCTTCCAGCATTTCATCCCTCAGGGCGGCTTCATCTAGACTTGTGTCCCGCAGGAAAGGGTCTGCTGGTATGCCACTGCCTGCACTTCCTTTGGGGGTTTCTCTTCGTTCCAGCTCTCTTGGTTGTGTCCTTTCGCTACTGTTTCTACTACCTTCACCTCCTCGCCTGCAAAAGCAACACATATTCTTGGATCAGTTTTATACACAGGCATACACTGAGCTGTGGTGGAGATCGTCGGCAGAGGTTCGGTAGTATTAGTGTAAAGGTCTGACACTGTGGTGGTACGGTCATCCAGGTGACCACCTGACCAAACACTACATATAGCTAGTTCCCACAGTAAGCACCAGGCCTATACTGGAGCCCTCTACTGTCTGCTGTGTACACTACCTGTACGTAGTGTTTGGTCACGTGGTCACTTAGATGACCGTACCACCAGTGTCAGACCTTTACACTAATACTACCGAACCTCTGCCGACGATCTCCACCACAGCTCAGTGTATGCCTGTGGTTTTATAGAAATGATGGGAACATGTTTTTCCTATACATATCCTTTCTTATTATATGAACGTCCGATAAGAAAGTCTATGACTATTTTTACTCATGCCATAACGTTGCGTTTCATGATTGGACAAACGACTATTGGTTATCAGTTATAAATCATAATTAACTTATACTATTATTAAACATAGCATCCACTATACGAGGTTCCAAAACGTTAAATTGACATAAATCCTCCTATCAATTGATATACATCCTCCTCATATCGGTTAATCAAATTCAAATGAAAAGGGCACAGGCATATTTTGTCTTAAATACGAAGTATACTTACACCCTGCCAGTCTGTCTGTCCAGATTAAGCCGATGCATAACGGACGCCAGATGATCGCTGTATTCCTGAAAATTTGAAATTGATATGTCACCCAACTGAAGGAAAAAGATTACTGGTAGTTCCGATTTATTTGAACTTACTCTAGCTAGCTCATTTGTATACAGTTAGGTCATTAGTACAGCACCGCCTCAGTAACTTTCTCACAGACTACAGACGTACCAAGATAGCCAAATACCGCATGCAATTTAAATTTTAATGTATGTATGATTAACACATTCTATTGCACATTTTTATTACCCATAATTAGAGGGATTAGAAAGTATACTTTACCTCTCGTCCCATAACTGAGAGCTTGCAAGTCTCGCAGTAATATGTCTTTTCAACATATTTACTGCTTACTGCAGAACTCCTGGATACGGTTGGCTCCATGACTGTTGTTCCTGGAACATAAAAGCTGCTGTTAGCATACGTAAAGGTTAAATCGATTCTGTAGTACCGGTAAAGATAATATTGGACAAAAATATTAACCACAAAGAAATTCATCTTCCTGGCCTTACTCTAGAAGTGTCTTGTATTTAGGGGAGGCAAGGTTTGTTCGCCGGTCTGCTGAGTCCAATAACAATTACCACAAACTTGTGACAAAGCCTAGCCAACTTTGAATCAGTGTGATAGGTTTGTAACATCTTTTTGCTTCAACCGTATTCGACATGAGTCATGATATTAAGCGCCCCCCCCCCCCCCGAATGTTGGATTGTCTTTTAGACTAGAACACATTCAAATATTGACGATTTTGGAAGGCCATTAAACTGCTAAGAAAAATAGGGGTGCTGTTGCTTTACACATACTAATAGCGTAATGTTTAGTAATGATATTCAATGCAAAATGACAGCACAATAGTAATCATCTGTCTGCTGGAATGCCTGGGGTAGGTCTACAGTCTCTATAGGACATGTTCAGTTAACACTCCCCCTTTATAATATTATCCATTTGATTTGAAACAAGGGCCTGGCGCCTGGCAGGGGATGCCGTGGCCGTGGGCGTGGCGTGACCCTCTTCCCATCCACCCGACTGGAACCGTAACAAATTGCCCTTGTGACTGTGGCCTTCTTAAAACATAGAAAAAGTGGCATGGACCCTACTTGTGTACCTTTTTTTTTTAGACCCCCCCCCCATATTTTTTTTGGGCATACGGTAGATCTTATGGTAGAGTGAGAGGTTGGCCTAGGCTAGGGCTAGGCCTACTACAGAGTTTCACTTTCAGTCTAGATCTACATGAGAGTTGAGACTCATATTGTCAAATTGAGTCCACTAGTAGGGCCTACTTTATTAAAAGTACTATTTGAGATGATAATTGATGAGTGATAAAGTCTCTAATAGTAATACCATTGACAGAGAGTACCCGTAGGCGTAGTAATACAAATGAGTATTAATAAATTTTAGTAAGGGAGTGATCATTTATTATCAACAGGGGGGGGGTGGTGGGTTTGGGGGGGGGGGCAAAAAAATTTGGACCCCTTGACCGGGGGGGGGCAAAAAAATTTGGACCCCTCTTGGGGGGGGGGCAAAAAAATTTGACCTGTTTTGAGCCAAAAAGCCCGCGCGTTACTATGCTTCAAAGGGCCCGCGCGCGAGCCGATTTTCGACCCTAAGGGGGGGGGGGTAAAAAATTTTGACCCCTTGACCGGGGGGGGTGTAAAAAATTTCGCGCGCTCCGCGCGGAAACCCACCACCCCCCCCCTGTTGTTAAAAAATGATCACTCCCTAAAGCTACCTTATCTCAATGAAGTTATGTCATACATGTAGTTAAAGGCAATAAAGCAATCGACGATCACGCTTCTCAATTACTATGTCCTGTAGTGCAATTTATCCATAGATACCAGCAACAGATCTATGTGATGATTTTCTTTAACCGATTGAACATATGAATAAGAAAACACCTCGAGACAGATTGCCAAGCGAACCATGCATTCACGGGTGTTGTGACCCCCGCCGAATTCGGCGATGGGCAAGCACGCACATGATTTCACGATATCGAAGCGACATTTGATTGAAATACGTGACTAACCTTAAATACAAGTCACGCCTTAATAACCTATGCAATCTTATTGATGCACAGTGTTAGTGATGATGGAAAGAAATGTCCAAATGTGAAGAATTCGCCAAAATTAAGTGAATTCCAAACAAGAACACCGCGTCAATGCGACCACCATTTTGGTTGTTGTGACGAGCTTAAGCGGCCTCTTTACCGGCGTGTGCTAATATTTCACTAAATAGAGCAGACAACGAGCAAAGCTCGTCGGCAAAAAAAGAATCGTGATATATTTATATATTTGTCGGTCCCATAACAAACAATTTCTACATACATTCACTTCCGACTTAAAAATTAAAAAAATACGACAAGAACTGACAAATGTTGCGGCCAACTATGACGTCAATCGGCTCCGCCATCTTCGACCATACGCCCCGACAGTCGTCAAATTCCCCCTGTCCCGGAGCGATATTTAATTGTTTCAGGTCAGTATCGCAATGTTTCTTTTGTTTAATGTGTACCGAAGTTATTCACCTTACTATACATATACATGAATTATGGCGATTGTTACGTATTGCAATGTTTGGAGACATTATTTGTCGCCTGCCCCCCGTTTCCTCCTTCTTCCTCTGCGGAACGATCAAAACATTGACTCGGCCTCGGTTCTCAGGACGGCCGACCGACGGCTTTGATCCTTCGATCCATCGAGGTCCGGGCAGTGCAGTGCCAGTGAGGGCAGTAGGCGGGTCATGGCAGCCCAGCCACAGGGAACAACAGACGGATATGTTGTGCGCTATTCATATTAGCAGGTTGTCTTCGTAAACAAGTTTTTTGAGCTCTAGGCCTATCAAATACACACACTGAGTGACTGACAGTGACACAGGTACTGAGCCTGCCCTGGGCCTGAGGTCCAGAGAGGACGTGAATTTATTTATTTGTAAATTGTATTTTGTACTACAAAATTGTAGTGTTGTCTGCATATTATCAACGTTTACTACTGAAGTCTGAACTAAGCACAAGAAGAAGCTATTATTTATACAGGCTTCTACACACACACACTGACAGTCACAGTGCCTAGTATACTAGTAGTCCACTACGCCTAAGGCTAAGGCTAAGGCTAAACTAGTCAAATTCAAAATTATGATCAGAATATTGGAACATTATGCCTTTTTAGTCTTTTATGACACACTACTTCTTTCTTTTTTTTTCCTTTTTTTTTTTGGGGGGGGGGGGGGTTATATACAGTACTTGGTACATGCAGAGAGCACAAGGCCTAGTATTAAAAAACTAAACTAGAGATTATTGTAATATGACAGTTTATTCTTCTGTACTGGAGCATTGAGGCTAGCTGAGGCCCTGTGTAGCCACTGCTTCAGTGCTTGATCGGTCATATCAGTATTGACACTCAGAGTCGGGCGTCAGTGTGGTTATTATCGGTCACGCCCACTAAATTGGAGAAGTGGTGCATGCACAGATTAGATCCATATAACTTATAAGGCCTATACACTATTACGTGTAGCGAGTGAACTACCGATACTGTTCTGTTTATCTAATGTACCGTAAAACCTCGCGTATAAGCCGCACCCCGAGTTTGGTGCGATCCTATAAGCCGCAGAGGCCATCTGAGAATTGTTAATTTCGTACTGTAGTATACTCATAAAAACTCTCGTATAAGCCGCACCCTATATAGGCATGTTTGGTATCAAAAGAAAGCTGAGTCTGATTCGCGTACAGGCCGCGGCTTATACGCGAGGTTTTACGGTACTCAGTAGCCTACCGCTATTGTAGAAATAAGGGAATGGTCCCTTTTTTTTGGAGGGGGGGGGGGGGAGGTCTCATTGAGGATTGCCCTGGCCCTGAATAAGGTAGACAACTCTTAAGCAACCAAAACGAATTTTGCCCTTTTTAGGGAAAAACCTAAGGCCTACTGCATAATTGATAATAGGGGTGGGACACGGTTACATTTAACCCTGCTAGAGGGGAGAGATGCAAAGAAAACCAGTCCCCCTTAAAAAAAACCCACAAAAAAGCACTCCCTAAATTAAGATGCAAATATGTGAGATAAATGTAACGCTGTCTAGGCTGAAATAAAACTCTTTTGAACTTGAACCACCGGTAGTCATCATATACTTAGTATATATATATTTCTTGGCTTATTACTAAAGTACTTGCAGTCGTGTCATTCAGAATTCAATAGGCCTATTCAATGTGAAAGGGTCTGATGAGATCATTTGTTTTGTTTTCCTATGTACTGGACCTCCTTGGGAAAATAGGAGATGTGGTAATGTTTCTGTCACTGTAATCTGTTTCTTGTTTATGATCTATGTACTCAGTTCACATTACCACATCTTCATAAATAAGAGTTTTTTTCTGATTAAACGAAAAAGAGATTTGTAAGGTAAATAAGCAACGCACATGTAAGGAAGGGACACTTCATCCTTCCACTGGTTGCCTCGTGGCTGAACACGTATGGTGAAACTCGTAACCAGGATAAAAGAAAAATTGTCTTAGAAAACTGTTCCACAGTGATACTCTCTGTATGAAGCTACATTTGTAGGCCCGTGCCGTAGACCATCCTTGGGACCAGGTTGTTAACTTTAATAGTACCGTATTCATTTGATAGAGCACCTATAAAGTAAATATGTGGACACAGGGTCACTGTCTCAAATGGAAGTCGTTCAATAGATTGACTCATACTAACCATTATTTTTCTCAGCCTGAAAATGAGTACCGTATTCTATAAGCGCATCCCCCCCCCTCCCATTTTTGGGTATTTTTTTGTCTAGAAGATGCAGAGCTGCCAAGTATTGCGATTTTATCGTAATCGTACGATTTTCAGCCCTTTTTTTTGTATTACGATTTGCTCTATCTACATTACGATTCTAGGGGTTTCTGGTGAAGGCTATGCATTTGTATGGGAAATTATCCCAAAATGGTGACAAGGAGTAAAACTCATTAAATTTAGGGACATAGTTTTAGAAGTGTTTCTAGAAGTTCTTAGGGGAATGGAAAGATATCAAACATGAAATTGTCTGGTGTGAAAAATGTTAAATTTCATGTTAATAGATCTTTTCATCAAGAATTAGTTTGTTGTAATGAAGGTATCAATGAGCTAAATCTAAGGCATTTTAATTGAAATCTAATGTTAATTCACACTACAAATTCAAGTACGATTTGTAATGGGTAGACATTTTCTGTCAAGAGAAACACGAACTTGAAAGGTATGAACTTGGCAGCTCTGAAGGTGCCACAATTTTCAAATAACGGCTTGAGCTCCCTGAGCGATTATTACGTCTATTAGGATTTATATGACATAGTCTGGTTATAAGAAACCTGATCACCTGGCATTCTGTAGCGAGATATGGTGCCACTCGTGGAGGCCAATTACCTCTCCGTACTGATACAGACATACCTAGATCTATTCATCCACTGGTAGATTGATGCCTTTGCTAGCGATTAGAACCCTGCCGAGAGGCTTTTTGATCACTCCTCTGTTGCAAAGGGATCACCTGACTAACCACACCATCTCTGCTTCTGAGTCACCACAGAGTCATTCCGGGTCACCCCTCCCTCTCAGTCTGTCTAACTTGTCTAGACCACCAACGTGATTCTCTGGGCCAGGCATTACTCAGTTTCCTAAGGGGCATGGATGGGTCCCGCATTGTGCTAATCTTGCCGCACCCTACGAAATTCAATGACCGCGCACACTAGAGAACATGCTATGCAAGGTGTGGTGCAGACCTGTTCATTATGATAATTTATCAAACGTACCGAGAGTTACCCATTGTCCATTCCCCTGATTAAACAGACCAGGTGTCATAATTACATACGGTACCGTCCAAGCGTTTAAGCGCCGGGTTTGAATAAGCGCCTTGGGTGGGAAATATTGAAATAACTTTTAAGCACTAGAAATACAACTGGAATAAGTGCCTTGTATGAGCGCCAGGCGTACAAAAGGGTAAAAACAAGATCCACCCACTTTCACCCCCAACCCCATAGTTTCCTTTCCGGACAGTATTTAATGGGTGAGTGGGACATGGCTAGTGTGAGATATGCTTAGATATGTGCGGAGGTTTAGACCTATAAGTTTTATTTAATATAAAGGACGTAAGCGTATTTAATATGAAAGGGAACACTGAAGTAAATGAAATCAATAGATGGAGATATACTGTGATGGAACTACCGTAAACCCTAGAGAAGGGAAGAATCAATATGACAGGCTCCCCATTAATCATTTACTAGGAAGATGGCCATATCAGTTTCCGTGGCCAAATAAGGTTGTAATAGACTGCCCACCTTCACTCCAATACAGACCCTTAAACGAGCATTGCCCCTAAGAGTCCCCAATGAATTATATTGAATGACTTTTGTATATGCCATCGTTGCTTCCATCCTATGCATGGTACATTTAAAAAAAGTGAAATGTCAATAGGTAGACTTTATAGATGTGGAGGTATATTCGCAATATCCAGACATTTTATGGGTTCTTACAATCGAGTTTGGGAGGTGCTAATTTATTTCCCCTGCTTTACTACCTCTCGTATTGATCGGTATATATCAGTCCACGTAAAAGCTGCACCCCTCTATAGGCGGATACAGGTTGAGGAAAGTCCCAACAGTAATAGTAAAGTAGCCCTTTACCCCTTCTCCCCAACCCCCTACATGCTACCAGCGCCTTCACGTCCCACCTCACAACCCCCAGCCCCCCGGGCCCCAACCCTGCTGACCACTACACACTAGCCAACCAGCGCCCCCACTGTCCAGTAAATTCTCTCTCCCTGGAAGAAGGAGAGGGTGGGGCGGTACTCTCCCGCAGGACGTCGGCAGCATACCGTGGACGACGTCACGTCTACGTCACCCCGAAGCTAGCCCCATCTATCGATGGCTACTGCAGTGTGCTTGCCAACCGCACGCCTCAGTGGGCGCTACAGTCGCCACCACCATAGGTCTAGATGATGCCATTCTGCAATTGCTATTTTGGGACACCAGGAGCGGAAGTTCCGCACCGGAAGTGGAGGGCATCCATTTTGGTCTATTGTCCATGTTGTTGCAGGATGATCCCATGGGGGGTCTTATTTTGGATTTACATGAATCAAGCTGGTTTTATCTTGACACAGTGAACCATTTATTAGCCCCATGATTGTTAAATATCTACCTTTAGATAATGACCAGCAGTTATTTTACTTGGTATGATGTCAACCTCTGTGAAATACTTTCAATTATTTCCCTGAAGAAGGACATACATTGATTCATTTGGCGTCCACTTAAAGCTAGTCGTAATAGGGAGTGGTCATTTTTTAACAACAGGGGGGGGGGGTTGGTGGATTTGGGGGGGGGACCAAAAAAAATTGGACCCCTTGAAGGGGGGGGACCAAAAAAATTTGGACCCCTCTTGAGGGGGGGACCAAAAAAATTACACCCCTTTTTAGCAAAAAAGCCCGCGCGTTACTATAGCTCAAAGGGGTCGGCCGCGCTCATTTTCAACCTGCCTAGGGGGGGGACCGAAAAATTTGTGACCCCTTCCGCGGGGGGGACCAAAAATATTTCGACCCGCTCGCGGGAAAATCCACCGACCCCCCCTGTTGTTAAAAAATGACCACTCCCTTACCAGTCCACTTGTCCCGTTTGGGTTCAGTGATGTTCCGCACCAAATCTATCGACAGAATTGTCCAGTGAACAATTATTTGGATATCTGCAAAATGCATCAGTAAAATGCTTTATTGTAAGCAAGTTGGGAGTGAGAACTAAGTTTTTCCCGATGGGGAGGGAGGTGCTCACATGCTGTTTTCTGTTCAGATGAGGTACTCCCATCAATATTTCAATAAACACAGTGCCAATAATATGCGTAGGGCTCATAAATAAAATATGGCTTTCATACCTTCCCATCGACTGCACCAGTGTCCAAAGTATTGTTTGATCCAATTGACGTCAATGTGTTTTAAGGGTAACCCACACCTGTCTACTTAGAAGCCAACGAGAGGATTGAAAGCTTTAGTGCAAGCTTGGCCATTACATTTTTGACTCAGGGTAACTGAGTAATATACGACGACTGAACGATGTTTTAAGACGTTTTTGGGACATGAGAGAATCTATGTCATTCAGTGCGTGTGGGACATAGACATGAGATGACAAAAGGGACAGATAGTCAAGGTCGGGGGACAAATGTTTCCTTCGAAAAGAAATTTAAAATGTCTTTCCTTCCCTGTACTAATTTCCCTTTTTTCGGTAAACTCTTAACTACTGTTAAATTGCTACCCTCTAAATAAAAGCTACATAGACTTCAATGTTAAACCAAAGATAGAAATCAGGTTCTAGCCTACACTGCCTGATATTTACATACAGGAATGCCATCTTCTACAGTAGAAATACCCTCATATGCACAGAAAAACCCCATCTAGGTTCTTTGATTTAAATTTAAATGCAGGACACAAAAGCAAAGCAAAAGAACACGCGTAGTATAGTTCCTGTTCCAGCCGTGATGCACACGGTGGCGCCACTGGTACTTCTCCTACTGCGCTAGATCTTAACGTGTGCAGAGCGAAATTGTACCACCCATATCTTCGCTGTTTATAGTCCGATCGACTCGCTTTTTGATACGGACAGAAGGCGGTACACACCCGCAGCCTGCAACTGTCGCCCACATCCACCTGCACACCCACACCCACCTGCTCACCCACACCCACCTGCTGGCCTGTATGACACATGACTCGAGGGTACTTTTTAACAAGGAATTCATTTCTGATGCCAGAATTGACCGATGAATGATTATAAGGGAGGATTATATCTAAGTACATGATAAGCTACAAATCCAGCTTACCCTGAGTCATCTGTGAGGTCACTCACACGCTAAATCTTGTACAATATATTTTCACCCACTGCTTGCAGTTCTTGACCTCTAGTTGCAATCGTAATAGGCAACCGTTTTAGAGATATGACTTGTACACACTCTAGTATGATACCACTGTACTGTATTAAAAGTACGATTTTAAAAGTAATCTATACAGTTGACCAAACGAATTTTAAGGATTGAAGGCAGTATCGAAATATTGTATATTCTACAAATATTATTGTGTCTACCCCTGTTAGCCTATAGTAAAATAGAACAGTTCACTTTCAACGTTATGGTCATAGAATTGATTTAATCTTTGGCGGATCCAGGGGGGGGGGCGACGGGCCTTGCCCCCCCCCCCCCCCAAAAAAAAAAAGGAAGAGCGAGAGAAGAAAAAAGGGAGTATAATCACATTCTGATGGGGCCACGGCCCATTGGTGGCTGAGGGCCCATGGAAGTGCGGTGGCTGACAGTCTGAGTATGAGGTTCAAACCAGTCACATTTTAAAATTGCATAATGAGTACCAATATATATGTATATATGATTATGGAGGAGCTCCAGTTGTGATTGGCCCCTCCCCCTGTCCCATGCATTCTGATCCTACCCCTCTAGTCCAACTGGGTTGATAGGTTGATGTATCCTTCCTTTCATATCCCCTCCAGACCCACATCCCAGGGGTGGGCAGCTGTCACCATGTCGCCTTTTTAAATTGCCCTAAAATAGATGATTTGACTTCAATATTTTTAAAATCTTCCAATTTTTAAAATCTGAAATAGCTTGTTCGTTGTGATTGTCTTCTTGAGGTCTAGGCATTTTCATGAAAACCCTTGCCAGGTCCATATCCTAGCTGTATCATCTATCAATGTTAGTTTTTATTGGTCTGTCCCTCCTAAAGTTATTGACTCAGGGTAACTGAGTAATACTAAACGACCCAACCAAGGTTTAAGATGTTTTTGTTACATAGGAGAATGTCTATCATTCAGCCTGTGTTATAGATAGACATCAGAGGACCAAAGGGATAGATGGGCAAGGTCGGGGGACAGATGTTTCCTTCGAAAAAAAAATTGAAATGTCTTTCCTTCTTGCTGTAATTCGCCTGCGATCTTTAGGTACTGATTTCTCTCTTTTCCTTAAACTCTTAAGTACTCTTAAATTGCTACCCTCTAAATGAAAGGTACATAGGCTCCAGTGTTAAAGCAAAGATAGAAATGACAACTTTTGCCAATCTGTCCCATATTTCTCTCTTCACACGCAGAAATGTGATCTTCTACACTCGAAATAACCCTCAAACACACAATAAAAAAGCATCTAGGTTCTTTAATTTAAATTCAATTTAAATGAACCAGGAGAGGTGGAAGCGAGGCTAGCGGATGCCACCACATCAAAGAGTGGCGCTACTGGTACTTCTTGTACTGCGCGAGACGTCAACGTGTGCAGACGAATTTGTACCATCCGTATCTCTGCCGTTTATCGTCCGATCGACTCGCTTTTTCATAAGGACAAAAGGCGGTACATGCCCGCAGCCTGCAACTGTCGCCCACACCCACCTGCACACCCACACCCACCTGCTCTCCCACACCCACCTGCTCACCCACACCCACACCCACCTGCTGGCCTGAAATGGAATAACATACATGTATGACACATGACTTGAGGGTACTTTTTAACAAGGAATTCATTTCTGATGCCAGAATCGACCAATGAATTATTATAAGGGAGTACTATATCTAAGTAGATGATAAGCTCCAGCTCCAGCTTACCCTGAGTCCTCTGTGAGGCCACTTACACGCTCAATCTTTTCCATCCTCAATAGAAGAGGAGGAATACAGATCTCGGCCATAGTATTATGTGCCAAAATACATCAGAGTGCACCATTTAGGTAACGATTTAAAAAAAATGGCCAAACCATTTCCCTCCAAAAACAATGTTCCAGTCCGAATAAAAAGAGGGCAATTACAGAATGGAGCAATATTATGTTTTGTGCCAAAATGCACCATATCACACCATTTTATGTCTAGGCTTCCGAACTTAGGGGGTAGGGGGGAGGGAGGTTAGGGGCATATCCCCTGCTGCGCTTCATGAAAAATGCCCACTAGGGCACATCCTTCCAATACCTTGTCTTGGCTACAATCAGTCGTGTATTGGCTCCAGGGTTTTCAGATATGCCCACCCCTGCATGATCCCATAACCTTCCCTCCCATATCCCCACATTCCCTTGATTACCTCTAAGTATTCATAACCCAAATAATACAGGCTAAAATATCTTGATATATTTTGTTCCAAAATGGCGGAGAATGCACCATTTCAAGTCTATATCATCAACATTTTCTTGGGGGG
Source organism: Harmothoe impar (assembly GCA_947462335.1). Taxonomy (NCBI): domain Eukaryota; kingdom Metazoa; phylum Annelida; class Polychaeta; order Phyllodocida; family Polynoidae; genus Harmothoe; species Harmothoe impar. The sequence continues at coordinate 52,239,641 of OX381704.1, forward strand.
GGGGGGGGGGGGGGCAGGCCCCCAAACCCCTGTAGTATATCTTCTGCATGTCGACTCCCGAGTCAAACATCAATCTATTCATGTTGAATAGAACCACCTTATTTGAGCATCAACTCAGCTGTGACAGCCCACCCAGCTGGTTATGGGCTGTAAAGTAGGTGTCACTGTGCAGAAAGTGCAGTGTGGCGTGACCATGACGCTCCACTGGACTCTGATTATGTCTGCCGACTTTTTAATTAATGCAGAGTTAAGAATTAATGGGATGATGAATACATGTATTATGGATGCGGGTCTGCATGATGTTACTTCTTTTAAGTACCTCAATATCAAAATATTTGAAAATCTATTGATTCCACTTGACATATTAGTTTGGTTTGAAACCAGCTCACCATCCAATGTCAATACATGTAGGCCACACGTACCATGTGCGTGTGTACATATACTTAGGGATACTGAACCTGTCACCGACCTGATGTTTTTTTAACAATGATGGGTGGGGGTGGGGTCAGAGTGGTGGGCATTTCACCCGTTTTCAGCGATATTCCGATCGCACGTCCATAGTTTGCCCTCCTGTTGTCAGAACTTCTGTACACGTTTAATATGTCAACTACATAGGTATTACCGGTATATTAGGAGGGAATGGAAAATAAAAAGGTAGTATTATGGGGTAGTACAAGGAATGCACTAAGGAAACCTCAATATACATGTAAAATAGTTTTCTAATTTACCCGTAAGAAATGCACATTCGATAAAGGGAGCTTCTATAAAGTATGTAAGCAGAAATTCTCCGGAAATTTACCCTTAATCGCATGTATGGCGTCTTTCTACGCATTAAGATAAATTGAGCATGCACACGCAAATCCTCATTTTGGGAAGATAATTTTGTATGTATTTTAGAGCGGAAATAATTTGGAGATGTAAGTAGTATAGGGAATTCAAAGGAGAAACCCCAATAGCCCATAGTGTGATGATCCAATTACGTTTAGCATATGAAATACGCATCTATGTACGAGACAGTATTTTGAGATGTTCTTAAGTATTTTAACCCACGTTGGAGGCTAATACGAAGGAGTTCACACCCTGATTATACTGTATACCCCGAGCCTCACATAATCGGAGGTTAGTTTAGATACCCCCTATGAGGCCACCAGTCATTCTGTTGTGATTTTTTTGACATAGACTCAGAACACTTTACTAGTAGGTATCTTTTAACATAGAAAATTACCTTTTAAGAAGAAAGCACCAAGAGACCATAGGGCGATGATCTCAGTAGTATACAAAATGTGCATTTGCAGAAGGGGAACATTTGAGTTGTACGTACATGTAGTATAGGAAATGTATATTTGAACAAGAAAACACCAAGAGTCAATACTAGGTTGATGGTCCTAGTAGTATAAGAAATGTGCATTTGTAGAAGGGGAAAGCATAGGTTCTCAGACTAAACACTATTGAATATATTATTGGCCGCTTTTTTGTGACCTCTGACAGTAATTACCATGTGTTGCCTAAAGATATTACGGCCGCCTTTGCGCATGTGCAATAGAGATTGCTACAACCAGCAAAGGTTGATCTGCATCAGTCCTTACTTATCTTTGGGTAACTGGCAATCCCAAAAATACTGGCTACATTGTAACTGCCGGCTAGAGAACGGTGGAAAAGCTATTTTCTCAGTAGATGCTTGGTTCTCATAAGGATAAATCTGGTGTTTACGGGTAGCGCATGCAGCACTCCATATAGACTCTCATGTATATTGCCCATTATGGAGATTCTACCACAATAGTTGGCAGTGGGGTGTGTGCAGGAGGGGAGGGGACTAGTCAGTGCCAGCTGACAGGCCTTTTCTACAGCACTGCCCGTGTGGAAGACGTATTAGCCGCATACACAATAAGCCAATAGCCTTCCACATAGAACTGCATTGCGGTAGCTTCTATTGACAGTAGAGCAGGATATATATGGCCCTCAATATCACCATATCTTCCAATATCACTATCTCCCTAGCAGTAGGTGTCTCTGTGGTGTGTCTACAGGGGACGTGTCATTGAAGCCTACATAAATATTGCTGCAGTGTGATGGCATGCGGCGTGCCCGTGGCGGTGGTATACACGTCTGACTAAGACTGAGGTGCACATTCCGCCACTACTACTGCAGCACAGCAGCAACACGGCGGTACAGAGACAGTACCCATGGTACCACCCCCTCCCACTCCCCCTATCACACCAGTGGTTGTCCGGTGTCTGCCAGGCCCCCTGTCTCTCCATACGTATACAGCAGGTGACCATTATGAGCCATCTAGCAGCAGCGGCAGCACCAGCACCATCTACACGTCATTCAGCGCGGAGGTGCCAGACGTAACGTCGCTCTAAATGTCCATATGGGCGGAAAGTACCAGCGTCTTATTAATAAGAAAGTTTGAGGACTATGCATAACATAAAAGTGCAATAACGGTATATACGATAAGTGTGCATGACTGGGGACAGTGTATGCCTGGATGTATATACCTGCAGTAGGTCTCGCAGACTTAAAGCTGGATAGGTTATAGTGGAGGCAGCAGCAGTGGTGATGGCGGCAGCAGTGGGCCATCCATGAATCTGCTCCAGCAGCAGCAGCAGCAGCAGCATCAAGAGGAGCAGCACACGGCCTTGGTGCAGCAGCAGCAGCAGCAGTAGCGGCAGGCGGACCAGCTACCAGCAGCCAGCAGCCCCTCCAGACGCCCCCTGGTGGCCGAGCACGCCACGTACGGACGCTGGTAGGACACGGAGCTCATCGACCCGCCACTAACACACGCGCACACGCACAAGGACGGTCGCCGCGCACCCACCACCGGATATAGCCACCTCCCGCCTCTATATACTACTACCCCTGGAAGCCTCCACTACTCCACGGGCTGCCCACCCAACGTGGATAAGGATTACCGGCGTCCAACGTCCATCCTTCTACAGCCAAGGTAACATGGGGGCTCCTTGGTGTTGTGGGTGTTACTGTACTGGGGCGTGCTGGGCTGAAGAGAGCCCTGGATGCTGGGCTGACATGGACGGGCGGCAAGGGGTTGGTGGGATCCATGTCAGTTGGTACTGGAGGAAGGACTAAAAGGTTGGGGGGGGGGGGGGGGTACGGGAGTCAGTTGCACCTACTACTGCAAGCAGAGTCACACCCAACCACTCACACCCAACTAGCACCTCTTATATATGCAGTTCACACCTGGAAACCCCCACCTGGGGACTAACCCCTGCACCTCTTGGACTGATTGGTTGCCAATTATTGGTGCCTTATTAGATTCTATTTGAGTAGGCGTGGTGCAAATTGGCCAGTTACACCGGCTTATTATGACTGATGTTCTCTTAATATTGGCCACAGTACGGAGCTCATCATTATGCTAGATGTAGACATTGGGTAGACACCAATATGGTTATAGCTATATGATAACAGGAGTACATGTTATCTGGGCCACATATGGCATGTTTATGGTTATAATGACTCAGCGTACAGTTATAGATAGCAGGCAGTAGACATACTGGTAGACTACACCATGAGGATAACTGAGTCATGTCTCTGTTTTGATAAGTCAACACCACACGTTATTAGGGAGCTTTATCTATTGCCTTTAATATTGGAATACACACAGCTTCATAAATATTAGACTCTCAGTGGCATTATCTTACACCTATGCCATATACCCAATCTCCAGATTATATGGTCATGTTAGTCAAAAATAAGTTGTGTTCAGGACCCTGACCGACCCTATTTTTTTGTTGGGGTGGGAGGAATGTTTCTTCTTATTTTAAATATATTTTTCTCCTAAATTAACCTGACCTACCTACCCTAGGTATATATTTGACCATGTTTTTTTTTGAATAATATTTGGCTTTTATTTGTCCATAGTCCACGGTTCTTGGTATTACAATATATGACATTACATGTGTACCATTTCCATCCGTTGAATCTTGCACATAGTTGATGCAAATTGCATGTTTGGATACATGTATTATAACATATGAGCATATCATATAAAATGTACACGTGTAAACAGTAATGTAAAGATTTACGAGTCACGACACACAAAATATTAGGACAAAAAAGCCATGGTGAGACCGTTACCAGAGGTAATTTTCAGGTCTTACCATATGATGCTTCGTATTACATAAAGGCTCGAATTACACACAATATTTCCATTTGACAAGATGGCAGTAAGATGACATTCTGTTGAAGTTATAGTAATACGTACCCCCTTTAAAATAAAAAAAATTGTTATTGAAAGGACAGCTTTTCACATTTTTTTCGGTATTGAATTGTCTAACATTTCTCTGGCTTGGCTTTTAAATTCATCTTTAGATTCAATAGATCTCATATCAGGGGTTAATGCATTCCATATTACATGACCACAAACGTTTGCCTTTATTTTAAGCCTTAAAATAACAGATACCATTAGATTAATTCAGAGCTTCCCCTTTTTTTAATCTGTGTTTAATATAGTTTGATCCCCTTCCTATAGCTTGGGTAATTTTAGTCAGGTATAAATAATGACGCTGGTCTACTTCAGATTTATTAACTTAATGATTCAATATATGGTAGATGAGTCATGTAGTCCATAAGGTATTTCGTCACAGATCACCCTGGAGGATATGAGCGAACCACCAGGTGAGTACACAGAGTCATAATAGCACCACTAGCAGTACGTATTCCCAGGTCGATTGGCTCATACCTGATCGTTACATAAATGAACAACTAGTCATACTACTGGAGGTAGGGTTGTGTAAGGGGATGATGGTAGCCTTGCATAGAGCTTTGATTATACATGTTTATCTTTAGCCCTATATACATGGGCCCTTTATAGAGAATAGTGGGTGGCTGTAGAAGAGGTGGGGTGGGGAGCTAAGATCACTAGCATAAGGAATAATTGATATCAGTGGGAATAACAGCCCAGAGGCAATGCATGGTCCGGACATTGGAGGACTAAAAGGGGACATTGCTTGACTAGGCTGCAGGCAGTCTTTAATAGTACAAAAGAAAAGGGGGGAATTGGTTGACTAGGCTGCGGGCAAGGGGGGGGGGTGTTAATTTATGCGGCCTTCATGTTAGATTAATGTTGGCACTTTGGGACTCTGCTGGTGGCTGGTGGTAAGGCTGTTTATAATTCATGGCGGAATTTATCTGCACCACCCAGCACGCAAACACACCACACACCACCGCGCCGTCACTGAGCAGGCAAACTAGGCCAGTTTGATAGATGACTCTACCCCATCTAGTAGCTGATAAGGGGAAGACTGATAACTCACCATATTCCCCCCTATCCCCCGCCCACCCTCCCCACCTCCCTACTTCCTAGCCTTGCCTCAAGCTTCAGGATCCAGTTTTAGATCCTTCACGGTCTCTTTGTCTCCAGGCAAGTCCATTGGTGCGACCGCACTGGATTCCCGTTGACATTTTCTTTGTAGTGGTGCTTGTGTTTTTGGTGGTGTTTTTGGCAGTCCCTGCCGTGGCCGTGGCCGTGTCTGATCGGCCTTCTGACTGCCGCCACAAACACCTGTAGAGGGGGGAGGAAGGCTGCTGGAACTGGTAAACAACTAGTCAAACCATGGTCAAACACGACTGTCGGCAAACTAGCAGAGATAACTTTAATATGTTATATTCTCTGGCAGGCAACACACTTTTCATATTTAGAAGGCTGTTGGGCAGGACGTACTTATAACAAACTAAGGGAGTGGTCATTTTTTAACGGGGGGGGGGGGGGCGTTGGTGGATTTGGGGGGGGGTCAAAAAAATTTGGACCCCTTGAAGGGGGGGACCAAAACATTTTGAACCCCTCCTGAGGGGGAGACCAAACAAATTACAGCCCTTTTTAGAGGAAAAGCCCGCACGTTTCTATAGCTCAAAGGGGTCGGCCGCGCTCAATTTCAACCTGCCTGGAGGGGGGGGGGCTGAAAATATTTCGACCCCTCTCGCGGGGGCGACCGGAAAAATTTCGACCCGCTCGCGCGAAAATCCACTGACCCCCGCCCTGTTGTTAAAAAATCACCACTCCCTAAAAATACAATACACCTACCTTCATCATCCGCACCACCACCACCCCATCCATCATATATATCCGTCCATCCCACTCTAACGCCATTAACAATTGTTACAGGCACCTGATAGACATTACTTCGTAATTTCGGAAGCATTCCTCTGACATGCGCGTTGAGCCTTTTTACCGGCGTGTACCTGCTATAGTCCCCCTTGGGATATCAGGTCTCCAGTCAGGAAGTGGTCAAACCAAGAATGGGCCGGGGTAGGGTGAGGAGTGTCCCCTGAGGCTTTGGCATAGGGGATGTATATTCATAGCAAAATGCAGTTAGGATCTCATGTCTTGTGATATACTAGCTGTCTTGGATAGATGATTTGATTGTCTTGGCACTTGGTCAAACGCATAATCTGTTTGCACCAAGAATATAAAGGCCGGAAAGGTTAATAGTCCATTTCCAATAAGAATTATCCAGATTGTGTCTTATCCACGATGGCGTTACGAAGAAATATTGGGCGTACACATGAAATGGTGTGTGTGTATATGAGGGAAAACTTTCTATTACTGCAGATAACAAGTTTGTTTTCCCTGTGGCAGGTTAGGGGTGGTAGTAGTATTACAGTATAATGGATGAGACAAGTTGGGAGCCGGCAGAGATGGGGGTCACCGGTAGTCTCCACCCCAGGGACTGCACCTCCCCCCCCCTCCCCACCACCACTACCTATCACTGTCTACCGGCCACTTTATTGGGTCAGCATTTAGATCAATAGCTGGTCAGTCTGCCGGGTAGTGTGTCCTGGGCAGCATGAGGAGAGGATGGTGAGTGGTAGGTGGGAGTGGTAGGTAGTGGGCAGCAAGTAGTGTGTCCTGGGCAACATGAGGAATGTGGTGGGTAGTAGGTGGGGTGGTAGGTAGTGGGCAGCATGTAGTGTGTCCTGGGCAACATGAGGAATGTGGTGGGTAGTAGGTGGGGTGGTAGGTAGTGGGCAGCATGTAGTGTGTCCTGGGCAACATGAGGAATGTGGTGGGTAGTAGGTGGGGTGGTAGATAGTGGGCAGCAAGTAGTGTGTCCTGGACAGCATGAGGAGGGTAGTGAGTGGTAGGCTGGGTGGCAGGTAGTGGGCAACAGGTAGTGTGTTCTGGGCAGCATGAGGAGGGTAATGAGTGGTAGGTGGGGTGGCCGGTATAGTGGGCAGCAGGTAGTGTGTCCTTGGTGGCTTGAGTAGGGTGGTATGTGGTAGGTGGGTGGTAGGTAGTGGATAGCAGGTAGTGTACTAAAAGGAAGGTGTTGCGTGGTAGACGGAGGAATATTAGGTAGTGGGGACACTATGTCAGTATAGACCGTGGAGGGTGAGGCAGTGTAAGTATAGGCCTCATAGTACAGGTGGTTCGTGTACATTGGGGAGTGTGAGATGCTCAGCTTTGCACTCACATCGTGCGTCCCACTCACCAATCCACCATTACTTCCCCTTATGCCTTGTGATCGATACTATAATGTGTACATACATAATGTATAGGGAGCATTAGGAAAGCACTGTCCATTATATCATCCGCCACAGTATATGTATGGGCTGTTGAGAAGTACAAATATATATGCATATGTCTTAAACAAGATTTGTATTGTCGATCTAATATGTAAATTCACCCAAAGGCCTTGGCTTAGCATGTTCTACACTGCAGATAGAGCTGCAAGTCTCAGAATAGTGGATCGTAAAATATGCCCAATTCACACCAGTGCTTTGCTGGTAATGAATCACACTAGTGTTACCATGGCAACGTCACAATGTCATGCAGCATGCTAAAAGTCCCAATTTGTGTGAATCAGAGCTTTCCTCATAGGATCTGCAAATGATACACAATATATTATTGCAAACTCTAGAGAATATATATTGTGCCGTCTTCAGTAATTGCATTGCGCTTACTATATTACAAAAAAAACGGCGAACAGATGGATTTCAATGGCAAGGCATATTGATATGGCAATAGGTTTTGCAAATCGCTTCAGTAAAGTTAAACAAGTGCACTGGTGATATGAATATGATGTCCAGCCCTGACGTCCCCCAGGGGCCGTCCCCAAACCCTGCCATCTGTCCGGCTGGCCTTCCCCCACCCCAACAGTCTGGGTGCTTAACGGGTGGATTACCAGGCTTGTCATATGGCTAGTCATATACTGGTGTGATTATAGGGATTACATATAGAGATCTCTACTCCTCCTCCGCCGACTTCGCATTAATGGCATTGATCTGCACAAACGGCAGCCCCGTTAACAGTAGCACTACAGAGCCTATAGAGCTGCCTATAGAGTATCGTTATATTGACTAATGTTATGGGTATAGTATACATGTTCAGGGTACATTGTCGCCGAGTTGGGTCGATAGCATTATGTGGCCACTAACACAGCACTTTTGCACTTTTGTGGCAGAATTCCAAACCGTTGATCGATACCATGCATAACAAACCAACAATCTGTAAATAAATTATTATGTACAAACTGAGAGAGACATCAACATTCATACATATGTATGTATTAACCATATACATGTTTTAGCAAATGTTAAAGATTGGTATTATGCCCTCACCAGTATGCACAGATGTTTTGTGTTTCTTTGTGAAAACAGGAAAAAAAGATGAAAGGGTCGAATGATATATATGTATAGTAATAACCACCTTTTCAGAACCTTTGCAGGCAATTCAACTCTTAGAATACTTAAACAGAAATATCAAAGAATTTCAATCAATAATCAATCACTCACGGACATCCTAGTCCCACCAGTTGTAAATGTTTTTCTCTGGGCTTTATGTAGGGTAGGTGGTGGGTCAGATTCCATTCAGTAAACTTGTCGTGAAGAAAGCTTTATTGCCTTTCAGAATTTCTTGGCATTCTATTAAAAAAAACTTCATATGTAATAAGATTATTTTGCCAAAATAAAAATATGAACAACAACATCCACAGCAAACATACACATGGTACATATAATGTAGGCTAACTGCTTTGCACTGACCACTGTTACACAGTTGGCAGGACCAGCCCACAACACCAGAATAACCACCTCCAGTGAGTGGCAGGAGGAGAGCTGAGGACTGGGGTTAGCTCTTTAAGGGTTGCGTAGTACTTTCATGCTCTATGTCGTCGTGATGCATGCATGCAGCCCTGTCGAGTAACCCGTCAGTGCTGCATTCAAGCGTCATGCCGACCCTACTGGGTTGATACACATCTGTATAGTCTTGGCATGATGCATAGATGCGCGTCAATCACAAGGGCTACATTCATGCATCATGACGACGAAGGGCATAGCACATTAAAGCAGCTCCGACTTAGCTTACAGAGTTAGGTGCTGCTTGGTCTTGGACACAGCATTACGTGGGCGGACAGTGGCGGCGGCGGCGGCACATAACGCCTGGTCAGCCATGCCTAAAGAGAACTCATTATGAGCTGCCAGTAGGCACCTGCCGTCCACTCATCCAAATGGACGCAGCACTCTGGGACGAGGATGTGGGCTGCTATTGTGCCGCACGGCCAGGCATAGACGGCTAAATAGTGGTCAATATTGGATGTTAGTACTCGGCCTGGAATCTAGAGCAGTCAACAAGATATATTTTTATCTCTATCTTTCTGCCACTATCGCTACTTTCAATCAAAATGATAAAAGAAAATCACTGTTTTCTGTAAAAATAGAAAAATAAAAAATTGAAAAAAAGTCGTATGGCGCTGGTAAACGGATGTTTAGACGAAACAAGCTTCCTATATGATAGACACGCTGATTTGTTATTCAGAGGTTGTCATCTAGTAAGGATTTACTGTAGAATGAAGAGCATCTTAGGATAGGATTATGGATTATAGCGAAGGTATATGATTATAGTTTATACACATGCACTCGGTAACATTAGAAATAGATGAGCTGCAGAAACTGCATCCGATTAACTTGATCCTCCCCAGCCATAAATGAATGATTAATCAGGGCAATAGATTTCTGGAGCTTCTCAGCTGAAAGTGAACTAATTTTATATCAAGCTCCCCACACATAAACCCTTTGAGGGGCTTTGTCTACATGATGCATGAATACAGCACTGGCGAGTCACTCACCAGTGCTACATTCAAGCATCATAGTGACACGTCTGATTCACCTCCGAATGGGAGTTGCGGGTTTATGGTGATAAAGGGCATAGTGCATTAAAGAATTATGTAGTCCTTAAAGGGTTAAGCTGCTCGCTGCTTTGTGAAAGGAGCAGTTGAGTGAAGCTCAGACGGATCAGCTGGCCCACGATGGAGCAGCTCAGACCGGTCAGTCTGGGTCCTCACCCCTCACCCCCTGGAGGAGGTCGTCTATGGGGCAGGATAAACCCCGTCTAGGCTGCAGTTGTTGACTGGTATTAGGATCAAAACATGCACATTTAGGTAACACCAATATTGTAGTATATCTAATGCATTGGGGGTTCTCCTTACTGTTACTGTTTCTTTTATGGCCATGGACATCACACTTTTATCTGAATCATAAAAAAAAGTGATTCCGCCCATGTTTCCAACAGTAAGTAGCTTTATGATGGTATATTCCCTTTTCTGATGACACAGGGGCAAATCATAAAGAGGATTAAAGGGAAGGGTGAACCTGTGAAAAGACAAAGATCACTGTCACGCACAACGACGTTTTTACCCTTACCCTATCCCGTCTGATGTCTTCATCAGTCAAATCCGAGCCAAAATACTCGTTTCAAAGGGAATTACGGATGAAAGATTCTAATTTAGCGTAAAGAGCAAAAAAAAAGAGCAAATATAGAATATTATTTCATGAATATCTATATATTAGGCCAATCAAAAATACTCGTGTTATGCCTGTATCAGAACTATGTGTACCCAGAGATAGTCCCCACCTTCTATCCGTGTTCCTTGACCCCAGTCCTTGACCCCAGAACACCTTTGTTGCGTTCGTCTGGTCATCTCACCACAGTCTGAAGGACGTCCCTGCTAGCACCGCACCACGCAAGGTGCCTGGGGACGGTGGTTTGGTGCCATGTCGGGGCGGCCTTGGATGTGGTAGTATAGTGAATATGGGGGGGGGGTGACATTGGTAATAGCATGAGGAGGGATGGGGCTGTGTTTAGGGTGGTGCCTTCACTAAAGGCCAGGGTGGTCGACCTACTGATGGACCCCCTACATGGTGGTGCTACTCCTGCCCCTGTAGTGTAGTACGTAGCCCCTTTACTCCCTAGTCACACACCAGGGTCACACAGGGCCAGGGCCCACAAGGGAGGGGGGGGGGTCCTTAGCTCTTGATTTATTTTATAAGCTATGCTCGTCATAGAGAGCCAAATAAATGTGGCGTGAGGTGCCCAATGTTGTAAACCACCTGTGACATACAAAGGAAGTTACTTACCTATTCGTCCCCTGTATAATCTAGTATGATAACAGCAAATTATCCGTGCCATGGTCACAGGCCGTTCGTTGCGGCTTAATCCCACGTCTTGAGTGCCTGGGATCCTATACCTGGTATTGTGTATGCGTTATAAAAGATACGCATAGAAGATTTGTAGTAGATATGGTACAAATGAGTTGCTGTTTAAGTGTAATAAGCCAAGGACAGGGTAATTGTCCAAGGCGCCAGCCGTGGATAATAACAATTGTACAAGGTTTATGACACTTATACAGCCCTCGCTGTATAAGTGTCATAAGCCAAGGACTGAGTCATTGTCCAAGGCAAGGTACCAGCTACGGATAATTATAACACGTATGCAGCTACTCACGCATTTCCATATCTGACTTATACCCAGTGATGGGTTTGTATGTCTTATACAGACAGGCAGTTTCTCTTGTTCTCCCAACCAACTGTGGTATAAAACGCAGTACAATACTAACAAGACATGTAGCACGACCATTTCTGTATGACTGGCCAATTTAATCAATTGGCACTATGCATGTCACATAGGTGCATGGAACCAGGCATGTTATCACCTAAATGGTATCCATCGAAGAACAATGTTTAAATCGACATTCTTGGAGAAATGTGTCTGCCAAGCTCTTGTAGGTACGTCCCAGTGGGAAAATTGGCAGGGGTATCTGAAGTAGGAAGCGTACCATAGTAACCTGAAACAAATTGGTATAGTAAGTCCTTTTATGTACTTTAGCATATAGAGTCGCCTGATAGTTCAACAACAGCTGTTCCCAGCCTCACCCTTGTCCTTTCTGGTGTTCACAAACGAATTCCTGAAGGCAACGTGAGTAACTCGCCCCACCCTCACCCTAACCATACATCGATGAATGCGGCCCCATAACGACGACACATTGCTATTGCTGGCATTGACATTTCATTTCCTTCATGGAGTACCCCCTAGAATTAAAATGACATCCAAAGTTTTGAAAAGGTTGCACTAGAGTATTGTCTGTTATGTGCCTACTAGATCAATTTCCCAAGCAAAGAAGAAACTCAACGTCCGTATACATTGCACTATAGGTCTGCTATGCTCATGCTATGCAGCTTCAATTCAGTAACTCTGCATGTCTATGGACGGTGTTTATACAACGACAATGACTGACTTGCCAAGCTCACTGCCTGCCCACCTGTGCATATGTCCGGTATTTAACCTACCCCTATACTCAGTTGGTTGATTGATCGAGAGGTCACCCGCCTTTTTCCTATTAAACCAATGCTGTCACGAGATCTTACACACGCCAATTTGCGTTCACACTGGTTAAATATTGGCACATGTACACAGATCAAAGGCCATTGCATAATAATCACTACACATGTAAATTATATTTCATTAGACGCCAGGACATGGATTTTAAAATGTTTAAAATCACTTCAAGATCAATTTAAAAAAGAAGCCTTTCACTGTTATAAAGCCTGAACCATTGCTGGCCATAATGGTCGATGTCCAAGGCATAACGCCGGTATGCTGGTGTTATTTTACCATCACTGTGTAAGTACAGGATGTAAGTAGTATATGGACACTGTCATTTGGGACAGGCGGGATGTATGTGCATCCCGGGATGTGTATTTTAATTCAAGAGTATAAAAAGCCCATGGAAAGAAGTCAACTACTGACTCCATGTAATAATGTGGTTGTGCATGTCTCAAACTGGTGGTAGACAACGGATACACCAAAGAAAAGAAGAAAAAACATATGAAAGAGGAAATAGATAACATAAAGAACTGGTAGAGTTTGGATCCGTATTAATGTATGGAATCATAGCTGATGTATAAGATATTGAAGTTCTCTCCTCTCGTCCCCGATGACTCATAAAGGTATGGTGTGAGAGGCAGCGGGGCAGCTCCGGGTTAGACCGATAAAACATGCGATACAAGAATGTCCCCCGGGGATATAGGATAACACGGTCATCCCTAGTCTCAGCAATGTTATAGATATGTATTCTCCGACACTAAGTGCTTTACGTGGAATCCCACGTGTGCAGTTAGTTAACAATGCTCAAGGTATTTCTGCCCTTTGCATTTTAAAGGGATGACAGGGGGTGTTATCGGGTGGGGTGCCGCTGGTAGAGTCGTATAGGAGCTGGGAGGCGGTATGCTGTAGTGTGTGAGTGGAAGAGCAGCTGGGGAGATGCTCGGAGCTCCTCCATACTGAGTAGCCCCATCCATCATCTGACAAGACAGGTCGTTGTACCACCAGGCGCATTCCCCCGGAAATTAACACCCAGCCAGCATAGGGCAGTCTCGGGCTGTGCCGTCATATGCAGGTTCCATCTCTGACGAGTGGGAGGAAGAGTGATGCAAAAACATGTATTCAAATTACATGGCCTTTAGCTGCAGACCACCACCCCTTCTTCCCCCGGGTAGAATATTAATCATTACTGCTTTAATCTTTTGTGAGTGGTACTCAAGTGTGCGAGATTAATTGAGATTCCCCTTATTAAACGAAGTCTGGTTTTAAGTAGATTTCCTTCTAGTATAGCCCTCGTCCCTGTCTAATTTGACGTCCCTTGTCACTGTGATCCCATAGACAATGCAGCAGCTCAGTCATGCCTATTGGATTTAATAAGAACCCTGTCTAACTGGGCCTGGTCTAGACGCAGCCCCCAGAGACTATACAGGGAAGATTGTGTGCTGTGAGCAGCTATGAGTTGCTCATAGCAGCTCGGTCCCCAAGGATGGCGTAGACCAACTTATCTGTGCACAAGCTGCATGGAGTAGGACCTGGGGGAGGTTTGGTGTGAGCTTGTACGGAAGAGAGCAGCTCACTAAATGAGGTGTCTCAAAGGTGTTGTGGCCTCTTCTCTGCAGGGTGTGACCTGAATCATCCATGAGCTACTCCTGCTGCTGCTGCTGCTTCTGCTGCTGCTGCTGCTTTCTTGCCTTGCCCCTTGGTTTTTGGGAGGTGTGGATCTGATTGGATTCCAGCTACTCGGTGAGCAGGAGCATGAGCTGCTCCCTTCGCCGTCTTTCTGATTTCACCCAGATCTACTTTCTAAGCTGTCTCTTGAAGATTTCACCTGAGCTGCTCCAGCAGCCCCCACCCCCCCCCCCCGCCTCCACCACCACCACCACCTCAAACCCATGATCTACTCATGAGTCGTAGCTCATGGAGGTTAAGCTGAATGCTGACGCTCTAAAACTTGATAGAATGGTATACTTCTAACTCAAATTGAATTTCATAATTCCCCCAGTATCCAGTACAGTATCTATGTCTGCTGCTCCTCTATAGATATTACCCCCCCCCCCCCCTACCACCACTTCCAACACTACTACCAACCTGTTTATCAAACTCTTCTCACAAGCACTTGGGGGAGTCTTGATCCGGTCAGGATTGACATGTGCTGTGATGGGTATGACAAAAGACGGAACCTACTTGGTTCAAAAACTCTACCAATCTTGCTGAGGGACAAATGGCATTGTGTCTGTCTCTCAAAGGCAGGCATGGGAAGCCGTTTTTAGGTTAATTGGCCTAATGTCTGTCATTTCACTGCATGTAAATACTTGGGCGTCCACACACAGCTCTTTACTTCCACACGGCATGGGCCGACAACAATTTCCTAATTGATTAAAACCATTTGGAAGTTTTTCTCAAAGATTATTTTGAGATTCGCCATTCACTCATTAGCGTGTAACTACCTTCCATGGACCCATGTTGTCGGGCGAACCAAAATTAATAAGACTAAATGTCATCTATGCCGATTATCACTCTGATCTATTGAATCATTGTTAGCACGATTCAATTACCGCATATCGTTGCATAATTGCAAACCTGTTATAACACACCCACTAGACATACAGGAACAACCCTTTTGCACTAAGGTGACGTCAGGGGCGGTAATATTATATATGTGCCTACATATACGCAATTTGTGTCTGTATCAAAGATGTATGCTCCCTAAAATAACTACAAGCCACTCAGTCATGTGATTTTCGATTACGATATGGTTTAATGCTTATTTCAGTAGCACGCAACTTTCTGTGCTCAGGCCCATTCTTAGTCTCAGTGCTACATTTAGTACAGACTACTTTAGTGCTGCTGATCGAGTCCAAAAATAAATCTCTACTAGTAACTACTACATGTACAACAAGAAAAACAGATACCATAGTTAGATACTTTTTATGAAAGTGGAATTAGGGAGGGGATGTTAACGTGTATTAAACTAAAAACTAGTGGGCAGTGGTGGGGTTATCAAGAATTTTCAAGTATTTCTCTTGACATTTCTAATGATTATAACTGCATGCATGGTGGAAATAGACGTGAAATGGCATTAAATGCTTTAGTGAAACGGGAAAGGTCAGTCCTAGGTCTCGTGTCCTTAAACCCGCAGATCTTACTGCACGTCCAGTAAGGTCCAGGGGAGTGGCTTGTAAGGTGACGGACAGGTGCTGTGTGTAAGTAGCCACAGTGGGGCAGTGGGAGGGGAGGTCCTACACAAATTAGGTCAGGCACCCAGTACTGAAGTAAGGTCTTTAGTGCCATAATTCTCCACAGAGGGCAGACCTGTACAGTGGTCACATCAGTAACATACAGGTCATAGGGCCTGCCCAGGTGTGGGTTCTGGCCTGTGAGGTGTACTCAGACCTCAGCCCCATGCTTTCTATGCCCCAGGTATACACAAACAACACAGGGTACCTGCCAATCACATAGCCCCAACCACCCACTCAGCACATACAGTTGGAATTGTATCCCATTATTCTACTGATTCAATTGCCATGTGTAAAATTATTTTGGTATAGCTTGCTCTGGGAAACATTCATAAGTTACCATGACAAAATATAGAGGTGGTAAATAGCTATATTCTAGTCAATACACAAATATGTCATCTCCCTCTGACAAACCATGGTCTGACAGGTCATTTGCATATGCCCAAGCTGAATGCTATTTATATGGGAGCTGGGGGTTTAAATAAGGAGGTAAAGCTAGCTGTGGTCTGTGATCAGAGCCTGGTGAGGCCGCCTGACCCACCCTGTCAAGTAGAAAGCTGCAGCTGGTCACAGGAGTGAGTGTGTGTGAGTAGCAGGTACAGGCCATCACATAGTCAATTTAAACGAAGTTACCTTTACTTTGCCTTTTAAATTCTATAACATTTTAATTTCTGAAGGGGTGGGAGTGAGGAATCTTTTAAGAAAACGTTCAGAACCGGATTTCCAAACATGAAAATGCACCTGAAGTCACTTCTTCCTACTCGTCACCATTTAGACCATTCTATTGCTAGAATCTAATATTTCATTTCATGGGAAGTTGTACTAGAGTAGTCTTAGAGTATCCGGTAGGCTTAGTACTCTGAAGGCTAAACAGGTCATTTATCTCAAATAGTGCTGGTCCCTAGGCTTCACAGTAATCCGTGACTTGGTATTCATACCGTAGACTGAACACCAACTGATCAATATCTTAGAGGAGATTCTGCAGAGGTAAGAGCTTGTCTTGACTTTGGAAATTGCCTTTATTGGTTATCAATAAATCAATACAGAGGAGTGTAGGTAAGTGGGTGGTACTGTGACGCCATGGGAAAGTGAGCAGAATAGCTAGTCGTGGGTGGTGTTATCATAATGCCACAGGCAGGCAGTACATTTGTAGCATAAACTGTAGATTCAACCTTTAATATCATAATCATTTGCAAAATATACTGCCATTGATTATCTATTGTGTATATTTTGATACCTAGCGACACAGCAAGTTACAGGGTTGATTGATTGCAACTCCTCATTCACATGCCCTACATAGTCATCATGTATGCAGTTTGAGTAAGTTCTTGCCAGGAGTAGTTCAGTCAACACTACCTCCTGTAAGTGAAGCCCTCTTCCGGCACATGTGTACTTTACTCTCCATGCTTCCCGTAATGGGCTCATCAGGTAACAGTAGTCGTATTGCTGCCAGCCAGACATCTGCCAGCTGTGGCCACTCTATGTGGAACCACTGCCAGGCGCTCTACTGCTAACTATACACACAGAGGTGAGCTTCTATTTATAGTAACAGTGAGCAGACGACATTCTGTTTAGGTCAAGGAAGCCTGCAGGTCGGTCTTCGGGTCGGCCGCAGGTCAGACGCAGGCCTCAGATCGATTGCACTTCAGTTACATGTCAAGGTTAGGTAAGACACGGGCATCAGTAGCAGCTGAGCAGGCATTAAATGGCAGACAATAGTCGGGTCAGACCTCGCGGTCGGGTCATGCCCCGTAAGTGAGGTAATTAATTGATTCCACGATGGAAAATCCCCATGTGGATTAACTGATTCTTACTTCAGGGAGAGGAAAAAGTATACATTCATATCAAATATAGAGATGCCACATATCCTGGTATTAAATTATCTTATTCTTCTGCAAAAAGTTAAGATCATAAGTAATATTTATAAGATCCGATCAGACAAGTCAAATGCAGTTATCTAATAACACCTGGCTTATCGTCAGCTGAGGCCGAGATCAAGGCCAGATATTGAACTAGCCCAGCTGAGATGCATATATTTGGCATATTGATCAAAATATTATAGGCGTATTGGATAGGGACATAGATCGGCAATTGGTTGGAATCAGAACAGCCAATGATTAGATATGTATTGAACGAACATAATGTTGATCTATATCAAGAACTGTGCTGAATTCTGTTATGGGCATACAATATGCCTTGTATTATAGAATTTATAGATAAGCAACTTATTGACTCAGGGTTACCACCCTGAGTCTTATGCGACGCCTCATGAGGGGTTGCATCAAGATAGTGAAACTTCATTTTTGTCTGTCGATTTTGACATGAATCCATGGTTCAAAGAATGTAAAAACTTGACAGATGGACAGATAGGACACTCAGATACATGGAACAATCAGTCACTTTCATCAATGTTCTACTCTAAGCATTTAAAACATTGAAATTTAAAAAAGTGACAAAAAATAACAAAAAACCTGTGCAGAGAAATTACACTCTAAAGTACTGGAATAGATTTTCGGGGGTTGGTGGGAGGTGGGGGTTGGGAATGTGGTGTTGGGGTATGTGGGGAAGGGGTATGGGGGGTAGGGGTATATGGGGTAGTTTTGAACCAGGAATACGTTTCTACTCTCAGAATTGACAAATAATTCATTGTTCCCAAAATGATTTTGCAGCTTTAATCTTTTAGTCAATCAATTTAATTACTTTATCTACCTAACCCTGAGTCACTTGTGATGTAAATCACACGTTCAATCTTGTAATCTGCCGATGTCAGTGCAATATATAGTTAACTCCGGGCCGCCGTATATAAAGGGCTGCATCAGAGTACCTGTCATGCCTGCACTCCGACTGTTGCTGCCGCGACAGCAAGTTCTATGCCTTTAAATTGTATGCTAGAGAGATGGGGATAGATAATAGGTGATCACTCATCAGACTTAGGTCAAAGTACCAGTCAGGCTTTCGAAATAATGGCACGTGTTAAAATCAGAAACAATTCAATGTGGGACTTTGTAGCGATGAGAAATATACAGACATGTGCTATGGTTGCTGCCTCAAGACAGAAGAAAGTTTATCTTCTCACTGAAGGACACAGGTCTAGTGCGCTAAGTTTTTACATATACCGGCGGTGGGAGCAGTGTGGTCGGACTTCTTACAGGACACATGTGGCCCCATATCAACTCTATATTGCAGCTCTTTATGCTCAAATACAGACCAATAAATAGCAGGGACGGGTGTATGTATAAATACACTATCTGTGTGTGTTCTTGGCTCCCATCTGTGTGTATTGATCTCTATACTGTAGCGGGGGAGGTGGTTTTTGAGGGTAGGTGGCGAGTCGCGTCAATAAGGGGGCGACTGTGAGGGGAGGATGCCACATACCGATAAGTCTCTAGACCTATGCTCCTAATGCATAGCTTAACACGACCAAATCTAACGGTTTTATGTATTTTGGTGCTTTGCTGTAGCCGTGAGTCCCAGCGGCTAGTGATGACAATGACTCCGTAGAACCGCTTTAGAGCCAAAAATGTTCACTGCCTTATTTCTGGAAATATGAAGTGGGACTGAATATTTGACACTTGTCCGTTCTCTGAAACACAATTTGATGACCTATGCATTACTTTGTCAGGCGCTACTTGAGAGAATTTGCTATATTTTACACTGAATTTCTTCCATATTATTAACAATGATATATTTGTACATAACATACTATTTACTTATTATAACATTTAAAAAAACACGTTCAACACTAATATCGTCTCCCACACGGATGGCTGTTTCTTGGCCGTCTCATATGATACTGTAGGGGCTAGGGTTATACGGGGTTATTATATGACGAGTGCTGTTGGATGCTGTGTTGCGAGCTCAGTCCGAACCCTTCAGTCCGACGGTAGGTGGCGACACCTACTCCGGGCTTGGGGTATGGACAGAGGTCGCTATAGGCTTCCGGTCTGCGTGTGCGCACGCAGGCTGGCTGCCTATATATACCCGGCATCTGACGGTACTCGTCGGTTACTCTGAGCCACGCTGGTGAAGAGACCCCGTGATCATATCGGCTGCTTAGCCTACTGACCCGTTCCGAACTCTATAGGGAGTTCGCACACTTAGTGACTGCTTGTTTAGGTTTACCTGAATAAACCTGATATTGCAACCTGTAACACTTGATCCGAACTGTGTCGACTTTGTTCTTTAATTGATACTCTACCAATATCATAAAGATACGAAAGATCGTTTATTACACTGGTGCCGTGACCAGTTCTGAGTGAAACGCAGGTTAGCCTGTGCAGTAGCACAGACCTCGGGCTCTGGACGGAGCAGCGAGGTCCCCGGATGAGGCAGCAGCCTTGTCACCGGAAGGGTTAGATGCCAGTTATGAGGCAGATACCCATAGCAGGGCGAATGTTCCATCCGGAACAGACGCAGCACGAGGACCCAGGGGTCCTACCATAATGAGCCGCTCATTAGAAGAAATGAACTTGTCCTTGTTCAATGTGGGTGGGTCAAGCTCAGCCGCGCCGACTCCGAGGAGGTTTACCCTCTTGCAGGAGCGTCGCTTTGACGACATGAGAGAGGCCCGAGTGCAGGAACGTGTACAGATGGCTCAAATGGAATTGTTAACCATTCAGAAGCAATCCAATGAATGGAAAAGCAGTCTGATTGCATTGGAGGGTGCAGTCACACACCGAGCTTCCAAAATCAAGGAAAAGGACGCAAGGCTGTCTACCTTGTTGGAGGAGAATGAGAAATTGGTACAATCTCTCAGCAGAGTCCGGTCGGAATACGATCAGAAAGAGGCGGACCTACGAGGGATCCGGTCCGAGTTTGTCGAGGCAAACACGGAGCTGAACCATATTTGCGCAGCCCGAGACGCTGTAATGCATGAGGCAGAAGGGGCCCGATCAGCCATTGTTCGGGACACAGAGGACTTACAGGAGGTCCGCCGAAGTCTATTGACAGAGTGTGACATTCTGAAAGCGAAAAGAACTGCTTTACAGCAGTTTTTATCAGAAACGCGAGAGAGTATACAGGACAACAGTACCTCTTTCGCATCTGCGAACAATGGTAGTCCGGAAGGCCTCCATTACATGAGTTTTACCGACACTCCCAATCAGCCTATGGGACGTGGGGTAACCATGGAACCTGCCTTGTCAACCTCAACACCAGGACGACCCCTCGGAGTGGGACGATCCAGGGGCAGAGGCAGGGCGAGTGATTACTCACCGAGGGTGGGGATCGGTGGTATCCGTCCGATACCAAAACAGGTATTCGCAGCCCCGACCGGTCTAGCCTCAGTCGGTAGGGGAAGACGATTGTCCGAGTTGGTTCGGAGTCCACGATCACAGTTGAAAGTGGACGAGCAAGAACTCGACGCGGAACGCTTGAAGAAAGCGGCCGAGCAGGATAAGGCGGCGAAAACCGATCTGACTCCTTCAAGTTTGTTGCAATGGCGAGAGTGCCAAGCAACCATATTGTTCCAGGAACAGAAAAACTTGGAAATAGAAAGGCGAGACGTGTATCGCAAACAGCAGGCTGCCTTGGAGCAGCAGCAGAAACGAATGAAGGAGAACGCGGCCCTCGCAGAGGAGTTAGCGGAGCAGGAAGCGGCGGTTCTGAGGGCTCGAAAGGAAGGGCTCCGAGCCGCCGGAGAAGCTGCTAAAGCTAAATTGGAGAAAGCTCAGCAAGAGGAGGAGGCTGAGAAGCAGGCCAAGGAATTGGAAAAGGAGAAGTCAGAGCATCGACGATCGCTTGCTCTGGCCCAGCAGTGTCAGTACATGACTGATCAGGAGAAGAACTGGTGGTTCGGACAAGGCGTGGACCCCACTACGGACTTAGTGTCGTATGGGACCTACCAGGCTTTTCTGGACAGACAGAGTAGCATACCAGCTATGGGCGCTACTCCAGGGGCGACTCCTGGTACAAAGAGCCCGAAGAAGGCTCCGAGACGAACAATGCTGAGTACAGAATTGCAAGAATTGTACGATACGAATCCCGCCATAGCGGGGATCGGATTGCACAATGTCGGTGCGGAAAAGGACGCGACAGCATCCATTTCTAAATGTCTGGCGATAACCTCTAAAATTAGAGGTTCGTCCAACGCTGCTAGACGCATAGCTAGCGAGCCATTTCCCTACTGGCAGAAGAATTCGTGGGAAGATTGGTTGGGAGCCACCGTTGAGGATATAAACCTCAGTGGGTGGGACCAACAGGATGCAATCCCGTACGTGTGTAAGGGATTACGCATGGGAGATGGTCTCATGGCCGTTGAGCAGTGGAAGGAGGATTGCGGACCTCGCGGTACTTTCAAACAGCTCGTAGAAATCGGAACCATCCTGTACGGAGATTCCGCTCGGATTGATCCGATGGTCGCTTTTAAGAAGCGCGTGCAAGGCAAGAACGAAGCTCCGAGGGTCTTCGGACTTGCATTGATGAGACTCCTGAAGAAGGTACACCCTGCTTCAGGAATCCACGATGCCTTATTTTCTAAGCAATTGTTCTCTCAGTTCGTTGCCGGACTGAGAGATCCTGACATACAACAAACGGTGTATGACACGTGGAGAGCAGATACGTCACTAGATGACCTTTTTAAGGCCATCGACATACATGCTCTCAAAAAGTCACTGTTAGGGGACCGGATGCCTACCCGGGCCTCGGCCATTATAGAATGTTCTCCGGAACAGTCTGATGGTTCGGGCAGTGATGAGGAGGGGGCTATAGCTTCAGCGGCTCAGTTCAAGAGGAATGGGAATTCCTCTAAACCGCCGTGGAAGAATAAGAAGCCGGAAGGGGGTGGGAACCCCCCTCCAAAAAGGGAGTCATCGGATCCGAAGGTTCCGATGATGGACGCAGCGTTTTTCACATCGCTGTTTGAGAAGATGACGACTTCCATTCAGGGGGCTACCCAGCCTAACAGAAGGAAGATCAATCGGAGGACCGCTAAGTGCTATAGGTGCTTAGAGATCGGTCACTTTGCTGCGGAGTGTACAGCTCCGAGTCCGAAAGTTCCCGGAAAGGAGGGAAACTAGAGGGGGTAGTCCGAAAAGGCGAGCGGACAACCCCTGCAGATGAAGTACGCCAACATACCAGAGAGGTAGAGCCTAGTGAAATTCAGAAGACAGGAAGGGAATCAGGGGTGGCTTCGAGCTTTAGGAGCTCGGATGCCGGCCTGATTAACATTCCAGTCCATCAGTTGCCCGGCAATGAGGCAGGGAGGCCCATTACGGATAGGAACGAGGAAGTTGCGGCTGTCACAGACACCGTGTGGGTAGGGAGTACCCAGCTTTCCCCGGATCATCCATGTTTCGACCATTTGAAGAAACATGGCCTTGATCTGGCTGCTCCGAAGGATTTCAAACGCTTCACTGTAAACCCGTCTCCGCTGGGGGGGAGGCGGTGGTATGTGTCTGTTACTGTGGCCGGTAGGGCGGGCGAATTTTTAGTAGATACGGGAGCTAGCCACTCCTTTATCTCCTCCAGATTCTACGCTCTTATGCCGGACAGTCGTGATAACTTCAAAACGAGGGTAAACGCCTGTTCGGCCGATGGGTCGAGTATGCAGACGTATGGGCGCGCGTTCATACCTGTCCGAATTGGAGGGAAGGAGTATGTGGCTTCTCCCACCATTGCGGATATTGCAGACGACGGTATACTGGGGTTGGATTTTTCGGCGTTGTATGACGCGGTCCTGAATCCTGGTACAGGGGTACTCCGAATAGAGCACCCGTACCGTGCGGTGGAGCAATGTGTGCTCCGACAAGTATCGACAGTGGCAACGGTGGTCCAAACTGTTAAGATTCCTCCCGGACAGACGTGTGACGTGCTGGTCCGAAGCAAGGGGCTTAGGAGAGAGGAAGAAGCAGTTGTGGAACCGGATGTGGCCATGTTGGGAAGCATCGGTTTGACAGGCATGGATACCCTAGTGGGGGATGGTGCTTGGACCGTGGTGCCGGTTTCTAACCCCGGGTTGGAACCACAGTATCTTAGGAAAGATACAGTGTTGGGGAAGGTGTTCACCAGTGAGGCCGTAGTGTCCGCTGGACAGGTGAGCATGAAGGGTGACCCTTCTCCGACCCCTTTGAGTGAGGGACTCGAGAAAATGATATCCGAAACGGATCTGACGGATCGGATGGATCTCGACTCTCTAAGGAGGCTGGTAGTGAAGTATCAGGATGCATGGCAGGTGGAGGGGGAGCCGTTAGGCCGAACCGACAAAGTGTTGCATTCTATCAATACTGGAGATGCACAGCCTTTCAAAATGCCTTACCGACGTTTGCCGTTGGGTAAGAAAGCTGTTGTTGAAGAACAAGTGAAAACCATGCTGGAACAGAAGGTGATAGTGCCTAGCACTAGTCCCTGGTCCAGTCCGGTTCAGATGGTTACTAAAAAGGATGGGTCTATCCGATTTTGTATCGATTATAGACGCCTGAATGGAGTAACCAAGAAAAATGCATATCCTCTCCCCCGAATTGATGAGACTCTGGACTCGCTGGGTGGGAACCAATGGTTCTGCACCCTTGATCTGCAGTCCGGGTATTGGCAGATCGGGATGAAGGAGGAGGATAAAGAGAAGACGGCTTTTACGAGTCACATTGGACTGTATCAGTTTGAACTGATGCCTTTCGGGTTATGCAACGCCCCGGCCACATTTGAGGCTATGATGGAAACTCTGTTGAGTGATCTATTGTGGCGCAAGTGCTTGGTATACTTGGATGATGTCATTGTCTTCGGCAAGACGTTTGAGGAGTGTGCGTTGAACCTCGGAGAGGTGTTGGAACGAATTCGGTCCAATGGCTTGACATTAAAGCCAAAGAAGTGTGAACTTTTTCGGAAGTCCATGGTCTATTTGGGCCGGATCATCTCCACCGAGGGTGTGCAGGCTGATCCGGCTAAACTGGAGACTGTGGAGACTTGGGAAGTTCCAAAAGGACCAAAGGATATCAGATCCTTTCTAGGGTTCTGTTCCTATTACAGGGACTTCATCCCCGGGTTCTCGAGGGTGTCTCAGCCGCTTCAACGGTTGAGCCATTGGACTCCGGGGAGGAAAAAAGAACCCTTCCCATGGGGGATGGAACAGAATGCAGCCTTCAAAGAGATTAAGGCGTTATTCCGGACCACCCCGGTGCTGAGATACCCTACGGAGAAGGGGCATTTCATCCTTGACACTGATGCGAGCAATGAGAGCATCGGGGCCGCATTGTCCCAAATCCAGGACGGAGTAGAGGTCCCGTTGGCGTTCGCTAGTAACAGTATGAACAAGGCACAGAGAAATTACTGTACTACCAAGCGAGAGTTGCTCGCAGTGGTGGTATACACGAAGAAGTTTCGGCACTTCTTATATGGAGGGAATTTCACACTTCGTACCGATCATTCGGCCCTCAGGTGGCTCCTTAATTTTAAGGATGCGGAGGGAATGATTGGTCGATGGTTGAATCACCTCAGCGAGTTCGGACTGGAGAACTCTCATATCCAGCACCGAGCGGGCACGAAGCATATTAATGCTGACTGCCTAAGTAGACGTCCGGTACGCCGTTGTGTGCGTCCGGAATGTGGGGATTGTGGTGCTCACAATGCTGTGGTAGCGAGTGTGCGTTTGCCTTATGATGGGTTGTTGCAAAACCTGTTGGATTGGTCCACCGACACTATAAGGACGTACCAGATGGCCGATCCTACCATAGCACGACTGAGGGAGCTTGTCCCTACTGGGGTCTGTCCAGTGAGACCCGAAATATCGCTGGAAAACCGTGAAATGCGACGTTTCTTGGCACAGTTCCATGAACTGGAGGTCCGAGACTCGTTGTTGTGCAGGTGGAAGACTTGTCCCGGAAAGCGGAGGGTATTACAAATGGTAATCCCTGCTGCCATGAGGAAAGACATCCTGTACTACTGCCACGGCCATTCCACTAGTGGGCATTTCGGAAAGAAACGCTCTTTGGAACGGCTGAGTCGGAGATATTACTGGCCCGGAATGTCTGGCGACCTTTTGAGGTGGATAGAGACATGTCCGGCATGTTGTTTAGGCAAGCCTGGTCCTGGACTAGGGAAATTGCCACTGCAGCAGGAGCTATTCGGGGTGAGATTTGCTCGAATAGCCGTGGATATTATCAGTGGAGTGAAACCCACTCCGAAGGGTAATACGTGTATGATGGTAGTCTCGGACTACTATACCAAATACACCCGAGTGTACCCACTAGAGGATCACACTGCTGCTACTTGTGCGGAAGCACTGGTGAAGGGGTGGATCCTCCATCTGGGGGCTCCCTTGATGTTACATAGCGATCAAGGGAGAGAATTTGAGTCCAAACTTTGGGCAGCTATGTGTCATCAGTTGGCTATATGCAAAACTCGGACCAATCCGTACCGACCACAGTCCGACGGGCAGGTGGAGCGGTTCAATCGGACCTTGATCCAGGTTTTGAAGCCATTAGTGAACTCCCATATGGATGATTGGGATGATCAGTGCGAATTTGTGGTACATGCGTATAACAATACGGTCCACACTTCGACGAATTGCACACCAAACCTCTTGGTGTTCGGAGAGGACTTGATCATGCCGGCGGATTTGGTATTCGGGGTGGTAGGGATCAGTCCAGAAGCACCATGTACGGTGCTATTTGTAGAATCTCTAAGAGAGAGGTTCAAATTTGCCTACGAAACAGTTAGGGCTCATTTGCTCAAAGCTGCGAATTGGCAGAAGGTAGGTTATGACACCGGATTGAAGTTGCGACGTTTCGTGGTGGGGGATAGAGTAATCCGCCTACACGAACCGCTCTGCAACATCAAGCTGGCGAATAACTGGGATGGACCACATACCGTGGTTAAATGTATCAGTCAGACGACTGTGTTGATTCGGTCCGAAGCAGGGCGCATCCGGACGAGCCATGTGGCTCGGTTGCGTGCTTGGGCTGGAAGGGAGCTCACCCCGGAAACGGAGGTGGAAAAGGGAACTTCGGAGGCTAAATTTGTACCTTTAGAAGGGGTGTCAGAGGATACCCCTAAGAGAGTGGTACGAAAGAAGCTCCAGAAGACCGTGAAGAAGAAAGTCTCGGCAGGCGAAGGAAGAAGGGCCCGGAAAACTAAAATCAAGGCTGGAATTTTAGTTAAGAACGAGAGTCCTTCGGCCAGGTTACGAGAGGTGAACGGGAAACCCGTTCGGCGAAGCCCAAGGCTGGTGGCCAGAGGGGCGGTAACCTAGCTTGTTTACACAACGAGTGTGGTGTCCTGTGTTGTTTTATATGTTATATGTGTGCTACCAACAGGGGCGCTCAGAGTTGAATAGAAAAGAATATTGGAGTGCTCCCCGAGGGTGGTGGACGGATAATCCGGTGGGGTAATCTTCGATTTCCCATATTAATCCACTAATACTCCTGATGAACTCTTTATTCGAAGTATATTTTGACTTTTGCGAGCCGCCTACGTGGCAGTGTGATCCCCCGAGCCCGAGTTGCGGGCGGGAAAGGTCGTGACCTGATTAATCTATAATTGGGTCACACCGGGTAACGGGATCGCGTCCAATCACGCGAGACGCTGCGCATGCGCTTTGTTTTAAAAACAAAAGCGAGGGAACGCCATATTGATTTTGGGGCTCACCCGGATCAATCGTGCGTGCGGCAGCAGCGGAGAAGTCGGCGTTTTTGGGCAACTAGAAGAGTAGAAGAGTGATAAAAAGAGTAGGAACTGTGAGTACTCTTTCCTGGTCCGTCTAAGACAAAGAGGGAGACGGGGAACTAAGTGTTTCCCCGTCAAACTCCCGTCGTAAGACACTTGAAAGAAGTGAGGATGGCCGAGCAGCAGCTCCGCCAGTCCGAACTCTCCGGTCACTCCGAGGTGGCATCCGCCACCGAGGAGCACATGGACGCTCAGAGCCCCAGTGGTGATGAGCTCAGTCAGACTCTGTCGGAACTACGAGTGGATCCGGCCGTGTCACCGATTCGGAAGTCTCCGTCACCCGAGGGTAGCGAGGACTCCGGAATGTTGCGAGGGATCGCCTACAGTGCAGTAGAATCGAACCCCTCCGAGTCGACTGGACATCTCTCTCGAATGTGCAGTCTAAGTATTTCGCCGAGCCTCAAGAAGACAGTTACCAGGAAACTGTCTATGGGAGGCGACAGCGACTCCGACACTGCACGTCCGAGGACGCGCGGTGGCAAGGGTGCTACCCGAGATCGGTCCCGGTCGGCCGATGGCAAGGTTAGTACCAAGGCTCTCAAACACGCAGGTGTTGGAAAGAAGCCTCTGGGGAAGGACGAGCCTAAAAAGCCCGATCCGAAGAAGCCTAGTACCCAGGGTACTAAGAAAGCGGATCCGAAGGTTGCCACTGCCACAGTAACCAAAGATTCGAAGACGGTCACTCCCAAGGCTCCGACTCCAAAGGTGCCAAAGGAACAAAAGAAAGCTGATCCGAAGCCAGCGGCTAAGGATCTGAAGAAGAAGGGACAGACGTCCGGCAGCAGTCAGGCTGTCAAGACTCCGGGCCCTCCTAAGTCAAACATCCCGATCCCTAGCAAGGAGAAGGATGCTGGAAAAGCAGTTGGAACGTCAGCTGCTCCGACTTCAGCCGTGGATGTGTTGTCCTTCTCGCGAGGGTTGGACAACAGCTCTGCAGTGGCCGCTACGGCCGCAGCCATGGCTGGTACGTCCGGGCACGGGGGAGCTCGTCCGAAAACGACAACTCACCCATCCGACACTAGGACTGAGGAGGCTATGGATGCATCATCCGCAGCTGAAACGGTCCGAGTTGTGCAGGAGGTGCTGTCCGGCATCACCTTCCAGCTACCTGCTCCAGTGGGGCAAAGAAAAGAAGTCCTAAAGACGACTCGGAGTCCGGATAGGATTATCCTATCTTAGGACCCGATCAAGAAGAAGGGGGGGTATTTTAAATATACCAACCCTACATGTGAAAAACACTCTATTATAGGGTGTTCAAGGATCCGGACGAGAAGAAGCGGCAGGCTGGCTACGCAAGGAGTCAGTCTGCCAGGCAGAACGGACGGAGGAGGACGAGGAGATCCGGAGAGAAACCCAAAGCTCGGGACAGGAGTACACTACCACCATGGATCTGATACGAGATGTTTTTTTATAAACTATATATATCAGGACCGAGTGCTCCTAATTATAAGTCCGAAGATCGCCTGGAGGCAGGACTTGGAATTTTTTTTATATACTACTATAAGCTCCCGAGCATGAGCTATGAACTTTCTCGTTCCGGTTAGTAGGAGCTGAATGAAGTAGGTTCTGAAAGCCGGGCGGAATGCATCATCATCAACAGAGGATCCGGATCTTCGCTATAAAATCACGTATGATATCTTTTGTAATAATACTTTAATATGTTTCTAAAAACCTTAAGAGAAGTGATAGTGTTTATCACTTATAAAGTATTATTCATTACGAGTGTAATTAGCTCGGGGTCTTGAAGGGACGAAATTTTTTTACTGTGATATTGTACTTTTTCAAGTGTTGTGTATACTATATGTATAGATTAACTCCATCTATCCTAGGGAATGGGGCGTAATTTTAATTACGATCTATATGTGTAGATATGTGTGTAATTAATACCTTTTTGTGTTCAACAGTAACGTCATATTGTTTGTAAGGTATAACTTTAATAAACCCCTAAGGTGGTATTTATAAGATAATGCCAGTCCGAAGTGTTTTCGGACTATAACCTTAATTATTTACCTCCCGGTTATTATCTGGTAGGGGGTAGTGTAGGGGCTAGGGTTATACGGGGTTATTATATGACGAGTGCTGTTGGATGCTGTGTTGCGAGCTCAGTCCGAACCCTTCAGTCCGACGGTAGGTGGCGACACCTACTCCGGGCTTGGGGTATGGACAGAGGTCGCTATAGGCTTCCGGTCTGCGTGTGCGCACGCAGGCTGGCTGCCTATATATACCCGGCATCTGACGGTACTCGTCGGTTACTCTGAGCCACGCTGGTGAAGAGACCCCGTGATCATATCGGCTGCTTAGCCTACTGACCCGTTCCGAACTCTATAGGGAGTTCGCACACTTAGTGACTGCTTGTTTAGGTTTACCTGAATAAACCTGATATTGCAACCTGTAACACTTGATCCGAACTGTGTCGACTTTGTTCTTTAATTGATACTCTACCAATATCATAAAGATACGAAAGATCGTTTATTACAATACCATAGATGTCTATCTAGCGGCATAAAGGGAATGTTTGGTAGACTCTCAGATTCCTCCTGAAGCCATGTGATCAGTCTAGTCCCTGGAGTAGCTTTAGAGCACTTAGAGCTCATTGTAGAGAGATGGACACTGGGATTACCCCTAATTACAGTTGTGGCCGCCTCCTGTCGCAGACACACCCCAAAATGGGTAGTTGCTGAAGCGGGCCCTTTAATGGTCCGACTATAGGCAGTTAATGGTCCCATCTCAGTACTCTATTGTTCCCATTCGTGATGGCCTCAAACCAGCACTACAGAAACTGAAAGTGGCTTAGTAGTTATGTTCATCAATTGTTGAGCCACCTATTGTGAGACTTTGCTCTGGATGATTATACCTCAATGCCTCGCTGTGTTTAACAAGAACATTATATAGTTTACATTAGATTTGTGAATGGATCGCATGTCTTGCCCTTTCAATGGAAGACAATGAGTATGTACCACCAGATGCTCCGTCCTGACATTATTCTGAGATAATATACATACTGAACCGTGCTGGCTCTTACATTACACACACAGAACACACGTTTCCCATCGATACTTCTTAATGTAAATACCTCTACACGCACAAGGCGAACGTAGTTAGTTGAGCCTTAAAAGCACTATTGTAAGTGCAGGAAAGTATGAATACTTACACTAACCTGGCTAGGGGTGGGGGTTTGTTCAAAAAAAAAAAGTTTGCGCGTTAGTGTGGAAATCCATCAACCCCCTGCCTCGACCTGTTGTTAAAAAAATACTATTCCCTTATTTGGAAATAAACAACGCTAAGGGCACCTTTTACCGTGGTTGAATAATGACCCCATGCAAGGCACTGACGTCTGTTGATTGTGCAGAAGGCTTGTTTTTTCTTCACTAGCAGTATCAAGAGGGGGCAGATATTCAGTTTCACGAACTAGCAGCATCCGCCTTCAGACTGAAAGGCACGTGGATGTGGCAAAAACACGAGTTGGTGCTTTGCCGTCAAGCTATCATGTTTCACACTTTGACTCTTGGATAAAACTTGTTATTGACAGAAGACAGTCGCAAGATTTCCATATTGTCTACCCTTTGTTCCTGATATCCAGGAAACTAATGATAAAATCACTTCTGAGTTCTATAGTTCGGAATGTATGTTGGAATGTTTGTTTATACATGTAAATGAAACGACTGTATTCATTTTACTGTATACCTTCCATAACGATATTGTAGTACGTAATACGTTAACAAACATTTTGATATAGCTCACGCAGCCTGCATTGATATAGCATTGCAATTCATGATGTCAAGCCATCCATTACTAAATTATGCATTGACTATGAAAGGAATCCAACACGGGATGTATTGTGTTCGAATATAAAATACAGCTTCTGTACTTTATAGTTTATATTTGTAAAAGTTAAATTTGATTGTATGTTTCCATGCCAGAAAGTGGATGAAAATAGCCATGTACGTCTTCTTAACGTGTGCCGATATAAAAAATAATGTTATATAATACAGAATGGGTCTATTTCTATTCTTCCTGTGTCTTAACCAATGATACTCCCAATTGCTCTTTCCTTTAATTACCTTTGGGTACACAAGAAGTAACCAATGCATTGACCATCGATATAATACGTTTATACCATACTCGTAGCAATGTAGTATTGACCCTTTAAGGGCCGCATTGTGTTTTGATGTGTTTTGTACTTAGTCGGAATGATGTATACATGAAGCCCTGACAAGTCGACTCGCCAGGTGTGAATTCATGCATCATGCCTATCCCCCCGGGAGTGTATCAACCCCATAGGTTCGATATAGCGCTTTGAATGCAGCACTGGTGATTTACTTACCAGGGCTGTATTCAAGCACCATGATGACTAAGGTCATTCTGCATTAAACCACTATGTGGCCCTTTAATATGTTAACTATAAGTAACCCATAATCTCTTGACTTGTTTCAGCTAAGGGCTGTGACGAAGGTGCCATTGAGTGTGACGTGAACTTTGGTGGGTGACGCGGCAAGCAGACATGGCGGAAGAAGAGAAGCCCGCTGCGCCCGTGGGTCCGGATGGAGAGATGCGCAGCGAACTGCAGGAGCTGCAGCTCCAGATGAACACCACGACCGATGAGGTCAGTCTTAGCTCTATTGTACCATTCTGCAAAGAGACAAGGTTTCGATATTTAAAAGGGTTTGGCTATGTAAATTGAGAATATAGGTATGAAGCAATACAATTATAGTAAGGGTGAGCAATTTGAGGTAATCATGTGCAGCGGAAGGAGTAAGGAAAACGTGTATATGGTGGAGAAACTATTTCCTCTTGTTACTAAATTCAAGGCACATAGAGAGAAACCTTTTCCCGTTGCTGTAACATTTTAATCTGTGTTTTCAATGTATTCACGTCATATAGCGGCGAAATGATCATACTGATTGGACCTTATATATGTAGACTGTATTTGTTCGATCATTTCCTTTTCTGAAAGTATAGCGTCCATATTGGACTGGCATATTCACCAAAGTGATACCACGTGCTACAGTGGCCTATGGCACTGCCCCATTTCCAGATTGTTCCGGCAGGCCCAATACCTGATACAATTGTCGGAGGCCGGGCCTTTCCCTTTCCAATGTTGCACTTTAGACGATGGCTGGAGGATTCTAAGTAAAGAGGTCCCCTAAACTGGAAGTAATGTGAATGCTTTTAGCGCCCGGCCCGGAGATAACCTGATAGACTAGACTAGGCCCACCCCACCCACACAACAACAGTCGTCTGTCAGGGTCCCAGAGTTGCAGACTGATCTAGCTGGTGATTGGAGAGTGTGGAGAGTGATGAGGGGGTCGAATATGGGAGTTGGGGGAAATGTTTGAGGCCATTGCAGGTTGGTTAAGTCATGTTTGTGGTTGAATGGTGATTGGATTGAAGCGGCTATGAGGTATAGTTCTAGCTCTGAGGATGTACTAATAACTGCCCGTCGCTACCTCTCCACATAAATCCTCCTTATTATATAGCTGCCTTAACTATCATGTAATGAGAGCAGTGTAAGTGTGTGTACAATATCGCATCTGCAAATTGGTAACGTACTACCTTGCCATCTCAATAGATTAAAATAAAATCTACTTCAACGCTACTTCTCCACTCTCAATTCATTCAGTCCAACCCTTATCATCAACGTCAGCAGCCAAGTGGGTTAAATCCCACGCCTCAGGAGACCTTCTATAGTCACGACCAGACATGAATTCAATTGGAAACCCCATGGTGACAGGCTGCTGTCGTCATATTGTCTCTTGTAATCCTGCACCCCATCTCAACAAACCTGCCTCCCTAACCCCAGCCTACATCCACATGCCTGCCAGTCAGGCCCATCACCCTGCCTCTATTGGTATGGATGATGATATATCATATAATGATGACAAGAGCAGACTGGATGAATATTCAATACCAGAGAGTGTCGGGGTGGCTTGCTTAGTCTGTGAGGGATCGCTTTCCTCAATTAATTACTCTGCCCGACACTGTGGGCGCTGATTGGAATCGACCCTTGGCACCCCCTGGTGGCCTGCCTCCTGGCCGATCAGCCCCGGGCCCTGTCCCACCCACCCACCAGACTGCCTGCCGGTCCCACATCGAGCAGTTCTAGGCCAATCGACCCTTGCTTCCTGGCTGCTGATGTAGCCTTACTACCAATGAGGGCATATGTCTACACAGGCACTTTCTCGGCATTGGTTATGGTTATACTTGTGTTTGGATGCGTTTAATCTTTTCTGACACAACATGTTACTTATTTCCCCCAAGGAAATGCTGCTAAGATGTCTTTCGTATTGACATTTTATAACCAACGGCATGTATACGTAGACAATCCAGTAAATTGCAATTGATACTAAACTGTGACCCCTTATATCAGATTAGAAGTCGGTAATACTATATGTATGTAGCAGTGACACTTTACAGGAGTGGGTTGACGTTCTGAAGGGATATAAGGATGTTACATCTAGGTGACTTATGCCTTATTGACCAAGGACTGGGGGCCTGTGTTGGTGAGCAATTTCCAAGACCAACCTATCTCTCTGTGCCGGGGTTATCAGTACGTCCCCACTGAGAGCACCCCTCCTATTTCGTCCTTGCCACCCTCCTACTCAGAAGTTCTCTAGCATTCTTAGAACTGGCAATACTGCTCTGGCACTTTAAGGCCTTACGCTACTACAGCACTGGTAGTCTTTGTGTCAATGAGAATGAATATTCAACCACAAGTGTGTAGTAACGCGGCCATAGTT
This sequence comes from Harmothoe impar, assembly GCA_947462335.1. NCBI lineage: Eukaryota > Metazoa > Annelida > Polychaeta > Phyllodocida > Polynoidae > Harmothoe > Harmothoe impar. The sequence continues at coordinate 52,273,882 of OX381704.1, forward strand.
TTTAATAATTTAAACTTGCCTAGAAAAAAATATGGTCTTACCCCTTCAATGAACCCGGATGTAGGAGTCACCACTGCCATTTATGCTGGAAGATGGACTAAACTGCACAACATCTCCTTTGCATTTCCTGATATGCTAACCCTGTGGGTTGGTCAGATTGGTGACCTTTATCGGTTAAAGAGGGTGTTTCTGGAACAATCTCAGCACAGCTTACCACCCCACCCCAACCAGTCCACATCCAGACCTACACCTCCCAATGCAATCCCAAGGCACTACTTGGTTCAAGTCAAGTCGTTTTTTTCCCCTTTACAAGGTTAGAGTGATCTATTCTGGAGTAGACGCGAAACGTAAAAAAAAAGAACATGGCATATCCCTTCTCCTGGTGTGCCCATGCGAGTGAATACTATGGACAAGAGACCCCACAGACCTTGCTCGTCCCCCCTGGCTGGGGAGTGATCTATCACTGCATGGGGCACCATGCCTCCACACCGGCAAGTTGTCGAACGCTGAATATTGGAGAGGGGGCGATGAAAAGGGTGATTGCTGCATACCCACTTGACACATGACCCTGCACCTACGCCAAAGTCAAAGTGCAGAGGTCACCCTAGTCGCTCGCGCAGGTATTGGCATACGCTGACGTGTTGAAATACTATGATGAAAATGTATGATATATAGAATGCAATGGCCAGGAGGAATACTTCAATTCGTTCATTGGAACTTATAATACACGACCCTTCTGGAAAGGGGTTGAATTTATACATTGTTCTGATCTCAGAACAGAAATAAGTTTAAAGCTACATGACATCTTCACCAGTACCAATTCTACAAGATGGGAAGTATAGGTATTGTTTATGCTGGTCATAGAAATAATCCCTGGTCTTCTATATCACACTGGAGCCAGGATGCCACACGGTCTTTGTGGGAGGCTGCTGTACACAACCCCACATACATAAGTAATGCCCATACAAAGCCTGCAGTGAGCCTCTGTTGCTGCTGCCTCTCTACACCAGGTACATTACACTACCAGGTAGAAAGGTGCAGCCCCCGGGGCAACTGCCTCCTGACCCAAGCCAACTCCCTGCCGGCCAACGCCACCACTACTTCCGGTACCTCGCTAGCACCGGAAGTGGTGAATTGTGAGGACAGAGGGCGCTGTAGGCGGCAGCCGTGGTCGTTTTGCTGGTACCCGAGCGGTGACCCATCTTCATGACACTGATTGGGTGCTGTATGCCAGGCCCCAGCGGACCTTAGACAGGAGAATAGTGTACTGTGTCCGTGCAACATACTGTGGAAGTAGGGTGCTGCCACCTCGTGGTTCTAGGGACGGTCATTGCCCTTACCGTTCCAACTTTAATAGCCGATATGTATGTGTGAAGCTTTTTGGAAGATAGTGACAAAGTATTTGCAGTGTCTTGAAGTCCTCAACATGTGGATCTCTGTTAATCTCTTATAACCAATTTACATTCATTCACTCGGCAATGTCATTGTTAATGAGTCAAACAATGATCTCTCCCCCCACGGCCTTATCCCAACAAAGGTAAGGGATCATGTTGCTCCACATTCTACTCACACTTTAATTAGGCCAATAGACCAGTCTGCCCCCCTCCCCTCCCCTCCACCACAGAATTAATCAGGGTAATGGGCGTTTCTAACCCACGGTGTGCTTCCCCATGCAGAAACTTAAGGGAAGAAGTGCGCTGTTCGTGTGGGGTGAACTACTTTATGCCAGCAAACCAAGTCCTTTCCAAATGCGTAGTTCCAACCTGAGTGGAACTGTGTGGTTCAGGAACATGATCTAGGGGGTCTCGGGCACTGGTCATCATGCCACCCCCCACCATACACATACACACCAGCATCCTCTTCTTCACCAGTCCCACACTGTACCCAGTCCACCCATTATGCGACAACTAATTGTGGCTTGTTCGCTGACATAAAATGAAGTATAAACCAATTTAGTTTTGGGCGCATTGAATTCCCCATGCAGTGCCTACAAAGCTATTCCATCATTGTAATGAATATAGAATGATGTCTGCCCTGGGTCTGCACTGCTGAATGAAGTAGTATAATGAAAGTGGACTCCGCACACAACCAATTGGACTGGTTGAGGGCCCCTCCGAGGGGTGAATGGAGGACCTGTTGTTTGAAGTAGGTCTACGGATAGCTATGCACGGCAATGGATGGTAGGGGGAGGGGTAAATATTTAAAAAAAACAGAGGAAGACATACGAATCGTATTGCTCAGCAAAAACACACACTGTCAGCTAGATCCACGATATTTGATGATTGTGAATACATGCATCAAAATCCGTGTATTTGTTGGCGTAGTGGAGGCCTGAATTATTGAGAGCACTATTGGGGTCTGGGACAGGGGATGACAGTGATAGATCCGCTGCTACCTTTTATTTATGACGTTATTGCAGCTGTTAGTGGAGTGGGTGGCAGTGCAGGGTGGCTGGGAGCTCTTGTGAGAGTGTTATGGGTAGGTGTTAGTGCCGGCAAGTGGGAGCGTTAGATCTGCTCAAGTGATATTGTCAGAGAGTTTACAGCCAACTGCTGTGGAAGATGCAGTGCTGATTTATAAGTGTAAAGGAGTATGCCACAGGGTTTAGATCTGTCTCTAATCTTAGAATGACAACATGAAACTTAATAATAGATTAATTGCAATATTTATTATAAGAAAAAATAGACTTATTCATATTGCCACTATCTAATCGCCTTATTTACATGATAATGACATGATGTCATGATTCATACGATTACCAAATAAACGCCTTGTTTGGAATATCAACAAATAATGACCTAAAGCGTAGTATCAGCACCCATCATATGGCGGATGATATTGCCTCGTTATAGTCGCGTAGAGAGCTCAATACTTGAACCACCTACTTCATGTAGTCAGGTGTATGACATCCATACACGGCTACCTGGGGAAGCTCAGTATCATATGTCTGTATGATCTATCAACATTCTCTTTGAAAGATGTGAGCAAAACATCTAAAGAGTACTGGTGTTATTTGACAGGTAGTATTCACCTTTCTACTCATGAACACCTTTATGTGCGCCTTTGTAATCTGGAGATATACGTTGCACATACTAAAACGACATTTATAAAAGGTTGGCCATGGTTTTATGTCAGCAGTCGTGGTAAAGGCTTATTACTGGAGTATTGGCCACTAGCTGAGCCCTTTACTCCATGTTTTAGGGTCTACTTATCTCTCAGGTGACGGTCACCGTGTATACCCTTTAATGCCCTATGTATAAGGCGGACCTGTTCTGGGATGACCCTTCCACACTCACCGTCTGGAAGCTCTAGTCGTTATCTCCAGTCTGGTAGTGGTGCTCCTATGGGTGGTTGGCCCTACTGCCTTCCACCTACTACCCCCACCCACACCATCTCTCATGCACCCTGACCTTCCTCCAGTCTCTGAATAATTGATCAGCGCTTTTATCTGTTGTGGTCGGTACCGTGGGGAGAAACTGGAGAGGCTGGGGAGTATTTACAGGTAAGGAGGGGCTCGGTCTTGTTAAATATGTGTACATGAGACTGGTTCTATACCCATCCCCCACCCCATTCATCTACCTACCCTTCTCCTGCCCCTCCCGGCGCTAGTCAAACAGTGTATGTATAGGTATAGGCCAATGTCCCCGAGGGCCTAAAACGACTGCACCGCCACCTGCTGGCCTGCCACCTGCAGGGGGCTGGTATAGTCCCATGACGTGACGTCAGGGAGACAAGACAGACTGCCTCCGTTGCCAGCACTTAGCTTTACAGCTTGTAGACTTTTTGAATGGCCCATTTTATAATAAAAACGGATGAATACGTCCCCTAATTTGTAGTTAGTATTATCCCCCTAGAAAGCAAGTAACTGATTCCAGGTACTAATCGATACCGTCGATTGCCAAATGGATGCAAAGGAGTCTGATTGTTGCCAGTTGTATCTCTAGTACTGAGATGCATGGTTGTGTCTGTCCCATCTTATTCCCCACACTATTATCAGACGCCGTTTGTTACATGCCACTATAGTCCGGCTATCGTATCTTTTTGTGACGAGAACAGCCATAATAGCTTTAGGGATAGGGTTTAATTGCCTGGAGAAGAAAAGCAATTACTGCCCCTCTTATAATGGCATTTCAGTCGACATAATATAGCCTATTTAGTTCATCAGTATTAGCCTTCCTTGCTTGGGGCTCAATACTAGATGAATGTATCGATAGCTTGCACTTAATAGCCATCTATATCGACTTATATATACCACGCTTTTTGACGGGCCATTTGCAATTTTCATATATATTCATTTACCATTTAGTAGTTCATGTAGTCTGTGGCAAGGGTTATAATATCATCCTATGTTGAATATATGTAGTTCACTGGTGATGTTTCTCGGATTAGGTTTATGACATCCGAGTTATGACCCATTGATTTCCGGGCCACTGGGTATTAAATGCAGACCGATGGGACTTAGTTATGAGAATAAACCACACTCTGCGAAATGTGTTTCTTCTCCCTTTCGCTACTATATCATCGACCAAAGATCTAAAGCACTCCCCTAGGAAAATTAGCAGGACTACATCCACTGTTTTCCCAGAGGCCGAATCACAGCTGTTTTTCAGGAAAGGAAGGCAAGGTTTATACCCGGACGATTTGGTGTTCAGTTTCTGAATACCACTGGATTTAGGTCTCTCTGGTATCAAAATAAGAATAATAGTATAGTATATTACCCTTTGACATATAAGTCAAAGTACTCTCCAGAACCTGTGTGCTATTAATCTACACAGATGCTCTGGAGGCATGACTGGTTGTAACCCATCCCACCCAGCTCGCACTGCGCATGAGTGGCTTACCGTCAGTAGGTACTTGTGACTTTACGACTTAGTTCCTGGATGACCCTAATCTGGGTTGTTTGTAGACATCGCCCACAGGCTATGCAGAGGGACCTGATACTTCTAGAGCAAATGTATTGACGTCACAGATGAATATGTATCCAATGGTATCTAGTTGGATAGGATGTAATATAATAATGCTGATATAAGAAAGATCAGTTAAGGGAATCCAGATGTTGATGCCAAAACTTAATATTTTAGATTAGTAGAGCTAAGAAGGAGTCTCCTATGCATTGACTTAGGAACCAGGGATCACGCCAGTGACTATATAAACCATAATCTTTGTAGGATTTATATACTATTGCAATGTTGGCTTGTGTTGTAAGTGTCAAAGAAAAAAGAGAAACCATTAAAAAACGAAATGCTTATATAAGGGGACTTTATGGCTCCAGACGATATCCCCTTTTAATGATCTCTGTTACGATGGTTATTTATGAAGTCTGCTTAATATTGTCTTAATTGGCCTTTGGATTGCAGCATTTTGTACCATCTATAATTGTGCATAGTAATGTACCAAGCTGTAATAGCCTCCTTTAATCATCACGTGTTCCATAAATAACAGCATTATAGTTATAAGCAGGACACAGTGGGAGGATTTCATTCATTGCCAACAACATTGTTAGTGAATGTAACATTTCCTTGCATTGGGTCATATAGCATGCTTCTAAATGATGCCAGGGGACTCGCCAGTGTATCACGGCTGCGTGTAGACCAGTGGGCCATCAGTCTTGATAGGCAAATAATTAATAGTTAACGAGATATCATCAAAGTCTATCTAGAACAAGCATGCCATGAGCGGATGGGATTTATAATTCATTTCAGGCACAACAAAGCTCACTACCCTTGGAAATGCATTGGCGGATCCAGGGGAGGAGGGGGGGGGCGGGCCTTGCCCCCCCCCCCCCCAAAAAAAAAAAAAGGGGGGGGGGAGAAGGGGACACAGACCTCAACTCCATGGTTGGCCAGGTTTGCCCCCCCCCCTCTGGAAAATCCTGGATCCGCCACTGAAATGTGAACAGTCCTACAGCTTAGGACAGTGCATAGGGTTACACTTACAGGATGGTAACGAGAGTGAGTGTCCATCCTTTACACATGATGAGTAACTAAAGAGGTGCTCAGCATCAAAGGGCCTTTCAGCCACTTCACGGCCAAGGTCTTGCTGTCCCTATGGCAAGATCGAGTGGAACGAGGCCATGTACTCATGGCCTTGTAAAGGGGGGGGGGGTAGGGTGGTCCTAGTGAGATTAAGCAATGAATCAACTAGAATAACTGCTGTACTCTAATACTATACCTGTGCAGTTAAACTGTTTCGCATGCCAATCAATACCCTCCAAACAGAACTTGGGAATTGAACGTTCGCAACTGGGTAGAATCCGGGTAGGTCACAATGACACAAGAAAGGTACGGGAATTGAACGTTCGCAACTGGGTAGAATCCGGGTAGGTCACAATGACACAGGAAAGGCACGAGATATTCCCAAGAAATGTGAACATATCCTTATTACAATCAGAACTTGGGAATTGAACGTTCGCAACCGGGTAGAATTCTACCCAGTTGCGAACGGTCCATTCCCGTGCCTTTCTTGTGTCATTGTGACCTACCCGGATTCTACCCAGTTTTGAACGTTCAATTCCCAAGTTCTGATTGTACTAAGGACATGTTCACAATTCTTGGGAATATCTCGTGCCTTTCTTGTGCCATTGTGACCTACCCGGATTCTACTCAGTTGCGAACATTCAATTCCCAAGATCTGTTTGATATATATAACGTGGAATTCCACAGGATATGACACAGTCAAAAGCTGTTCACATATTCTCGTGCCAGATACGTGCACAATTCTCCCAGGGATCCCGAGTTGTGACTCAAGAACCTCACGAGTTCTGCCCGAGATCTTGTTTGCAGGGTAGTCATTACCTTCATGTAGATTAAGTATCAAAGATCATAAAACAGTAATGTTGGACACATATCCTTTGTGTCTGTACTTATCAGTCGCCAAGACGCCGTTTTAAGCATCTAGCGTCCTCATATAACCTTCAGCTATCAATACATCTGAGCTTTACTAATGTAGGCTGCTTCAGCTTGAAGGATATTCTGGTTGATCCATAATTCATGTATAAGGGAGAAAACTAATTAGGCCATGATGTAAACATGTATAAAGTTAAGACATTGTTTTGTAAAACTATTCTCACACACTGGCATGCTACACTCCTTCACAATGAAATACCTCGCGGCTCTCATTGAGTGGCATGGTTGTGCAGCAATCACTGGGAATCAAACAGCTGGAACCAGGGGAAATGTCTGGGCACTTTCAACCAGGACATATTCTTTTTCAATGTATATATCTACTGGTGTAGAATATAGATGATAGTCTACCCCAAGTATATCCTTATGTCAGAATATAGTAAGAGTAATAATGCATGGGGGAGTAGCCACTCTCGTAGCCCTACTGTACGTTGAAAGACGAAACTCGGTCTAATGGGGGAGGGGTTAGCGTCTGAAATAGACTCATATCAAACGCAACAAATGTGTATAGACAGGAAAGAGCAATGGCTGTCTCTTGGCCTGGCAGGGCCGCACCCCTCACACGTACCTCCCTCTCCCGTGTCTGGACTGAGGGGTGCGTGTTGAGAAAACGTGGAACTGCGTTCAAAGAAATAGCCTGACCAACAATCGCGGCTGTGGCTTGGTGAGGGACTTGGTCCTGGAGCACTCAGTTCACGAGCGGTCTGTGGTCAAGCCAAGATCAATATATCCGCCTATGACCGCCACCCCATCCGGAATAAGAACCACCCAGCACCCCTCCTCCCACCCCCTAGACTGACCCCCTTCTGGTGTTGATCTAATGCCAGTCGGACCAAACCCTACCACTGCCTTGGACACGCCGACCCCACCCATTGCCGACCACTTGTAGCCATTGGCATTCATTATTTAGAATGACTGCCGTGCTCACGCACTTTGTGAGGCCATTGCTAGTGAGGAACAGATACAAGCCCCCCTCCCCACCCTCCCCCTCTCCCCCCCCCCCACCCACCTATAACAATTCAAACCACCGTAGCCATATCACCACGACGACAACCTTACACTTAACCAACGGAAGGCTTTTGTCGACAGTTATAAGGTGAACGACCGCAGGTCTTCATTATAGACGATATATGCTATACTCAGCATAATGTATTGTGCTTTATTTTGCCATCTAATTTAGCGATCCTTTTCACATTGTCTAGCGGCTGTTAGTATTGATTTAGCTCGTATAATTGTACTTTGGGCGGAACACAGAACTCTTTAATGTTGCCAGACCCCAATATGCATAAAAGCATATTGTGATGTGTTAGATTAAAGCAACCCATATTCAAACCAGAGCAGCTTTGCTCATTCCTTTATCGACGGCCAGGAAGGAACAGTTTCTGCAGCACGACCCCTCCCACTCTGCACACAACTCTCTGCCTCCTCCTAGTGCGATAAGTGCGCATATTAAGCAGGCAGCTCGCAGGGTAATTAGATTTTTGCTCCTGCGTAATCAATTCAGCCATGTCCACCGTTTGATTCAGGACAGTAGCTGCTTGCAGGAATTGCGTGTCTGTATTTGGAGGGGCGGCTGGGGGAGGGGTGTATGGGTGGAGGGTGGAGGGAGGTACTGGGGTTTGTGGAGTGAGGATCGATGACCTCCTACCTCGGCCGTCCATGCTCTATAGACGGCCGTCCATGCCTCTCTAGCCTGGCACGTCACCCACGTCCATCCATACGTCAGACTGCTTAGACGTAACTAATGATATAGGTCTCTTGCTGTTTCACTACTATCTTTAGTGCAGCAGTGAAAAGGAAAGGGCACCACATACGATGTGAGCCAGATCAATTTAGGTAATTCATGAGAAATGTTCACGTATATATAACGACATACATGCATTAACAAATGATTAATCATTGGTTACTACATTGGAAACTAAAATTGATTCTCCGTATTCATCCATTGGTATATAAATAATATTTTAGTTGCGTGCCAAATTATGCATGCCTATTAATACATTGGTTTGAATTAAAGGTGTGTTTCTCTGCACCTTTGCATGCCTTCAAATTGAAAAGCAGAAACAACCATAGGAAACATGGTCGGTCAATTGATAACAGCCGCCAGGCCAGGTCATAAAGACCTGTAATAACAGGACAATTTGTCATGTTTTACTAAGCCTGGAAAACAATGGTGGGACTGTTTTATCACTGAGGCTTTAGTCAGATTGTAAGGGGTTCTGCCAGTTTGTTCCACGTGAGAATCACTAATAAAAGGCCAGAGTCAGCCCTGCCAACGTCTTTTTGCCGCGGTGGGATTATTTCAGCCATAGTCAACTGCAATGACAAAAGGTGCCTGTGGGTCTACTTTTTAGGGCGGTGGGATACTATGGTGGATGGTAATTGCCGTTCTCCGCCCGTGTATCGATCTATGCTTGTGTAGATAGGCTTGGTGGGTACAAACTAAGGAAACTGGTTACGTCACATCATATCTGATGTAAGGATAGAGGATTTAGTGCTGGCTGACCTAGCTTTGGTTAGGATGTGGGATTCAATCATTTATATGTGAGAGGCTACACCCCCTTGTCTTACGTCACTGTACATGTACTGTTTTATCTGCGGCCCTCCTGCTCCTGTATACGGTAAAAGCCTACCTATACAAATATGAGAGATAGTGATAGGGTGATGCTAGCATAACACACTGCATTAATAAATGGGACTAAATATGTGCTTTTCACCATGATTAAATATGGGTATAAATTTAGTATCATAAGCGAGAGGCAGCACGTTTTCTGTACTATAGCCTGCTGTTGTCAGGTTGAGGAAGGCATAAACTTTCCCAAATAATGCCTTCCTAAGAGCACTGGCTGCGGGGAATAGCTGATCATGGGTGATTCTACTGAATCAGCAGCCGCCAGGGCCTCCCAGTAAATGCCCTTCTCTCCTTGGGGGTTTCCCGTCGTAATTTGACGAAGGCTAAATATAGCACACGCTAAGACTTACTGGTGATAGTCCCCACTTGCCATAAAATAGGATTAATGTATTGGCCGCCACAGGCCCTCCCCCCTCCCCCCCCCCCTCAACCCGCCTGGTCAGTTGCCCTAAGGATAAACCTTCCACCCTCTGGGTTACTGGTGGACCGGGGTTGGACTTCTATATAGTGACTTTGTCTGCGAGTATCTAGTCAGTGTGCGTGGGAAACGAGACATTTTGAAATAAGCATACATTTGAAATGCCATTAAAAACTTCAAAATATGAGAGATGTCCATAAAGCTAAGTTGAAAGAGGTGGGTTCTCCTTGCCTAGATGTTTTCTCTATGAAAAATGTCGACCTCCATATGTTTACACCTTTATCATGATTTCTCTACATTTCCCCCTTCCTCCAGAATATACGTATATAGCTCCCTATATGTCTATTCCCCAGTCAATCACTCCTGTCCCCTTGGAGAATGCGCTGCATTGCCTCGTCCCATTGCTGGTCGGCTAGATATGGTCCTGTTGCAGGGTGGTAACTGATCACCACTGCTTGCCGCGGCCACCTTCTGAATGTTACCTCCCCGATGCCTTTCACCTCTTGGTGCTATTGGCCCATATCGCTGCTGCTGCTGCTGCGGCCTCCCCTACTGCTTCCCCAGCTGCTGTTGGCAGAGGCACCGGCCCGCCTGCCACTAGCACCCATCCCATGCCTCCTCCAGTGCACGGGCCCCTTGATGTGTCGCCATGGTAACGGCTGGCTGGTGGCTGGCGGCGGGGTGGGGCAGGCGGGGTGTGAGAGGAGTGGGTCCGCTGGGTGCAGGGCGGGGTGGGCGGCAGCAACCCGCCATGGCTACAAGGCACAGCTGTGGTAAGCAGCGCAAGCACCCTACACAGTAAAGCGATTGTCCGCATGACGTTACCGCTTACTGCCACCAGGGGCCAGGCCTGTCTCTCCACCAGAGGGCACTAGAAAATCTCCCTCTTTCTCCTGCTCCCAGCTTTATTAGGAATCTCCCACTCTCCTTTCTTTGTCACCCCTCCTCACTGCCCCGCCCCATCCACATATATATATACATATGTATATATAATACACCCCCTCGCTCTAGCTGCCTCTCCTTCCTAGCTTACCCTTTCTGCTCCTACTCGCTCCCCAACCATTACGTCCATTTGCCCATCCTCCAGACTCTTATGATATAGCCCAGGGATCCAATCTCTAGAAGGGGATCCAGTCGCCGTGACATTTCTTTGCCATCACAGACACACCATCCCCAGGGGTGAGGACCTTGTGAGGGCCTTTCTGGGACGCCCTTCTCCCGTGCCTAGATCACTGAGCACGTCTGGTATTAACCAAGGCGGCGCTAATTGACCTTTTGGGCCGCCATGGTTAACGAGATGCGGCGAGATGATCCACGACCTCCGGGTGGGCAGTGGGCGGGGGAGGGTTAAGGTACGAGTTGGGGTGGAGAAGGGCGGAGAGCCGGAGACGCTGTAACTGGTCCGTGAGATAAGACTGGGAGGGGAGATATCTACGTCGTCATAACACAGTACACCGTGAGGTGCTGCCACCTATGCTGGTATACTAGTATATCTAGATAGGGGGTCATGGTAGTGGGGAATGGAGGGTGGACGAAGAAAAACAAGGATGATTAATCAAGACACAACCTGAGCAGTGGTCTTTCTTTAGAAAATGCGCAAATACCAGGTAGGCTCGGGTAAGAGGCTAGAAAGGAAAGCACATTTTGAAAAGGGTAAAGAAGTAACAAAGTAAAGTTTGGGGCTGATTCATCTTATGTTCTCTTATCGTGAGGTAATTCCGCAGGTATTGTCAGGGAAGGGCGCTCAAGGGAAGGGGAATGTAGGCTGTGACTAATGGAAATGCATTTCAATGTTGTGTTCTCGGTTCGTAGGAAGAGCTGGATCTATGGTGACCTACAGGGAAAGTAGGTTTCGCCTTAATCATCATTGAAAGGCGAATTCTCTGATTGACAATAAATTCAAACTTTGTCAGACCGTTAATGTGAAGCAACCTCCTAACATGTCTCTCTGGCTGCACGTGGTACAGAAACTGGCCACTTTCCATCGCCCAAATGTGATATCAAGATTAATGCACAGAGCCAGAGCTATAGTCCTATATTCCTAAGGTACACTGATTGATAGCAGAGCTTTAAGACGGTCAGTATAGCTGCAAATGAGGAATGACACTGTATCTGTGACTGATGGGATGGAAGTCAGACTAGTAATCTAGGGATGAAAGGGGAATGAACATGCTGTGTAATTGATAGAAGAGAGGCAATATGTAACAACATATCAGGACAAAGTGCTACGTGAAAATGAACTGTACATTATACAATCGAGAGCAGTGATGAGAGGGTAGGACAAGGACAAGGAGCATAGACAAGTGCTGATCTATTTAGCAGAAGGATCAATTATATCTGATACGAATGCAATTGTCTCTCATGTAAAGTGGGAATAAGACGTATCACTAACTTCTGGAGTCACTACTTGAACATGGACAGGTGTCTTGACACAAAATCATCCCAAAATGAATCTAGAGATGTAATTATACTGTCCCTACCTCAATAGAATCATCAGTCTTGTGATTCAACACGCTGCTTCAGAAGCTCTTACCTTATGTGGATGCACTACTTTTCACCAGTTCATTTTTTGCAATTCAGCATTATTGCCGCCGGTATTATTAAGGTGTTGATTACATCAGATCTCATTCAGGCACATGTATCATGTTCTAAAGCCAACTCACGAGGTGAGCACAGCAAACCTGTCGCACTTCACATTCAGATTAATAACTTGACGCCCGATCTAAGAATATCATGTATAATAATCAATAGGAGCTCATTGCTGCTCGCGAGTTTCTTAAAAGTGATCTCAAGGATGCCGTTAGAATGTACCTTGTGAGCATATATAACAATACTGTGTAAAAAGCTGAAAACATCCCGTGAGCAGTTTCTATATTCTCTATATCTCAGTCAAGGATGTGCTATAGATTAAAAGCATAGTTTAAAAGATCCTGCATATGTAAAGAGCATTGCAGGTTCAGCAATTATAATATTACTGCTTTAGTTATTACGGTTTCAATGCTGAATATGAATTGAGATCACACTAGTAATACTGTAGTGTGAGTTGTGGGTTATTGTGCAGTCTAACGTTACACAGAGACGCTGTGCCGTCCAACTGTCACATGCCCTGCCCCAAAACACGCCAGCAGACGACAAATCACGCACCAAAGCCGCCGCTCAGCCTTTCCCGCCCTTTTCCGGCAGTGCTTGGCTGGTGTTTTCCATTTCCCGCAGCTTTCTCTGCGACTGCTGCAGTTCCTCTGTGAACAGGAGCTGGTGACTTGCCGCCTAGATTGGTGCTGTCGGGTGGAAGGAGGGACGACCGGCCCCAACAATGACAAATGCCCTCCCACCCCGCCTCCCACGCATGTCACCTCCGCTTGAGCCAAGTTGTTGGAAAGAGGGTCTGACCGAGGGTGCACTGGCTTGCAGTATCTGGCAGATGGTGTGTATTTTGCGGATGGGATGATCTGGTTGTGTGATCATTGTATGTGCTTATCTGGCACTTCTCTCTTATCCGCCTCATATGGCACTCCTGACCCCAGCCCCCATCTCTACACAAACAAACAATATACCATCCAAATTTGTATGTAACTTCGAAACCAATGGTCAATTCACAGGAGGGACAGAAGGATAAAGTAGTGTTTACTTCATGCTATGCTATAACAATACTACATGTACTGACATGTGGTGGATATTGCTATTAAAGAAGGTGGACTAGAAAGAAGTATTAATTATGAGTCTCGAACATGTCTATAATACTGTTCGGAGATAGAATTTTACCTTCATTCTATGACTTATCATCTTTACTAGAGTATGTAATGTATGAGGACAGGCATCCTTTCCTCTATGTTTTTCTCTTCACGATTAGCATCAGCGTGGAGGATCAGCTCCCGGGGATCAGCTGCAAATGATATAACACACAGGCGGCCGCTTGGTCTTAAAAAATGGCATTTCAATAAAGATGGCATAAAAACAACAACAGTTGGAGGCGACATGTAAATAAAACTACACAGACAGTCTTGTTTTGTATTGTTCCAGCATTCCGCCTGCTAACTTTAAAACTGATTGTGATCGTTGACCGACCTTTACCGGGTCTGTCCCCTTTGGTATTTGTAAACACAGGCGTGCCTACTAAAAGATCACCTCCTCCAGCCCGGCCTCTTCTACGGGGGCAATTTGTTCAAGTACCTAGAGGCGGCTCCACCTATGGGCCGGAAGTGGCTTCCAAGGAGAGAGGTTGCTTCATTTATCGTCCCCGGGCATTGTGCATTACTGTCTCATAATACCCACCATACTATATGGAAAATCCACTGTTCATAAAACGGTGGGATTAAGCATAGTGTATACGAGTTTTCAGTGCCAACAAGTGAGGTCCATATGATATCTACACTAGATGCAACAGGAAATGTGTCTGCGGCAGTTCCGCCTGTGGCTGTGTGACTCGGTGTAAAGTGGCCCACCTAGTGCCCTCTCGGAGTGTAGTTGGGGTTGCACGTTCTGCTCGGAGCTGCTCGGTACTGCTCGGTACTGCTCGCGTGTCTGGGGTGGTGCATGTATTAATAAAGTAGGCAGGACAGGTTATTAATAGAGGCACTGTTGGTGGGTGTCTGGTGCCTGCTGGTACTCGGCGCACCGGTAGCAACACAGCACGACATGCCGGCGATCAGACGGTTTCAGCTTACTTTCACTATTTCACCTTTAAAGGCGTGTTTACACTCAACATTCCCGTGCCGTCTGAGGGCCGTCTGACTAGCTAATGGTCTGCGTTTAGAGTGAGAGGCTTGTAGGAGATGTGGTGCTAATTCATTTTAGCCGATTCCTTTATCTGAGAGAGTATGAGAGCGTAGGCATTTATTACCAAGACATTCCAAGACTTTCACGACACCAGAATGGTATAGCTTTGTGAACAATGCTATTTAATGCAGATGGTAATTCTGGTGTCAAGGTATGTGCAAATGTGGAGTTGAGGTAGCTAAGGGCAATCAGGCTGATGACAAGCAGACCAAAAAAATAGGGAGGAACGTGGAGCTAGGGTAGAGGTCAGTTAATGTAGAAAGGAGGATCGGGATTGGAGACAAACCGAAAAATGTGAGCGTCACTGTCGCCGAAACCACCTACTTCTGATACTGAGCCAATGCTTGACTTTCAGAAGTGGATGGTTTTGGCCACATTGACGCTCACATTTCTGTGTGCGGAGAGGCCAACCAGAAAAGATACAGAGAAATATATGGGGAAGTTAGAAAGCGATAGTAAGGAACTACAGGAGACAGTGTTAAGAATTAAATGAGCGTCGTCCTAAAGCGTCATTCTGAGAGCTTTAGAGCCCTCCTGTGCCACACGCCTCCCCTGTAAAGCCACATGCTGACGTCTTGTGGTGAGGACCCCATTTCACAGGCTGCTCTCTTTTTGTGCTGAATTCAATTACCGGACGCTCTTGTCGTGTCATGTTAAAGGCCAGTAAAAGGGACAAGGCTGGAAAAAACAGCTGAATATAAACGGAAGTTGGTTCTGGGATTATATTCTTGTTGTGTTCGCCAGCCATGTCTTTGCACGATGACTTCCTGCTTTCCCGATAGCGTACTAATTGGCGATAAGATCTAAGGAACACTCAAGAGATACGTCTAAGTCACTCTTGTTAGAACGCAGAAAGCAGAGAAACAAAAGGGAAGTGGTTATAGCCAGTGTAGATAACACAGGGTGTTACCATGGTTACAGATACCCATTGACGAGGGTAGCTGTGAAGGGTAGGTTGATGGTGTAGAGGAACGTCACGGGTTAATTAGCCCCCGATGACAGGCGGATATTAGCCGGTAAATACCTGCCCATCACGTGCAACCAGCCTATCCCTGCCCAGAGGGCCGGGGTTGTCAGGATGCCTTTATTCTTGATGTCAAGACAGCATGGCCACATAGGTGTGGTGAAATGACCAAATAAACATGGATCAGATTTTAACAGGGACGAAAGGTTAAGAAGACGTTCACAAATCTAGTTGTGACCGACAGTGAGCTGTGAGGGGAAAGCAAAGAAAACGTGCTATTCAGGTAGCTGGTCCACACCTAGCAAAATTGGAGCGATTTAGGCCACTTTGAAATATTACCAATAAAATTTACTGGGCATGAGTTACTAATGCAATCTGCGAGTCACTGCCATGACCTGCTAGTCGAAGACTTACTCGAAAGACATCCTTGCTAAGTCTGATTAAAGATGCAATATGCCGCGTTGGTGCATTCCCTATTGTCATGCTATGTTATTTGTGCAATGGGGGTCCCCTTCTTTGAAGTTCTATCTAAAGGCACAGCACATCAATGAATCAAGCCATGCCCTTCTGAAGCTGCGCCCTGCTGTCTATGTGAGGCGCAGAATACAATATGTATCCCACATACCTATTATTCTACATTCTTACTTCTACATTGCCTTCTTGACACAAGGTACAAACAATTCAGCAATCGGATATAATGAGTTGTTTCGCTCTTTATCTCATTCTCCTGTGTGGCAGAGAAGAAAGAAAACTTTCCCTCTTCCCTGTCAGTGAGTTACTCCTCCTACGTGGAGTTGAACATATTGTCACATGGTTAATGTGAAGCCGAGACGTGCCTGTGTAAATGATAACCTGATTAGGGGCCAGGTGTGTTGAGTTTGTATAGGCGGGTGGTCGTCGTTGGAGGCTACTTAACCACGGCTAGGGTGGAGGTGACCCCCTGCCCACCCACTCTCCATCAGCACCTCCTCACTGACAGTTAACAGTGCCACACACTCAATACACAAAGGTCAGTAGGTGAGCAGTTGCAGTTTTTTTTCATGAGCTGCTCTCTCCTGCTATGTAATATTTACCCGCAGGTGATTTGACAAATTGCTCAGCGATTCTTACGACGCACAGTTTCTTAGGTTTCCTTCAGCCATCATGGGAATGTGTTTTTTGTAATTACTCAAGGATTTAAATCATGCAAATCGTCGTCTGTGTGAGAGATGCACAGGCACGGCGCATACACGTGCGGCATTTCCCATGGATGTGGACGCCAATAGTGTTTTTTTCCCTTTGGCACACAGCTTGGTTCACAGTCCTGAACAACTCAGGCATTCTTTAAGATTATAACAATGTCATGCAAAAGAAGTGTTATACTGGAGGGGGCGTCTGGTTTATATTCCAAAGTCCTGATAGACAGAACGGGTGACCTCCATTGCCTGCGTTGGCATTTGGCAGTGCATCAGCGCAGGTCCTCGCCTGCAGATCCCCTCAGTAGACTGGGGTATAAGTAGGCAGAATGCCTGTGGCCTGCTGGAGGTGGCTTGGCGATGGATGAGTTGCTATTAGCCTGCTGCTGGTTTATAGGTAGACTGCTGTAAAGTATTCATAGGCCGACTTGTCCCTGGCCGTTAGGGGCCGCCACCGGCGACACCAGCGCCGCCTGGAGGGGCGGCCCCGACAGACACTGCTCGTGTCAACATGGTGGTCAATAAACGGCCGCCGTCTAGGTTAGAACTCTGCCAATTACTGCTAAAAGAGTCCGGCCAAGTGGGGCGGATATCTGGAAAGTAAGGCATACGCCCAAGTCTTACACCACGTCCAGTTCAATGCTTCCATTCTTGTCGAGTATAGTTGTAAAATGTCCTGCCTACATCACCATTAATTGACAGGCCTACCGGTATATTTCTGGCATATTTCATTATTTCCCTTCATATAGAAGTCACGGAGTGACGCGCCTTACACACAAGGTTAACTCTATTGAAAGGAAATGTCCTTGTATTACTTATCCTTGACTGGTTCTGGCCCATTGATGTCAGCAGCCTCGACAATTTCCACACACGTGCATATTGCTAATTGACTCGGGTTTATCGACAATTAGCCGTCAGTTTGGTGGTTTGTCTACCCTCTGTTTAGTCACATTTTGATATAGAATTTTCTCGAAAACGCTCTGCTTGGGATTACCTGCATCTGCATGTCACACATATGTTTATGGTTAGAAATGAGACACAGTATGTGCAATGGTTGTGGGTGAGGTTTATGGCATTTGACTGATGGTGAGTGGGGGAACTATATTGGATCGACTTAGATAAGATGTATTGACGTCAGGATTGTTTAACTTACCGTTACTTCCTGTTGTAAACCACGCGTCCTGTCACACAGAGGGAAATTCTATGTTACCTTTTGCCAATTTATATTGCAAGATGACAGATGACTACCACATGATAGAAGAGAAAACGATCTCGTCAGCAAAGAAAAAAAGAGAATGTCTGGGCTGAAATTCGCCCCAGTCTCTTTCTATGAGAGAGACTCTCCCAATTCAGAAAAGGGGTTAACTGTTTGACAGTCCAACATGCTATAATCAATGATTTGAATTGTTTGGACTAGCGGCAGCTGATGGTTCACTTCGGTGCGTCTTGCTGCAAAGACTGTGGCTTCCACGGTGGCTTCCACGCTGAGTGGGTTATGAATCAAACTACGCTAGTATTATACTGGGACAGCCACCACAAAGACTAACCCACAGCTGACTGATCTACCCAGACCACTACCAATTAGCGCTGCACTTCCCTGTCCGCTGTTTGCTAGAACGGTATACCATTAAGGACAAATGCTAGTGGCTGGGATGTTTGGATCTTCTACTGATTATTGCAAATAACTCTGGGACATATTAGTTTGATATACTTACAAATACAAAATTCAAGAAATTCATTTGTCACGGTGCTAACTTTTATGGTATGGCCATCCACACACAAATGGCTTACTAGTAATCCTGGAACGTGGAATGAATTTTAAAAAAACTGTATATTTTCAGATTATCTTTAAAATATTTCTATTTCCTTAAATATAGAAACCTATGGGTACTAAGACATCTAATAAAGATGTTAAACATGGTTACAATTATAACAATTTGCATAAATATATATATATATATATATATATATATATATATATATATATATATATATATATATATATATATATATATATCCGTAGGGATGTGAATTAAGTGGAAATTTCAGGATTGAGTAATACTGATTTTTGCCACTATTTTAGGGTCCATATACATATCATACCATATAGCATACCAATACCTGATTGCTGGTGGAGACCAATCACTGGAAACTGGTGATAATGGTATCTATCTGACAGTTAACAATAAACTGTTGTAATGACTGTACTGCTAATGATTGTCCCTCAGGCACAATGCCTCATTAGGGGCCCAGCTAACCATACACAGGTAATTGGTGTTCGTGCTTCTAAGGCATTGTATATACGGTTGTGTCCTAATAGGACATAAGCATGATATGGTGGACTATTGCCACTTAGGGAGTAGTCTTTTCTAACAACGGGGGGGGGGGGGTTGTAGATTTAGAGGGGATCAACCGAGTTTTGACTAATATACCCCTTTTTAGGGGGGAAAGCCTGCGCGCGTTACTTTAGTCCGAAGGCGGCGATCAATTTGAACCGGTCAGGGCGGGATGTGTGTGAAAGAAATGTGCTACCTCTCACGGAGGGACTGAACAGACTTTGGCCTACTCGCACGGAAATCTACCACCCCCCCCCCACCTCTGTTGTTAAAAAAGACCATTCACCTAGTACAAACAATGAGATGACAGTATATTAAAGCTAAGTTTGATTTGAACCAGAATGTAGATCGGTAGAAAGGACAGATGGCTGCTCTGGTATCAGATCTAATGTTGCATGGTTCTGGTCTGACCTTGTGACAAAGAAAAGGAAAAAGGTAGAGCATAGACTTCCCATTGGGGACGTCACACAAAGCCCCGAACCACTCGACCCCTCTCCTGATTATACACAAGACTTTATGTCCTTCTATTTGCCACTTGACTTATAAGGCGTGTAGCTGTATGAACCAACTGTATGTATCATCAACCAATCAGATAATTTTTAGGGAGCGTTATGTAACAGCTGAGACCCATTGTGATGGTTGTTATCAGGGTTTATCTCGCCGGCACAGATCAAGCAATGGATGCCTGCATATGCTCTCTCGCTACCCGAGAATAGGGGGGGGGGGGGGGGTGGTGACACCAATAATACAAGGGTTGTTCATCACCTACGCGACGCCAGTGCCCGCTCACAATGTAAAACGCCTATAATATATTACCAAGGGCAGGTCCTACAAGAAACATGACAGAAATATGAAAATGTCAATTTCCTTATCTTTATGCTTACAAGACAGCCTCCTCCCTACACCCAGCCTGTATTAACTCTCAGCACACTTGCATGATTGACTTCTGCCCAGCCAGACATAGATCCCTGATGACACTCCCCTGTCCCAAGCGATCCGATCCGCACTAAAAACTCCAACCCGACCTCTTAGCTAGCCCCTGTCTACCCTTTGCTCCCTGCAGCTTACACACCGACCCTATAGACCCTGTCTATCCCCTGCGGCCCCAGGGCCCCCAGGACCCCGGCAACCGTGTCCTGGTGCTAATACAGCCCCAACACGGTCTCCCTGTGCGAATAGCCCACCCTAATCCCATCTGTGGAGATTTACCGCCGGAGCATAACCTCCCTGTAGGGCAAACAGTGGAGGCCCGACCCACCCAACCCCCTGTCCCTCCTTGGGCCAACACCCCCTCTCTACACCCTCTTACACCTACAAATTATGTATGGCGTAGCGCGTGTGGAATAAAAATACCAAAGCAAAGTTCAGTCGAGAAGTAAACGAGATCCCGGCCTCAGGAGTAATTGGATTAGATTTTGGCACAGGTATCGCACCCACATTCAGGGTATAGAATGTGTTTGGTAGATTACGTGTTGCATGTTTCTGGGCCCTTTGAAAGAAGTAGGTTTATAGCACCTACCGGTAGCCCATAACCTCTGCTGCCCTTGTCCACCCCTGGGAACCCGACTCTCTCATCCACTCTAGATACTATCTTAAGCTTTCCCCAACATAGTGATTTTAGCTTAGACACTCATATCATACATATACAGTCGTATGCATATACACAGTGGAGAATGTTAAGCCCTGGGGTATTGGCATTCATATCCATGGAGAATACATAGATCTAGAATCTAAATATCGACCAGGTTGCTAGGCATGTATAGGCCTGCTTTGCTGGGGTAGCTCCACATTGAGGGTTATCGTGTGGCCACTGTGTGGATTCATGGACTGCCACATGCAAGGACGTGATTACAGTTGGCCACTCTCCTGGGACCAAGCCTTGTCTGCCCCAGTGGTAAGGCTACTGGAGTAAGGGGGAGGAGGAGAGTGGGGTGCGCAATGTTGGAACACCTCCAGTAAGCGTTGATCATTATGCACAGAGTGAGCTGATTAACCACCTAATTCCCAGAACCCAATTGAAAATCAGTTTCAAATTTAATTTGGATAGCGGCTGGAAATGGAGCAAACAACAATAACAACTAGAAAACGAACAATGGCAATATACTCTTAATGTTGATGTACCCTCGTGCATGTATCAGAAACACAATAAACCATTGAAAAGAAAGACTTTTAAACTTAAACTAAATCAACAAAAGAATAAACGGTCCCTAAGAGTTCATAGCACGTATACTAAGGAATAGTATGATGACCTGAGTGGACCTCCTGAAGATTACAGGCATGTTTCCCAACGTACAGGTTGGGGTCCCTGTTGGTGCCAGGTGTACATGCCTTTATGAGCAGCTCACCCCTGGAGTGAGCTGCTCCCCGGCCCTGTGGAGCTGCTGGCAGTAGTACATTATTAATGGTTTAATATCCACCCAACACCGACAAAACATACCCCCTACCCTGTGGTCCCCACTTAAATAAGAATACAGTGAGGGAGGCGTATGTAGAGTCAGTATAGGCCGAAGGAATGTCTCTTACTTGAGGTACACCCTATCCATCGGGGAGGGGCAGTTAGTGGTTGGCAGTTGCTAAAATACAGTGATGCGTCATCAACTCTTGAAGGCATAACCTTGTGACAAACTCCATTGCCTTGAGAGAGCTGGCTATACATCAAAGGTTATGCATTTGAAATAATTCCATATTTGGATATAATTCCATGTTTGGATATTATAGTTGCCCTTGATGTGAAAAAAACAACAACTCGGCAGTATCCACACTTTGATATGTATTGGGCATAAACCTAACAACGATATAATTCAAATCAGTGCGTGATGCTTGTATATTATACATATATCTTTATAATTGAATACTATCCACAGATGTCTTGGTAATATAATCTCGTGTACGGCCATCTCAGCAATTACCCCTCTGATATTGTGGGCGTGATTTGGTGTGCCATTCTTAATCTAGATCACGTCGGTGATATTAAATGTGGCCTCACATTAAAAAAAGGTACAAAGACTAAAAGAGATAACTGGTAATACGCCTGGATCCCCTGAGCCGGTCCCCATCCGCTCGTGCCGCCTTACCGCCTGCCACCAGGCGAGCTGCTCGCTTATTGAGTCTGGGCGGTGGTCGGCCTCATTTCTGCCTATCTCTGAGATGGATGGTCTGTGTCTGAGCAGCTCCTTTAATGCTGGGTGTGAGCAGATGTGAGTAAGTCAAGGGGTAGTCTACGATAGGTCAGGTGGTGATGCGCCTGTATACACCCTCCATCTGCATACCAGGGCTGCGTATTTATTGCTATAATGAACATTGGGTTAGACATGGGACGTGAAGATCATCAGACTGCTTTGCATAGAGATATCACGAACAAGAAATGTAGTGGGTCAGGAAATAATGTTGTTTTAAAAGCGATTAATACACGTGGCAGCCCTGAGCCAAATGTCTTCTGAGGCATCTTGGGAATGTCTGGTTCATTCCTGTGTTACGACCATATAAGGTTATACTATTGAATCGGTGCTGTCGGCTAATCTGTATATGGATATCCTATTGGAAAGCTGCACTCCGAAAAGAAGCTTAAAATCCTGTTGTAATCAACGGTCCATTGGCCTATTCACAATGAGACAGCCAAGGGAATTACTACTCCAGGCCCTCTTAAGGCTGCTCGGTGGGAAGGACCCAGGCTAATTATGTCTGTGGAACCCAGTCTGCATCCTAACGCTGCCTTCCCCATTGGTAACATAATGCATGGGTCTCTAATGGGTTCTAATTATGGCATTCGTCAACAGCGCAAAAAGGGCACTCACCAGAGCGTCTCCCTCCCACGCAAATAGATCCTCCTTAAGATGCAGGCACCCTTCTATTACGATTAGAGAGCATAATGTGCTAGTTATAAACTGTGGTCGACTTTTGATATCGTTCTGAATGGTATAGACCTCTATGTTTATATAATACATACAGGTATATGTGTTAATATGATTGATCATCATGCCGTTAACAAAGGGTTCACCTATTTGTTACTGTGACTTCTGTTGTCCAGTTACAACCCATAGGGGAAGTAGGAGATGTAGTATTATTACACATAGCATCACAAACATCCCATATATCCAGGAAGAGAGGCAGGAAGCTTTAAAGAGTGGGTGGGTTAGGACATCTAATGTACATTGGCATAGAACAGCAGCGTAAGAAATGACTAAGCACATCCATACTCATAGCCCATATAATACATATCACCAGCTTGCCTACCTGTACAACAGCAGTGCTATGATATGTCGGCCTGCTTCATGGCAGGGCATGAAGCAGGTGTTCTAATACAGCTCACAGGTTCCCCTTCACCCATGTGATTCGCGCTGTCTCTTAAGGCCTATGCAGAATATGCTCACCCCATTGTATGTATGAGACAACCAGGATCGTTTATAAAGCTCCCACTTGGGACATACCCACCGTTTTATGCATGCGGAAGCGATATGGCCCTTAATCTCTCCTCTCGGGATTTCCTCCTTCCGGCCTGCAGTGGTTTTATGATAGCTCGCAATCTCCTTTTTGTGTTTCTAAAGGGAGGTCCGCGATGTAGATGGATTGGCATTTAGCATAAATATACTTTAGTACACTTGAGAGCCATATGTTGTTTCTGAGGGGTAAGAATTCCAGATCTATACCTGCTTATATATACCACATACATATTGCATAGTTTTGATGACTTGATTGAGAAATGCTATACTAAACTGACAGTTAGTTCCATGAGTAATATATGAAAGTAGTAAGTGTGGACTAAAGGTAAAGTGTAAGTAGTATATGAAATCCGTAAGTAGTATATGTGAGAAGTGGTTTTGGGTCAGGCATAGCTATATCCAATGGCAAACCCAGTATGTATGATTTACTGCAGTGGTAACGCCCCTCCCTCCAACCACTATCACCACCTCTCTATGTATGTATTAATGTAAATAGAATGAGAAATGAGTATTTGGTTAAGGCATACGATGAAGAGTTGTATGAGGAAACTGTAGGTAGTATGTGGAATGAGTATTTGGTAAAGGCATACGATGATGAGTAGTATATGGAAACTGTAAGTAGTATGTGAAATGGGTATTTGATGAAGGCATACGATGATGAGTAGTATATGGAAACTGTAAGTAGTATGTGAAATGGGTATTTGATGAAGGCATACGATGATGAGTAGTATATGGAAACTGTAAGTATACTGTCTGTGAAACGCGTATTTGGGTAAAGCATAGTAGATGGTCATTGTAAATAGTATATGAAAACTATCTTTGGGTAACATGTCAGTATTATATGAAAGTATGTATGCATATGAATATGCCATTCTGAGATATATTAATAACTCAATGATGCATTGGGTGCCGCATATTTGCGTCCAATCATGGAACGTAATGGATGTAAAATACTTTGACATTAACGAACCTTGGAGGTCGAGTGCAATATATTGTTTGTGACATGAAGTAGAACATCGTTATATAAGTTTGTGACATGAAGTAGAACATCGTTATATAAGGGGGGCATTCAAGTATGACGTCATCACTTCTCCGGCATTTTTCCTGAACCCTGTCATCATTTTCACCTTTCGTGCAATAGTAACCACGTAGTATATGAACAGCATGGTCATGTCATCATTCCACATACCTCGTATCCCTTATTGATAACATCATATTTGAATAGCTCCTTTACAGAACAGGGTAAAGTTCTGGGAAGAAGTTTTTCAAGGAAATGTTATCATGGAGTCGATGTCTATCACACTAAACGTCACTACTGTGATAAATAGTCATGTACACGAGATCATAGTCGACTCTTCCCAGTGGAGAACGAAAACATTAAAGTGTGTTCGTGGCTATGCTACCACTAGCCTCAATGAAATAGAGTCTGCACGATAAGTCGGAAAAGCGAGAGACCATATACCATACATGATTACATGCCAGTTTATTGCCCAGGCCTTTTACAAAGCTAGCAAAGCTATTGTTTACTAAACTCAATTAAATTGACGTGTTATATTAAATCCCTGGCCGCCGTACACAAAAGGGCTGAGTACTTGGTATGCCTACAGTCCGACTCTTACTGCAGCGGCAGCAAGTTCTTCTCCTTTAAGCATTAGCACAGTGTCTACTGTATGCACGGTCGCACATTGGCCCACCCGGTACTAAGTGTGTACCACAGTAATGATCAACCTACTCCACTGCGTTATACACAATAGGATAATGTTGTATAACATGTTGTAAGTAGTTTTGTAGTTATGTCAGTCAAGTTACTCTACAGCCGCATATCATCGGAAACAGAGAGCCTAATGTATACTCCCACGACCACACACAGACACCGTGCATCTGTTCAATATCTGCAGCATATTTCTTAAACTGAATAAATGACGCCAACCTAAATAGCTGAAGGCAGCCAAAACTACACTTGTTTTGAGATAGGAGACAACGGGATCCCATCGTCAGACGATTACTAATGGTATTAAGAAGGAGAAATAACACGAATATGTCACCTAAAAGAAGACAATCTAGTAATATTAGTATGTATCATAATCAAGCCACTGTAATGCAAACCCTCTTTCCCCAGGCGCATGCAATATATTCCCTCGTTGAACATAAATAATAGTCAGCATGAATAGAAATTTCAGGCGATACACGCTTGATATATAAATACGTTTTTAGGTCTGTGTATACTAAGACTACAGGTGAACTGCAGACTTGACGTACAGACGCCTCCACCCTCCTACACGCATGTAACCCCTTTACCATGCTGCTACAACATAGCGTGTATACAGGCACATACACAATACAAAGTAGGTCCTGTAGCACACCTGTACACGCGTGTGCTGCTCAGCATGTCAGTGAGCTGCTCCACCTTACATCAGGGTGGGCTGTACGCCCTCTACATTCTATGAGGCATGACCTCATTCTCTGGTATTTATAGGATATAGCTCACATACAGGGACTTAATCCTCTCCCCCTTTTGACACCCTCATGCACTTCTGCTCTGCTGCCTTCACCCCCCCCCCCCCCACCCACCCTAAACTAACGCCGTGACAGCTAATGTACACCCTAGGGTTATGCGGTTAACCTTGGTGTTAGCTTTGATGGTGACTGGATTAAGGTAGGATGTAAGAGTTAAAATCGACAGGGCGTTTTCCACAAATTATATGACTATTTTGCTAATATGATTCCTTCTTTAGAATAGTCTATAGAAGCAGTAGTTATATGAAAGCAGCGAACGACCAAAGTCATGATAGGTCCAATGTTTGCTTGCCCTGGATAAAATAGGAAGATCGTTAAATAAGTGTCAGACTGTAGGAATTTGATATAATGTTGCTATATTAGGTCATTGCATGAAGAATAAAGTGGCAGCATCCACCCACCCACTATAAATATAGATTACTTAATATGTTCTGTGGATAAGAAATAAGCCAGCCCGACCAGACCCACGTAGAAGCCATCTATATAAATATAATCAAAGCTATTGGCTGCCTATCTCCCACGCCTTGAATGTGTCAATGCTAGTCATGCATGAAGCCATAGAGATATATCTCTAGTGACATTACTCTGATATATAAATTGTACATTATGTAGAAATAGGTATTAGCTCTGCCCAATGCATTTTAGTAGTAAACATATGGCTTCACCATTGTCATGCTAAAGGCATCAAATTTGTGCTTCGGGGATAATATAGAAGAAGGAGGAATGGCGATGTTACTAAGTGTCTGCTAGTATGATTAGCTTTATTATGGAGGTTTCCCTCCATTGGCAGAAAGGGGAGCACGCAATATAAATGGGTATATATATTCTATAGGTGGAGCCCCTTTATGGTGGTACTTACATGATAGCCCGTGCTGTCTTGACCACTTTAGTTCATGTCAGTAATACTAATAGCTTTTTGTAAGTTGAGCAGTCAACACTATTGGTAGTCCCGCCAGCCATAGCCACAGACGCCATAAATGATGAATTCTGATCATATGTCTAGATGCTACATACTTACTGATTATTATACAGTACATTATATGTATATACCTGAATGGTAACATGCATTTATATAGGTGGAACAACAGTACCCCAAGAAAGGTTCCCCTTTCATTTATACATGACCAATTTTAAAAGCAAAACAAATTGGAGAAGTGCATTTGGAATACTTTCTTTGTATACATAGGGGCCTATGTGCTATATAATCTGGCAACAGGCTATAGATGGACTATATTGGCAGTGTTGGCTTGATGCCTTGTCGACTTGGCTGGAGCACTATTGACACTGGTTGGGCAAGCTCTCCTCTGATATTGTTTACTTTGTAGTACTAGATACAATGCAGCCGGGTCGATACTGGCGCCCCTCCTGCTCTGTGGGGGTGGGGGTGGGGGTGGGGGCAGTATGACCAGTCTGAGTGTGGTTAGTACAAAAGCCACCCTCAGGGGATTGGCATCGGAGTGGTTTATGATGCTAGATGATGGATAAGTGGGAATGATGTGGGGACCGATGTACATGTCCGGAATATACTACGGAAGACACATGTGCAAAGCCATTATAATAGCAATGCCTGCTGCTTCGTTTAGAGGGGTAGCCAGGTCTCAGGTCGAATGGTTCGACGTAAAAACTCAGAGCCATGTGTGGCTCTTCCACCAGAATGAATACAGCGTGACCGGTGTAGCCTTCATGTATAGAATGGGCATAGGTTATGCAAACAGTCAAGATAAATGAGATGTCACGGTGAAGCTAATGCAACCATCAGTCATGACGTCTCCAAACAATAGCAATTGGGCAAAAACAGTCAGTACAGAGTAGTTTGGTGTGCCGTTTGTTGTCCATTGTGGAGTGCGTACGAATAGTCTGTTAATATAAGGACTTCATCACGCTATTTTGTTGACAGTTGTTTTAAACTGTAGCTTTAAAAGTCGATTTTACAACTGGCGTAGGAAGGAAGGGGGTACGAGGGTTAGCTAGAGGGTCCTCTATGGAAGCCTATATGAATTCATTTAGGGCTCACATCCCCTCCCAGACCATTCATCATAATCCCCTTCCTTGTACACACATGTACATCCTGCTCTGACATGTAACATTAGTTGCCACCCAATTCAAATGTGGTCGTCTTTGTAATTATACATAAAGGCATAACTTGGGACGTCTATGGTGGTGTACTATGTGGACGTTGGTGTGCTACTGTATACATGTATGGATGTACAAAATACAGTAACACTGATGCCGACCACAGCAATACGTGTGTGGTCTATAGCTTTTAGGGGTGGGCTCTTCTCTCAGTATCACTATCACCGACCATTAGCACAACACGACAATATTACATGACCCGACTGTGGGCTATTAACCTCAGTCCATTTAGATTTAGGTCTGGCTCACTGCCCTCACTCTTGGACCCATGGTAGCAGACACTAAAACCCCATGATTCCCACTCGGATCCCCACACCAACCCCACCAACCCCACCATCACAGTAATCCTCAGCAACCCTCCCCACATTCTAGACTCGTTTAGACCCCCATCCCATCCCACCTACTACCCCAAACCCCTTCTATTCTAACCTCAGGATTGTGGGGATTATGGTGAGAGGATGATCCCAGTTCAGTCAGCTACATCTCTGGTGCTAGAGGGGATGACCGTGTACTGGAGGGTGAGGACTGTGTTGAGGGTTGGGGTAGAGACCTAGATATGCCCTACGGAGAGTGGGATGGGAGATCGATACCATTGTCCTCCGGCCAACCCTTCTACAACCCTCCACTTCATCCCTACCACTAACCACCACATCCGCCCCACGGGCTGCCAGCTGAGAGCACGAGCTGAATAGCAGCCCTTTGTGTGACCCTGTGCTGCCTCAGCACTGCTGGTGGTGGATCCTGTCCCCAATACCCTGCTGCTGCTCTCCTACCTTCTCCATGCTTTAACCCCCTCCTGTACAAACTCGCCTACTCTGGGTGTCTAGTGCTGCCTGGGACGCCACCCACCGCTCCCCTTCCACGGGGAGGACGGGTGGGAGTGAGGGGTGATGAGGTAACCGCACTGGCCCATATTGGACAAAGGTATACCTGCCTACCTCATCGTACAGAACAACCCACTCGTGTACCCGAATAAAGACGGCCCTCTACTCCAGATGGCGTTAACATTGGTTGTTATCTATATGCCCATACACACCTGTGTATTTGTGGGGTATCTCTCCCTTGATCTGCTTCAGTTATAAATTATAGAGCTGGTGCCGATATGCGGTTAGGGGGGTGATGGTCGGGTATTCTGGGTCACCGAGCAGCTCGGATGTCCGCCTTGTACAGGGGGAGCAGTAGGACAACTCAGAGCAGCTCAGCTCCTGCTACCAGCAACCAGTGCTGGGACTGGCTTTTGGCGCACCCTGGTGTGTTGTATGTGAAGCTCTGGAGCTCTTCCACCATTTCTGCATTCACTAGTAGTATATCTCAGTGAAGGAGAACCCGCAGAAAGATGGGAGTCATATAGGATTGTACTCGGAAATGAATAATGTAGGAGAACTGAATGGTCAATAATTTAGTTGTAAATAATGCCAAATATTATTAAAACTACTACACATGATGGTGTTGAATGTTTCATTCAATGCAAATTCATGGTCAGTAGCTTATTTTGATTGGACATGTTTTGTAGGAAGGATTTATTTATTAGGTCATGGGTGATTTTCAGAAATTGTTAATGTCCGAGTAGATCTTTAGTATGTTATGCTATATCAAAATATATAGCAGCACCATTTCCTTCACTGAGACCTATATATATGTACATACTCGAGCTGCATGCAGAATGCCTCTTCCAGTGGCTCCACCTGGAGTAGGGTAGCAGCTTGCATGTACCACCAACAAGTGTAGAGTAGACATATATTCTACACTAGGTGGTACCACATACATGCAATAACATTAAAAACAGAGCATATAGGCTGCAATACACTAATTATTTTTCCACTATAGGCCTATATAGCATATGTGCAAAAATAAGATAGCCATGCGCTTTGTTGGGTTTAGCCACTGTTATTGTGGTATACATATACATTTTTCCCAAAGATTCAAAGCCAATAAAAGGGGTGTTTTGTAATTGGCTTTTTCAATACAGGCCTTTTTGTCTGGCCATACCTGTTTTCACTAGTTCTGCAGTGGGAGAATGGGGATATTTCCATAATTCAATTTGGCCTTAGTAGGCCTATCTAGCATCAAATTCTATCCTAAATACCACTGGAATCAAGTAGTATACACTCTAAGGATTAATTTGATGCCTTGTTTACAAACCCACTGTCAAATTTAGACCAATAAAGTATACTCTGCGGAACTGAAGGGGCACCCCTGCCGTCACCTAGCGTCGATTTAGTGTAGTGCAACCTATATTTCAATAACTCTTCAATTCCCAAAGCTACGTCCTATTTCTGACATTCCATTAACACCTACTACCTTCCAGGATGCAATGCCAGTCGACACTGACTGGCAGGCGAAAGAGCGTCAAGTATGACATATTTAGTTCAATGATGTTAAAGTTGACCATATTTCCATCCTCCAGTTAAAATGTTAAATACGTGTTTGAGGTTATGCCTTGGCTGCATTTATGTTTTAAATTTTTGAAGAGTTTCAATATCTTGTGGGGACACATTCCTTAGTTGTCCCTCTTAAGGGCATCCATTGTCTAATAATATTGCAGGTTAAGTGTCAGAGAGAAAAATATTATTTCGGATCAGGGAATTTAAAATTTTGTCAGGGAATATTTGATTTTTGAAAACGTCAGGGAATAAAAAGAAAATCTCGGAAAATCTCGGAAATACCAAGAAAATGTCACCCATTTTCAGCAAGTAAACCTAAATTTTACTTATGCTCAAATGTGGATAAAATTGAAAACCATACAAGAGGCAGGGGACAATTTCTGTGCACGTGCGTGGAAACACAATAACCCCCGTGTTTTGACATACAAAATACTCCGGAGCAGAACATAGTTTTAAAGAGGTTGGGTTTGATTGCATATTCATAGATTAAGATTTAAAACATTGGCTTTTCTCGCTGTTGTCAGGGTAATTTGATATAAAGTCAGGGGAATGTTAGGGGAACGTCAGGGAATTTAGAACAACATAGTTGGTGGCAACCTATACGGGACTAGCACATCCTGGTACCTGAGGTAGTCGGGGGCTAAACCCCATCTCCTTATCAGGCTAATCCCCTTTCCTCACACCTTGAACAAAGGAGCTGATAAGAAATTCTCCCATGATGCACTGCTCTGGAGTCCCCCTTAGCCTAATACGCTAGTCCTGTATAGTCCCGATGCTTCACACTGGGTGGGGTATGGTCAGCGGAGGGATCTCTAGGTGGCAGCACTGCGCCGCGTCAGTACCCTGTATAGTCACTAAACTACACAACCTCGAGGGGGAGCCACTGGGCAGCTCATTCGTGGCCGCCCGTGTCCCCTCTCCCTATTTGCTGGTATCCTTAGTGCGTAGATATGCAATTTTGTGGGAATGGGTTCTCGCGTGGGCGTAATTCATTTTGTCTCTGGTAGCTCAGGGACCGCAGACATTGTTATTCCTTGCCGTGAAGCCATTTGTCAACCTACTTCATGACATGTATGCATTATCCTCACACATCAACGGCTAAACCCAGTTATGCACAATCAGTCAAGCACGCCGTGGGCTTATTCATTAATGTGGTGTAGAATTCACATAAAATGTACCGCACCCCAATTAGTGATGGCCTTTGATTAACTTGAACAATATAACCAATGATTGAAGTTGTCTCCAAACCAACTTGCCTTACGATTATCCTACAAAACTTCTTATATAGTTGCATAATATAAGCTATCACGTATTTGGTAGATGTAAGTGATACTGCTGTATCATATGCCCGACCAGCCTTTGTCTAGTGTATGTCAGAGTGTGCATATAATACTACACTGAGGAGTTGCTCAGTGACTGGTAGTTCCTGCATGAGCAGCTCTGGTGAGCAGCTCCCCCAGCACCCTACACACTATAGCCTACACCGCACTCTCCATTCATCACTGTCACTAGTGCTATAGCCTGGTCCTTCTCGGTCCATCCTTCTTCGTCTTCCCTGCTGCTGGGCCCCACCCTGGAGAAGCAACGAGGTCCTCCTGTAACTTATACCTCATCTTTTAGTGCTTTACCTGCGACCCTGGTACTTCTCTCCTAGTACCGCTCCCATTAAGGCAGCTCATCACCTAGGTATAGGGGAGTTGCTGGGGAGTGAGGGGATTCTGCTTTAAGGGTCTATTGTTGGAATGATTATTGTTCATGTTGGGCGTACTACAATGAGACAATTCACCAACATGAATATTCCCCATTGTATGGATGCCGAGTCTCTGGATGGTGTAATACACCTAATGTTTACATGACAAATACTGTAATTGGCACGGTATATATGCCCAGCATAACTCTGGATGCTAGTCGTGTTAGATAATAGGTCCTTGGCTCGGCATTTTAGCTTCCAGTCGGTAGGGAATTGCTCAGCCGGGTGCACTTTACTTGGACCCGTATTATGGCCGCAGACATGAGATGGAGTTTCCTAAAACCACACTATGCTTCACAAATGGGCAGTGTTAGAAAATAGGGATATATGAACTACATGGTACATGCATGTCTCTCCAGATAACCCACACCCGGATAAAAATAGAACAATGAACGATACGTACACAGGTTTATACATTATATGTGTAATTGTCAGTACTATTATATCTAGTAATTATCAGTGACGAAAATATAAAGGATTAATAGGTGTATCTATAATATACATGCGGATGTTGCAATGCAGTCCAATTGTAAATACTAGTACCGACACCACATAGTAAAAAGTTTTGTAATCCAAGTACATTTTAGTAGATGTATACAAGAAGAGTATTTTGGCTTTATCGTCTCATTCTGGTCGACGAATAAAGGGCCAGGTTGGTGTATGTAGTATGATATTTTCAATATTGTATCTCCCCTCCCCCCTTACACACACTCTCTCTCTAGCTCTATTCGTATCTGACTGCAGTCATATTCTGTCAGCTTATGGGGCTTCCTCCTGAGGCACCTTGCCGTGGATGACTGGTCCCGAGTTGGCAGCCCGTGAGGTGCTCCCCATAGTAGTATATATAAATAGGGGCACGGAGCAGGCAGTGTGTTGACCCAGACGCCTTGCCGCCCCGACCCAAACACCGACCCACTATGCAATGTGTGGGGCTCTGAATGAGCTATGGCTGTTAGTCCCTAGCCCGAGCTGTTAGCAACCAAATGGAAAACATTCCCCCCAACATCCATTTGGGATTGGACGTGCCATGTTCACACTGTATACGTGTGAACATGGCACGTCTCTCCTTATGGTCCCTCAGCCTTCCAACCCATTTCCCGTCTGTCTACCGTCCTCCATAGCTGCCCGCTCTCCCGTCGTATGACAATTAATAATAGGGTTATATCGGCATTATTTTCTCATACATCAAATGGATCTTTTTAGTCCTAATACAACAGAGAATGTCCTAGTTGCTCCTGATTATCAAGTCGCCTATTGATTCTCGAATGGTTAAAGGGGAGTATCGCTGTCTAGGGGTAATTACAAAGGATGGTCTCTGCCTTAATTACTTTGAAACGTCCTTGTGCCATCCTTAAGCGGTTTTTAGCCGCCAATGTGATACCCTGAGGTAATTGGCCAATTTATATGGAAAAGGGCGTAATACCACAGGGATAAGAAGAGAATTGATTATTATAGCTTACCGGCTGTGATACCAGATGGTCATGCTGTGGGGGGGGGGGGGGGTGCTGGTAAGGGACAACATGGACGCATGTGGGTGGACAAAGTGACAAGCAGTTAGATACTCATAATGTATACCGGTAATATAGGAGTTATGATAGTTCATCCATTCACAGGTCTAATAACACCTTAATACAATTTATGATAATTAGATGCACGTATACAATATCCACATATCAATATGAATGATACCTTTATATTTACACTGGTAGACAGACTATAATCCTTACATAACCCATGTGTTTTCTATTGCGCCCACCTATTTATCCCCTGTTTGACCCCTGTCTCACGGTGCTCTATTTGTTACTTGCAGGTATGTATAGCACGCAGGTTGTCTGCTGGTAGGGACAGGCGCTGGGCACCAGTGTAGGCGGTAAGGCCATTCATCTTGGGGAGGTGGGAAAACGCATGCATCAGGCGAGTGTGACGTCACAGCGCTGAGGGGAAGCAGTAGTATACAGTGTATGAATCTGTTGCATAGAGAACATCGGGGACAAGTGCACTATTTGAGTAACGGAAAGTGTACCTGCTTTGGCATTTTGAAAGCGTTTATTTTGCTAAGAAAGAACCCCCCCTTTTTTTATGTCAGTTTATGGGGAAAATAATGATGCCCTGTAATTGTGCAAATGGACCATTGTTCGTCCAAACTGTGAAAAGATGGAGGCTTATTTTGAAATGCTAAGTATACTTTTATATATAAGCCTTATATATGCAACTCACTCACTACTAGCATACCCCATTTTGGACCTCGTTTTTCTTTAAGTAACGTGATGGATGTGTAGCATCAATTTTGACAACAGAGAGACTGATGTATTAATTTATCAGCTATAGAACCTGCTGCAATGTCCCGTTATGTGCATGTCATATTACTGCCTGAGAGCGTGATGCTCATGAGCCTGATGCTTGTTAATCTGGGATATGATCGCTATGAAGTCATTTTTATCAATCAGAATCCTTATTGTTTTTTTTGCAGAAACCGGATACTTGTGATTATGGTAGACATAATGGGATGACAGAGGGCAACATTATCCCTCAGTATCTGTTACCATTCTGGGCCCTAGTGTGGCTTCCCAGGGACCCATATCAGGTTTATTAACTCATACTAATATAATTTCTGCGAACTTGTCGCTAGAAATAATGTCTCTCTCATTGATAATCTGTATTTGATAGGGTAGGTGTCAATTTACTTTCAGCAAAACAGGAAGCAGATCGATCACACAAACAGCCAACATGTCCAATATCTGTGCCATGCAGGACTACACAAACACAGCATAGATTGCTTATCGCCACTGTTTTGATATTAATATTATCTCATCTTTAGTCCAACAGTATCTGCGCCATCCATTGTGTGGCCATTACGTGTGGGTAACCCCCCACTCCTCTCCCCGCACCTCCTCCCACCCCTGGATGATGGTGGGACTGGTGGTGGTCAGTGGTGTGTGGGAGGGTTTGTCCAGGCCCCATGTTTGACCAGCAGGCCGTAGTGGAGACGGATTGACCACTGGTCAACATCAGGCGGTTGTCGGGGGTGTCTGAAGAATTAAAAACCCACCTCCCCTATAAAGATCCAGAGTAGAGCTCTGTCCTCACTTCAGTCTGATTCTTACTGTAGGGGCAGTAATATTGGACATTTAAGGTCGGGTGACAGGGTAGGTGATGGGGGGGGGTCTTCATTACAACGAGTATCTACTCTAATATACTATGTACATATTGATGTACTATGTGCACACTGCTGCACCGTATGCACACCGATACACCATTGTGGAGTCGTTTTCCGATACGGATAGATGTAACCCACACGCCTCATCATTTCAAGTAGAACTCTTTGTTTCCTCCTGGTATGCTGTATGGGAGAGTGTGTGAGGTCTAATGTCACAGTAGTTAGCCAAGTCTCCTGTTACTATCAGGTGCCTAGACTCAGGTAGCGGGGCTTCAGTAACCATCTACCTGACACAGAAGATTGGGACACTGGCAATGCACAGGGCTTTAGACTGGATACAGTTCTCTACACAGAGGCAGTACAGCTCGTGGGTGTAACCCAAACCCAGGCCGCAGCCTCCAGGCCGTGGGCGGTGCACAGATTTATGTGGCCGCAGGGGCCAGTGTCACCTGCTTCCCACACATCTGTACACAAATATGGGTCTTTGTATGGGGGAGTGTCAAGGTTACAACACAATGTTAGTACTTCTTTGTCAATAGCCATACATAACATGAACACATATATACCCACGAGGGAATTACAACATCTATAGCTTAACTACCGAAAATGCCATCAATGTGGTTGAGCCGATAACGCGTGGGGACAGTAGTTGCCTATGTAGGTAGCATTAGGTGCTATGTACATGTACATATATGAAGATGGACTTAATGAATGTGATTGCTGGCTATATATATATAGATAGGGGTGGGTCATCTCCAGCCCAAAGTAGCTTAAACTAGACACCATTTTCCACGTTTGGCTGTACATCTGTACCAGACCTATGGCCCGCCAGTGTCTCATTGACACGTCCCTCAACATCCAGTTGTTCACACTCCACTGTCACTGGCACTGTGATTTATTCTCGGACTTCCCTAAGCCCTTTCTGTTTTACCACCCTGGTGGCTTCACTAACCCTGTCCCTCGCGCCGTCCCTAGAGGCTATGTGATGGAAAACCTCCGCGGAGGTTTTCTAGCTTATACTCCATCATATATAGACTGACAAGTTACATATGTACAATTCTGGTCTATAATACTGATGTATTCATGATTCTTGTGTGAGACGTTTCAAAGTTTAGTATGGGATTCGAACCAGCATCATCCAGTATTGCTTCCCCTATAGGCTTATGATCATGAATATGCACCTGTATGAATACAGAATATCGTGGCCCAAGGGCTAAGGCGTGGGACTATCAATCAGAGGGTTATGGGTTCAATTCAGATGAGGTCACCATTTTTTCTTTATAATTTCACAAATATCTGGTGGACGTGATAGGTTTGTTGATATGTAGCTATGTACAAGTGCTGCTTTTTTTTTTTATTACCAAGGACCTTTAGCAACCACGTAAAAGCTCATCAAACATAGACATAGCAATGCTGAAAGCATATGATACATGGGTTAAACAAGCTACATCGGGTTTGCTAAAGGTCCCTATCGATTTAATTAATAATAACTGTCTGATATCAAAAGAATTGTTTTCCCATTGATGCTATTTCCTTGTGAACTATACCGAGATTTCTATGTGCTTAGTACCTGGGTTTAGTACATGCTCTCTTATGGTACGGTGGGCATGATGCAGACCTCTGAACCAAACAAGTCTTCCCCTGTGGCCGACCTGTTAGGGTGTAGCACTTTAGATTGGAATATTTATCCATCTAGGTTCGAATCCCATCAAAAGCAAGGTTTTGAATGAGACACAATCCACAAAATCTCCTCAGGAGATTATGTGGCAAAACCTCCGGACAGCACCTACAAAACCTCCGGACAGCACTCACAAAATCTCCGGACAGGACTTCCAAAATCTCCGCTCAGGATGGCAGAAATGCAATATGGAAATAACCTACAGTAGAAACAATAGAGTAAAACCCTGAGCGGAGCATAAGGCCTTGCAACCCTCCCCGCACCAATAACAGGCTTTTAACTTTTGGATTGTCCTAATCCGGCAATATTTCTCAATCTTACAGCGACTCTAACATTCCATGTATGGTACATACATACGATTGTTGCCTTTAAGTAGGGCTACATACCCTCTTCTAAATCCAATACCTGGAATCAGAGCAAGCAATGTCAGTTTAAGTATACATTCCTATTCCATTTGAGCACATTTCTATGTATGCCTTAGTATATTTGCTCTAGCGAGGATGTGGATGTGCATCGATATGTAATGTGTATCTTTGATGCGTCGCCATGGTGAGGGATGCCGGTGTTCTCAGGACATTGACTATATCAGAATGAGGCGAGACAAACCAGAGCTGTGAAGGGGGTTAAATGACATATGATTGTATCAGGCCTCTGTATTTGCAGGCTGGTCAGACGGTTGTGGCATTG
Organism: Harmothoe impar; assembly: GCA_947462335.1. NCBI lineage: Eukaryota > Metazoa > Annelida > Polychaeta > Phyllodocida > Polynoidae > Harmothoe > Harmothoe impar. The sequence goes on from OX381704.1 coordinate 52,311,830, forward strand.
AACAGTGTTCCTGGATCAATAAATGTGTTCCTCTGTGAATTTAAGTCTCTGTTTTGGGACTAGAAACCCGGCTGGGATGTTATCACACAAAATAAATCGCCACACTACATATTTGGTTACAGTACAGAAACGTACTGCATTCAATGAAACTCACTTCATATTCTCTCTTCTATATGTCAGTGAAATAACTGATAAAAAAGATACGATCAACTGAATGTAAATTGCATGACAGGCTCGCGTGATGCAACCTAAACATAGACGAGCTTATTTCATGACTAAGGTGGATCTGGAGTGTAGTATAATTTTTGCACATGTATATAGTCTATGAGTAGAACCCTTTCTATACCCCGTATATATTCAACATGTATATATTCACAGCTACGATGAGTGGACATATGGAGTACATGGCAAAGTTTACCCACCCGTTCTCAATTGTATGCTTGATATATTAATGTAGAAAGAACAAATAAGATGATAATCCCAAGCTTACACACAAACAACACCTTGTTTGGAATTGATTTTTATACATATTAACACAACCCTGCTAGAGCTATACACACACGTATTCATAGTGGTGCTCATACCCTGTCCCACCAAACCCTGCCCCCGCCTAGCCCTGCTCCAGCCTAGACCCCCTTGGCGTCCTGAACACGCCCCTTCGCTGTTTCCAGCCAATCAGGGCCCATATCCCACTCCTCTATCTCTTGGTTAACCCTTTCACTTCCAGGATACAAACCATGGGCAGAGTTCGCCCCTCTCCAAGTGCATTGCATATTTGAATGTGGCCTCATCGAGGCTAGTATTTGCGGATGTCGGCTGTCCTTTAATCAAAACGAGCACCGGCGCCAGTGGTTTGCCAAGTTGGTTGGTCGTCCTATAGAGGGGAGATAACCCGGCAGGGTAAATCCGCAGCGGCACACAGCATCAAAGCAATGCCCTCCAATTAAACTGCATTCAGCCGCCTGCATTGGTTTCGCTGGCTGGTGGTGATTCGCAGAGCCTTGGTTGGCCGTGTGGCTGGCTTAGTGCTAGTCGGTATGCTGTACCCAGCCCTAAAGCATCAGGCAGACCCTGCTGGTCTTACAAGATAGGCAGGTTGGGGGAATTGATCAGGGGTGGGCTGCTAGGAGCATGCCAAGACATGGTTCTATGCCGCCACTCCTGAAGCACTGTAAGCAGTGATATGAGAACTGAGTACTGGTGATACAATTCCAAAAAGAAAATGCCAGAGAATGTCATGACAAAGGGTTGCAGGATATCCTACAAAATCCTACATTGTATGCATACATAGAGAGGAGAATACAGATTACATACATACACAGAAATACAAGTACACATTTGTACTATACAATAAAGTATAACAACATGTATTTCTAGCTGTTGAATTAAACAATGCCACAATGAATTACGCTGCCACTATCATAAATAAAAAGCATCTTGAGCCAAACTTCACCATTCTGATACTGTGTGATATATTCGATCTACAGCTGGGTAGGAGGAATACAAGATAAGTTGAGAATGATAAGCAGGTCTCACCCTGTGGTCAGCGTGCCCCAGTGCTAGTGATAGGAGGGTACGGTAGGCCTGCTCATGTCCCCTGGGTGTCGTTTCCTGTGGCCTGTCTGCAGTCCCTGACAGTTCTCATTTCGAGGGTTTAACCCTTGTTCCGGCCGTGTCAGCACCCATCAGGACCCGTCACGCACCCCGCATGGTGCCCAGTCTCTGCCCCTGACCGCTGAAGAGTTGGATCTGTCCATCACCCCTGGCAGCACAAGGGGCGCACACTTGTATAGCTGTGGTAGCTGGGGATCCACCTTGTATCACGTTCAGAACTCTGCATTGCTGCTGGCCAATGGTTGTGCCATAAAGGAGGGCTGTCCATGACAATAATGGTGGATGGTTGTCTATTCATGGCATCATGGATTATGACCCAAGTGGGGCCTGTCAAGTGGTAATCCATTGAGGTATTCCTGGTGTCGGCTGATGATAGCTTGATGAATGGTCGGCCTTTTGTACTGCATATGGAATATTGCAGCACCAAAACCACGCTGGATACTATACTGAAACCTGCTTGTATTTCATAGTTTATAGCTTATGTACAGCACATACTAGGACAAGCTAGCCCGTTTGATACATTGCTGTAAAAGGCAAAGTGTGGCTTTATTGTACATTGTAAATGGTACAGCAGCTGGTGTTGTATTGATGTATGGTTGTAACAATGCTTTAATTGCGTGAAAGGTGTGAGGCACAGGACTTTCAAGCGTATCGAGTATCCTGCAGTATACATGGTATACATAGAGAAAGTATCCTCCCTCCTCCAGGTCCATGTAGTTACAATACCTCCAGTAGTACATAGGGAGTATCGGATGTCTCCCACACAGCCCACGTATACAGCCACCGGTCATAGGGACACGCGCCCGTCGTAGCAAAACTGGGAGCAATACCTCCAGCAAGCAGTCAGTACCGTCTCCTTTTCCTGCTACCCCTTCTCCATCTCCCCTCCCACCACCACCAGCCTCACTCCCCTACCCCTTTACACACTCCCTCCCCCACCCCCTGCCCCAACCGCCGCTGCGGCTGTCGCTGGTTGCTGCATACGTCGGCTGGTGCCGCACACGTGCCGCCAGCCACCAGCAGCACAGCAACAACGCATGCTGAGAACCAGCGAAAGGCAGTCGGTAAAGGCGGGACACCAGCGTCTGCTGCACCTCCCTCCCCCTCCCTCCTCCCTCCCTCCCCTCCCTCCTTCCCTCTATCCATCCCGCCACCGCCATCGCGATACACGGGCACCGCCGCACTCCCCGTTGGACGGCCACAGCGGCCGGACGTCGGCGCCTCCATAGATACGCGTGTGGGACTGGAGGAGGAGGACGGTTGAGGGTGCGTGGTCCGGGTGTGCGTAGTATACGGTGTGGCGCACGGGCTACTGGAGGAGAGCATCCAGGTGTCGTCATCGGCCTGGTATACGGTAATAGGGTACACGGGACAGTGGCAGCGGTAGCGGTCCACCCAGGTCGACGACGGCCGCCACGTCGTGCAGCCAGGAGGACCAGGACCGACCCGTCCCGGCGCCTGACACCAGTACACGGCTACAGGAGGAGACCATACTGTACGGGACGCCCCTGCTGCACCGCTCCCCAACCCCTCTAATGGGATTGTCCAGGGGGTCGTTTTTCTAAGGAGGCTACCGTTCGATCACCCCAACTCGTGAGGGGCACGGCGTATTGCTCCCTGATTGGATTAACGCCCTGTACCTCTTCCTCCGAGGGATGAGCTGCTCTGTATTACTGGTAGGGTAGAACGTGACCCCCGCGCAGAGCCCGACTGTGTTCTACCTTCAGTGGTTCCTCTTTATCTGCTCCCTCTGCTGTTTACAGAGTGTAGAAATAGCTCCTGAGGAGATAAGAGCAGATCAGGACCGCCCCCGCATTGCAGGCCACCAAGCAGCCTATGGAGTCACCTCATTACCTCGTTAAGAGCAGCTCACCGCGGCCAGCTAACCCTAGTGTGCTTACAAACTGAGCAACTCTAATCCTGTTACCTGCAGTCTATTCTCTAACAGAGCAACTCGGTGGTGACCGTCTGACCCCAGTCTGTTAATGCTAAGAGCAGTTCGGCACTGACCTACTACATTAGCCAGGTCTACTTACCCTAAGGAGGAGGTCGACGCTGATCGTGTTACCCTACTCAGCTTAACTGAAGAGCAGCTCGCTCTACATGGAGCTCGAGCTGCTCCTTGACCACAGCGCCCCTCTTCTAGCCGCAGGGGTATCTCATGGGGACTACCTAGGGTCACCCGCACCACCTGCTCCTAGAACCTGCTCACATATAAATGCCACCAGGCGTGGCTTGTCACTTTACGTGCTCAGACTCTTATAAGTGGATATGACTGCTGTCTAGACAGTTCTGCACTAACTGCACCACGACCTTATCATCTGTGATCTACACACAAGCTACTATACTGCAAGATTCAATTACTCAAATGTAATGAGTATAATAAACGTCGTCACCAATGACACATTCTGCCTAAGTAGACCTTGTATCTGTCTATGTAACTCATTGTAAGTAAGAAAACACGAAACTTGAATCTCTATTTTTTCTATTGTGAGAGAACTGCTCCTACAACGTGTGTAACGCCAAACCAGCCCAAATACTGATAGCGGCCTCCGTCCTTGGCTGGGACACGTTTAATTAAAGGTCATCAGCCTGGTTTATCGGCCAGCCAAATCCTCTCCCCGGATTACCTCGACACACCCACCGTGTGGGCGGGATCAGGGCCGACCTTAGGCTTACCGGATTTACCCTTACCTGTGCCTAGTCACACCTGAGGCGACAGCATGAGTGAGAAAAAGAAGAAGAAGGGCAAGGCGAAGGCGCCGGAGCCCGAGCCCGAGCCCGAAGTGCTCACGGAGGAGCAGCAAGAGCTGAAGGACCTCCAGATCAACATTGACACTGGGACACAAGAAGTAGGCCATTTGAATTAATATCAGTACAACAATAAGGTCCTTTACATTGGCCTACCATATTGGCCCGTACAAGCACCTTGGTCTCAAATAAGAAGGGCCGGTTTCCAATAAGCACCGGTGCTGCGTGGGTCCTGATGGTATAAGGGAATTAAAATCAATAAGCGCCCAGGTGTTTATAGCGGCCGATGCGGTATGTAGAGCACACAAGGTGTACGCTTTTAAATAAACACAAGTAGGGCACACAATAAGTTTACATTTCAGATTAATCCAATAAGGGCATATAAGTAACTCCCAAATAAATACCAATTAGGGCATATAACTAGATCCCAAATAAATACCGTTGTATGCCAACCACAAAGATTTAATACAATTTCGCTTTACATACTACATACAGATGCGTAATAGAATCAAAGACTAGCGGTGTTTCCATCTCGTATAGGCTGTTAAGAAATAAGAATACTATTAATTGTGTTGGATGGCTTACATAATATATGAAACATATGAAATTAGGCATACTTAGTAGATCACCATAGAGCCAACCTGAATTAAATGCACAAGGAAGTGTTTGGCATCCCCAAAATGGGAAAACCAATCCATTTAGTACAGCCGCCGGTGAGAAAAAGTACAAGGCGCTTGAATATACTACTCATAACTAGTCGACATAGTGAATTATTCTGACAGGAAATATGGCATTTTGTTGCCCCCTTATACGGTATGTAGACATTAGTAATATAATGCCCTAAAATCCATCATAATACCTACATGCGTGGGTTCAGTTTACCTCTAGCTGTATGACTGCCATACGGTACAGGCGTGTTCTCAGGTAACTGTCTGCTAATATGGATATAAAGGGGTAGCAGTGTACCACAGGTCTCCACTAGCTGGAGTTCTCTGACGTGACGTACAGAGCGCTGTCCTAGGGCTACAATGTGGATGTCATTCTGTAGACTCTGTCATCCTATCCACATATATGTACATTTGTAAGTAACTTGAAACCTGTGAACAGTCAAGTTACAATGTCCATATGCTCCAATGTGTTTACTGCTTCCTTACCGGCTTGTACATTTAGAAATGCGCAGGTTCTAACTAATGTAAGTGGATTAATTCCCCCACAGTTGGCCTAGCTAGTACGGTGTACAAGCATATGGGGGAAATAAAACACATGGTCCGACGTACTCACCAAATAATTGAGAGACACAGTGAAGGTATACGGAGGGAAGCCCTCTCGGACCAGGGTGGTCAAAGGTTAGCGGTATGTCCAGGTGGGGTAGCATCTGGATTCTGTTGTATGTTAATCCATAGTGTTTATTGCATTCGAGTCCAGACCAAAGGTCTGCTAGGGGATTGATATAGATTTACACCCAACAGAGAGAGAAATAGGGAGGGGTCAATTTACTTCAGGATGAAGATGGAATGGGGGTTTATCAAAATAATAAACTCCGAATAAACTCCTCCGGTCGATCACCTTTACGCTCTAGTTAAGACACTCACGGTGGATAACGGTCAATTGGACATTGGGCTGGCCGAGGGTGTATACAGACGCATGCCTTGCATATATGGGTTAGGTAGTCTGCGATTTGACACTCGAGGCACGGCCAGGCTCAATATGGCTGGACTCCAACCAAGGGTGCCCTGAAATAGACTGGTATAGCCGATATTTGTGAAAGAGGGGCTATTCAGAGTTTGTTCCACAGGGGACTGATAACTTCCAGGATGGTAGGACATATTTTCCCTGGTTGGACCAAGAAAGCACTGTATATATTGTAATCATGGTGTCCCAGAGAGTGCAGCCTTTCTGGGAGAGGTAGCCAACAGGGAGTGACCAGAGGGAGAAACTCAATGGAAAGCTGTGAGGCCCCTAAGTCTCAAAAAGCTCTCTCAAATGTTTGTGACATAGGGGCCTATAGAGACTGAAGTCCCTAGATGTCAGAATGTCGCTATCCCACAATTATTTAAGACATATGGACCACATTCAAACAGCCCCTATTGCACAAACAATTGAGCATTTGTAATCAATTTTAGGGACTATTTCTTACTTCTGCAGTAAGACAGCATGCCTCTATAGCACATACTTAACCAATGGAACACTTTTGAGGGATAGTGGCCTTTGAGGGATAGGCATGCCAAAAATATTTGTGACCTAGGGACTTCACCTGGTCCCTACATCTCAAACGGGCCAATTTTGAGGGATAGGGGAATTTTGAGGGATAAGGGGCATCACAAGTGCTGCTCAAGCTGCATGTCCCAGGATAGAGCAGCTCAACCTCACATACCGCTGTGGTACCTTCAGGTATAGGGCGGTGCCAGTAAACACCCCACTGACGGGCAGGGGTCCAGCGGGCGGGATGCGCTGGAGGAACTGCCACCCACATGCACCTCCAGTAGATGGCAGGTTGAGGAGGAGGGCGGTTAGGGCCAGGCCGACCCCCAGTGGTAATCAATACAGGCGGCTTTCTATTCTGTGGTACTGAATACCGCCTCCAGGGCCGTAAGGAGAGGGTCGGCCCAGGTGAGGAGGGGGTTCCCTCAACCCACCCACAGGTCCCATACACTTACTGTATGGTAATGCACACTGGGGCCGCCGGTCAGCTACTGATACTGCTGGACCTGATGCTAAAAACAAGGTTGTTACCCTCTCGTGTATACAGTAGACTGTATACGTGCCTTGCTGCTAATAATGAATAATGAGTTTTTTTCGTATTTAGCTATAAATTGTAGACATGTATGTAGAATCGACATGTAATTCTTTTTTTTGAATAGAACTCGTTTTAGAATATGGGTAACATGATGGTATCCTATCCAATAAGATAGAGACATCTGCACGGCAATGCTAGAAGATTGCTCAGTGATAGTAGCAACCGTCAATGCCAGAAGATTGCTTAGTGATAGCAGGACATGTCTATGGCAGAAGATGGCTCAGTGATTGCAGCAAATGTCCACACCAGCAGATGGCTTGGTGGTGGCAGCAAATGGCCATGCCAACAGATGGCTCAGTAATGGCAGGACATAGCTGTGGTAGAGGAGGGTGCAAGTGACATTAACCCTTGTAGCATACAGGAATCCCCCAGTGCATGCACTTGCGTCCCACCGTGTGTGTGAGGGTGCTGCACCTAGTGCAGCGTGGCGTAATTGTATACCTGTGTCCTATACACACGTTATTGGACACATGCATAATGCATGGCATAATGCACTGCGTGAAGCGGCCCGACCTACCTGGCCGCTTAGTCAGTGCTTATTTATTTAGGAGGATGGCGGAGTTCAGCCGTACAAACCTCCCTCCCCTGTATCCACATATACCTACACGCACCCTATAATGAGATGTATAGCCGAGGCCTACTGCTCCAGTGTCCACATTACAGGTATTATCGGCAACTCCTGGCACGGTATGTACATGTGTAATGGGCAGGGGTTGGGTGTGGGAAGTGATGTATCAGTATATGTATACATGTCCCAGTGTGTAGGTGAGAAGTGCAATGATGATGACGGAGATGGAAATGGGTTAGGGAGGGGGGGGGGGGGGTTGTACTGCTCCAGGTCCCTTTCTAGATGACACTTTGACAGATTAAACACTTAGACCATACCCTAGAGTCACTCTGACATGACTCAGTTGTCACTGGTTACTTTGTATGTGCCTGTACCTGCGTGTGTGTGTGTGTGTGTTTGTGCAATGTTTAATTATTCATAGTCTCCACATGGTATAGCTATAGAGTATGCAGCATTGCAATTGCATCTAAATCAAATACTCAACACCTATATGTAAATTTCCATTCCAGATCGGAAATGTGGGTGTGCCAGTGGCAGAAGGTTAAATGCCGCTGGTCTGAGTATTCTATTTGTCTCCAAGTATAGATGTATATATATGTTTATGAGATTCCATCATGGATGATGTACACCCCCCCCTCTCCATTGGTAAATAATTACCACCCCCTGACTACCTCCGCTACTGGCCCTGCTTCTTACATATTTTGTATACAATGTGTATGAAGTAAAGTCAGAATGTGAATGTTTTACATAGTGCTATATCTTCATGAGTTTGATCCAATTGCGCTTTGCACAGTGTGCATGCCATCCACAGGAACGCTGAGAAATATTAAAAACGAACAGGCTGATGTGAAGCCGCATGAATTGATTTCTCAGGAGAGAAAATAAATCAATAAAATGCTAACAGGCATAGCTAGTAGAGGAACAGGGCTGCAGTAATGCATAAGTTAAAAACGTGTTGTGTAAAACAGCTAACATGCACGCCTCTCTATCAGTGTGCATAGATAAACGAGCATTGCTAGTCGCACACACCCTCGACAAAAAATGAAATCACTGAGCCTAGGCAGTAACAGCATTTAAATATTAACTACAAAGTGTACATTAACCATTGGCTGCCCAAGGTGGGAGACGATTCTCTCTGTGCAGTGTCAAATGGTGATTACTCACACAAAGGATATCCTTCACTGTCCCCGTGGCTTTAGGTAGTGGTGATTAAGGTACAGATCCTTAATTGGAGTATGGAGACACTGAGTGGGATGATGTAATGCACCTAGGCTACCTTCACCAGTATATCATTGAGGGGGGTTGGTGGGTATCTAAAGGATTAGAGGATTAGCTCATGCGTAATTAGGGAAGGATGTGGCGGCTTTGGGGCAATGTATAGGCCCCGTATAACTTTCCCAATGATTCGCCTGATTTGATACCATGAATATTGGAAACACCAACGAGATTTCCATGCCCTGGATTGCCACACTGGTACGTGGTGTACGTGTGAATAGTGTGGCGGTGGTGTATGGGAGTAAATTGGGTTATTGAATATTACTAAGCCCAGATCTCGGCATACATGTACAATATACAAAACCTGATGCTCTGATCCATGTGGGTGTATTTGATCCAATTAATATTAGATCAAATACATGCCCCACAGCAATCCTTTCATTTTTGAGTCCCACGTTAACACTGATAAGCAACAGGGTTTCTTACGTTTGAATTAAGGTTTACACTGACCTAAATTCCGAGTAGATCTCATGAGCAGCTGAGGAGTTGCTCGACCGGCCTGGGATGCCAGCACCTGGCCAGCTTGTGTCAGAGCTTCAGAGGTCTATGGGGTGAGGTCCATGGAGCCCTGAGGCCACCCCAGTGTACACACAGACAATAGGTTTGATTAGGCCATGTGGGGATTGGATACCAGTCTACCTAATCCACCAACTGTCCTGGTGGAAAGAGATAGTCAGGCAGAGCATCGCACTCGTAACAACTGCTCCAGGGGATAGCATGGATACATAATAACTGATCCAGGGTATAGCATAGCAGACATAACAAGTTCTCATGGAACTACTTGGCCTAGGAATGTCCCCCGTTTGAACTTTTTGGGTCTGGTCCATTGTTTGTATGGGATCTCCACGACCTAGAATATGATCGCTTTGTAACCACAGCAGGAGTAGTCATATTACAATGAACCTCATGTCAGTGTGTTTGGGAATTAAAAAATGGTCACGATAGTCAAGGTTCAATGGCATCTAAGATGGGGGACAATTCACTAAATGCAGCAAAGCTCATTCAACACATGCAGTGCTGACCCATTCACGTGTACCCAGAAACCGCACGTTGTATCGATGTATTCAGTATCATTGTATGCACGTTATCCGGGCTTGTGTAGTAACCGCACGTTCACTTTGCGTGGCCCACATGCATGCAACACAATATGACCACCCACAAGCACTCCGCCCAAGTTCCACATTGCCCCCTTGGATCATTGTCCACTTTGATGTGCGGAATAACTTAATGTACCTGTGAGAATCAGCCTCCCATGATGGTACTGCAATGTATCTCATTGTATCCTGGAGACAGTGTCAATGCAGGACCATCAGTGGAGGTTGATCCTCATTATCCCGTTCTCAGATAAAGCACCCATATATCTCTCCTCCCAGAGCTGGTAATTAAAGCTGTAGAATTGGCGGCAGTTTGCGTTAACTACTCCTCCTGGCCGATTAACTGCGAATCACCTGCAAATGCCCAGCTGTAAATAAGGGGCATGGCAATGTCTACCACCAAAAAGCCGCCCGGAGAATGGTGATAGATTCCCACCAGAATCAAGCCCTGGGCACACCAATGAGGTAGCTTTTTCCCCACGCCGAGTGTTTTGACAATTGATTTGCGAGGACAATGGACAGCAGGCCCTGGGTGATATGCCCCCCTCCCTCAGCTCCCCAGGCAGCCCCCAACCTCCCCCGCAGCCTCTTTATCACCAGTGTCTTCTTACCAACAGTGTTCTCATTCACACCGACATTGCTGCTATATTCCAATATTCCCGTCAGTTCTGAAAAGCCTACTGTCCATCTAAATGATATTGCTGCGACTACGGGTTCCATTCTGCACAGAGGTATACATTGTATGTAGCCGCTATGATCCCCCCAACAAAATATACTTGATGAGAAAACGTGGCGATTTTACAGTAGCCTTGTAGCAGGTAGTAGTGACCGGGGAAAGTGCCAGGGATAGGAGAAAGCAATGGTCATATTAAAGTGTAGCCTGCCTATCCTGAGGGCGCTCAGTCTTGGAGTGGGAACAGGAGAGACGCATGGCTTTACTCCTGTAATCATTTAGGGGCCTGCCCTGAAAACAGCCGAATTGTGTGGCATGCTAGAGTTTACCCAGGAGCAGAGGATTGATACCCAGGCATTGCATAAATATGATAGAGGGGGAATTTGGGTGCACACCACAACCACGTATGGCGTGATCAGTAGATATGTGTATACATGGACCTACCAAACAGGTCCTGCAGCCCCCCCCCCCATTTTTTCCCCTCCCGTGGCTGAGATAACTCTCGGTTACCACATATTAGGTCCTGGTAGCCGCCACGACCCCCCGTCACGGGAGGCTTGCCCTACATGGTACTATTAATAGAGTGGTCACGTGACCATGAGCAGCTCGTTATGGGTGCTGGGCATGTTGGAGTGCCCCACCGTGGTCAGGTTGATAGTTCAGTCCTCCCTGCATCCATTTACCAAGGAAGTCAGCATTGCCCCCCCCCCCCCTCCACGACCTCCTTTGTTTCTGAGTATGGGTGCATGGGGAATCTCTCCCTGTGGGATGTATACATGTGCTAATTATGCTGCTGTATGAGTTATCTGACAGTGTTGCATCGCTGCCCTATGTGCATGTGCATACATAAACCACCACACCCTGTCCCACCCCACCTGACCGAACAGCGTCCCACACACAGGCGTGCACAAACACTGACATCTATTCACCACACCTGGTATACACACGAGGTCGCGTGTCAGAAACAAGCAAAGGTAGTACTGGTAGAGAATGGGGCAGGGTTAGTCAGGGTGATGGTGGGGTGTCGGTGCTTGTAATAGTGGATAACCGTATGGGAATCCTGCCATACCTGACCCTACCCCACGCCTTCCTGAGCCCTTCTTACCACTCCCACCCCCAGCACCCTGCACCAACAACAAATACGGTAAATTTACCCTTCTATCACAAAAGGTCCCACCCAATGCCACCTTCCATGTATGCGGCAAAACAAAAAAGCTGCACTTTACAACACCCTGGCCTTCACCCGCAACCCATTAGTCTGTGTTACCACACAATAGCTAGATCCATATAGTGCTGCCTATAGAAGAGCGCCCGTTTTATCAGTTTATACGTGATGCTGTTTTTATGTGGTTGTGTATGTGTGTGGGGTGCAGGCGGAGGTGCAGGGCTCCACTGTACATCCCCAGAGTGGACTAAGCCGCTCTGGTGGTACGGATCGTGCACAGATCAATATCATATAATCATAGGGATTGATTGATTGATCTGCCGCCGAGCCCTGTATACAGCCGTGTGGGGAGGGCTGTGCAGCGGTCCCACAATGGTGGCTACTGTATACAGGGGAGATAATAGCCGGGACTGAAAGGAAGGAGGGAGAAAGGAAGGAGGGGGAATGGGCTTGAGGGTGTCGTCTAATATAGGGAAGGGATGGATAAAGGAGTGAAGTCATGAACTGAAGTAGAGCTCGGTATTATATCGTACAGGTCCAGGGGCAGAACAGTGTCTTTAAAATGGCCATGAGATTTAGGAACTGAAATAGTTGGGAAATGAGCAAAGCATATACTAGGGGCGAACGCGAAAACAATCAACTTACAGATGAGAGAATTCGTGTGAGTTCCTATAATAATAGCATAATTCAGTGTGAATCAGCCATGCAATAACTACACGGAGAGGACAAAGCGGGATTTGTGTGAGCTGAGAAAATGAGGATGTGTACATAGAGCGAGTGTGTGGGAGGTTGAAGAGTGCCCATAGTGATCAGTATCTACCTGCCACGACCAGCTCCCATAGACTCCAATAGTAAACCCACCAGGTCGAACATGGGCCCATTGTCCCAGCCCCTGGTGTTGACGGCTGAGATGGTTGACTCCACTTAAGCTTCCTTATGGCCCCTTTTTACCAGTTACCATGGTTGCACCATGCTATTGACGTGTGGCCAGGAGCCACTGTTTTCTTCTACGTTGTAGAACAATGTATATGCCTCTAGAGGAGGCACAAGACTCGCGCTTCTCAGAACTCCCATAGCGGCATCAGCGCCTTCCCGGAATATTAATCTGGGGGACGTTTGCTTTGCCCTAAAGAATCTGAGGAGTGAGTGTCTCTCAGGACGTTGATGTAAGGTGATTCACTCAGGGAAGACGTATAGTTGTCTTTACTATGTGCTGGCTTCGTCTTATGTGCTGACACACAGGTATACTCTGACTTAGAATTTTAAACTAATGAAATACCTAGAAAAATGAGAAATGCAGCATAATTTTAGGGATGGATCCAGAGGGAGTCCTGCCCGAAACCCCTTTGGAAACTGATCCTAGTTTGGGTGTGTGTAATGCCAAACATCTCGGAATAGATTCAAGTTGGCTATTGGTTGATACATTCAATGCCATGCACCATGATTCAATTTCTGAGAAATACAATCTCGGTATGAATTAGAGCTGATGGAGTTGGCTTTGGTATGTCCTGATGGATGAGGATGCTCCACGTCCCCTCCTCTACTGCAGCCGACTGTATCATACATTAATCATGCTGCCATGTTAGATACAGCACCATGCTTCATATACCGTCCTTCTACTCTGGCTGTTATGTGGAGATTCCTAGCAGACTGCAGAATGTTTGGATGTAAGATGCTGTTTGTGACAGTTGTGGCATGCTCAGATAGATTGACAGAGTGCAATTATTGTATTCAGACAACCTTGGTAGTGAGAGGACAGTTAGGTTCAGACAAATGCGGTAGTGACAGAGTACAGTCTCAGTAGTAAGAGGGCACAGATCTGGTATTCAGACAACCGTGTAGGAACAGAGTACAGATGTGGTGTTCAGACAACCATGGTAGTAACAGAGTACAGATGTGGTGTTCAGACAACCATGGTAGTAACAGAGTACAGATGTGGTGTTCAGACAACCATGGTAGTAACAGAGTACAGATGTGGTGTTCAGACAACCATGGTAGTAACAGAGTACAGATGTGGTGTTCAGACAACCATGGTAGTAACAGAGTACTGCTTTGGTGTCCAGACAACATTCAGTAGAGCTGCTCAGAGTCAGTGGTGATAAAGCTGGTGACGAGCTGCTCGGCAGGCCGGGCTAGCATCCATCAGGGACTGGGGTCCCACAGGGAGAAGGCCGTCTTAATCCATCAGGGCAGAGATTAGCGTTGTTGGTGATCAGAGCTATACACCTCACTACCCAACCACCCCTCCCTTATGGGCCCGCACACCTACCGGTTCCTTGTTTGGGCCGCCCGAGAGCTAAGCCGTCAATACACCTACATTATATACTTCTGCTTGTGATATGATTATGTATGTACAAGTCTAGATGTATCAGGATTTGTGATAGCCTACTTGTTAGCTAGTATAGCCTTCATATGCAGACATGTGCCAAGTGCGTGATGATGCAGTAGTATGTGAGAGCATTGTAGAGGCATGTGCGGTCAGTCGTCTGGACAGTATATACTATTGACGTTCCTGCATCTGGGCAGGTATAGCACCATTCCCTCACTCACCCTTTGATCAATACCACAAAGGGCCACATGGACCGAAAGTGATGTACGCAGTTAGGCTTTGGACGAGGGAAATCTGATGTAAATGACTGCATTATATGGCCAATACAGCTAATGGGTCCATACAGCATACACCAGGCATTGCATCATCATATGAAGCAATAACACACTTATATAACTACCAGGTTGAACTAGAATGCAAGTACTTGAGTATTGCCCGTGTTTGTAACATGCCTGTCAAGTGAGGGTGCCTTTAGATACGGAGTAGCAATTGGGTATCATTAAAACACACTCGCTTAATGGCAGCGATGTAGGCGAAACAAGTAAATGAAATGCGTGCACAATGTCATTACCCGAAGGGTATAAAACTGCAGTGCATGATTTAGCAGACATACAGTACGCATATATACCAGTCGATGTTTTCACTGTAAGTAGTATATGAACGTAGAGGGAGTAGTATACGGAGATGGGTTAAAGTAGCAGGCGAGCTACCACCCACTCTGGTCTTCAATAATGTACTACAACTGTAGCCATCTAGGACCAAAGGATCATTAAATGATGTTGCATGGTCGGAAGCTATGCTATATATATGAGGAATGGCTTATTTTTCAAAGTAAGTGCTTATTTCCCTTGGCGGTGCACCAGACTTGATTCGCCATAATCATTTTATACAATGTCAAATGGAAATGATGCAGACGGTTGTTATTGTGGCTCGGGCACGTGCTAGGTTTGCTGAGAGGGTCGTACTTGTAGGGGTTAGAAGCTGGCCACACCAGCGGATCCATCCAACCCACCACCCGTGCACTGGCCGTGTATTCAAGCAATTTAGTACAGTCCCCCACACGCACATACCCGCCAGAAGGCCGCACGGGGATTGGTGTAGGGGGATTTTTATTTTTATTTCATTTTTTTCTGGCCAAGTATTGTAAGTGATGAATATTGAACACGAACAGGTTAGTGTTTGTGCGTCTTGGTAAGGGCCTGCTTCATTGTGGAGAACCTCCCCTGCTTGTTACCAGTAACCACTATAGCCTCCCTACTGTGGTCAACCACCCTCTCATACCACTCCCTCTATAGTAGTGGATCTGCTCCAAATGAAATTCAATTAGTGCTCCTGTGGTGATCTGTAGGGTTACAGTACATACTAGCACTGTGTACACTCTATCCCTGATTTATTCCCCCATCCACAACACCCCACATTAAGACACAAAGGGACCCAGGAGTTCTCTGCTCCTAATGCCTCCCCGTCTTGATGGCGGCACGCCCAGGGCATTGTCTCCACTCACTGTCCCTGGTGTCCGGCCCACTGTGTGCTGACGTCTCCAGTGTCCATGTAGCTTCCTCCTCCTCCTGCATGCCTTCCTCCAGCATCACTCGCCTCCCTACTTCTCCATCCCACCCACACCCCACCCCTGGTTAGACCATCACTCCTACAGCCGACCAGTTCTGGGGTGCTGCACATAGAGCTGAGGTCACCGGTGGGACCAGTGTGGGGTGGGTGTGGGGGACATTACGTGGACAGGGATGGATGTTGAACTGTATTGAATGTAAATGAGGCAATAAGCTTAATTCAAGGCACTATGAATAAGAAGATATGGGAGAACATGTGGGAGAGGGTACTATACGAGCTGGGTCTTTACAAGTATACATTATCCCTACTTTTACCTCTCCCGCCCCTTGTATGTTTACCGCTGTTTTCAAAGTTATACATTCTATAATGGTCATACCTGCTTGTGTAAATGGAAGATAAATGCCTTCTTCATGTATGCAGGAAGCCATTGCTTCGTGGATTCGGCTCCATCTATCTTTCAGAGGTGAACTCTTTGAGTGCCCCCTTGCTGTCCGTGACACAAAGTCAGCAGTTCAAAAAGGTGCGTTCGGCAGGTGAGTCGGTTCCCACGCCCTTCTTGCACTGGTTTGAGAGAAGCGTTACAGGTACCCATTAATGGACTGTCTGATGTCCGGAAAAGGATGCTTTTATAGTATCAGAAGCCATACTGAGAAACACTTGTCAGAGTATGACCATAAAGAGACATTTATGACCTGTGGATGTTCGAAAGATCTGAAGCGCATGCATACACTATTGCAATCCTCCAAATACGGTTCATATGCAGAGGTTTAAGCAAGGCAGTCAGATATAAGGCAGGTGTCGGTTGAGGGTGAGTCCAGTCTTTCGGTTAGTATAGAAAGACAACAGATACTAATATCTTTAGGGGGGAGTGGCAGTGGTGGTCAAGAAGTGCACCCACTGACTGGGATTTGTTTCCTGTCGTGAAAAAGGAGGCAGAGGTTGCCCCTAATAGTGGAACCGACGCGGATTACATGTACTGAATGGTGCTGTACTGAGACTGAAAGTTGTATCATTGATATTACATATGATAAATCTGAATACTCTTCCAAAATATAGCATCAGGATTAGCATAAAACTGGCTATATGATTAAATCTCAAGCCACGTTGGATTACCAAAACTTCCCTAGACTAGTTACCCGCAAATCTTTCTACCATGCACTAAGTCATTCATGAACCTCATTGCTTTATAGAAGTACCCCATAGAGAGGTCGGTGAACTTTCTCTTGCCAACTTACCAGACGCCAACAAGAATAGAGGGGTCCCAGGAGGTGTCATATTGTGCCTACCAGTGATAGAGCCCCCGCATCACCACCCACCTCCTTCTATAGCAACAGTAGTATAGTATGTATCGGAACGGGACTATAGTTAAGTACTGTTTATTACTCAATCGACATGCAGCCAATCAGAGGCCTCCATTTGACCGGAAGTGACGTCACATGCCCATATATGGGCATACCGGAAGTGACGTCACGTGACCTTGACCTAGTTAGAGGTCAAGGTCATGACTCAGCCAATCAGAGGCTTCCATTTGACCGGAAGTGACGTCACACGCCCATATAAGGGCATACCGGAAGTGACGTCATGTGACGTCACACGCCCATATAAGGGCATACCGGAAGTGACGTCATGTGACCTTCACATGTACATATAAGGGCATACCGGAAGTGACGTCAAGTGACTTTGACTTAGTTAGAGGCTTCTGATTGGCTGGTACACCGGAAGTGACCCATTTATGCAAATGAGGGGCCTACTTCTGGTCAAATGGAGACCTCTGATTGGTTGGGTCATGAAGAAATGTGTCTCTTAATTTAATTTTGTTTAGGAAGTGATCGATTTTAGGATCACGCGACCGGAAGTGACCTGATGAGTCACGTGACTAGAAGTGACGACGACACATACCTTAATTAGACGATTCAGCAGCGACCGGAGGAAGTGTCACTTTAAGAGGACACGCTAGTTAATTGTTATAATTGTTTTACTTACTAATAAAAGAAGACGTATGAAAATAAACACAACAATAATTTTATTTTATTTTTTTATTTTCTTTTTTTTCAATTCTAATAACACTCTATTTTTGAAAAGATGCGCTCAATCAATCAATAACACACTTTTTCATATTTTAAAGGACTCGTTGTCACACCGTTAGAATGCACGCGACGCTTATAATACAAGTAGCGCACGTCATCTTTCTCTATGGTGTAAGTGGCCATTTTTGGTTCGTACCACTTTTGAAATTTATATTTACCGCAAGGAGAGTTTTTCGTTTTCGAAAACATTTAAGAAGACGACTACTTCTGTACACTTTTTTTGAGATTTTCTTTCACTGGTGCCGCTGATTTGATCGTAGCAAATGTAAGTCTTAGGGTTGACACTTGGGATCCCGTCACCTTCTCACGCCGCTTTCTTTTCTTTCTGAAGTATGTCTCTCTCAGGCGAGGTTTGACTACACACAGGCAAACATCAGAGGCACCCAATAGCGCTAATTCTACCTTCAGACAAAGGTCAGGCACGGCTGGCCTATAATAGATGGGTCAAGGGCTATTCTAGTGAGGGTCAGGCTGCGCCGGACATTCAATAAAAAGCTGGAGTTTGGCAAACTTGCTTTTGAAAGTCTGACCATGCGGGATCCTCATGCCATAGTCTGACAATGCTGAACTCTTGGGAGAGTATGCCGGACTCTTGCTGGCCAGACTTTCAAGCAAATTTGCCAAAGTCCAGCTTGTTATTGAATTTCCGGCGTAGCCTGACCCTCAGTAGAATAGTCCTTGACTCATCTATTATAGGTCAGCAGCGCCTGACCCTTGTATGAGAGTAGTATTGGCGACATTGGCCGACTCTGATATTTACCCGTGTGTACGGCGGGAGGAGGGGGTTCACAGCCACTGCTTGCGCTTATAGAGCGCTACTAGCGGAGGTCTGGATGAGGAGACTACGGCGTTTGTCTTTTGCTTGTGCAGCTGCTGCTGCTGCTGCTGACGATGTCACGGATGCCGCTATTACTAATGCTACTAATACTAGTATGAGAAAATACATTTAGTCAATTGATTAAATCAAGGAGGTTTTCTGACTTCAGTGGATCGTTTAGCCATCGGCCACGGGCAAAACTTGAAACCATTTTATACATGGGACAATTGGCAGAGTCGAAACGTGTTGGTACCATAGGGTCGATCATGTTCATCATCAGTTCAGGCAAAGGAAGTGTGTCGACAGCACGCGAAAACTTCATGTCTGAATGTTTCAACACAAGACTTTTTATCACACTCACACAGCTGCTTTGAAGAGTGAATCCTTGACCAAACTTGTGCTTTTCCAACACAGCTTTGGCCTCTTTCTGTGCAGTAAGGGATCTCTCTTTCGGGTTCATCTCAGTGCTGTCTAGCATGTCCTCAAAGTCTTTAACATAATGTTCCAACGGACTACAAATGATGGACTCCAGATCATCGTCTGCATATGTCGTCTCCTCGCACCATATTGTGTCTTCGCCTGTTTCGAATTCCGTCATTTTCCTGACAATCTCCTCCTGAGTGCCTTGCATATATCGAAGCTCCTTCAAGGAGTTGATAACTTGTATGGCGAAGACTGACAAACTTGAAGGAATTTCACCACAGTCAGGCCAAGTATACGGAGCTAAGAAAAATAGCTCTAACAAAATCTTCTCCCTCTGTCCAAATGAAACTACTGTTCCGATGAAGTTGAAGCATGCTTCTATCCATTGCTCCTTGGTGACGTCCTTCCAATGTTTCTTTACCTCACATGCATCATAGGGCACCGTTTCTCTTCTTGCTTCAAGTGGGAGTTGCTTTTTCTTTCTTGGACTCATTTCGAGAGGGTTTAGATGCTCTGTAGCGTCAACACTTTCATAAACAAAGAAAATAGCAGAACTAACCATCGTAACGTGCTGAGCGAGCGTAGAGTGGACGATGCTACGAAGATGAAGGGCGGGTGGAGAAAGTGTGACTGGTGACAGCGGCGTTTCACTCCTTATGTACCCTGTCCTAGATAAGCCTCTTAAACGGCTGAAAAGACTCTCTAAGTACAGAGCTTCTACCGCAGGTGGGTTTAGACTTAAGCAGCTTAGTTCACACACATGTCTGTTAGAAAAAGCTACTTGCACACGCGCCTTCCTTTTTTCACTAGTATTCACCCTCTGCCGACTTATAAGACACCTATACACTCTTTCTCGTGAAATCTATGGAAGATGATGGAAGGACCACTGACTACATTTTCTTTGATCAGAGCGTGGAGGACGGCGTCGAACGGAGGGAACGTTGTGAACACAGCTTATAGGGTTTTTGGAAGAGGTCTTGTAAAGTCAAACTGGCGAGAGAGATGGCGTCTTTCAACATGACAATGCTGCTATGTTGGAAAAAAATAGCGTGATTTTTTCAAAAAGCTTCTATGAAAGATTTGACGTCTTCGTTGTTGTAGTGGATCAAGTAATCTGTCATAGTTTGCTTCTTCTTGTCATACTAAACTTTCTGACATGTGGCGTAGTCGGATTTCGGCCATTTTGACGCCCGTCAGTTCGCTGTCAAAAGTCGATCTCGGTGGCAGGGGTTTTTTGTTTACTAGTTTCTTGGTATACGTCATCCATTCGTAAGTAAAGCAACCTTTCTCTTTGTTTGTAGTGAAAGCTCGCAAATAATTCGCGTAGCTGTAACCAAGTGCTAAAAAAGTTGACTACTACGTCAACTATTGATTGCTTTTCTTTATGACGCTGAATTGTTGGTTTCTTCGGTCTCCGGAGGCAAATAACGAGCGAAGGCGTATTTTTTGATCAGGTTCAAGTCGTAACTCTCCGAGTTGAAGCGTACGACTGGAGCTTGACGGATGTATCTCAGAAGCCGCTTCTTCAGTTGAACTAACGGTTGTCTGGTGTGAGCTGCAGCGAAGCCGCCTGGAGAAGGGGTGAATGTCGCTTCCTCTAGCAGGAGAGCTTCACCTATCGCTACATGTAACTTCGCTAAGGTTGGTCGGTAAACTTCTAGCACAGCTTTCTCGATGACTTTGGCGTTCTCGTTTATGTGATTTTAAACTCGGTCTAACAAGGGGTCGGAATCTGCGTCGGATTCTCTGACGTACGCTGCCCCTCCTACCCCGGAAAGTCGTATGCGACGCTAGCCGACATCGCTGCATAGAGAGCAAAACTTAGGTATCGTTCTTCATTTTTCTACGGGTCGCTCGTGATTGTACGGTCTTTTAAAAATTTTGAAACACTTTTCGCAAACGTCCTGCGGCATGTTTTTCTTTTTTTTGTTTTTTTCACTTATTTACCAAATATTAAAAAAATAAACGTTGTTTATCACTTCGAATACTAGACGCCTCTTACCACACGATGCTATTAGCATAGTGAAAGACGTCTGTAGTGTAGGATCGATTTCAACAGATGTCCATCTTACTGCAGGGATCAGACGAGAGTCGTCAACACTGGTGTGTCACAGCTCACTTTTATTTCTTTGGGTACAGCTGCATACAACCCTTGAACATACATTGCGACGTCGCCGCGTCCCATGTAGTCTTCCAACACTTTCATCAGAGCCATAGGCTCAGACGTCTCGTTGTACTTCCAAGCTTTCAGCACTTCATAGACAGGGTTCTTCACAGTCCTGTCAGAAGGCACAGGTTGAGAGATGGAAGTTACTTCATGAGAAGTCAACCCTAAGTAGATCCCTATGGTCTTCCAGTCTCTAGGGCAGAGCTCAGCTAAAAGAGAGAAATATTTCTGCACTTTCCACTCCATGTCTCCACTCTCTAAGCCATCCCACATGTCATGCTTGTCCATGTACTCACGTGAGAATTTGATGAGGTCCATACGGTAAGATTCTTCCAAGGCGGCGGCTAGGTCCTTCCACCTACTAGTACAACTTTTCTGGTACCAAGTAGTGAACATTTCTCTAGCTTGAGTTATGACACTTGTCTCACAACTGAGATATCCCATATCCTTCAAGTTCACTTCAAGGAATGAACCTAACCGTATGTAATCTGATGTCGGCAACTTACCGCTTATTTTCAGTAGCATAGCGTCTGACAAGTATCCTAACGGCTCTGCTTTGAAGTATGATGATACAGGTACTACTGCAGCAGAACCAATAACAGGAGCAGCGTCTGCGCTGGTATCAGACGACTCGTTGTCGGAACAGGGCAACCACATGACTTCGTAAGGTATTGGTGAGGGCAGTCGCCACGGACCGGACGCACTACCAGTGGAAATGAGGTCGAAAAACGGACTGTGCGCCCGTGACCCTTCGGGTTCCTCGTACGCCTCGTCGTCAGCGTCGTTCTCTGTTTCACCCTGTTGCTTTAGGACATGTATGTCTACTACGCGCTGCTGGGGCTGAGTGTCCGAATAGCTGTAAGTCTCAGCGCGAGCAGCGTTGATGGCGTCGGTTGATGAAGCGGTGGAGAGGTTCTGTGCAACGTACTGCGTGTCAGTACTAGTAGCGGTAGTCGCAGCAAGAGGTGTAGCAGCAGCAGCAGTAGCAGCAGCAGCAGGAGCAGCAGCAGCAGCAGCAGCAGGAGCAAGCGCAGCGCTAGCAAGTGCAGCAGTAGCAGGCGCAGCAGTAGCAGGCACAGCAGCAGCAGGCACAGCCGCCTCAGCAAGCGCAGCAGTAACAGGCGCAGCAGCAGCAGCAGCAGCAGCAGCAGCAGGCACAGCAGTAACAGGCGCGGCAGCAGCAACAGCAGCAGCAGCAGCAGTAGCAGCAGCACTAGCAGCACGAGGATCACTAGCAGCCGCAGCAGGCGCAGCAGTAGCAGCAGCAGCGTGCTCAGCAGCAACAACCGTCGCGAGTGTAACAACGTCGCTACTACTGCTGTGTGCGCTCGCTACAGCGGGAGGGTGATAAGACCAAGCGGTTGCGGCGGTAGTCTCAATTTCAGTAGCAAGAGGAGACGCTGACAGTAAACGATCACCGTTCTGCGTATTCTTCTTGTTGTTGAACTCGATTAGATCCTTGGACGACAGTAGTTGTTGTGTTTTGCTCATGGTGGTGCCTGTAGAGAGTAGCAAAAGACTGAGTGAGTGAACGGGTGTTTCCAGGCCTCTTATATACGCCTTCTCGCTTCTAGAGCTAAGCTACTTACAGCTCTCTTCAGCTGCCGCCGGCTGACCGGTGACCATTCACAAAGAGAAACAAAAAGTCATAAGGTATGACGTTTTCAGCTGGATCCCTTTCCCCCGCCCCTTTGAGAGATCGACTGACACGAGCTAAGCTACTTACTGCCTTGTTCAGCAATTCAACGTGCGTTAGCTGTATAAAGGATTAAGCAGTTGCTGCCGCCAGCTGACCGGCGGACATTCCCAAAGAGAAACAAAAGACATAAGTCATGACGTTTTCAGCTGGATCTCTTTCCCCCCTCCCTCTTTTTTTTTGAGAGATGGACTGCCATGAGCGGGCGGTGTACCGACTGTACTAATTCAACGCGCATTAGCTGTATAAAGGATTAAGCAGACATGAGCTTAGAGTGTGTATACAAAAAAACTACAGGAGGCATGTAGTGTGAAGCAGGACCCCCTAAGACGGGAGTGTCTGTCTGTGAGTAGAGTCGTGTGCATGTGGTGAGCGACTTAAGTGTAAAACAAAAAAAAATCACCGCCTCCTGCCGTGGTGAGTAGACTGGCCGGCGGCGGCCGGCTAGTTCAATAGGGGTGACAGCTGACTAAGGCTGTGCATGAAAATCCGATTTTCACCTGACCTCTGACGTTTGTTACAATGAATGCCAAAGGGGGAGAGAGTTGTCCTCAGGTAGGGGGTAGGAGGTAAGGCTAATGGATAAGGAAAAAAAACACCATTTTCAGCTGGCCACCACAGATGGCGATGACATACCCCTCGGCATCTAAGCTCTTAAGAAGCTCTTACGGAGCGGAGCGGCTGCTGGACAGCTGGGGTGAGTAGACCGGCCGGCGGCGGCTAGCTAGTTCAATAGGAGTGACAGCTGACTAAGGCTGTGCATGAAAATCCGATTTTCACCTGACCTCTGACGTTTGTTACAATGAATGCTAAAGGGGGAGAGAGTCGTCCTCAGGTAGGGAGTAGGAGGTAAGGCTAATGGATAAAGAAAAAACACCATTTTCAGCTGGCCACCAAAGATGATGATGACACACCCCTCGTCATCTAAGCTCTTAAGAAGCTCTTACGGAGCGGAGCGGCTGCTGGACAGCTGGGGTGCTGTTGGAAATAGGATTAAACTCTCTCTGTATAAAAGCTCTGATTTCTGTTGGAAAAAAACCATATCACCTTTGACCACAGTAACGTCTACTACCACCACCACCAGCACCACCGCCGCTGCCACCGCCGCCGCCGCCGCCAGTCACAGCTGATCACCTCATTAAAAGCATGTGACGTCGTCGCTTCTAGTCACTTGCTTCATCAAGTCGCTTCCAGAGACACGCTTCTTCCTCTCGAGAGGAAGAATGACGTATATAAGGAGGCTGACACGTGTATAGGTGCCTTATTAGTCGGCAAGGAGTAAATACTAGTGAAAAAGGAAGGCAGGTGTGCAGGTAGCTTTCTAACAGACACGTGTGTGCACTAAGCTGCTTAAGTCTAAACCCCCCTGCAGTAGTCAAGTAGCATGTGAAAACTTACTTAACAGATCACTTAATTGAGTAGAGACTCTGTACTGAGAGAGTCTTTTCAGCTGTTTAAGAGGATTATCTAGGACAGGGTACATAAAGAGTGAAACGCTGCTCTCACTCATCACACTTTCTCGACTCGCCCTTCATCATCGTAGCATCGTCCACTCCACGCTCGCTCAGCATGTTATGCGGGTTATTTCTACCTTTACAGCTTCTTTTCTTATCGAAGTGTCGACGCTACAGAGCATCGAAACTCTCCAAATGAGTCCAAGAAAGAAAAAGCAACTCCCACTAGAAGCAAGAAGAGAAACGGTGCCCTATGATGCATGTGAGGTAAAGAAACATTGGAAGGACGTCACCAAGGAGCAATGGATAGAAGCATGCTTCAACTTCATCGGAACGGAAGTAGTTTCATTTGGACAGAGGGAGAAAATTTTGTTGGAGCTATTTTTCTTAGCTCCGTATAGTTGGCGTGACTGTAGTGGTGAAATTCCTTCAGGTTTTTCAGCGTTCGGCATACAAGTTATCTGGTCTTTGAAGAAGCTTCGATATATGCAACGCACTCACGAGGAGATTGTTCAGAAAATGACGGAATTCGAAACAAAAGAAGTATGGTGCGAGGAGACGACATATGCGGACGATGATCTGGAGTACATCATTTGTAGCCCGTTGGAACATTATGTTAAAGACTTTGAGGACATGCTAGCCAGCACTGCGATGACCCCGAAAGAGAGATCCCTTACTGCACAGAAGGAGGCCAAAGCTGTGTTGGAAAAGCTCAAGTTTGGTCAAGGATTCACTCTTCAAAGCAGCTGTGTGAGTGTGATAAAAAGTGTTGTGTTGAAACATCCGGACATGAAGTTTTCGCGTGCTGTCGACACACTTCCTTTGCCTGAACTGATGATGAACATGATCGACCCCATCGTACTAACATGTTTCGACTCTGCCAATTGTCCCATGTATAAAATGGTTTCAAGTTTTGCCTGTGGCCGATGGCTAAACGATCCACTGAAGTCAGAAAACCTCCTTGATTTAGTCGACTGACTAAATGTATTTTCTCATACTAGTATTAGTAGCATTAGTAATAGCGGCTACTCGGTCTCGTGCAGCATCCGTGACATCGTCAGCAGCAGCAGCACGATCAGCACAAGCAGCAGCTGCTGCACAAGCAGCACAAGCAGCAGCATCTGTCAGCAGCATCAGTGACATCGTCAGCAGCAGCAGCAGCAGCAGCTGCTGCACGAGTAGCACAAGCAGCAGCATCTGTCAACAGCATCCGTGACATCGTCAGCAACTGCAGCAGCTGCACGAGCAGTACAAGCAGCAGCAGCTGTCAGCAGCTGCAGCAGCTGCACGAGCAGCACAAGCAGCAGCACCGACAGCAGCAGCAACAGCAAATCAGCAGCAGCAGCAGCAGCGGCAATGTGGACCGCTAAATTCGAGATGGTGACATATCTGTTTCTTAGAATCGACATTCGACATGAGGTCTAGTGACATTTGACTTGAAGCTTGAAAAACATAGTGACAGGTGACATGAGCAATTCTTAAAATCGACACGAGATATGAGCATAATTAAGCGACATCGACATGTGCCATGGCTATTTTTTATTTTTTTTGAAGACAACCGCCATAGCTTCCTTATCCAGACCTCCACTAGTAGTGCTCTATAAGCGCAAGCTTTGCCTTAAGAGAGCTGTGGCTGTGAACCCTCTCCTCTCTCCGTACACACAGGTAAATATCAGAGTCAGCCAATGTCGCCAATACTACTCTCATACAAGGGTCAGGCGCTGCTAGACTATAATAGATGGGTCAAGGACTGTTCTACTGAGGGTCAGGCTAGGCCGGACATTCAATAACGGGCTGGACTTTAGCAAATTTGCTTGAAAGTCTAGCCAGCAAGAGATGCACATCATCATAAACGCGATCATGATACCTTTCATTGTAAGTAGACTCGCCTCTCTGCCCTCTCTTTTAGAGAGGGCAGAGAAGCGAGTCTCACTCTTAAAAAACCCTGCCCCTCCCCCCCTCCCCCCCTCCCCCCCCATGCATCTTAAAGAGTGCCCCCCAGAGTGCCCCTCTCCCCCCCTCCTAGAAAAAAAGAGCCGTATTTTTAAATTATTTTTTAGCAAGCTTTTTCAGCTTGCTTTTTTTTTCTTTTTTTAAATTTATTTATCCATCAAAATCTCAAGTGACTTATTTTGAAAGCCAACCTAGTAGTCACGTGACCCCCTTAAGTAGGTCACTTCCCGTCACGTGACCTATTTGAATTTCCCGCCAACATGGTGGTCACGTGACCCTCTTAAGTAGGTCACTTCCGGTCACGTGACCTATTTGAATTTCCCGCCCAAAGGTCACGTGACCGGAAGTAGGTCACTTCCGGTCACGTGACCTATTTGAATTTCCCGCCAAAAGGGAGGCCTCTCATTGGCTGCTTTTGAATTTCCCGCCAAAAGGGAGGCCTCTGATTGGCTGCAGGTCGATTGAGTAATAAACAGTACTTAACTATAGTCCCGTTCCGATACATACAATACTACTAGCAACCATTATGGTCATTTCCTCCACGGTAAAATCCAGATTAATTATGCGACTTTGTGTGGTGGGAGGAGGGATTTGTGAAGGTTTAAAGTAAAAATAAGAAATAAAGTAAGGAATAAGGCAGTGATGTGTGTAACACACTGAGGAGTTGATGGATGTCTGTAATTATTCGGCCCAAGGACGGCCCCAATGTACCCCCCCCCCCCCCCCCTCTAGAGGCACGTGGAACGCAATGGTTATCGTCGGCCTTCTACGCCTTCTTCAGACCAGGTCCGCATACCATGGGGTGCTAAAGAATTTATGGCACCTAAAGTGGTGAAGAGAGGAAACGGCTCCATCTTGGTCCTTCCTGACTGAATCCTGGGGGTGATGGTGGGGCCAGGGAGGCGGCATCTATATGATATGGCAGTTCCAGGGTAGAGGTCTGTAAAAATAGACCCATGGGTGCAGTTAATGCACAGAGATGGCGATCCTAGACCTGATATACATAGCTCTACTGACTTCGATAGCGTAGCAGACATATACTTTTAAACATCTCAATGACATTACAAAGATCTGGCTATAGCCTTCAGTAAACCATGCATGAGGAACGAGTTCATGATTGAGGCCGACTCCTACATTAACAGCTAAGTTGATATATCCAACTAAAGAACCATCTGCAAAGTATGTCAGGACATTAATCCCCCGTCCACAACACCCCACATTGGCACAACTGGTGTTGTAGCACATCTGGTGTTGTAGCATATCTCCCTAATGTACAGGGAGACTGGCAGAAAAGGGAAACCTATCGCGTAGACTAGACCAGACTGTCAATTCAACTCCACTGCTAGAAAGTACCAAAACATCCCTCTACGAATACTATACAGTTGTCACTGAATAATTACCTACCCATTTCCTACTGACTGTTGGTGAAGATAGCAGATTAGCTATGAGAGTACACTTATCTAGCATCCGCTAGCAATGACAATTCTGGAAGTGTTCTATAGTTTACGACTTTGTCCTCCTTTCTCTTGAGCGCAGTAAACACTTGAGATTTGGCCTAAATATCGCATGAGCGTGTTGGATCTGAAGTGCCGGTGATCCTCAAACGACACAATGTTCACTTGGACCGTTCTCCCTCAAGTAGGGATGTGGTCTAAGGAGCCCAATCCCCCAGCCTCTCAATACCAACACACAGCTCGACGTCATGTACGTCATGGGACATGACGTCTAAAAGCCTGTCGTCACGCCACCTGTTTCAGGGCGCGATCAAAGTCAAGGATTTCCCGCTGAGTCAGCAACATTCAGTGAGGTAATCACTAGCCAGAAGTCGGGATCAGAAAACCAAACACATCCCCCTCTCCTCCCCTCCCCAATCCCCTTGTCCTACACAGCGCCCATTGATTTGGTGTCGGTGAACATTGGTGTATGGCCTTAATGGCTCACAATGCTGTGTGTTCAGGACTGGAGGGACTGCAGCAAGGCATTGCCAGAGGAAGGCATTAAGGGGGATTGGAGACAGGTATGGACATGGAGGCATGTAAAAATCAAACACTGCATACAGACTTGGTAAATATTCCCAATCAAACAAAACCAAAGCGCAGATAGCTATATGCTGTATGGCTGGGGAACACAGGCTACTGGTGATCGTTTAGCTATGTATGCGGAGAGGGTCGGAGTTACTGCTATGAAATTTAAAGTACAATAATCTCCATCCTAACAATGTATCTTAAATAGGGGTGTGCTCGGGCTTGCCTGCCATCGAAAACCGCCAACTATAAATATGTATACAAAAGAACTGTAATCGCGAATGGCAGTAGCGAGTCTTTTAGTGAGGGTATAGATTACCACCATCACTATTGACCAGGTGAAGGCCGATGGGATACCTCAATGGCCGTCAGCCAATAAACAAGTCAGGCTGCCATACAGAGGCTACATGTCTATTGTAATACAAAAAGGCTTCGACACTATAACAAAATAACTATAAATTTCTACTGACGCACGTGGCTTTTTAGCACGGCGTTCTACTGTATACCAACTGGTTTATTGGGCTAGAACACAGGTTACAGTATGTCACTATCATGGTGGCAATACATATACGGCGATGTATGGAATGTATATTATGAATATATTGAAAGAACAAAAAATGGGATACAATATTTAAATGTAAATATGCCTACAGGCACAATGCCTGCATACGAGTTACTGCATGATAGTTTAAGAGAGAAAGAACAAACATAGGAGACACATCTCTCTATGTAAAGCTCTTTCCCACATTCACTCTTGGTTAACCATCCCCATTCCCATCCCCGACCCTTCAAATAGACACAGTACGGCCACCACTCCCTACACTGGGGTCCATCAGACCCTAATGGAGTGGACGCACGCCACCGGAAATGGGGCCGCCCAGATCAGCGTCCGCTGCACCACTTCCGGTCAGACGCGCTGGGTGATGTGACGTCAACGATATGTGCCGGAGATGGCCGAGTGACAGTCGGATTCCGACACGAGGTCGGCCATTGTCACCTGGATGTTGACAGTCAGGACACAATTAGGAGGATGGGAGGGGGGTGGGTAGGTGCCGTGACATGTATAGCGATTTGTCATGACCATTATAGATTGTAGAGCTCTTTCTGTCGTATCTAGTATATAGCATACCGGTGTTAACCCCTGTGGAGGTTCTGGTGAGATATTGCTATCAACGAATCATTGTTGAATTGCACCAAATTGCTTTCCGTTCATAGATTTCAGAAACAATAGTTTTTAGCAGAAATAAAAGGATCGTGTGCCTGCCCTGTCTAAACTTGTCTATGGTATTAGAGACCTGCACCGATATCCCTTATGCTAGAAACCTTGGTCAGTATTGATCAACTTCCTTAGTAATCTTTTGGCTCCCTATAGGACCAACCCAGGCTAGTCAGGTCAGTCAATACTGACAAACACACCTTAGTCTCTTCATGTCTAGGAATGTTATGTGTATCAGGATCATATTGACCAACCTCATAAGGCAACATGACTAACCCTAGCTAGTCAAAATGACTAAATCCAGTTAGGCAACATGACTAAACTAGTTAGTCATATTTGGTTTGGGATCAAGGTTGTAATTGTAATCTCCAGTGAAAATATTTACCAACACCCAGCAGTCTCCTGAAAAGCACATCAAATACTTCACATCACATACATTTACAACCCATGAGCGAAGTTACCCTAGGAGTGTTGCAAAGCAGAATTTGTAGAAGTGGGGATAAATGCATATTTCACTTAACACAGAACAGGTGTTCATATTCATTGAACTACATCCTTTAGAGTGTTATCAGGTTATATGGTATACGTCTACATTGTTGTATTAACTCTATTGTAAGTTTGAAGTGTAAAATCTCAAATGGAAAAAGCCTCCTTGCAAACTTTGCTGCCGTCTGGTGTATAATTTGTGCATTAGATGGTCAGTCATTTCTCAATATCAGTTGCTCCGTTTGACTAATGCAGGAGTCCTTTACAACATAAATGACCAATGCCCCTATGACCAACCTGGGTTAGGCACTACTGGCGAACGTTGCTAGCAAAACTACAGAATATCAGTGTAGGCCAGGCTGAATTGAATTAGTCTCATGCATTAGTCTGGATATAATTAGAGCCCCAGGCCGCAACTTCTGCGGCCAGCGTAATGCAATTTGTGCCAAACAGGGTAACATATGGATCCAGACTGTAATTAGCCCAATCAGTTTGCTGCAAATCTACCCCCCCCCTCGTTTCCAAGTAAACCCAAAAAGAAGTATGTGGCATGATGGCTATTATGAAATAGTAGTAAATATTTTGCTATAAAGATGGCGGCATTAGCTGATTGTTTTCAGAGAAAAATGGGAACCAATGAGCTAGGCTACCCTGTATCCTGTTTGTAGCACAAAGAACGTTTCACTCTTCTAGACGAAGGAAAATAGGAAATTCCATTGACATGTTCGTATTTGTAGTTCCCATTTCTCAGTCTAATGTATTACCGGTACACCTATATCACTGCAGCTACTAGAAAGTATAAGCAGCGGCCCATTCGGAGAATACGACGTCGTGACGAGTTTGTTGTAAACTTACCCCTGTGCTTGTACTGTTTCTTAGTATGGCCCTTAGCGGAAGCGGGGATAAGGGGAGGGGGGGTGGTCTGTCAACATTTGCAGGTGTGGGTGGGTATCAGCCCTACAATGATGTGTTTGATGTGTAATGAAGTCAACTGCACACCCTGGGTGCTGAGTTGCTCACCATGACGTCAGTAGCTCACCTGGTTATATTCGCCCACTCTTGATACGGTCCCAGGATAGAGCCAATGAAGGCAGTCAATATGTCACCTAGATAGGGTCATGGGCCCTCCTCTGTACAGTCACACAGACAAGGTGGGCATCCCGGGTGGGGATAGAGACAGGTGGTGGAGATGACTTGGTGAGTGCCTTGTTTTCCATTTCATACAGCTGTCGGCGTATTCTATAAGGTTAAAGAGTACATTCTAATATAGAGAAGTACCGAGTGGTGTATTTCATTGGATCAATTATAAAAGCACAGAACTCGAAATGTACATGTGGTAATTATGAACCCACTATTTTATATAATTATCTGATGTCCCTACCTCCTACAGCAATACTACATGATTTCCCAGAACACACATAGCTCCGTGGAATACACCCAGAATAGATAATGTAGCAGGTCAGCATTGGCTGTGACGTTAGTCATGACGGGACGTCACCTGCCCCCACACATGTCATGGCCGCTAGGTGGCGGCAGGTGAGCGGGGGAGGTTCCGGGAATCATGTTACTAACAGGCCAGTCACCACAATGTCTCAGGTAGCATGGGATAAGGGAGGAGAGAATTGGAAGTCAGGGCCAGGTTGTAGGTGACTTAATGTCAGGGGGACATGACTGCTGGAATTGCTGATGGAGAGCAAGAACAGATCTAGAGAAGGTTGGCGAATACGCTGTTGTGGTTGTAGCGGGAGTGGGAGGGTAAAATTACAGTTGTGTACATAACGAATCATAACATTTGATGATGCTATAGAGTGCATATATATGGTGGAGGCAGTAGCCCGTTGCATTGGAGGGTTGGTTATGGGGGTAAAGTAGATACCCTGCTGTGTTATAAACATATGGTTGAGCGTTACGATTATGTCGGTGACAAAAGCAGCCACAGAGATTGTGGACGTGTGCTGGGAGGATGATATGGGTGGCTGGAGGTGAAGAGGCGGACCGAATATATAGGTGGGAAGATACCCACCCCCACCCACAGCAAATTGGCTTAAGGTGCTAAATGCGTCCTGCATAAAACTAGCTTGCCTTAGTCCAAATGTCAGCGCCTGTCACCACCTCTGTGTACAACACCCCTGATTCCCTATACCTCATGGCAGTCCCCATGGAGCTTAGCGTGCTGAGAGATGTCTTCAGACCTCCAAATTAATCTTCCTAAAATATCCACGGTAGTAATATGCCTCCTCCACATCTGGGAATGGATAGCCGTCATGTAATCATGGCCGCGGTGACAGGCCTGGAAATAACCATATAGTTGATGAATTGGTAGTATTTCGGTCATCATAGGAGTCCAATAACATGTGGCGTCAGCTGCCTGCCAGGTGATTAGGTGAACTTGATACCCTGCAATATGGAGATTAAACCTCACCAACCACCTTGTCCACTGTCTTCTTAATGTATTAATTTTTCAATATGTAAGATGTGTTCGTGAGACTCGAAATTTAATATTCCTATCAGCACATTCAAGGAATTAGTAAATCTTTTCAAAGACAGTGATGAGCTTGTGGCTGTATACTGTGGGTGTCTTCCCCGGGT
This sequence comes from Harmothoe impar, assembly GCA_947462335.1. Lineage (NCBI taxonomy): Eukaryota > Metazoa > Annelida > Polychaeta > Phyllodocida > Polynoidae > Harmothoe > Harmothoe impar. Next base: position 52,344,577 of record OX381704.1, read on the forward strand.
TATATGTGTATCACTGGTCAGTGTCTGTATTGACAGTTGCTCCTGTGGGTTATAGACCGGACTTCCTTAACGACAGTTAAACCAGGCCTCCTGCTGTGTTGGTAACCATAGCATGGTGAGTACACCCCAGGTAATGGTTACCTCTATTTGATCCTGAGTAACTCACTCCTCAGCTAACAATAGCCCCCATGCACCGACGGCCATATCGACATTGGACAAGCCGACGCCGGAAAATGTTAAGCAATCGACGTTCGTTATATCAATAGTCTAGAAGGTGCCTGCAGGGTTAGGGAGTGGTTGTTATTCGCCCATTTTACCAATTGTAATTTTCAGTGTTTTATGTACCTGGAAGAGAAGTGCCCTGGGAGCAGGAGCTTATTAGTGAAAAATCGCAGTGCAGGGTGGGTTGGGAACACACTATTTGAGCAAGTTTGACGTTCCACGTGAATTTAATGAAGCTGCTCAAACTCACCCATGTGGTTTCTACTTTCTCAATTTTGGTGTTTTTAGGGCAAGGCAATGAATCTCCACGTAATTTGAGATGAAACTAGGCTTGCTTTCAAATCAGAAAATTGCAGAACCAGTTTTACTGGATATAATTCTGCAATGCCGATCGGGTTCCCTCGCACATGCCACTTGGTAATAAGTTGGTGTTTTATGCTCAATTTATGGGGTTATTTGGATTCTAGTGTGTTTGATTATGGGGCGTGGACGTAGTTGTTGGCGCTTATACTGCCTGAGGGATTGGCCCGTGGATGAGATGGTATGATCTCAAGATTAAAGTTCACTCCGGGGAATAGATTGGGAACTAAACCAACATCCAACAGACAAGTTGATTGCTGGCTCATGCGGTCGGTTGCATGTTGCTATTATTTGTTCAGTGGTAGAGTGCCCATTGCCGCAGCCCCACACGCGCTCATGTATAAAGTCATAAACAAACTCAGATCAGCTCCACCCATTATTACACGCCACCCTTCCAGCCATGTCACACTTAGAGCAGCTCCACCCATTATTACACGCCACCCTCCCAACCTTGTCATACTCAGAGCCGCTCCACCCATTATTACACGCCACCCTACCAACTTTATCATACTCAGAGCCGCTCCACCCATTATTACAGCCCGCCCTCCCAACTTTATCATACTCAGAACAGCTCCACCCATTATTACACGCCACCCTCCCAACTTTATCATACTCAGAACAGCTCCACCTATTATTACACGCCACCCTCCCAACCTTGTCATACTCAGAGCCGCTCCACTCATTATTACACGCCACCCTCCCAACCTTGTCATACTCAGAGCCGCTCCACCCATTATTACACGCCACCCTACCAACTTTATCATACTCAGAGCCGCTCCACCCATTATTACAGCCCGCCCTCCCAACTTTATCATACTCAGAACAGCTCCACCCATTATTACACGCCACCTTCCCAACTTTATCATACTCAGAACAGCTCCACCCATTATTACATGCCACCCTCCCAACCTTGTCATACTCAGAGCCGCTCCACTCATTATTACACGCCACCCTCCCAACCTTGTCATACTCAGAGCCGCTCCACTCATTATTACAGCCCGCCCTCCCAGCCATACAATACTTGGGGCAGCTCCACCCATTATTACAAGCCACCCTCCCAACTCCATGAGCTCCATCAATTATTACATGCCGCCCCTCCAGCTAGGTCATACTTGGAGCAGCTCCATGAGCTCCATTTCTTATAACATACCGCCCTTCCAGCTATGTCATACCTGGAGCAGATCCACCTATTATTACATGCCACCCTCCCATATATGTCATACTTCAATAGAGCAGCTCCATCCATTCTTTCGCGCCACCCTTTCAGCCATGTCATGCTTTGAGCAGCTCTACCCATTTTTTTCATGCCGCCCTCCCAGCCATGTCATACTTCAAAATAGCTTCTACCTCTTGGTTCACACAACCCTCCCATACCATGGCAAAAGGGTAATAGCAGTGACATGTCTAGTGCAAGCACGGTCTACAATATAGTGCTACTCTCTAGTGTAATTTCATCTAGGCCATTTATAGACCTTTCGTGTTTCCCATTCTAGTTTGTAGAGAAAAAGAGGCAGCATGAAGGACTCAGTGGGGAGTTTTCGGGAGACGATAAATCTGTCCACATAAACTATACAGGGTGAATGAATGGAGGAATAACCCCCCTATAAACGTCGCGAGATCACCCTCTAGTGTGTGATGGGTGATGGGAAAATGGGAGACGCGGGCAAGCGATAGCAGGATTAGGGGCCTGGTGTTAGCACTGTAATGAGGAAACCTATGGGTGGGATATGACTGTGGCATTCTGACCAACTGTCAGAGCTTTCACCATCACTATCAGAACTTTCATGGACAGTGTCACAAAGGTCACTATAGCAGAGGTATCATCATCATGTATAGTGTCATCTAAAATGACTGAACAAGTCCTATTGAAATTGACTGCATTAAAAAAATCACCCTCTACTGCATTCCTAGTTGTAGAGTAAGTCAGGGTATGTCAGTATATATGCTTTTTGGTTGCCACCTTTATTAGGAGCAGTTTTATTGAAAAGGGTATACATTCTGTATCCCTAGAGCGTGGTTTAGGGTATGGCATATATGTTATGCAGGGGGGTGTAGGCGGATGCGATTAGCACATCTATAGTGAGTGCAGCGCACACCCTGTCTGATAATGCCGTGCCACTGAACAGCCTGTGGCAAGACCAACCTCGGCTGGGTATGGAAATCTGTTAAAAAGGACGCCACTAAAAAGGCTACTTTGGTCACGAGCACACACTGACAGTGGCGACGACTGGCGGACAGGCAGGCTTTTTACGGACCGGAAGCCGTGTGGGTGGTTCTGCACCGGGAGGTCCGGGATGCACGGAGACAGGACCCTGTCTTTAGTGCACGGCATTATCTCTCTGCCCCATATCCCCAAACCTGCTAGTACTAATTGCCCCCGAGTCCATTACCAGGAAGCTAATGGTGGAGAGGGTCTGGAGGAACTCGCCTTAATACCCTTCATCTACCTGTTGGGGTGCTCAGGTATTTGGCAGCGAGTGGACATCCTAGAGCTGCTCAGAGCTGCTCGGCTAAAGGGTAGGGTTGTGGGTGTTGTACGGAAGCTGCTCACAGTGAATCAATGTCACCTGGGGATGGCTAACGGGTTCCAGGAAGGCTGCAACTCGCCGCTGTCTGTGGCGGTCCGAGATGTTTACTCGCCCTTCCTGACGCTTTGTAACTACATCTATCTACAGAGGAAGGGGCGGGTATTATGGGCATGAATCCCCACCACTTACTGGGTATAAAAAGACTCTTACTAATTCAACAGTCGCCCAGATAAAGTTATTGTGGAATTCAATGCATTTGAGGTGAATGAGGGACGGGGGTTTGTTGCCATGACCTCATACCCTTTGTATTACTTTCTTTTCACACATTCACTATGTTATTTAACCGTTGCACGGGTTCCAGATCCCAAGTTGATGCCATTTTATGGATGGTCAAAAACATCGCAATGAATCCAAGGGGACATTTCTTTACGGAGCATTTCTTTTAGTATAAAAGAAAAGGCTGGAACTGAAATTTACTCAGCTGAATGATCTTTCGCTTGTTTTTGTAGGCTTAGAATGAAATTGCATTTGCCAGTTCAGCAGATATTCATATTAATTTCTTTTTAACATCATCAGTTTAGTGGAAAATACTCCGGTCTTTTAGACAGTGTCTGGAGTTTGGCGCAGGCTTCGTGTCAGTAGTTAAATGGGTAAGAAAACTAGCTGACTGAGCTAGACTATAAACTGTTCCTTAAAATCAGAGACCTAATGGGAGATCCATGTTGAGTATGCATTTGGAGGCGGAACTGGGGGTTTGGCAAAGTAAAGAAAACTGACAGTGGAGAGTGAGGACAACTGTTGTATGGTGATATATGCTCTTTAGCTGCAGCTATCTTTAACATGTCGGCATCTGAAGCTCCCCTGTGGACTGCATATACCGTTCATAGTCTTATAGATTGCTTAAAAGCTGCGTCCTGACACCTACCACCTGTAGGGTACAGATGGTGTGTGAAGATTGATTAATAGCGAGGGGGTCTTATGTTTGTAGTACAGTTGGCAGTGTATGTGTGAAGCTGGTAGAGTGATGTGGGAGTGGTACTTACAGGTCAGTTTACACTGAGCAGCTCACTGAGGGGGCACGGCCTGGAGACGTGCCCCGTGAGCTGCTCAGGGTAAATAGAGCTGCATTGACTGGAGGCACGCGGCCACTGACTGTAAGTAAGCCGGTACTGGTACAGCCATCTCAAGTTGGCCTGCCGCTCCATCCTCTGGTGGAGGTCGGCATGGGGTTACTAATGTCCGGTTTGGCCCTGACCGTCGGACTGCGTGCGTCAGACCAGAAAGGGACCTGGGCAAGGCACCACGCTCTGTCAGTCTGTCAGTGCAATATACCACAGCCATACAAACAATCCTACCACCTTAGACCAACTTACAGTACACTACCACACAGCCATACCAGGGTCACAGGAACCTCTCACTGTACTACTACCCCATCTTAAACTCTCCCCAATAGACAACACCCCACTGAACAGCCTACCTACCACAGTACATCACCAACACCTCTTGCCACCTGCCACCCTACCAGGCCACTTCCAATATACTACTCACATATCAATAACTCCACAGTCCACCTGCCAGCGCCCTATGGTGCATCAATTTACCAATACCCACGCACCTATACCAGTGCAGCACACGTTCAACAAACACGCCAATCAACTTCACTCCCAGACTATATATACCTCATCTATTATCTATTTACCCCCACCACACCCAGTTCCTTGCGGCACCACACCAATAGGGCGTCCACTGTGCCGCCCAATTGGTTGTCCGGCCTCGGGAGTCACGACCCACTACATTACGAATTGTCTTCCTCCTTCTACCGCCGACCTGGTCATTCGTCTTGAGTTGTGCCCTCCTGAGCTGCTCGTCCCGCTGCACAATGGTGCCTCAACGTCCTCCATTCTATCTGCCGTCTGGACTACTCAGCCAGGCAGACTAATGCTGAGATGCATGGTGCACACCTTACTCCCTCCTTCAGCTTAATCTGGTGCAGTGCAGTGGTTTGCATTGATGGGGGAAGCTTAGCTTCTGGAATAAGAAGATAAAAACAGTGCCCAGTTGTCCGTTTAAACCCGTGCCCTTCGCAGACTCTCACTTCAATTGGAACTGCATTGCGATGGTGCCATTTATGACATTCTTCTTTTAGTGTTGATACATTGTATCAAAATTATATCGAAATTGGATCAACATCACGATTCTTATACGAACGTTTCTTTGTTCTCCATTAGAAAAGGCATCAACTCCATCATAGCTCCTGAACGAGCCGTCCTCTAGTACTGCACCCATCCTTCTTTCAGCACCGTTTCTACTGTTAGCTCCTACGTCTCCGCACTATGCCCCCCCACACCCCCCCCCCCCCAACCCGCACCGCCCACCATGGAGGAAGACTATCCCACCATGTCCCGGGCGTCATAAACCTCCCGGCGCGCGGCGGCGCAACCTACAAAAACCTCTTTCGTTTGATGACACACGGATTTCCTCTCCATTTCGCCGCGTTCTACTCGCAATCTCCCACTGCCGTCCCAGCCGGATAACTTTGAATCTACGATAATATGAAGAGCTAACCCTTCAAACATCTCATGTTGGTTTTGTGTTGTTTTTACCCGGCCGCCCCCAGTTCCATTTGCTCAGAGTGTTTTCCGTCTCGTCTATAAAGCCCTGGCTGGTTGGTTGCGGCCCCTGAGCTGCTCACTGGGCCGTGAGCAGCTCGCCCGTGGTTCTCATACGGCGGGGGCAACTCGCCGCAAGGGGTCGGGGTGATATCGGTATTGTTATACCGAGATACTGCTCCCTGGGCGCCTGTCCCAACTCGGTCTGACTACCCTGTGTCATATCAACGCGCGTGCTATCGCAGTAGGGACCTCTCTAAAGTGATGAATATAACTAATAACGTACATGAACCGTATATTATCAGTGCATATTTTGTGTTGTCATAAAATTCATTTTCAATTCGGTGATCAGCTTTGTCCGAGACTTGAAGTATCTAATGTGAATATTTTCATTCTTTGGAAAATGGGTAGGGGGGGGGGGGGTAGACATACCGTACTCCTACCCGGTCAAACATGTGTGCGGTCATCTTTATATAAATACCAAGTATGTGTAGTGGAATAATCGAAGACCATTTTCTGAATCACACAGTGTATTGCAATACAAGTTGCACGCATACTGCATGAGTGACTTTTACGTCTATATTCAGCAACCCAAACCGTCATATTGCTGCATATATGTACAGTCTTAAAACCATACTGCGTAGGACAATATGATTGCCGTAGGGCAGGCCATGGAACAGCTTATAAAAAATATACAATGTATAGATCTGGTATTATACCAACTAAGAATGCCAGCATATGTACTAGGGACTAATGTACGCCCAGGGTACGTAACCCTCTGAGAGCTCTATGTCACGCACATACACGTGTATACAGCCCCAGACGTTGTGGTCAGTGTCCCCAGTCCCTCCACGGTCAGGGTACATCAATACAGCCCCCTGGTTACAACACCTTTGTGTGGCGTCCAGCACCAGTCCTTTCTTCATAAATCTCCCCCACTCCCTCCCTACCACCGACTGTACCACGTCCCACCCCACCCCCTGCTGCCAACACCCACGCTAATACCCCTAATGTCCGCTTCAGACCGCCGCCAGTCGGTCGGCGCTAAAAAACTTTATCCAGCAATTTTAGTTTTGGTATCGACTGGGACAGCTTTCCCTCTTTATAAAATGTTTTCCCCCATCTGGTCAATGCCCGTATGCACTGGGCGACAGGAGATAGTGGCGGATTTACGAGGGAATTCTAACCCGGCCTCCTTGGTAATGGATCCATTGACGGACGACGGCAGCCTTCCAATTAAATCAAAATAGTTCGAAATGCAGTTAAGATTAATCGCGTTTGCCTGAATTGACTTCCAGCTCTGGTGCGAATAAATGCCACCTAGATCTATGTACGTATACAGAAAATTGCCCTTCGATTAACTCGCCACACCCATCTCCCTGAGACTGGGGCAATAGCATTCTCCCAGTCAGAAGACCAGGAACATGTAGAGTCTAAGTCTACTGCCATGTCAGACGATGTGTTTATACTGCGTAGGCAGGATAGCATTGATTTAGGATACCATAGCTATACAACAGGACAACTTTTGACCAGAATCCATGTTCACGCACTGCTATTCTATGAGCTGCTCCCCATTGTAGAGATTCTGAATCTCTAGATATGTATGTGGGGCAACTCCTCTTGTACCAAGAGACCAGCGCCACTAGCAGCTCCATTCCCTCCCCTTCACAGTTTACTCCCTTGTGGTATGCTTCTGTATGGTTACGAGAAGGGATGTCTGGATATCTGCTCTTGTATATCATCTAGATAGATTCTGCTTTATTATAACAACGACTCATGCTCCGCAGTGCTTACCTATATACAAATTCTGTAAACTAACAGATATGGTCTATACACCAGTATGTGACAGCAATGACAAAGCTAGTGTAAATGGCCTCACTCTAGAATACACTCAACATGTCATTCTGGCACTTGGGCATCTGTATGAGAATGTGCGGAGTGTGAGGGAAGGTGTTGTAGTTAACATACCGTGTGTGAGAACCCTTAACGTGTTGGTGTGATAAGATAGCCGTACAGGAGGAGTGGGGCCCTCTCACTGAGCGATGTTCATCTGACAACTAAAGGTGTCCCAGGGGTGAGACTTTCATTACCGTCTGTACGAGCGGCTCACGGCTGCCCCCGAGGCCCCGAGCTGCTCGTGGTACACACGGCACACTCGGCACAGTGTGGAGCAGTTAGGCTGCTACAGCGCCGCACCATGCCCAGCCAATCAACCCTCCCTTTGAGGAATTATCTGCTAATATCTGGCCACAGGCGCTTATGCTCATACCACGAGCAAACCACTGTTGGGTTGGAAGAAAATGGCCTCTGCTTATATAATTTGGGGGATCAGATTTTATATTTTAGATGTCCATGTACGTCCTTTATGTTAAGGTTTTCTGAGGCAGCATTACGCCCACGCGGCATGCTTTACATCACGCCGCTTTTTAGGCTAAAGCCGTCAGCCATATGTTACTATTCGAATCGAAAAACGCATGGAGCAGGTGGTGGTTAGCCGTTTTTTTCTCCATTTCACAATCGCTATAAAGACATAATTGTGAAACCCAACAGTTACTGTCGAGTTCCTCTATAAAGAATGTGCAAAGCTTCGATTATTCACTGAATGTGAGCTACATCAACAGCTGGAGCCTCGATCCCAGCGGAACTTATTACAGAAATATATCTCAGCTAAGGGTGCTTGGGGTATTGCATTGGTTTATGCTCCATTGTCAAGACTGCCAGTACATATTCCTTGTATGCAGTCTGGGCTATTTATAATAGTTGTGATGGTATCCATTCCCCCAGCAGGTGGTGCTGGGAAGAGATGTATTTCGGCATTCATTAGATGTGTTACTTCTTTTCACCACTCCAATTCTTTTTCACCACTTTGTCTTTACATTCTCTGTCTTGACATTTCAAATAAATTATGTGAAATGATATAGCGCACGTCCTTGTAATAAAGGATACGCTACACGCTAAGCGCAAATACACAGTAGAATATACTCTAGTCAACAGCATATATACTCTATACTGTAGCTGTACCTATACTGGCTGTATATGTACAGTATTGTATACCAACAAAACATCACTTATTTACAATGTAGTAGTGACCTCCTGTACTATGAGACCAAACCATACACCCTCCTCCACATACCCCTTTACGTGCTAGATGCCTTTGAGGAGGGTTGGTCGTTGGTCCCTGGTGCTTTGACTGTCACTGTTGTCTTGGAAGATGGTTGTTTGGTGGTCCCTGGTGCTCGAATGTCAGTGTCACTGACAGCGTGTCGTCTAAACTGTGGTTTGTCGCTCCCATCACGTCATATAGGACCTACCACCCACATACATATCTGACCCTTCAGTCGTCTCCCCCATCCCTTCCTGCCTGATGTGAGGGCATCCCTTCATCCCACCCCTTCCTTTCCCCTTCATGGAGGACCTGTTACTATAGACAGGGTAAATGGATAATGTCTGGCCTCATGTCTACTCGGTGAGCTGCTCCCAACACCTCAGGGACCGAGTAGCTCCCTCCCCCATCGGGCTGGGTCGTTGTGCTGATGTACTCTGCGTATGTAATAGACTCTAATGGGTGGGCTGTCTGGCTCTGTACGGTATATTCATTACCTGCTCGTTCCCTGCCCTTATCTCTCTGTGAGTTGCTCTCGTGTAGATGATAATTAACGCCAAGAGCTACTCAGCTGGTTGAGAATAGTCCTCGTGGGATCAAATGGAGGAAGTCTATGACACACACGAACTCAATCATAGACTACCCTTCGGGCATAACCTGTCACGTGTCTCAGTCCTCAAACAGACTATACCATATGTACATGTAACGGAGAATGACAGACAGAACACTGACATTAGGATGGACAATAGCAAGGCGGTTGGGAGTATAGAAAGGCTATGTGGGGCGAGCGGGAGAAGGATAATATCAATCTAATATAGAAGGTAACCAATTTGTGCAGATATGTATAAATGTAAGGATGAGAATACACTAAAGGTATGTATGTACTGGGAAGGTGATACAAAGTAGGAAGAGTTCATGGAGATGCTATACTGAATGGGCAGTCTGCTACCATATGGACAGAACCAAACTGCCTCAGCGCCCATGCTGGAACCTATACGTGGTATGAATAGGTATGCGTCCTAGCACCACTTCACTCCATAAACCCCCACTGATCTATCGTTGCTGTGGTCTTTTTGCGCCTCCACTAGATTATAATCAGATGACGCCTTTCCATTGCGAAATGAGTCTTAGTAGGAGGGTTAAAGGGAGAGAAATATAGCATTGGAGAATGTTGTGACAGGTTATGGGGGCCTTGGCAGGACTGTGGTCAGGGGTGGTGGCCTGAGTGAGGAGGGCGTACCAGCAATAGGATAGTCTATGACCCTGGCGAGCCGCCTGGAGAATGACCAGTAGGCAGGGTCAGACCGTCTCAGTAGAGGAGGCGCTGGAGAGGGTAAGGCTATTTCCGTAGGTTTGGCCATTAGATTCTGGGCAGCTTTCTATTACATCAGTCTTCTAACCTCAAGTGATCGGTACATGGGAGGAACCTTTCTGTGTTCCCCTATATCCATTGTGTACCTCATGGGACCGTCCATTATAAAGGAAGGTGGTCCGTATACCATGCAGCAGGCATTCTTCCATTTCTTTGAAGGAAATCGAATAATGAAAACCCGAAGCCACCCTGCTACCCATATTACGACCTGCAATGCTCCCCTTCACTCCCAAATACCCATATGTATGGGTATAAGGCCTCCCTGGGACCTGTACCCGTTATGACTAGATATAAGTCATCGAGAAATGGAAAAGGTGTCATCGACCGCCTCGGCAGATGGTAGATATATGTAAAAGAATTTCAAATGGTCTGCCTTTCCTAATATGAATAAAACACTTCCATTTTTCCCCTTTTTCTACCAGCCACAGTATTCCTGGTCGGTGGTTGTGGGTCGAGTATGGTTCGGTATGCTAGATTGGGACCCAACCCGACTCTCACCACTCCCACAGCCTGACCCCTCACCCCTCAGGGATGCATACCCCGACATCTCGGACCTGCCCTGACTTATCAAGGCTCAGATGCAGTCCAGGTTGAGACCTTTGGGTGACATCAGCTTGACAATACGCGTCCCTCAACCATATGGTATTTTTCCCAGAAAGGTGGCTGTGTCATGCCCCATATGGAACCTTCATGGGTTGAATCTAAGATAAGGATATACCATGATAAGTAATACGAGTATATACATCGACTTTACATAAATACGACCTAAAATAATCTCCAGGTCCCTTAGGTTTTCCTGCTACTTGACGATAAGGAGCTACTCTTCTTTTTACAGCACCACAGGCACGATTCTATACAACTATGAGGCCATCATTACTCTTTATCAGCCTCCAACTAATTATAAAGTTATTATGTCTTCACATAATATGTTTAAGACCTTCCTCGTTAGAGGCTTCAGTGAGCCAGCTTCAGGAAATGATTCTGACATGCCCCAGGCTGCAGAGATGAAGTGTCCATGTATGGCAAACACCGGTATAGGAGTAGCAAAATACCTAGATCCATGTTTTATGATGCTTAATCCCTAACTTAATCATTGGTATAAGATAAATCCTGATATTTTCCTCTGAATTATACACCAGTTTGACTTAATCCTGCTCAATTATATCTACACTATCTCATTATCACAGTGATTACAATGCAATTTGAAAGTATGTGTTCCATAGGGAATCCATACATCACATCGTTATAGCAGAGATAGCGTCAAGTAACATTCTATGAATATAAAGTTGAGATACAAACATCTGATGTTAAAGAGGCCCGTACCAATTGCCCTTGGTATCTGCATGTACATCCCCTTCCCATCCCTACCGCAGGGTATCTACATTTAACTGTTTAATGATGTCAGCTAGGGAGAGAGAACTCGATAAACAAAGGCAGGTTAGACTAAGTGGTGTTCAGCTGCTGGACGTGGGTGAAAACGCTGATGGGCATCTAGGGAGGACTGAGTAGCAACCGGAGACATATAATGGCTGAGTAGCAGAGGCGTAAGGCAAACTGTCCTAACTTAGAGAAAGTCGGGGAAGGCAGGCAATTAGATTACCACAGGGAACATCTCTAAATTATGTGCATTTGACAACGCTACCTCTTCCAATATTGAGCTGCAGCATGTATTCCTCCCTGAAGCTTACAGTTCTATGGTAGAGTTACATACATACATTTTAGATTTTACATAAGTTGTAAATGAGATCCATGATGTATGTTTAAGAAAATACAATACAGCATTTGCCTGTTTGCTTTAAGAAGAAATACTTTACTCCAGAAATTGTTTGTTTTTTTGTAGCGGACGACTTTGTTCACTGGACTCGGCGTGTTGGAAATATTCAGGGTCCACCACAAAAATACATTAAGAGCTAGGCTAATAATATTTGAAAAGTTCATGTAGTTCAGACATATTAGATTCCATAGGATCGCAGTTAATCAGTTACTATCTGATGGCCGGCAGGGTAGTCTAGGAAACTGAAAATTGGAATTCCTGTGAGCACACAGGGGGAATGTGATGGGGTCGGGCTTTAGCCCGACAGTGTCCGGCCCGTCTAATATGTGCATGTCTGGGCCCTCAGACCTCCCCCTCTCTCTCCACTGCCACGTCTACCTGCTGCCCTAAGCCCCCAGGCCGTCCACAGAGGCTTTATGAGCAGCAGATAGCACTGATCCATGCCTGTTCTGGGACTGTGGTGTGGAACAGCAGCGACCACCAGGGGTACATTCCAGCCCACTGTTCCCCGTCTCCCTTTGCCGCCGGTCCCACCACGACCCCCTGTACAGATGGGCAATGGTCGTTATGGAGCCCTGTGACATTTAAACTAATGAAAAACGTACAAAAAGAGGTCTCTGCGGTGGGAAGGAGATAGGAGGGGGAGGAAGGGAGGGAGGAGGGGGGCAGGGGTGATTGCCCTAGGGCAGCGGACAGGACATAATCTCTACAAGCAGGACACCACCGTACAACCGTTGGCGTTAAATTGCCAACCAGACTAAGGGGATATTACCTTGGTAACAGGAGCTTACTAGACGCATAGAAAGGTGTCTGTCTACATTGTGTACAACACATCCTGAAAGACTATAGAGGAAGGGCCAAAAGCAGTTTTATGATTATGTAGGTGACTCATAAATAAGGTCACTAATGCTGACAATGCCATATTTGATCCGTTAAGGTACTACATAGCAGGTTATGAATTCTAGATGGTAAATGGCGCCGCTCCAGCACATAGGAACAGGTCTGTCTGGCTGTCTGAGTCACCTCTTATGTTGGCTCCCAAAAACACTCCCACATGGCTTCTGATGTGGCTTCCTTTTGGCATGCTTCTGGTATATTGTCCTTATGACCGTTAGTTAAGACATATTGAAAACCTGCATCAACATATCTCAGTGCACAAAAGGCATCACTGCATCTAAAGCAGTGACGTCTCTGAGAATATAAACAGATAGACAGGTTTACTGCTGGAAATCAAAGCCTGCCTTAATGTGCAGACACTACCATTAACCCACGTAAGTGTGCCTACTTTGAGGACTAAATCACGAAGGGACTGTATCTATAGAATGTCCCTATTTACGTCTTGTGTTAGCATTAATTATCGGCAGTCTGTGTTTGATAAGGCATATTGGTTCAGTTGACACCAAGATCAATCACAGGGCTCACAATTATATCGTGTATCCCCAGCCAACATCGCATGCCGTTATTAATTGTTACATATTAGGTTATCATGATTTCGTCAAACAAACCGACGCCAGACTACTGAATTGGCCACTGATAAGGCGACACTTGTATTAAGCTCGTCTGAAAGACAATATAATATTCATATCACAACCGTCGTTGGATGTTGCTCAGAAGGATTTGTCTATTGTTATTTGATTAGTGAATGACGCAATTGCCGGCCGTCTGGGTAGCCCATACAGTCTGTTTGTATTGGGTGTACTGTCTGTATATAGCTTAAACACATCAACATGTTCGCTTAGACTTGTCTGCTCTGCACTGCATGCTCTAGTCAGCGTAATGTCGAGTAGACAGGTGACCAGTGTGGCATGAGCTCGTCGGAGGAGTTGCCTCTGAATATTTCATGGTCCAACGACATCACAGCAATAGTCTATACTCACTTTTTGATCTGTGTCGTTAACTTTGAAAATTAATTCTTCTATCTGTCTCATGCATACATGCAAAGAAAGCCGTACTATTGGAGAAAAAGTAGGACACCTCACTCACTTTTCTAAAAGCAAGATCGTGTGTCAACCCCTTTGGGTCTTCCAAAAAGATGTGTGAGTATGCAAATGAGCTGCTCATTTCGTGAGCAAATAGGGCGTGGAGAGGAAACGAGGAGGTTATCATGTTGATTCATGCAGTGGGACCCTTTCATTGCTAATTGATGGATACTCATGTAATCACATGAAAAAGCACACGTGTAAAATGTGACTGGAAATAGCCAAGGGGGTTGAATGGGTAGTCAGGAGGGGGTAATAATCAATTGTTTTCTTTTACCAGAACAAAGGGTTACAAAGTTTCAGAAAAAAAAACTGAATTTAAATGCTTGCCAACCGAAACAAATTGTTATATATGGGAGCGTATAAGGTCAAATAGATCTTGCAACCATAGATTATGGCTATAGAAGCCGATGCATTACACCCGGTAATGAGTTCTCCCTGACTGAAATCAGTCATGTTTAGCACGACAGTCTACAGTGACACTCTATTATGGTGAGGCGGTCCATGATTACAGGGTAATACAACTGGTATAGTAAGGGGTAGCACCAGCTCATTCCCTATGTCCCATATCCAGAATGTATATGTAGAATACATAACATCACACTGTTTAAATGGGAAATAATAGCATTTGCATCCTGGTAACGCATTAAGTGAATCGAGTTATGGATCGCATCTTTTCAAATATATTAGACGTTAGATAATCAGCTTGAATATAGAAGTTATGTGCTTACAGATGCGATTTGCTATTACTCGTTGAAATGAAGAATGCATTCCGGAGCATCATGAATCCAATACCTAAGCCTTCCTATACATTAAGGTCTCCCACCTGGAGAGACATACATAAGCAGCTCAGCCTCCAAATAAGCTCATAGACTAGCCCGAGTTGTGCAGGGCCTAAAAGGGCAGACCACCCCATTACACAACTGCTACCTGAAGGTTAACCTTTGACAAAAGTGGTTTCGCGGTAATTCCATCCCAATTCCCGCTCCCATATGGGTTCACTACAGCTCCATAAGAAGAGGTTTTCTGTGTTGGCCTTTGGCGTTCTGCTCTCCGCGGTCCGCTGTGTTTGGAGTTCCTATATTGGATTGCAGTGGTGGGTGGTAGAAGATACATAGTTTCAGATGCCCACTGTAGTCAGAGTACTGCTGGTGACTTCTTGTCATTTTACCATTTTTATTTTCCATTTGTATTGAAATGGTATTCAAAATAACGTGAGAATTGCGTGGGTAGAGGTGTTCCTGCTCAATCATCAATATTACCTCGTGTATCCTTGGTTGGAAATATATTCGGGGAATGTTCGTTGCATGAATTAATCTTTTAGGCCCAGAATTAACTTCGCATTGAAATGTTTCAAAAACTATGTAGTTGCGAGAAGCATTGTGTTGGTCAAAGAGTTCAGGGTGTGACAACACAGAATCAATGGTACAGTCATTCTAACACATTTCAGTATCTTTTTGCTTATATAGCACTCACCTATTTGAGAAATGTTCCGTGGGTAACGCTCATACGTTAACAGTAGGACTGGACAGATCTAGACATATGAGGGTTGGGCCTGGGTCCTACTTCCACTCCCTCCTCCTCCAGTAGGTGTCTAGCCGTAAGACCCCACACCTGGTGTCTGCCTGTCACCATATGGCAGCTCTGTACCGTATACCAGTTCTATAGATTCCACTCCCAACTTCTGGTTGGAACCCACTAAAGAGTTTGATTGAAACGAGTAAATTGACTCCACCGTTTAACGGTAGTTTACAGTATAGGGGACTGGCAGAGAGTGTATGGCACACCATTCTAGGCAGTATAGGGAAATGACACAATATGGAAGTTGCAGAGTGAGTGGCACATCATGCATGTAGTATAGAGCACTGGGACAAACTGAGTAGCATATAGCATGTAAGTAGTATAGGGAAATTATGCACAATTAGTGGTGCACTATGTGAGTAGTATAGGGGAATGGGCCAGAATAAGTGGCGCACTATGAAAGCAAGTAGTATACTAAAATGGCACAGAATCACTGGTGCACTATGTAAGTAGTACATGGAAATCATAAAGATTAAGTGGGATAGTATGAAAGTAGTATAGGGAGATTACACAGAATAAGTTGCGTACAATGAAAGTAGTATTGGCATGGAATTAGTGGTTTAACATGTGAGGAGTACATATAAATGGTAATAAGTGAGACTTGTAGATATAGAATTGGTGGTTGTCTGTGGGTCAGTTTGACAGGCTTCGGGGTTGTGTATATATATAGCACACGGTAAGATGCGCTCTAATGAGGTCATTATTAGCTTAGTAACCCAGTCTTATCTAATGCTGAGAGGGTATGTATCCAAGGCTGCCCCGTAAGCATAGGGCTGCCATTGACAGTTGCTAAATATGATAAAGACACACAACAATAGGCTCAGACCTGTTGGTTTGTCCTTGACCTTAATCGCATCTTATGCAGGCTTTGCGATTCAGTTTGAGGTTTAGTGCAAATGCGTCTGACACTTTGATGGTTTAAGGTAGATTTAGATGTAGGAGGGGTGGACGAGGCACTTACATCTACTTTTATAGCAGAGACAATTTCTGTGTAAATTTAACAGCTGCATTGAATTAAAATGAATATGGGCCTCTTTATGCTTGGTACTTGTGGATTTAGTCCTGGAATGGGAAGGCATTTGCTAAAGTATAAGGCAGAAGTATCTTTTGCTCCAGGCATGCATACCTTCTGTGCCCCATTAGGATAGCAAATCTGTCAGCACCGGATGTTTCACATGTACAGCTATGTCCTCCCACAGACCTATAGCACAGCAAGTAAGATAACACAGCCAATATATCCGGCTTGCTGCCTTACCCCTTCACCTCATACCCACGCATCCACAGCCGACACAGTGCAATCCTATCAGTGTGTCTAGGTGTGACATTTAGTTGAATACATACTATATTGGTTGCACTGTAGTCTGGAGTCGTCTACTAATTGCCACTAAATGAAAATTCCACCTGTCGAATGAATATCCCTACCTGTAGTACACCCACATATCTGCTGATGACAGCCTAACTGGAATTGTCAAATGATCACACCCATGGATAGTAGGCGTGGGTGGATGTCCGCCCTCTGATACATTATCATATGGCCGGTACTTGATATGTGATACAAAGAAACTGCACTTTAGACATGTCACTGCGAGGCATGGGACTGAGTTTGTATTTCAGCTACAACGAAGATACTAATGTAATAATGAGTTGAGAACACAAACTGAGTAGCAGTCCCCCATCATAGGCCGTGCGCGTATTTGTAATAAACAAAGCTGCAAAGGCGGTCTGCCTCCTCATATATCTGTTATATGCATAAAGACAACAAGCAAAAGATGAGAATCCGTCTATCCTCTGATGGGGCTCCACTTGATGTGTTGGCGGCGATTCTTTGCTATTGTATTTTGTTGTTAGGTATATTGTTTGCCTCTCGTCTATTTTCCTTCCCTAAGTCTCCCTCGCCCGCCTCCTATCAGGACGCCATATACGCCATTATTGTGGCTTTTATCCAATCGCAGGCAAAAGAAATAAGGAGTTTATTGAAGGCTTGTGTTTCGCCTGTTATTGGAATTGCTGTGTACAGTAGAAGCAATGATCCATCTTACGTTTCAGATTTATTTATCTGACGTTCACCATTAAGGAGCATCATGAATTATAAACGTGTCATGGGGATATGTGCACAACGGGAGACTGCCTTCTCCCTAGGGAGAGGGATGTGTGGATATGTGGATGTGTGGTAGGGGATGTGTGGTTGGGGGGGGGGGGGTTATTCAGACATCACAGACAGCACCACTCTAGGCTGGAAGCGTCCCACGGTAGCTGCCAGCAATCCACACCCCTGTTCCTCAGAACACTCCAACACTGTCAGCTCACCAACAGTTGCCTCCCATGGGGTCTGCCGCTGGGCCTTATGGCACTGCCTTTGGACTGGTTCTCACATGGCCCTTCACCCTCAGTTCTAACCCAGCACTACCCACCGTCACATGTCTTTACCGCCCCTATATGCCCTGCACCACCCCCCAACACCCCAATCTGTCTTACTCTGTCATCTTCACACGTGGTCTCCAGAGGCTGCTATGCCGCCCTCCAGGGCACAGACATTGCATGTGCTCATGCATTTGTATATGCCTACCCTGGGGCACTTTACCATTTCCCCAAACCATTCCCTTTTTGCACTGCCCTACCTAGATATGCCTCTCATTCTTGCGCAGCCTTGCAGTAAGAAAACAACCTCCAGCCCCTAACCCGACCATGCAGAACTCTTAGTATACATTGCCCAACAGGGTTGTCACGTTTCGCTATTGCCCATACGAGAGCCCCTATCAATGTCCACATCTATCCCCAAACCTCTTTCACTCATTTCACACGCCATTAAATACCAGTGTTCTATCCCCCCCCCCCATTACCACCTAGTGCGTATTGACCTCCAGGTGCTAGCTCTATGTCCTCAAACCCCACTCACCGTAAATGTCAATGTCCTCAGCGGTTATGACCTTACACCATCCCATCTACCCACATAGACTCATGTCTTCCCCCTGCCCCGCCACTCATGCTCGCCTAGTGGGAACATAGGCCATCCTCACACCCTCTGAACATGGACCTCCTTCCTCCATATATCTGACTTAAGTCCAGCTAGTGCCCATTGTCCACCCCTGGAAGATGTCAGGGAGGGTTTAACGGGTTGGAAACCTGATAACGGTGTTCTATACCCTATTATAGCTTGACACTGAACTGAAATGACCCAAGGTGCAACCAAGGTGATGGATACTGCTCTAGATATATAACCTGGAGGCAGAGAGATTAAAGAGTTCAAACTTTGCTGGAATTGGAACTTCAGACAAGAGCAGATATAGATGGTTCAAAAAGATCAAAATGAAATGTAATTACCATACGAATTCATATCGCCTCATAAGATGGATATTGACTGGGGAAATATGAATACCGTCTTAAAAGCACACCCCCTGTCCTTCATTCTGACAGAAAATTGTGCACGTGGTAAAAAAACGATAATCCATCACTATTTTATGGGGGGTCAAATTCACCCGGGTAGAGGGGGATCGCTTCCCAAAGCCATTCATATTCACTGCCACCATGACGTTTTTAATCTGCTTGTTATTCCTCAAAGTCAATACAAGCCGAGAACAATATATGCTGAATACACCAATTGTCTGTACAGACCGCTGTATCATGCATATCATACGACCTTTCTCTTAAAAACGACCCGCTGCTAAAGAAATACATTTTAAAATGAAGATATTATTGAGAATAGAGACTGTGACTAAAAGGGCATAAATATATTCAAAGAAAGGGCCAATGTCAATATATGATTAGACATGCGTATGTTCATGCATTTCTATCAAAAAGGTAGTATATAATATATATATATAGGCCTACTAAAAGGCGTCATGCTACCAACCTTTAATTCACTGTGCAATGTCCCTTCAGTGGTGCCTCTCGATCATCTACCATACCTCAGGGACATGGTCGATTGAGGAGACAAAAATGAGTCGTGCCTGCTAATGGTTAATGCCGTGAGGCACATCACTGCAACCCGCCCATACACTAACACAAAGCCACTATTTTATGTATGCAAAAAGAACGGAAATCAATTCCCTTCCTTTTAAAGTAATCATATAGCTTTTCGTTGTGCGTTTGACTTGCAAAATAGAACATTTCCTTTATTATCATATCATTAAAAGATCAGTTGTGAACTAACTATGTACTGACTGCATATATCAACGTTATATGCTGCAGTAAACACCACCCAACAAACCCGAACCACCCACCCACGCTTAAATTCTCCATATCTATCTAGGAATGGCATTATGCCATATACATCTCACTTCCAGCACTTCACTTCCAACAGTATAATATTGGAGATTTCCCTAGGGATAGATAGATGAGACATCCATATAATAATGGGTCCTCAGAGAGGACAAAATTAATTATGACAGTCGATTACTAATATATCATATTCTAGGCCTTACTTCCTCACGTATACATGTATTGCCACTATGCGCCGTCATATAAGTTACTTATGAATATCACACTTATCCTCTGAATTGTCACCTAGCACACGTTAATACGACAATAAGGCTGAGAGAGTACCTGACTTGCTCTACAACACACGTGTCTAAATGTTAAATGATCCTAGTCTAACCAAGTAAATCTATGCAAAGTCACACAGAGGGTATCTTTTGGTATTGAAATAGATACCTTGACATTTACTCACGTGTACTTTGGTGGAGGCCCACAGAGGTTGCTTCTTCAACTTGTGACATTTTCTGATAGATCTATAGATCAACCAGTGATCTAGCAAGGTGTGACTTAGCTTACCACTGACTCTAATAGTGGGTGGGAGATGTCGAGACCTATGTGATTGTCTCACACCTGTAGGTCTCAGTGTGCCAATGTTGATATATCCTTAATAATAAAGAGAAGAGGGATGGTGAGCTCTAATTGAGGCAAACAATAAGAGGAAACACTAAAAATATACTCAAGAGCACCTAGACAGGCCAGCATCCTTGGGGGTCTAACACACAGTAGAGTTAGCAGAGGAGTGATGACTCAGCAGTATCAGGTGTAGGATAACACCTCCCTGTAGCCGCCTCTCAGGGAGGCAGGTTTCAGCAGGTTTTATGTGGGGCTCGTGGCTATTTTAGATTGCTGCAGACCCCCTTAGGTTGTGTATGAGTGGGGCTTAGTTTACACCCCCATTTACATAAGCACCTATTCATACAACACTGATAGGTAGGTGGTGTCAAGGGTCGGTCTAATGGGTTGTCAAACTTTTTTCAGATTAATATACAGCCATTATATTTGTCTACAATCGTGTGATATAGATATATATCAACTACGAGTAAGTACAGGGTTCCCACGGGTATTGGAAAGTCATGAGAAAGGAATTGATCAGGGGAAGTCACGGAAAGACAGTGATGATTTAAAAAAAAAAAGGTAATGTAACAACACAAGTAAAGTTTCAAATATGAATTTATTGAACCTGTAACAATATACAGAAAAGTAGTAATTTAAAGTCCAATAAAAATCAATATTATCATATAGTAATTGGATCAACATATTCACATATGGGCAGGGAAACCAGTATCCTTTGCTAAGGGAAGGAAATATGTTGGCAGCTAAGCAGGCACCCGCCACTCCAATGCTGTATCATTTTCTGCTTGTCTGCTCACATACATTCATCACTTATCAACCTTGATGCTAATGGTTGTAGACAGAAGATGAATGCACGAGGTCTGAGGACTAACAGTGACACACCAACCAAGCTGGGGTTTTCTCTGCATCATAAAAGGCTCTATGTGCCCAGCCTTGTTTTACCCAATCCCCACTCAATGCCTCAGCCACTGCCGGCGTGTCAAAAGCATTCTTCTTGTGGCAGTGCTGCTGGTGTTTTTAGGGATTTATCCAACATAGAATCCCTGTGAAGGACTGCATAAGTAGGATTCTTTTTAGAAAGTTAGCGTGTCTGTGACACGGTGTATGCGCGATACAGCCTGCTCCAACATGAGGGGATCCAACACCGCCGGACCATATCCTGATCCACTGGAGGCCATTCTGTTTTTCCATATTCTTATATGGTTATGAATTCATAAATCTCATGATATGATGGTCATATTACAGAATAGTGTAATAAAGAGAGAGTTATAGGGGAGAAACCTGATCATTATACTGTTGTATGGGATGATTTAATGGGCTTCTGACTGATGTATTGCAGGATTGAAACATGTGTGGAATTAAAATGGGTCCATTGAATGACGGCCTCAGTCAAATACTGATATATTATGGTCACTTGGGAAATTAAGGTTTCTGTTGATGTATTCCTTACGTAATTTTACAACATTAAATATTTACTAACAGGATTCCATTTGTCTCTTTTCAGTCTCTCGAGAGCACTCGGCGGATGCTGAGTATGTGCGAAGAGGTAAGTTCAGAGTTTAATAACACCATTCTGTTCTAAACTAAGCATATACAAACCTTCGATGCCTGAGTATACACATAAAGTAGAAATAGATATTCAATAGCTAGAAGCGTTCACTAAAATGTTATGTTCTAACTATTTTATTTGTCGATTTGTACTCCTTGATCTTTTTAAGTTAAATAAGACATTGATACATACTGTCCTAGGGCCAAAATAAAGAAGTGTATTTCAGGTCACATGGTCTGAAAATCTAGGGTGGGTAGGTCTTTCCTTTTTAGACATTGACTCGCTAACGATGTGCCAATTCGCGGACTGTGGCCTTTACTCGTGGACCATCGAATTGACTCCAAATAAGCCTAAAATGGCCTAAAATGTAAACAAATTTCAAACTCGGATTAGGCTTCCTAGTTTTCTAGCTAGGGTCGGGTAACCTGAAATGCACCTTTTTGTTAGGCCTAGTCAACGTATGCACGGGTCATGACAACCACTTTCATGGCCAGATGTTTGTATTCGGATGTACTTCATGTTCCTACATCATTTTTTCTGAATTCATGCATTTATACCCGCTTTCAGTGTGCCATGAGTTCCTGTCGGAGTAATAATATATCTATTGAATTACACCTCTTTCTAGGGCTCCTCATTCCCTTTGCGTGACGTTTACATGATTACCTCTAGGATTGTGTTACAGGAGGCCTTAATAGTGGGCAGGAATCTTCCCGTGTGCCGTGCTGCATGTGTAATCATATAGCCCCAGGAGGGGTGTGAGGGGTACACGCAAAGTGTAAGGGTACCCGCGATACTGTCCTAAATAATGCCCGAACACCATCTCATTCCTGCTGTGATGCAGCCCAATCCGCCTAGTGCTGAAACACTGAGCCTTGTGCTGGAGAGCTGTGGGGTGCCAAATGTTAAGAAAACTAAAGTCGCACCAATTATTAAAAACAGCATACCATTCCAGAAATATCCCGCTGAAGAAAATTCATTAAAATTCACCTGGTTCGTAATGTATTATTTCCTTTGGTGCCTATAATCCGATAACCATTAGTCAAAGAATAAAATAAGTCCTTGTCAATAGTTCTTTACAGAACCAAGTATAAATTTGGAATTTGGCACCCCATAGTGTCCCGTTCCCACGTGGCCCTGATGAGGTGGGGTCCTGTTGCTGCTCTCACTGTTGCCTCACACGTCGCCTGGTGATCAGTTTTCCTGTGCAACCCGGGCCTGACTTTCCGTCTCACGTTCCTGGTGGTCCGGGTGCCTAAAGCCCTGGTACTGGCATCTCAGGGTTGCCTTCATGGCATCATTTCCGGGTCTTTTACCCATACAAAGTTCATGCAGTGGACGGGTATATCACTCAATGACGCTGCCATCGAGTTATATCATACTAAATTGAGTGCGACCTACTGTATTAAGGCGGTTGGTATTTATGCCACTAAAATTTCCATTTTAAATGGATTTGTCTAACTCCTGATTCAGCCTATCCATTATAAGTACGTGTATGTAAAAGGGATTATAATTTAAGGGTGGGCAGTAATTAACGGAATTGGCTCACATATTGACAGGAATGACAGTAATGCCCCACTCATGTCAGAAAAACGACGGAATACATATAGTGAGATTAGGGAATATGCAGCCAAATATAAATCAAATTTTGATTCAGCAGGCTTGGTTCTAAACACATTTTCAACCCAAATTTTTGTGCCTTCAACGCTCCTAATGACACTGAGTTATAATGCAATATTTTCTCATTCCATTGGATTTACACAGTAATAATCCATGTCCCATGAAACTGTGGCGGAAGGCTCTAAGTGATGGATTGCCATCACTAGATCCGTGATGAAAAATGGAAAGCTCACTTCATAATGGAAAACCGAACCGCCCTTTCTGACAGCCCTTTCAAGCCTGAGAGCAAGCAGTTTTGACCTTTAGGTAGGCTTAGACCTTTGTAATGCGCTAAATTGCCCAACCTAAGTCCTACCTTAGGTGAGGATTACAACATAATTACCAGGCGTTCGTGCCTACTTTTGCGATGGGGAATAGCCTTCTTATACTCGATAAAACAGGTGATTTCTCGACAGAAATATTGTAAACATCATTAAGAATGCATCTAGATACCCTCAGGCCACCCAGGGGAGAGATTCAGCTCTAAGTAAATGATTATACATACATAGACTTCATCCATCACCCAAAGGGCAAAAAGCTCTCATATCAATTTTAAGAACAGCCTTCTTGGTTCTCACCTTCAACGTAGGAGAATGAACATCGCCAATATGACGTAGACCATTTAAATCTGGAAAACCACACTCAATTCAGGAGAACCACTATTGCATAAGGAACTATTGATATATACAATGGCTTAGGGGGAAAAACCAACCCACCAATACCGACCACATTTCCCGTTTCTAGACCAGTATGGGCGTGCAATCTGAGCATATATGCTGAGGAGAAAATCCCCAACCCACCAACACCGACCACATTTCCCGTTTCTACACCAGTATGGGCGTGCAATTTGATCATATATGCTCAGGGCTTGATGTGTTGAAACGCCTTTCCAACTTGCTCCCTACACTGATAATAATGGGCCTGGAAATGTTAGTCACTACGGACTACGTTTCTATAGTCACGTGAACGTAGAAAAAACGGCTATACCTAGTTAGTCACCTATGTCTAATGTAAGTTAGTCATATAGTCAACCTATAGTCAGCCATTAAATCGGCTGATTTGGGCTATATAGTCAAGTGACTATGAATTCAATGGTTTCATGGTCTAAAGTAGTCACTATGACTAATAGATATAGTCAATCATGAGAAATAAGGGAAAGGTAGGCCAAGCTTTGTCCTACTCTAGGATAGGATAAGGCAGGGCAGGGGAGAGGCTAGGATAGGGTAGGTATAGGGACAGCCTAGGATAAGGCATGGCAGGGGACAGGCTAGGATAAGACAGGGTAGGGGACAGGCCAGGATAAGTCAGGACAGGGGACAGGCTAGGATAAGACAGGGTAGGGGACAGGCTAGGATAGGACAGGGCAGGTGACAAGCTAGGGTAAGGTAGGCCAGGGGACAAGCTAGAATAAGGCATGGCAAGGGGCAGGCTAGGATGAAGCAGGCCAGGAGACAGCCTAGGATAAGGCAGGGCAATGAACATGCTAGGAGAAGGCATGGCAGGGGACAGGCTAGGACAAGGCAGGCCAGGGGACAGGCTAGGATAGGGCAGGGCAGGGGATAGGTTAGGATAGGGTAGGGCAAGGGACAAGCTAGGATAGGACAGGGCAAGGGACAAGCTAGGAAAAGGCAGGGCAGGTGACAGGCTAGGATAAGGCAGGGCAGGTGACAGGCTAGGATAAGGCAGTGCATGTGACAGACTAGGATAGGGCAGGGCAGGGGACAGGTTATGATAACGCAGGGTAGGTGACAGACTAGGATAAGGCAGGGCAATGAACATACTAGGAAAAGGCAGGGCAGGGGATGGGCTAGGATAATGCGGAGAGGGATAGGCTAGGATCAGGCATGGCAGGGGACAGGCTAGGATAAGGCAGGCCAGGTGACAGGCTAGGATAAGGCAGGGTAAGGGACAGGCTAGGATCAGGCATGGCAGGGGACAGGCTAGGATAGGTAGAGCAGGGGACAGGCTAGGATAGGGCATGGCAAGGGACAGGCTAGGATAAGGCATGGCAGGTGACAGGCTAGGATAGGTAGAGCAGTGACAGGCTAGGATAAGGTAGGCTAGGGGACAGGCTAGGATAGGGCAGGGGACAGGCTAGGATAAAGCAGGGTAGAGGACAGGCTAGGATAGGGCATGGCTTGGTACAGGCTAGGATAAGGCATGGCTTGGTACAGGCTAGGATAAGGCAGGTCAGGAGACAGGCTAGGATAAGGCAGGGCAATGAACATACTAGGAAAAGGCAGGGCAGGGGACAGGCTAGGAAAAGGCAGGGCATGTTACAGGCTAGGATAAGGTACACTAGGGGACATGCTAGGATAAAGCAGGGTAGGGGACAGGCTAGGATAGGGCAGGGCAAGGGACAGGCTAGGATAAGGCATGGCAGGGTACAGGCTAGGATAAGGCAGGTCAGGAAACAGGCTAGGATAAGGCAGGGCAATGAACATACTAGGAAAAGGCAGGACAGGAGGCAGGCTAGGAAAAGGCAGGGCATGTGACAGGCTAAGATAAGGCAGGGCAGGTGACAGGCTAGGATAAAGCAGGGCAGGTGACAGGCTCCTGTGTAGGCATATTATGCTCTGTTAGTCTAGACATACACTGTTCATGTATTTCTATGTTATATATCAAAATTTGAACAAAATAACATGATTACTCTATCAAACATGAGAACTCATGCACCCCATAACATCATAAGTTGTCATAGTCAACTGATACATAACATATAACTAGCAGGGATATCCATAGAACAGTGGTTTAGAAGAGGATGTGCCTACCTGAAGTCCATGGACCATTCAAATTTGAATCCTAACTGTTTCCTGTGCACACATTGCTGTGACATCATCAATTTGTGTGATCCACATATAGTCACTACTGACTATCTTATGACTAATATGTGACTAAGTTGTATAGTCCCCTGACTACGGGGGTCAAAATATGGTGGTATAGTCACTACTGACTATAGGTATTATTATCAGTGTACGCCCCTGACATGAGTGTTAATGAGACAGCGCCCTGGATTGGCTGTTCGTAATGTCACGCTCGTGTTGCGAAAGTTGAGAGCAAATGTTGAGCAGAACAAAAACATAAGCACCTGAGTAACGCTTGTGAAGGAGAACTAAACAAAAAGGCGAGCAGGAGAGGACTACTTGACAATGAGAGCAGCTCACGGATCGCTGACACTGACGGGTCGGTCGGCTAAGGTTCCGCACGGGACGCTACTAAAACGACTAATTGTCAGTTTTCTTTCCAGACTTCCCTCTACTTATGTTCCAGGCTTCCCAATTCCCACACCCAGTCAGAAGAGACTTCTGCTGTGCCCATGTAGCTTCACCCTCATACAATGAACCTGAAGATTTTTACCTTTTCAGTTACTGCTGTGTCCCATAGGATTTTATAAACCCTACTGTAATTGTATATCTTCCTTTCAGATTTTAAGTTTCACAATGATCTTCTCAATTACCTCATTCTGTTGGGCGTTGAGCAGATTGCTATAAAAAGGTTCTCTTGATGTCCCTCTTCTTGTTTGGCTAAGTACTGGGGGGGGGGGGGGTCTCTAAGAGTTCTGCATTGTACAGGTCCAAGTGGTATTAAATCTCATTACGACCTGCAACAGCAGCAGGTGTCTACTCTATTCTACGTCCGATCTGAAAGAGTACATCATATAGTACAAAAGAAAGGTAAAACCGTGTCTGGCCTCCATTGTGCTAGAATGGGTTTCCCTGACAAGACAGATTCTATGCAGACTAATAATATGACATTATGTATAGGTAGCATATGGGAAAGGATAGAGTGCCATAAGGTGTAAAATTGTACCTGTCTCATAACTACATGTTCTATGTGCTAGAATGGTCTATAGTCCGGGGTCGGACCTCTGGTCCTTTGTGAACCCTCATTCTATAGCGGGATCATGGCTGTCTAGGCCTCATCACAGCCTATATTGGGCTAATAAATCCCATAGCTGGTCATTATTTCGCCGTGACAATGACCCGATCACAAGACCTTCTCATTGCCGACGTGGTTTCACATTGGCTTAATCATGCCGTATCCCTTGAAAAGTGCCAACACCTTGTTAATTCAATGACACTTTTAGTCATGCCTTATTAAAATTCAAACATTTTCTAAATATTTCTAGATAAGCTCTCCTAGAATCCCTTTCTTTTTCTGTATTGGCGTTCATGATTAGACCGAGATATGCCTGGGGCACCTCTCGCAACGTCTTGAGCTACATGTCTCTCATGTTGGTCACGGGGGAAGGGGCCACCCATTATGGGCTGACGCCGGGTGGAGGCTTGATCAAAAGAGACAGCTGACGACGCCTGTGGCACAGGAATCCCTTCAGGATCCGAGTCTTCTACAGTGCTTACCGACAGGGGCCTGTAGTGATGTCACTACGATACAATGCAGGACAGCAACAGACGGAAGGGACAGTGTGGGCATGATACAAGTACTCTATAGTTGTATACAACCTGTGTCTAGTCGGGACTGGAGCTGGTTGCAGCGTGCAGCACTGATAAGAGCTGATAAGACTGTTACTAGCCTGTCCCCTGTTTGTCCCCTAATTGTACCCATAGTGGGATGCCTTATCAGTGAGTTTAACCGGAACCAGCGAAATTTAAAATGGCGGACCCACTGGGTATAGCTCCAGATTCCTTATATGCTCATGGACTTGGCTTTTACGGACACACTTAACACAATGGAGATGTTGGGGATTCTTATGGAAGAGACGTATGAGATTCGTCTAAGCATTCCAGGAGGACCTAAGCCTAATGGGGTGCTCATTTTTAAACCGGGGGTTAAGATTTCAACCCCTCTCTGCGGAGTGGGGACAAATAATTTCACCGTTTTTGAGTGGAAAAGCCCATGCGTTACCTGCTTGGGGGGATGAGCAAAATTGCACCACCCCCACCCTGTTGTTGTAAAATAAATGAGATGGGAATTGGATTGCCCTGGACTTTGCTGGAGCCATGTCTTATCCTCAGGTGAGAAAGGATGTAGGGCCGGCCCACCTGTGGTTACCTAGCCGCAGGTGTGTGGGGTAAGTGCCAGTGGCCTTACTGATCTAGCACATGCAGTGGGTGGAGCTGAGTGATGACCCTTGTTCACGAACGTAGAGCTCAGACCCCCGCAACGTTTCTGCTCGTATTTAACACCCGTCGGTAGGCTAGCCACCACTACCCAACCAGCACCTTAGACCCGCAGATCTTACTGCACGTCCAGTAACAGTCAGAGTACAGTCGGGACAGGTACGTAGCTCTATATATAGGGGCGCTGGGCCTTTAAGAGGTAAATGCTCATGGTGATAACCTTTTGTTATAATAGTTTCATAACGAGCAGGAAATAGGCTGACACGGCCATTGATTGCACTATTCTTCTATACCTTAGGGAAGCGGCCGCGGGATGTCCATTTGCCCCTTGGTGATAAATCAATAATAATCCCTGTAATCGGTGGATATATAATACACCTAGAGGTTGTTGGGTGTCCCCGTTGATGGCCACAGTATTTCACTAGCTCCTTATACCGCCCCTTAGAAGGGGTCGGTGTGGGATGGGGAGGGTTGATAGGGAGGTAGAGAGGGCAGTTTAGGTTGAGTTACGATGGGAGTTATTGCTGTGTTTAATGGCAGGACTGGCTGACCGTGGCACACACTCTGAAGGTCCTGTGACAAGGTAGGAGCTATGCAATGGCGGCGTCGTTAATTTTGGCGGTACCAGCGGTAAGCAGCGACGGCGCCGGAAAGAGAACAGCCTCCCCCTGTCTCCAGGTGCTCCCAAGAAGCACCTTTAATCCCGGTGTAACAATAGCCATCAGTTACCTTAATCCCAGCCCTGCTGCTGGTGCCGCCATTACAGGGGCATGCATGGAGCAACGGTGGGGTGGGATTGTGTAGTAGGTACATGGGCGTATGTAAGAAGAGCCACAGACACTGTTAGCCAGGGACCAAAGGACTGGTACTAGTACTATACTAGCTAAGTACTGACCTAGGGACCAACAAAGAACTGCGATGTCGTGTGCATAATCATACACCCGTACTTCAATACTTATATAAGCCCCCGACAGTATGTCTACAGCCCTTGATGTGGCAAGGTTACAGGGGAACATGGTCCACCTACTCTATAGTACAGTATATATATAGTCCTGTAATAAGAGTAGGATTATCTTAGATCATAGACAGAATCCTGACCTATAGCTCCTTGCACACACCAAGGCCTCCTTTACCTCTCACAAACCAGTGCTCCATGTGGCATCCAGACTGGCTTCACGGAAACATCAAACAGTGTCTTTCCTATATTCTTATAGATTGAAGACACACAGTGCCCACTTCTAATTAAGAATACACTGAGTAGCCTACACTGATAAAATGAAGGGATCCAAACTTGTCAAAAGGTCGTCTTATAAGAAGAGTTGAGGGTCTTTAAAGTGACGGTCATAAAATAAACGAGTTAAAGGTTGTCTATTTGATGAACTGTCTGGTTACCATCCCACAAGACAAGACTAGGGTCATCTAACTGACAATGTTAGCCCAGGCAGTGGCCCACTCCAAGTGACAAGTCTAAGGTCGTCAAATTCACAACCCAGATTAGTTAACCCTTTATTGGCTGCAAACTGCTTTAAATGTGCTTGAATACCTTTGTCAGCATGATGCATGAATGTAGTCCTGGTGAGTCTATTCGCCAAGCCTGCATTCATGTACCTTTGGAAATGAATCAACAGTTGGGCGAGTAAACTTGGCAAGGCTGAATTCATGTATTATGATCGCATAGAGAATAGCACCTTAAAGCACTATGCACCCCTTAGAGGGTTAACCTGTGCGCTATAACCTCTACTTCACTGCAGGTGGAGCTAATTGGGTTCTGCCTAGGCATAATTGTTGTCCATGTCTGTCTATATTTCTGAGGTTTATAATAGCTAATTCATACAAACATAGAGGTATGAAGGTTAGGGGAATTCCTGCTATATCCCCAAGTCTATATTGAGAGTATTTCTACCCTTTAGTTACAGACTGCTAACACATATGTGGATGTCATACCAATGGGAGTTTCCTTGCAGCTATTGTACCATAGAAATAACCACAAAAGAGGTGTCTGCGCCCTACACATATTTGTTTTGTCTCAATTATATCAAAACATTGATTCCTTTACCTTTTCTAGCATCCCCAATAGATAAATCTCAGGATTCTCCATAACATGAATGTGTATTCCCATAAATATGATTAAAATCAACATAGAAATTAGACATCCAGCAAAGCAGGATGCCACACAACTTTATACAGAATGCATGTTACACTGATGCCACCTACAGGGAAAGTCCTGAATCAGACCCTGGTTGACGAGTCTAGGGCTGGCATGAGTCAGGTTTTGGGCTGGCACATACCAAGTGTATCTTCTATCTGACAACTACAGCTAGAGGACCCACTCTCTTGTCACTTAGAAGGGTCTGCAGACGAATTTACTTTTTGAGTGTAGACCACTTCTATTCAAGAATACACTGAGTAGCCCAGACCACTTCTTTTTCAAGAGGAAATTGAGTAGCCTAGACCACTTCTATTTAAAAAGGCACTGAGTAGCACTAGACCCTATACTTATCTACCAGAAGCCAGGTAACACAGGCTGGTAGCAATCCATCAATTCCTAATTGACGGCCTCTGGGATGAGTCCCAAGTACAGGCGTGCAAGGTCAGCAAGAGAAGGCCAGACCCTGACTGCTAGGACGCCTGCAAGGCAAAGTTAACATGGCTCATTAAGCTAGAGTTCAGTCTTAGATTATCCCTGCTATGTATTAGGACACTAGAAGGAGCCCAGCAGGTCGTACAATAGAACAGATTTGTTCATAAATAGATAATCAACATCTGCAGAGTGAATTCTGCTATGTTAATCAATATCTGAAGTGATATGACAAAGAAGTAACATCACTCAAGTACCTCTCAAACGTAAATTAAAGGCGCTGGCTAGAAGTCTACAATGTAGTGGATTGAAGGATGTGTCAATGAAGAGGGACTTGTAATCAATACCAATAGTGACGGAAGAACGTGCTCAAAATGCTATCCATTTCGTGATACATCTCAGGTTTGCAAAAAGAAGTCTGGAGTCTGTCAGTATTGTATGACGGCGGGCAAAAGGAACACTCGCCTGCGATTGCAGAGTAGGATAAAATTGCTTTAATCAAGTAGTACCCACGCACACCTATGATAAAGAGATGCAGAAGGAAGCACCCTAGCGTTCCACTGGGCGGTGTCTCAGAGCCCCCCCCCCCCCCCACCCCCGCCCCCTGGTAATGATGAAGGAGTGTATATGAGTTTAATTAAGGCGGTGGTGGTGAATAGATGGGCGGCTATCTAGACAGCAGGCACCGGGCTGGGGACGGGTGTCTAATTAAGTAGTGCCGTGCCAAGATACCTCAGCCGGGGGCGCATGAACTAAGTGGAATGCAATGGGAGGGACGACCAGTTGCATGGTATTGTCATCTACTGCCGTGCCTTTCTGCTGACGACTGAGGTTTGTTTGACAGAGGCATGAGTCTGTAGGTAGAAAGGGAACTGATATAGAAGCACGTCCCACCCTTAGCACTACCCCCGCTCCTTATCCACACACCTACACAGGTAGATCCCCCCAGCCCTGCCTTCCCAGACAGGTGTATGGATTCTGGCACTGCTGTATAGACGCGTCCAGCCTGGCAGCCTCTAATGTTACATGTGTATTGATACACGACTCTCTACTCCCATGGGTAGCCGACATGGAAGGGCTGATGATAGAGCAGGGGTGGCCTAATGTATGGCTTGAGAATATGAAGTGGAAGTTAGGTGGGTGGAGGGGGCATCAATGTTGATCAGAATAGTAGGATACCCTTGCCTTTGTCGATGAGAGAGTATTACCTCTGGTTGATTGGTTCTTTCTTATTTATAAGCAGCTGGAACACTATATTTATCCAAAAAACAAAGATGTAATACATGGTCATTACGACACTTTGAGATGTTGAACAGTTCTGACGAATGAATAGCTATTGAATAGTAGCATATTGCATTATACTGAGTAGCTCGCCATCCTTATGAGCAGCTCATAGAGGGGTAGGAGAGCGTGCTGCACGCCGCCTCGCGTGCTGTATCCCGTCCCCACAGACAGCTTCCTACCTCTCAGACCCACCCCAGTGCCCACCAACGTCTTATGGGAAATAATAGAACTGTTTTTGAGCTTCTCGGGCCAAGGTTTTGGCCTAAGATGAGGTACCAGGGGGGTTGGGAGAACATCAAGGTTGAGTTATCAGTTATGGCTGCTTGCTGGTATCTTTGAGTATCCGAATGTCTGTGTCTGTTTACGAGTATGTTTTCAAAGGGTTAAAATCAAATATATATGTTTTCTTTTGACACATAACAGGTTTTCATTTAGCAATTTACTGCCACAACGAGAAATTAACTACCAATTCATGGTGCATTTCTGAAATTAGCTTGTGTTTAATCTCTCAGATTATTTGAAGAGCTCTTGGTTCTTGGCATTTAAGCCGGGAGAAATTAGTAGTCAGGCGAGCCACATAAATAGCGCTACGAAGTGAAATGCTTTTTTTTTCAATGATCTTCATCTGATACCATGTGTAACTTCACCTTGCTGATAGAAATGAGGGCCTTTGCTATACCAGGACATGGAATGGCAGGCGCAGCCATCATGCTACTATTACACCGACTATTAGGCAGTTAATGACGAGTTGTGGCAGTCCACAATCCTCTGCAATAAACCGGTGAGCAGTGTAGGGGGTAGATGACTGAGCACGTCCTACAGAGCTGCTCACCAGGGTTCTGTTCACGTGAGAGCTATTGCCCATCACGGCCGGCCTGAGACATATTGAGATTGAGATGCTGGGAAAGAAAGATGATGGGAGGGTAGATGGGGTGGGCAGGGTAACAGCTAAGGTGTACAAGCCCCTGAGATCTAGAAGGAGATGGCCATCTAAGAACAGGTCATCACCCCACTCAGCACTAGAACCCAAAGGCGCTCATGGTCTAGACGACTCATGTAACAAGCTGAAATGGCGGCCTGTGGTTGTTGGTAGCTGCCGATCCCTCTGCTGAGTGGGTGTGATGCAGGTTGTTAGACAGGGATCTGCTCACCCCCCATTCCAGACAGGATGGCGACAGGAAGGGTCAAGGACCTAATGGCCACTCCAGGGATGTGGTCATCTGGCACCATTCCCAGCCTATTACACAGCAGGAGGCCGAGCTGATCACAATGACTCAGCTATTCCAACCATGTGTAACCAGGTGGTATTTCCATATATAGGTCGGGTATGGTGCCAACGAGGGTAAGCTATGAATGCACATCGATTAACTGCATACAAGATGTATTGATATTATCTCTGAATGAAATTGCCCCAAACCATTGTGTGGAGCTCCTATCATATAGCCGTCATGGCCTTGACAGCTGATCTGCATCAACAAATGTATATCGATGGGACCTTCACGCTGGAACCTAGATGGTCAGAAACAATCCCGTTATGTGGATGTTTGGTAGGCTGTTAACGTCCCAGACCAACAATATATAGACAAAGGTGCACGAGTTTCATTCTGTTGACTGGGTTATTTCACGAGTTGACCTTGGGCCGTATTTCACAAGGCCGTAGGCCGAGTGAAATGCGGCCCAAGGGTCAACAAGTGAAATAACACAGTCAACAGACTGAAATGTGTGTACCTTTGTGTTTATTTTTTTATCTTTTTCGATTCAAAATACCGAAATTATTGTAGGGGGGAGCCTAAAAGGGCTAAATTAGCTTATTTCCATGCCGTTCAAATGTAAACAAACCGCCGTTTTGATGACGTCACAGGGCCGTGAAATACGGCCATGGGTTATTTCACGGGGTGTGTGCAATACGGCGTTCTTTGGTTAAGTCAATGGGACAGCCGTATTTGATGAAAAATAAAGGTACAGTATACTTGTGCCGGTTGACACCCTTGGGCAATGTATGCCCTGTGATGGCAGGGAAATGCATCATCAATAAAAGGGGGTTGTTAATAATATAGCCATACCCACAACAGAAAGCGATTTAGGTTCTACCGACAGGCCCCGGGTCACAGGCTTGTTGGTGGTATAAAGCATTGGTAACTGACACCCATATATGCATGTATAGATCAACAAGACGGAAAGGGCGTATGGAGAATGCCATGCCACATGGGATCAGCTTACGTTGTGGGAAAAGATAATACATGTAGAACACATAGCCTTTAATGCCACCCTGTTTAGTTCATTCTGAGCCACGGCCCTCCACCTCCCATTTTTATTTTGGGAAATAAAATCTAATTAAAAAGGCACACAGACAGGGAAAACAGGTGACAGCTATCAAAACGATTCACCATACAGCGAGAAGATTGCTCACCGGTGCCTGTTTAAATAATTGCCTTTTTTGCCCACATCCCATCCCTCTGTCTCATATTTACACACAAAAAGTGGGATTTTGAAGCTGCTTAAATGAACCCCACTAACCTGATGGATGGGAAAGGCTTCAGTTTCAAGGTCACTTTTTAGGGGGATGGTGTTGCCCTGGCAAAAATACCAAAGTACTAAGGAGGGTGTTGAAATATTGGTTAAATCGTTGTTATATCTGTGTGGGAAAATAAGTTTTGTTCAAAAACATGTATGAATGCATCAATTGCTTATTTACTGGAAGTTTTGTAGAAGCAGAGCAGGGATATGTTCAGTGCACTGTACCACATCGGTGAGGTCAATGTAGGGGGTACAGGTTTGGTCAGACAGTCCTGTACCACGGAGGGTGAGGATTTAAGAGTAGGGAGTAAACAGATCTTTCTGACAGTCCACAAACACGAGACCGAGTTCCATCAAAGAAGGGAGGTGTAAAGAACTACTAAGCAGCAAGAAGCTTGCCATACAGAGCGGATAAGGCCAAAGCAAATGCTGGCCCCGCACCCTGTGTGAAGTAACGTGATAGCTGACAGAACCCCCAGGGTGGAAGCTGTCACCTTAATGTAGCTGTTCTGTTTATACCTAGTAGTATATGGGATATGGGAATAACCTCAGGAGACAATACGTATAACAAACTGTCTGTTGTATCAATAAGGTGCATAGATTATAAGTAGTTGTGTCTGGGATAGGGAATCAATCCACGGACACAATGTGACGAATTGTTTGTTGTAGCAATTACCTGGTATTGCATATGGCCGTAGATCTGTGGTGGAGACAGTAAAGACCGACTATACTTGCCAGAAATTAAGATATATTGACTCAGGGAAGTATAGTTCATGACATCAATACCATTATGCATAGTCTGTGATGAGAAAGGTGTCGATGTGTGAGTTATTCGATGGGACTATCCATTGGTGCTCTCGCCATGGAAGGAGCAGCTCGGGAAGGGCCCAACGCCCAAGGCAATTGCTCATTGGTGATGGTGAGCAGTTTGCACTTTGTCACATAATATCCTCCCCACGGTATTGTTTACAAGTCGTGGTGTTAATTTGGCATCGGCAATCTTCACTGACTACGCTGAGTTGCTTCTACCCTTTCCTCTGGCATGCCAATCTATCATGGAGGATTAGGTTTTCGCCACGTGTCTGTTCCACGAAAGGATGCAATCTAACCGATTTCGAAATAAGACACTCAGGAGTAGCAGTCAAGGAATTGAACAGCCATGAGTAGTTGGCAAGAAATGAATACTCCAGGGAGAGAAGGATTGATGCCCTTGTGAATAAATACGTTTAATCGGCGTATTTGGAACCTGGATGCTTGCAATGCAAGTGTGTCATCATGTCGTAGGAGCTGTCTCAGAATATGAATACCAATGTAGTTAGAATATAGACCAATGTAGTAACATGCCACCTATGTAACAGCTTGGTAGTTACAGCCTGGTAGTGAGTGGCACACTAGCTGACCCTTCATGGACAGTTGTATGTAATCATGTAACACGTAATACCTTACAAATGCTAGCTGTGTCATCCTCCTACCCATTGGGATTATATACCGCGATACTGCCTGTCTATGGCCATGGTAACCTTTTAAGAGGACTGCACTGTACCACAGCCAATCTCATTGGGAAATAGGTCTGCCTCAGCTGTTTTCTATCCATGGTTCAAAGCCATCGATATTTTCCGCACATTATTTAACATATGAATGGAAAGGTTCGGCTTCAGATTAAGTCCCGTGCACAACATTCAAAATAGTTCAATGCTATTCCAGCTTCCATGCAGTATGCATATGGACTCTAATTATTTACCAGTTAGCGCAACACTTAACTGGAGGCGACGTCCATATTAGCATTTCCCCAAGTTCATTACGTGACATCACAGCTGCTACTAATTGGGTGCCGGTTTCCTGATTAGAACGTGTCGAATTGACGTAATAAGCAGAGGGCATAGAGCAATAGTATTCAATTATTTCAGTTTGCTCAGTTTCACTTGGTGAACGCCAGTATTAGGCATGTAGGCTGCCAATATTCCCGGAACACTGTGGGTATACTGTCCTCCAGTAAACACCTGTAATTGAAGCATCCTGCTCATTCAGCAGCAGGGAGGTGTGGTGATCTGTAACTGTGGTAATGCGGACGTTGATGTATGTCTAGCACCTGACCTGAGTCATGTGGTAGGGGAAGTTGGCTGTGATTGTAATGAGGGCAGCTATCGCCGCCTGCTTATATGTGCTCAGAGCAACTCATCCTTCATAAGGTCTAATGAGAGAAGTGTAGGAAGAAGGCCATATCCCTTCTATTACCTATTGCATTGCAGGAGCAAAGAGCAAGCCGCTCAGAGCAGCCAATTAAGGCAGTTCTACTTCAGAACAGAACCATTCCACCCACCTTGTGTTCCAAGTATTGAATTCAACTCTCCCCAGCAGATGTAAATAAAACTCTTTATGTAAGACACTTAATATATCCACATGAATCTTATTTGGGTGTGTTTATAGAACTAATGAAAGGAGCTTCATAAATAAGGCAACTTATTTAATAAATATCGTATTGAATTACATGGCACAGATAATTACTTGAGTGGGAGGAACTGAAAAATGATTTCCTAAGAAAGTAATGAGGAAGTTACGTTGATACTGTTGTAAATATTCCTGTATGGCAATATCCTGATGCCTTGTCAGCAAGAAAAGTGCCTTTATTCTGCTTTATTATCCCAAGGACGAAAGCGAAAGTTGAGCTCTCATTCTGAAAATTCTTATAAGTCAATTTCCTATATGTAATGAAGCATCATAGGTATCGTATAACTTATCCTTATTCCATTATGGAAATACTTATGGCATGGCTGATGCTGTAATTCACCAAGTATGTTGGCTTCACAATCCAACTAAGGTCAACACAAGCTATTGTATTGTCTACATAACGTCGTTATGTTTCTATTAGAAATGAGACTGAATTGGAACTTCTGGGATGGTTTAAAATGAAAAGTTCACTTTCCATTATGGCGTCCATTTCTCCCCTGAATATTCTAGAGATGTACACTGTGTACAATGTATGGACAAATAATAAATGTTGTGCCTCAGTCTAATGACTCAGTGAGCTGAACAAACGGTTAGAAACATCTAGCCTGACTACACAAACTACTCATGGTGTGCCCAGGGACAACAGATGTATACAGGGATAAGTGCAATAGCACCCACCACGCCACCATTTTACCACTATGCAGGGGTGGCAGAGCAAATTCAATTACCACCACCTACCAGTATCTAATCTCCCTGGAGGAAGGCAGGTTTAAAAAGAAAAGTATAAAACAGAACTGAATTAGCTGTTCCTAATACACGATTGCGTGTTGGTCAACAAAGTTTAGTTCTGCCACCATCCTCTTGCACCACCATTGTTTTCAAGCGTCCCTTTTAGATGTGGTCTCTGCTTTTACAAGCCCTTAATGCACTGTTCCTGGAAGGCGGTGTTGGCGTAACGCCCTGAATATGTGTGAATGTACGGTGGGGCTGACTGTGGGGTGTATACTGAGTGTTAACCCCCTTAGATCCATAGCCCCGATATGTGTGTGTGAGGGTAGGAGATGTAGAAGGGTGGTACACCAGGGGCTGATTGAAGTATGACCCTACGTCCCCCACTGCCCCAGCACGCACATCACCCCCACTGTAGGACGTGCCACGCCGTTAGCTGCAGGCTGATGGAAGCTGGCAAAAACCTATATCCTATATATAGCGTGTACAGCAAAACCACACCTCTTCCAAACGTATAGGCTGTTCATCTGGACTGATTGGAAATATCCTATTTTGGCTGTTGGTTAGGATGAAGTGATAGCCATCCTGTCTGTCAGACTTTGCGAGGCAATAATCGCAATTGTAGATTATCGGCATACGATACCATACCAAGTTAAAGATAAAACTTACAGAAAGCCCAATGACTGTTACCGCCTAAATCATACGGGACAGGCCCATACAATGATGTACCCCAACATCACTTATGCATGCCTCTACGAGATAATAAAACATGGCATGAGCATTCCCACATGGGGCATGGGCAATCCTGTGCCTGGACATAGGTGCTTGGGGTGTATTGGCATTTATACCAGCCTCCATAGGATCTATGGGTCAGCACAATGTTATAGAGGTGTAGCCTCTGTGGGGTTCGGATAAAGTAGGTTGGGGCTGGTTGGTTCAAAGGGCATGGCTGCTGACCGTTGGGTATGTCCACACTGCTCTAATCAGTACGCCCTGTCCACCCCTAATGCCTCCAGAGGTGTCTCCCATACATACCACCATACCATCCTTAACACCCACCCGTATAGGCGGTATGCACTGGCCTGTATCCTCCCCCCTCCCCAACACACAGAAAAGGCATAGATCAAGCAACAGGCTGACTTATCAGGCACCAGCTGAATGCTTTTCATTGACTTATAGCGGACGTTCACACCGCGTCATATAGGCTGTTTCATTGGTGGTAATGGAAAGCTCGGAAATACTCAGAATGCTGTTTTTAAACCCTTACCCTTGATGGAATAGCTGTCACTGCGAGGGCTGGGCCCAGATAGGGGAGGGGGTGTTGAGCGAGCAGGAAAAAATGAGGCGATGAATTGCTCGCCCCAATAATGTAACATGCTCGGGCCGTGCTCTGGGATGGACGATCGATGTGTAACGGTACACATACATTTACATAATGACTTGGGTGAGATGGGGAGGCGGGGCACCGTGCATAATGATCACAGTTAATATTTGGCTGTTGTGTGGGGGAATGGCTGAGGGGGTGCAAGCAGAAAGACATGAGTGTTCTACGCAGTTGGACCACATTGTGATGCTCCATATATACCATTAAACCCCTTTGGGAATTTGACTCCATTACCCTCTTTTTGTTATATCTTTGCATTTTATTTTTGCCAGGATAGGAGGGAAGCTATACTTCAAGGTTTAACTTATTAGATATGACAGCCCTCTGTGGTCCGTCCCAGTTTTGAGGGGATGAGATTTAGGTGGCCGGTACACACTGTCTGACCCTGGTGTAGGCCTTAGATGTGAGCCTGTCATAAAGTGAAGTTATCGTGCAGTAGCCGTATTGGCCTGGCATGCTAACCCCCTATCAACGTCATGACCTATCGCCATAACCACCTCTCACCCTAATGTTAACCCTTTCAGGACCGCATAGTGCTGTATTGCATTATGCTCATGGTGGTCATGGTGCAGGAATACATCTCTTCTGAGTAACTCGCCAGTGCTGCATTCAAATATGATGCCAACCATACGAGTTTGATATGCTCCCGATGGGTGGGTATGATGTATACATGAATGCAGCGATGGAAAGTATACTCGCCAGAGCTGCATTCATGCATCATGAAGATAAAGGACATGGTACATGACAGCACAATGCGGCCTTTAACCTTGCGGCTACCACCTGTCTTTGATCACTTGACCGTAGAGCACTCATGGCCTGATTGTAACAGAACAAGGCTTTCTATCGAATGGCACTTTGGTCGATAGCATTAAGATTCCCAAAGAGGATTACAGCCAAAAGCTACTTTCTTTTTCTAAGAAGGTATTTCTTTTGTTAATGAGGATCTTAAGGTGCCAACAAATGACTAAAAATGATCTAATAGCAAGTAGTATTTGTTGGATTAAAATATCCTTTAAAACTAGTTGTTCGTCCGCAGTATTTTCTGAAATAAGAAATCAGTTTTTGGCTGTATTATGTCTCCGTATAGCCATTGACCCCCAGATATTATTTCATGGCTTTACAGCTTGATTACCATAAAAACATTGATGTAAAATAACTCTCCTAGTGAATCCTATAATAAAAAGCAGCTGTTGTGGGTAATATGGTGATACTGCTGTGAGAGGCCATATAGTGACCATTCCTTAAAACTCATCAATGGCCAGGGTTTATCTTGTGTTGCCACGAAGCATCGTTGTCTCCTAACTGCATGGGATGTATAGTGTTTAAACTGATACGACCTTTACCTCTGTAACATATGTGGTGATGCTGACCCTGGGTTAGGTTCTAGTTGTAAGGGCCATCTCCCAAACAGAGTGGCGATGCAGTGCACTGAAAACCCAATGGAGCTCAAAGGTGATCACTGGTGACGACTTTAGGGTGATCACTGTGCCGGTGTCGAGAGCGCTTACCCCGTCGTCACTAAGGTGATCATAAGTGATCACCAGGGGTGATCACTTATGATCAC
This sequence comes from Harmothoe impar, assembly GCA_947462335.1. Lineage (NCBI taxonomy): Eukaryota > Metazoa > Annelida > Polychaeta > Phyllodocida > Polynoidae > Harmothoe > Harmothoe impar. The sequence goes on from OX381704.1 coordinate 52,385,722, forward strand.
CTTTCTGGCCTGGAATTATTCTGTGGATTCCTGTCTTTTTCTGCATAATGTAATATCATTTTGAAATAATTTCATAATCCCCCCCCCTCCCATCATCAAGCTGCATCTGAGAGCACATTTTAGCCATCATCTCTCATCATTGACCTAATAAGGTGTATGCATGTGTGTATAACTAAAAACAGTCACTCCTCACACTTGTAGTTATGATTCCATAGACAAATGAGGTGTCTATGTTTACACATACCAATGCTTTTTATAATAATAGCATGATTTTTTTTTAAATTACTTGAGTCTCTAATGTTCCATATAGTCTTACTATCCACTATTTTTATAAACACCTATGATCAAGATCAGTATAGTTATTAATCAGTAGATCACCTGGAGTATGTGCTGTATATTGCATTGTTGTATAGTAGGGCCCCCTAGTGGCAAAATCATGTGCTCAAAATGATTATGTTAGGTGATCACAGTGATCACCTTAGGTCATCAACAAGGCATGATCACCTTAAGTCATCAGCACTGATCACCTGTCTAACAGACTTAGGTTTTCAGTGTGGTAGGAGTACTCTTGTTCCCAGATCCTTCTATGGGAATGCTCTAGTAACTGCCAATATGAACTTGAATTTTGCTGGGAATTAATAAACAGGAATCATGCGTTTCCCGACCATTCTGTCTGGTTCCAGTTCAAGTTTCTATTTGCTGGTCTCAGGCTAGCAACAGTGATTACCAGCAAAAGTTCGAGTTCAAGTTCATAGTGGTGCTAATAAGTGCTATTCTAGCGAATGACGCGGGGGACAAGTGTATGCTAGTTGTGACTTACTTTGGTTGCCTTATGTGTCCTGTAGACTGTGCAGTGCCAGACCGTGTAAATGCATTGGCAGGTCACTGCCAATGGCCATTGCCCAAGCATGGCGCCGGGAATGCTACTTTACCACCGGTACCTGCCACCAGAGCCTTTGTCCCTTAACCGATTTATGAGAGCTTTGCTGGCCGCAGATAAGGGCGGAGAAATGATAAAGCGGAATTGGTTCTCCACAGGCGTATGATCCAATATAGACTTAACGCTCATCAAGGATTTTTACTATGTGCTTTATTAATTGCCCATTGCAATAATAGGGCATTGCCCTATGGGTGGAGGATTCCACAGGGAATCAGTGGCATCACGGTTTAAGCTTTGTATGGACATTGTATAGCCAAAGAAGCCTCGATGACACTCATTATGAGACCAACAGAGGAGTGGCCGTTAAGAATAAGGAGGTCAACGATCATTAGGAGAGTCCTCATTAGGCGGCTCACTACCTCCTAATTGCCACTCAGTATATGAGAATGTAGGGAGGACCTGAGGTTCTATCAACTATCAAGTTAATCAACCTCTTACCGTAGGCCTCAGCTAAGCAAGGGGAAGAAGACAAGTCAATGACGTGTGCCCTTAATTTCTTAAGTGTCCCATTAGCATCAGGTTAATACGTGGATGGTATTAATTCAGATACAAGTGAATCGCTCCCTAATATGTCATCCCTCCCATGATCTGCTACACTAAAAGGGTTAAAATCCTCCTATGAGGGATATGTTATTATTTGCCTATAAAAAGGAAAAGTTATCACGATGTCAGGGTTAAGTTATCTATTTGGTGTCGGTGTACAATATACAGCTTGTAACCTTGTGTACTTGAATAGAATGCCAGGCTCTAATGGTTGCCATAGTAACCTGCATCTCATCTCCGTATACAGTATAATTGAGCCCTCCCTGTATTAGCATAGGACCAGGCTATATGAATCTGCCCCTCTCACACAGTACTGCTGCATTGTTCTGATTCAGTTAGCCCCTTGCTGCACAGTGCTTTAATGTGCTTGGTCGTCATGATGCATGAATGCAACCTGGCTAGTCTAGTCGCCATGCAGTGCCGACTCTACTTTGGGAGTGGATCAACCCTGTAGGTCGGCATGATGCTTGAATGCAACCCTGTCTAGGTACTCGCCAGGGCTGCATTTATGCTTCATGGAGATAAAATACATGTAGCATAGGACATAGCACTATGCGGCCCTTAAAGGATTATCATACGAGCAGCTCACCTTCACTCACAACAGGCGAGCAGCTCCATCAGTGGGCGGCTCAGGTAGTTGAGCTGCTCGCCGACAGCAGGCGCTAACGAAGTGCAGCGGTGCTGCTAGTTGGTGTGAGATTGGGCCACAGGGGAGGGTACCAATCAGTAACATTTGTTGGTCAGTCCGCCCATGGAGGTAGGTGCTGTCATACAGATGCTGCTCAGTCTTCTGTATTTACACCCCGTAAAAGGGCCATCCCCCTCACTTCATCTGATTAATTATACATTCACCTTTTTTTCCATAATGCGATTTCAAATTATTGTTATCAGATATGCAAATGGAACATTACCCATCGTGCCCTGTAGTCCCTTGGGTGAAAACCAGTTATGCTCATTTCTGAAAAGGGAAGATGAACGGAGGCGTAAAATAAAAAGCAATTATACAATGATTATACAATTTTTAATTATGAGGCTATGTGGTAGGAGTGTGGTATATCATACTTTTCAACTACCATAGAAAAGTCTGGCCTTCTAAAAGTCTGTAGTGATTGCATGTATTATAGATAGGCTGTATTCCCACTCTATGCATGTAGATTGGAGTGGGCTGTAGGTACCTTCCTATCAGGCCCTTTGTCATACTTTTTAACGCCACACCCGGGGCTCATTATAGTTCATCCCTAATTATAGTGATAGGGAGTGCAGGTCTCAGAGGAGCAGCATATACCACACTCAGCCACTACGATCCGTGTCTATCTAACGAAGCCAGCCAGTCCCAATCTCCCCAATAACCCTTGACGGTATGCAGGCAGGTTTGATGGGCCGCACGGAGCTTCATTAGCTTGCAGTGCAGTACCTATAGGTGGGGATGGTGGTAGGGGGGCAGGAGGGGGTGGTGGGGACCATGACTTGCAGCCCAACCCGCGCCCACGCCCTACCTGAGGCAGCTATCAATAGACACTACCATCACCGTCATGTGACACCAATAAGAAGCCGTACATCTCTTGTGATTAAAGCTAAGCTGGGCAGGGAATTGGACAGCCTTTAGCAGAGTAATCTCCGCGCTCGGCAGCAAATGTCTTATTGCATCAGGCCTTGTGGACTTATTTGGGTTGCTCATGCTGAGTCGCCTACTGCAGGTGAGCGAGTTTTTTATGGACAAGGAACTGAGAATGACCATGGAGCCCTTAGTAGGTTCTGTATACGCAATGACGACATTATAGGTTTCCCTAGATATAAGTCAAGTTAACGGCCGTATGCTGCTGACATAGCAAGGCCGTTATTCAGTGACACTCACCTTTACTGGCCACAGTGAATGGTGGAGTGAACATAACACCAAAGGTCCCACACAGCAGCCACGCTTTGATGGTGTACTTGGTCGGTCCCACTGCTGCTTTATCTCAATTTGCACAAGACAGCAGGCACCAGCTGGCCCTTCTGGCTGACCTGAGTGGTCGTTTGCATTTTGGTTTGGAGGGCAGACTCTTGGCGTTACTGGCACTAAAGGGTTGAACATTGCTGAAAGAAGCAGGCTGAGAGAAAAGTATTTCTGACCTGCTAGCTTTGCTTCAATGTTCAAGAGTTGATGTGAAGATTCCTGTAAGACGTGAAGGCCAGTATCTTGATGGCAGAACCCATAATGTAACTGAACTAGATGTCAAAAATAATACAGGCATGTAAGAGCATCATTATCAAAATACTCAAACATAAAGCCAGGTCGGTGTAAGGGTCGTCTCTGTCCCAGAATACAAATGGATTAGAGCAACTATGCTACATGAGCATAAGCGGGAAGCCACTTTAGAAGCCACCTATAAAACACTTTTGAAGTGAAGCCACAGGTGAAGCCATTTTGGTTAAAATGGGAGATACAAGGAAACAAAGTGTGAACCAGCGTTAGAAGCCCCCCATCTCACGCAGTTCCAATTAACGCTACCAACCCCCAAGTTCTCCAGCCCGTGGGGACACCAGCTATAAATAGCCGACAACATAAGACAACCTGCAGGGACCTGGCTGCTACCACCCACGCAATGGGACCAGGCGGCAATGGGCAGAGTTTGGACATTCCATCCCAACGTTAGAACACGGCGCTGACAGAGGGGATTGTCCTATGCTCGACATGCAATAAATAAAGTCGGTCATCAGTATAGGGCATAGGACAAAAGTGCGTTCCATATGGTGTAATCGGCTTGCATTGTTCGGGGGTTTCTGTCGTTACGAGGACAGTTAAGGCTAAACCGAGTGCAGAGGGTAAGGTATGGTACACCCTAGGGTGTCCTATCAAGTACATACACCTACAACACCCTCCCTGAACATACATCTAGTCACTACACACACACACACACATACGTCATCATTATAGCCCCTAGACGGTCGTGCATTTCACCTAAAAGCTTTTTGGTGTCATTAGAATGAACAGGGAACCCAGTAGGACGGAAGCAGTGGGTGCTTAGGCCCAACCCTTCTGCCCTGCCCCCTCCCAGATGGATGGTTGTGATCGAGTTGGAGCCATACCATCCAGTATTCATAAACTGTATTAGGCACGCCCGTTTCGCTCTACCTACAGCCATCCCACACCCCCGCACCGGTACTGACACTCCTTGATTATCGTGCCATAAAGGATGATTTGGTGGAGATGAAATATCCATGCCACATTGGTGACTATGATACTTGATGCCACACAACCCGCCTCCACTCCCCATTGCTGCATTCCCAGGGACACCATAGGAGGTGGTTAGCCATGGCGATGTATGTGTGCAGTGTTCCCAGGTGGCTGTAGATAGGAAGCCAACACTGTCACAGGAGTCCCCCACACACAATCACTTCATGCTGTGAGCACCAGGCCTGGCTGGATGAATGACAGGGGGGTGTAGGGTTGACATTGGTCCCGCTCCCTCATTCATGTCATTCATAGCGGGGTAGACGCTAAGGATCACCGGGTATAGACACACTCGGCGACATGAAAGAGCAGACAGAAGAGATGAGGCATGATGTTTTGTACACCCAGAAAAGAGAACATCAATTGTATTGTATCCACAATGCTGATTTGTTACCGCACAATATGTCCGTATTCTAGCTCAGTTTATACATTTTCTATTGAGAGTAACCGCCATATAAAAAAGAATTGATTGAAATGGAATAACCTATCCCACAGTAATATTCGGGAAAGACCTGTGTCAGCTTCCACAAACTGATTAAAATACTGCTGTATTTGAGATAGTGAGATCTTTTTAAATTCCACATGTAACTTTATTCCTCCGCCTCGGTATAAGCTAGTGATGGGGAATGTTCATAGTATGTTCAGTACAGTATTCCTATTTGCAGTCTTATCATTCTAGAGAAGAAACGTTGTCAAAGTATTAAGAAGTGTGCAGCTTGATGCTCAGCATATTCAAGTATTTTCTTAAAGATAGCGTTCAGAATTAAAAGTGCTAAAGTCAGAGGTAGTGGCGTGGTGAGCAGTTAGCTTCCTGTTCCCATTGAGCTGCTCCGAGCAGTGTGATAATGGATGGTACTCTCTAAACAATGGTATTCAGCTATTGTTGATGGATCAGCCTGAGACAACAAACTCAGCCGCCTTATCCGATAATAATGAGCTTAAGAAGCCTGCTGAAGACTAGTGCTGGCTGGTTGGTTATGCGTTATGCATCACTTCACTGGAAGAGGCAGGTTCTAACTCAAAGGGTTAAATGACACTAGTGACGATACAATACAATAGAGAAGAAGACTGCTGCTATAGTGTTAGGTTTTTCCCAAGTGTATTGTGTAGAGACATGCCTTGTCATTTTCATTCGTCATAGCAGAGGCGGATTGGGGGAGAGGGGCTGGCTGGAATATTCATATGGTGGCGTAAAGAAACAGCCATATTAAGGGGGTGTCGGGTGTCTTCCGCAAAGTCAGAGATCCTGCCGAGAGCAGCAGGGGACAGGAGACCTTTAAGGACAGCATGATGCGCTAATGTACTATACTCATAATAACTGCAGCAGAAATATGGGTGGTGTTGTGTAGATGACGCCAATTCAGGAATGCGGGTATACACACGTATACATAGTGATATCAAAACATCTTATCGGATTGATGTACAATGGAATGGGAACTGGCTGTAACACTGAAACACAAGTTGGTCCTCTGTCACAACATATCGGAATCTACCTCTCGGTTACCGAGATTATATGACAAGGTTCTGTGCGGCATGGGAAATCCCCCAAAAGCAGTTTTAGTACATATTGGCCACCAAGGTCCCATACAGAAGAGACCTACGGGTGGTCAGAAAACCAAAATCAATAGGAAAAGACCCATCGGGGACGTATGAAAGGGCCATAGAGGTATCAGGTCAGTTGGCATCAAAACACAGTGGGCCTACTATCCTCAGCAATATACTTAAAGGAGGTGGACTGACTGGACCTTTCCTGGCTGTCTGGTCAGAGCAAAACTAAACAATATACTGAATATAGTCTCTCAGAGACTGGCATTAATCAACTGATAAAATTAGGAATACAGGTGCTGTACCGAATGTGTGTGTGTGTGTGTGTGTGTGTGAGGAATTAAGTTGTATTCAGTGATACACAGATATGTTAAAACCGAATATTCGAATTGTATAAACCCCCTCATAATAATGCTTCTTTGTCTTTCATGTAATAGGAAAGCTGACCTACAACGACACAGTATTTCCTGTTGTATATTTATTGAGAAATAGGAAATAGAATTCAACTGATACGTGTGGCACATCTATGAAATACATGTGTATATATGTGATAAAGAGGAGAGGGTGTGTGGCCATATTTATGCTTCAAGTTAGCAAGGCGTTGTTGTACCTACACCTGTCAAGTCTTCTGATGCTCAACAGCCCTCACTCCTACTCCAACATGGAATGTGGTCCATGTGTAGCCATCCCAGCACTGTTACATGTGGTATGGATGTATATATATTTACCTTAGTTCTGCCAAACGTCTTATTTTCAGTATTCTGCTAAAGAAATGTTACATTCCCTAGCAAAGAACAAGTTTCTTTATAAGCAATGCACGGATTATACTTTCCTTGACGTCGCGAAGGCTTACGATAAGCCAACACAAATCACATATGATTTTCAAGTATTGTCTTTTTTATGTGCGTCCACTGTTTTTTTCCAGGTAAATACATCTTTCAAGCACAAGTATCAAAGTGTCTATGTGTTCAGACCCACAAAACATGTCGAAAATGGCAGTTAAACATTAATTTTATTCCTTTTCCTTTCTGTCCCACCTTACCAATTACAACCCTATTGTAAGGTACTGTCAAACTACTGTTGAGACATATGTGTTGACTGTTGTCTCCGTTTGCCTTTGGCTGCTTAGAGTAAGGATGCTGGAATCAGGACCCTGGTTATGTTGGACGAACAAGGAGGTAGGTGGCGCTCCCAAAAGTGGGACACCCTAACGTGGGTCACCACCAGGTGGCTTTCTCATCATTGTTGATGACGTTGACGTCATGACGTTGATTATTTCATCTCCGCATGTAGATATATATGTTGTCATAATAATTATTTTTAATTTCAGTTCACTCACTGTTTTGATAGATAGGGGCTCTAGAATTAAGCTGGTTTAGAAACAATACACTTTGGGTAATTTTCTCTTTCAATCTAACTGTGTTGTCACTCCTGTGGTTTAGACATTAGTCTTGTAGAAACCACCACCCAACAAATTCCCGTTTACTCTATTAAAAAGCATCGGTAAGCAACGATAAATCCGACATTGGTAATTGAAAAAGAGTCCCTCTTCTGAATTGTCAACCAATTTGATGGTGAATACGGCCTTTGAATAAAGCTGCAATTTAGATTTTATGAGTCAAGTGAACTACACTTGGCCTCTGTAATATGCCTACACACTTTTCTAATTATAACTAGAATGCTTTACACGTTATACTGCTCTTTCTACCAGTCTGAACGTTCTTACCCGTGCTGCTACTGTAGACGTTTTCTTCTACCTAGCTTACTCGTATAACCCCAACGTTCTCCATTCATTGGACGTTTAATGCATGGTCACTACAAATTGTTTCACTTTCAGACTCAGTGCTACTTTACAGAAACCTTCCTCACATTTTCCTCACTGTTCGTTGTTGAGTTTTGCACATTTTTTCTCCCGTTTACGTAGTCCATTTATTAATCTAGTCAATTTATCCATATATATTGTGATTTTCTTTGCCAGTCACAAGACATGGGGGTCAAAACAATAGCCTTATTAGATGCTCAAGGAGGTAAAGTACTTTTATGGTTAAGGTAACTGTGTTGCTTCTTTAAGTTTGAAGGTGATTCAGTGCCTTGTTTGAAATAAAAGATTAACACATCTACTACATTGCCTTAAACACTGTTAATATACCCAAACCCAAACCCCAATCCTCTACATTGCTATACTCCTGCCTGAAACTGGATTGTAAGTGCTATGGAAGTATTTTAGGACGAGGGTATGAAGCTTTAATTCTATTTAATCATTAGCTTACATCGTTTTGGCACAACTTCATTGCTTCAACTTTATCCTAAGGGCATATCTTGGTTTCTTCACCTGTTATTCTATCTTAGTTTTGAATTCAATCCACTTGGGACAACTTTAAGTTATATAAAGTGTAATAGCTTATTTAGTACCTCCTCATCCAAACCTCTGCCCATGACCAGGCCCCACCCTCCCGCTCCAATGTAAGTGATCCCTTTAAGTGAACCTCATCTTAGTGTAACTGTACATTGAAACCTCAAGGCCACAATCAGACGACCCCCACCCTACTGTTCCCACCCTATGAAGTTAAAATTCCACCAATACACTTTTATAATAAGATACTCCAGTGATAATAGATGTCACTAATGTGACTTTATCTATTAAAAGTACAACACTGTCTCCAATTCCCGATTCCTGTCCTGCCTTTCTATACATTGTAGTTGATTAGGATTCAAGTAACGACAAGGAAAATAGTGTAGTTCCTGCATATATTCCAGCTGATAGCATGTGTTTCCTTACTGATGCATGATTGAGCCTAAGGGGAGCTACTGGTGGCATGCACCTTACCTTATCAGAAACAGTTAGCTAGGGTACATGTACTCTAAAGTACTAAACCTAGAGCATGCTACTGAACACACCCTGGACTGCCACATTGGTTAGCATACAGAATATTAGAACACAGCTAATGATGGTATAAATAACCTGCCCACCCTGAATAGACAATCCCGCGGGGGTAATTACTAATTTTAATTAGCCGCATATTGGAAATCCTCCGGTGTGTTTTGAAACCAGTGATGGAGTGTTAATTCAGCATCGCGGATATTTTGTTGACATTACAAAATATTCTTTTATAGTCACGAGACTAACGTATGTGCATGCAGTATATACATTATTCATACCAACATCATTCTGCTAATGCCCTATATCCCAGACTTTCTGCAATTCGAAGAAAACATAGATTCGCGATCAACTCATGCTTTACTGTTTCAGTAGCAGGTCTTCAGCAGTGCCAATTATCTTGCCGGAAATTGGTGGTTACTTTAAATTTCACCAGCAATTGTGAATACTGGACTCGCAAAGAACCAAATTGAAAATGCCACTTAATCAGAAATCTGCCAAATGTGATTAAATTGGAAGTTCTACCCCATGCGGTAGACACTGAGAAACTTCTTGAACATCTAAAAGTAGCTTCAGGCATAATGTTAGAGATGTGGCTGCAATGTCCTATATATACACACACAAGTACAAAGGCTACTGATATTTTCTCCATATATTGCATGCTAGACATCTAGCGAGGCCCTGTGGTGCCAGCATTGGAGGAGGAAGCCTTGTCAGCAGAAAGAATGCAGTGTAGTGGTGGGGCTGTCATGCACATGACCTTCCATTCCCCAGGCTTACCCTAACAGAGGCACATTCCCCTTATAGACAATCCTTCAGTAGAGAATCACGGAAGGATTAGGTGCTCCTGTCCTCCTCCAGGTCTCCTCCTGATCGTGCACGCCTGGAGGTGGTGGTCACGCCATGCGGTAGGAGCTGGTCGGGGACAGTAGCTGGATATAATGGTTAGCGTCATGTTCACAGGTCTCCAGTCTATTGTTGTCTCCACTGAACAGCAGTAGTCAACGGAGCTATTGTCCAGGCCAGTAGTTAGTAATAGTACAGGTGTGCCGAAATTCATGTAGTAGTATCTCCATGATATGCAGCTATTGTTTCAAAACCTAAAACCAATCAATTCAGACTTACAGTATGGATATCTAAGTGTTAAAACCGACATATGGCACGATTAGGGAACAGTATTAGGTACATGTACAGACATTTTACAACATAAACGGACAAGCTACCCCCATCTCCAATCGCTCCCACAAGTTGAAGCTCTATCCTATACAAAAGATGAAAGAGTAGGTACAGTAAAGGTACCTTATGTTTTTGATATATATATAGCGGTAGATTTCAATAATGCACGAGTAGGGAGATTGCCTCTAATTTGCTTCATGGTGGAAGGAATGTAGAGCCATTAACGTCCCTTGACAGAGCATACTCATATTCTCGCATTCGTGCATTACCATCAATGATGTCTAAGACATAAAAGTGTAATTATAATGTCAGCAACACTCAATCGAGATTGATTTACCAGGTAACTTAACAATAAAACCTAGCAGAATAGTAGATCCTTGTGATATCATACCCTTGATGTTAAAGAAGTATATAATCCGTTACTTTTTTGTTGCGATTGTGATGTAATGCATAATTGTGATTAATCCATTGACCTTTCCTACTTCGTCATTATATATTCAGTACAAGTAGACTATACAGCGAGAGTATGTCATAACAAGCATTGACATCGTTTGCTATGCTATTCTGGAGAAACAAAACTAGCTAAATATATATATAGCTATATGCTACAAAAAATGTAGCACATACTGTGCTCCTATAAGAATAGACGACTGGTAGAAATTAATTATATTTTCTATGTTAGACATAGTTATCACTTAACTTTCAGGGAATTGAAGAACAATATTATTAATACTATTCTTTTGACTAACAGAACAATTGGACCGCGTTGAGGAGGGTATGGACCAGATCAACCAGGACATGCGTGATGCAGAGAAAAACTTGGAGGGAATGGAGAAATGCTGCGGCTTATGTGTGCTGCCATGGAAAAAGTAAGTAGCAAAGAAAATAGCGTCGAGGTAATGTTTGGTGGCTGCATGAGATGAAAACTTCCCTCAAATACTGTAGAATTAGGTCCAAGTTGGCCCGCTATACTATGGACCCAGAAGGACACAGTGTGTGCATATACGCCTTATTGAATGTCTAATATCCACTGCTCACCCCCATCTTCTTATCACATGTTACGTGTTAAAATGGCTTTGACGGGATGTTTTATGGTACATATCAATTTCTTTATGCTGGTGATGTTTTAAGTTGTCACACTGGCTTATACTAGCTAGTTTGTATGGGTTATAACCGTCTGTATGCTGATGCTAGAAAAATAAAGGGTGTGTTTCAATCCCTCCCCATCAATGAAATCACCTAACCTTAGGGCTTTGTAAACTAAATACATACACTCTACACATGCACATGTGCATGTATAGAGTGGATATCGATCATGCTGAGAAATATGTAAAATGTCAGATAGACATGGGACTTCTATGATATTACTATACACAGTAATATGCCGTGACACTGGCAAAATATGGCCATACACTTGGTGCACCGTTAGTAGTGGCCATACAGCCGTTCTAGTATGCTGGTCAGCACCTACTGACCATACTGACCACCGTGTCTGGGGTCACTTGTCTAGGGGTAATCCAGTTAGGCCTACAGTCACCCCGCCCCGCAGTAATACCATCAAATATGGATGCCGGTTCTCTCTAGGGATGATTGGCCGGGTCTCTCACATACCCACACTGTGAGTGGTAGGAAATACATATCGGATGATCTAATGGAATCATGGCGTAGCTTTATCTAATGTGACGTGTGACATATGTGGTTCTTATTGCCAGTGGCTATAAGTGTCGTTGTTCCTCCAAACAATTGCAATAAGAAATGGGAGGAGTTATTTATGGTGCCAGGATAGTTTTATGCGAAGAGGCATATAAGAAACACCTACTATAGATATTAAGTATAAAGAGCTGTAGATCATAGAATCATCCATTATCTAACCCCTTCTTCCTGTTCTGAAAAGGGAAAAACTTAATTGCCATGAAAGGGGGGAATCTTTACAATCGAATTAACATCCTTTGTATCTCTCATCTTGGTATGAACTGTACAAAGGACGTTCCCATACGGGAAAGACCGGAGCACAGGATAAGTCCATATAAAATGTAGAGCACAATACAGAATAAACGGACAGTGTAATAATAACGGGAGATCCCTCAGCAATGAAATACAGATTTCCCATTGATGACAGTCATCTATGAACATGAACCATTGACAGGTGGAACTCCCAACAAGTATCACTTTATTCCCCTTTGAATAGTAACACGATTTTGCCACTGAACGTGAAATATTAAATGCCCAACAATGACCTATCAGTATTTTTTCCTAACCATAAGAATATGATACAGTAGGCACGCCTCTCACAGTGGTTTATGTTACAGGGATGAAGTGGCAATATTGACAGTCAAATTAAAATGATTTATGGACGATTGAAATCTCTGAAGCCAATCATTTATATTTCTTTTGTTTTATTTAGAATTCTCTTTTCTCCCCATGGGGATATTTTTGCGGGTGCAAAGATGAAGAGGTAGGGACTCTCCGAGTGGTGTGTACGTTTGGAATGGTCCATACATCTCCCCACAGTGAGAAATAACAAGGGTACTAACAAGGATGGCTATATGGACTGTGTGTATTGTACTAATTTGAAAGCACTAATTGTGACTTAGAACATTCTGTCCTATGCGTGAGGTAGTCTTGTCTTTCACTGCGTAAGAATGTATATTTAAGTTAAAGTACACTTAATGTGAATCTTACGTGTCGATTTGAACATTTAGGCAGCTTTTTGGTGTACATTTAAGTCGGAATTAAAGTGAAAACGCCACCATGACGCCCATTGTGAGGTGGGATGGGCGGGGGACTAAGATATTTAATTGCTTTATTATTATAAATAAAAATCAAGGATAGTATAAACTAGTCATATACATTTTTAGCATTATGGACAAAAGAAATCTTCATGTGATTACAAAAAGCAATTCTATGAGGATGCACTGATTGGCAGAAAATTTAAGGCGAAGTACATTTTTCTGTAAATCTAAGGTGTATGAGTTAGAGTTCATTATATTTCATGGCAAGTTCCAAACGACCTTTCCATAACCATTGCCAGATATTTAGTTAAACTTATATATACTTAAATATGAATTTTCATGCAGTGTTAGTCCGCCCTCAAAAGCTACTCTTTGCGGTTATACTTTAAGCTTGAGCACCTCAGAGGTCGGCGAGCAATTCTTAAATGACACTCAAAAGGGGTGTAACCAGTTCTAAGTTGCTGATGGAGGAATGCTTCTAGTCTTTCGATGACCTCCTTTAACTTGTGCATACGTCTGGAAATGTGTTTTCTTATGGTACTAGAAAGCTGATGGCCCTTCTATCTGTGGGTCAAGAGTTAGGATGCCCCATTAAGGCTCTTTGGATCGACCTCTCAACACGCGCCTATACGCCATGCATATTCTTAAAGTACATAGGCCTACTTTATTTAGTCTTACAAAAGGTTTGCCTCTAGATGGCACCACTTCTTTTTCCTTCTAAAATGCTGTCACAATTGAAAGCTGTAGGACTACACAGAGTATTACTTCATGTATAGTGTGTAAATGTCCAGGCACCTGGAGAGAGGTCCACTTACCTATATATAGATAAGGAGTCCTGATGATTTCATTGATGCAGATAAGCCTACTTTCTGTACCATATAAGAGCGGCGGTCTTTTATGATGACCTATCTCCTCTAAATATCTTTGAATTATCCCTTTGCCCTTAGGGTACACGCCATGCCCTGCCGATTCCAGTGCACTATCTTGTGGTCAGTGCTTGCGGTCCTCTGTTTGGTCCACACAGAATCAGTTCAAATTGGGTCTCCAACAAGGCACATGATTGTTCACAATCATCCGTAATTTGGCCCTAGGTTAAGCCCAGAGACCGTTTTCCCCTGCAGGAATTGGTGCAGTTTGCTAGATATAGTATCTGCACTGTCTGGTCAAGGCAGTTTGTACAGGTCCCACTGCTTGTAGATTGACATTACAGGCATAGAGCTGCAGCCGTTTCCGCAAACATTCTTAGAACCCAAAACTCAAATCAAATAAGAAAGAGAGATAACTGAATAACTTAATTCATTTTTTCAGTTGTTCACCCATTTACTCCAAGCAACATTCACCTGAACCTCTAAATACATGTGTGTTCGTCTTTTAAAACAACATATTACCTGTAGCCTTTTAGATACACGTGAACATGTGATTACTACTACATTCAATACATTGCTGTATTGCATTACAACAACTAGAACCATGGTTTCGACCATACTATTTTCTAAACATGTCAACTCTTCTCTCTACAGAACTAAAAACTTTGAGAAAGGTGGAGACTACGCAAATACATGGGGGAAGAACGACGACGGTTGCGTTAATGCTGATGGCCCACGCCAGATTGTTGGAGAACAAACCATGATCTCTGGCGGTTTCGTCACACGGTGAGTATAACATTTCTTTGAAGCCAATTGACTTTGTAATTGCATTGGTAATCCAACACCCTTTAATTAAAACACTTTGCATTCAAAATATGTATATCAATAGTAAATTATGGCATAGCATGCTACTACTAAAGTATATACTTTTTCAAGCGAATGCGCGTCAGCCACTGGTTATGTTATTTATTAGTCACATTGAACCAGACGAATACTATATGTGCGTGTCAAATGCATTTATCGGTATTCAGTTATGATAAAGTGTTCTAAGCCGTGGTGTTTCTTTAGCAGCCGCATGATTTACCCTAAGTAGTACAAACCCTGCGCTACCATACAGTGCCGGCCATGTATTGTGGGATACGGAGATTTCTCAGGGAAATTTGCACAGAGAAAGTTATGGGGCATGTATTGACTGCTCTCAAACGTCATGGGTCTTTAACCCCAAATATATCTATGGAAAATAAAACGCATGGTATGAATTCAGAGGATCACTCTATAATGTAGACCACATCCTTCTTGAGCCTCTCAGCATAAGTAGCATGTGCTAGCACACAGTGCCTGTCAGCTTACATCATGCCATGTTTGGCTGCACTGCTGCCTCCATGCCTCTCACCATAAGTACCATGTCCTCAGGACTCATCACCATGTCTGGGGAAGCCACAGTATGATGGATAGAGGCCATGGCTTCATGACCTCTGCCTCCAACAGTAAGTGGCTTCCGCTGGGGGGATGGTGGCTTCGGGTGGCTTCCCAGAGTGGTTGCCCAGGTGGGGCAGCACCCACAGTTGCCACTCTGAAGATGAAGGCAATATTATGGGTCTGTCCTAAGATGAGGCGAGGGTCAGAGGACGGGAGCGGCCATGTGGATTGTCAGGCAAACTAGCTTTCCTTAACGTGAACAGATGACTACCCCGGAGAAAGAAATGAACCCTCCATCCAAATGTGAGGTGACATCTATTGCAGTCAACTGAAGATCCTGTAAGCCGATGAAGATTATCTTGTTACTATTGGTACTTTTAGGTGGTGCAAATGCCGCAAACTAAATTATCCATGTGTATTACAGGATCACAAACGATGCGCGTGAAGATGAAATGGAGCAAAATATCAGTGAAGTCAGCGGAATGGTCGGAAATCTGCGCAACATGGCTATCGACATGGGAAACGAGGTGTCCTCACAGAATCGACAAATTGACCGTGTCAATCAGAAGGTAAGTGCTTTGCTGCTTGTGTTAAAAACTTTATCGATTTTCATCAATTTCCACCTTGATAGCGCTTTTTTGCAATCTTAAGATTAAGACATTTTATACAGCTCTAGTTAGAATCGCATTTACAACTCTTATCCATTCAATGCATCTTAAATTGACTGTATTGTCGTTTTACGTGTAGTCTGTGTTTATATTCCCCCTTTGCAATTTACAAAATCAAATGTATGGATATTGTCTAATGAAGGGATTAAAAAAAATCAAATCCAATACAACAGATCTAGAACTATTACAAGGGAGACACTAAATCCAATTGTTTTTCTAAAATTTTCGTTTTGATCTCTTCTACTAAAGCTTCTAAAGTGTATCTTTAAATTATGTTAACCTAAAATTATTGCTCCCTTATACCTATGATGGTAACGTCCTGATGAACACAATGTGGTCCCTCATATTCCCTTGAACCGTTAAGACTGGTACCTCCCAGTGCAGTGTGTCTGTGGGGATGAGAGGGTGCTCCTTTCTGTGTGATAGACCATGATGAGGGAGGGGGGTGTAAGAGGTATTGATCACGGGGACGGCTACCGGACCCCCGTCCATGCCGCTCCAGGGTAAACGAGGGGCAGCCCTATAGGACGGGCCACCACGCTGACAACCAGTATTATCACTCATGGTGCCCGGCGCCTGTATCCCCATCTGCTGTTGGCGAGGGACAAAATGGCCGCACGACAGGTGCAGGATGATTTCATCTCACTGCCCTTCACGAGGTGCCAGCCATTCATAAATCTGCTTTGTATGGGAGCCGGTTATGAGCCAGACCTTGCCAGCGCCTTACAATTCTTAATTGATCTTCATTTTGTCTTTCCTATATAGAGTTATTTCATATAGAATAAATCCATCCTGTTTTCTCTTTATATGCCTGTTATTATATATGAAATCACCTATTAGGATGGGAGACATTAAAGAAGGAAACACAATCAATTATGACAATATCCAAACACTTGGTTCCTTTACATTGTTTGTACATATCTATATATATCTATATATGTTCACAATCGTTCTCGAATGTCATGAAGTAATGTTCACAAATGGCATGCTTGTTGTAAACTTAATGACTAATTAAATATTTTACTTTAATTTACAGTTCCAGTAAGGCCAACACTCAATAAAATAATGTAATATGGATATATGTATCAACCATCTGTAATGAATGCCTGTATTTGATGAACATGATCAATATAATCATAATTGTAAAATAACACAAACTCGCTTTGACACTTGTACACTATAAGGTCTACCGTTTTTGCTCTAGATAGTCTAGTTAGTCACTTGCTCCAATCATACATTCCAGTTTCACTTTCAGTTCCCTGCATGTAAACTCAACCTGTAATGCTTTCAGCTTGGCTTTCTTCTTTCTCACTAGTGTGTTTTTTCCATACTTAAGCACCCCCAGCTCTGTAATGGAGAAGAGCCGTTGTTGATGACATGCCGCCGTGTTTTCTCGTTTCCAGGCTTTGTCAAATCACCAGCGTATTCAAGAAGCCAACAAACGGGCTACCAAACTGCTCAAAGAGTAAGGCGACGTCAGCAGCTTAGAGCGGCGTCCCTACCGACGGACCCCCGTCAGGGACCGACTGCTTCAGTCCCGATGGAGCAATCTACCAACACTAACAACAGAATCAACAAAACACAGAACCACCTCCTGTCTTCTTCTTGTTCCATTTATATTATACTACACCTCCATGATGAGTAGGCTTAGAGTAACTGTCTAGTCAAACATCCCAACACATCCCATATGCCCCCCTTGTCCCCTCCCCCCCTTTCCTCCCCATATCTTGTATCGAAATGGGCCTATCGCAGGGCATGCCGTAAGACATACACCCCGATTCATAGTTAGGTCATGTCCGTTACAGCAGCAGTTGCACCCGTTAGATAAACCACTTCATCACTAGCTCGAGCCACAGGTCACCCGGAAACGGAAACGGTCAGCAGCCAGAGCAATAGTAGCGTCCATGGTCGAGCAAAGTGTATCTGGAATGCACTCTGGGAACGCTTTGGTCGGGGTATGAACGGAAGGCCCGGGATAGAGGCATCTAATGTCTGATATCCACCCCAACGTAGTGTGCTTGGACAATGCAAAGCGGTCCAGGATATATGCCTTGTGCTTTAATCAGCTTCTTATTGTTTACCTTTCAAGCATTCTCTATTTAAGACTGACTCCGTATGCATGTGTTGTCAGACTGCCTGCTGTACCACATTTTAACCATTTACTACTTCATTTTTAACACCCTTATTCTTCAGAAGACGAGGGTCATTCCGCAGGACCTGTTTTCATGCCCTAAACCCCAATAGCATTAAGTTTCTCTCTGGAACTTTAATTAATTTGATCTTTTTCCAGGTCTTCATCGTTATGTCGTTGCATTAAATAACTCATCAGTCAGTTTCTTACTTGCATGTTTGTAAGTGTGATCTGTGATAATTGTGCACTGATTTGTATATCTAATGCAAATCATTCTCAACAGTTCCCAATTTCCCTTTCTTTTTGTAGACAATTTCCCCTTACACCATTCGTCTACACTGTTTCAAAGAAGCCAGCGGACACTGCTTTTGCATTGCGTGGCTTGCAACAGTACAGACGAACTAGCCTTTTGTAGTAATTTTTCAACTGTGTCGATACTGTCGATATCAATATTGTCGATGTTGTAAATGCTGTTGTCATCATATGTTCATTTTGTTGTCCCATTATCACTTACCCTTTTCAAACTTGTCACCTACGTTTTTTAATTTGGCTGTGTGTTGTCATCGCATACAGGCACTATCGCTGGATGACCGCGTCAAAAGTGCAAACAAACGCACCAACGAGCTTCTTCGCAAATCCTAGTTTGGCCCCCTACACTACTCTAATGCTGGACTTCTTCAAGATGGCGGCGGCTGCCACGGGACCTTGAGTCGGGCCCCAATAAGGATTAGCCGCTGCGTGGTATATCATCGGACAGGTTCATATGTTATGTACATGGGATTTTCAGTTACATTTCACTCAGCTATTGTAACGCCTCTCGTTGTGTAGCTGTGTGAAATAGCGGTCGTTCCACACCTTAGACTGTCAGTGCAATTGCCAGCTGAGCTTCTCAGCTGAGCCCGCATGTTATTATTACTAGCATGTTTATTTGTTGGCACGGTTCTTTGTTATAGGTATTAAAACCGTACCAATCATTTCTACATTATTTGTAACTGATTGGTAGAATCCATAAACACAGGACTGATAGGTATATCATACCATGATATGATTGAATTGTGGTGCATTTCTTCGGGGAATGAATTCTTGCCCACTAGTAATTAGGAAATGCATGTTGAGTAAGGATTAATTAACTTAAGCATGGATATTAATTAATCTTAAGTCTTATCTGGAGCTTTACGAATATTGTACAAAACTTAACAATCATAAATGTACATAGAAAGAGCAGAACTAGAGAGCGTACTGGCCTCACCTCGTAAACATTTGATGACGCAGCCTATTTTATTCTCTATGATAATTATTCATTCTGACGACCGTCAAGCTTTCATTTGGGAACAATGTGTATGATGCAGTCTTAATCCAAATTCTTGAAATTGAATAGAAGCCAGATTGTTTGTCTGTGTCCAATGATTATATGGATGTTTAATGTAAAGCATTGGTGTTTCCTTTTGCTGGACCAAAAGTAATGTTTGTAACTAGAAGGATAATTTTGTGACGTGGTGTAATGTATTTTTCTTAGTGACTTGAGTGGACACCTTTGCTCCTGGTGGGTAGAGGTGTTATATGAAGTGAGGCCAGTCGTGTGGGTGTAGTGTAGAGTGTACAGTGACCATAAACGTGAATGCCACCCTCTCCTGGGAACCCGCTCCCCATTCCCGGAGGCTTCTCTAAACCCGCTTGTACAGACAATGTGAAAGATGTATGTATTTAATATATGAAAGCACTCCCTCCCTCCTCCTCCTGTTCATGTGTAGAGACCTATTATGTAATGTTACCATGGTTACCATGCAGAACACAGATGGCTACTGCCACCTGGTTTTGGAAGAGACCTCAGCGGGCATCTCGGCCCATGCTTAATGTCCCCCACCCGACACATTTTGACTTAACTACCTGCTTGAATACCCTCAATATCAATAATACCAAACCCACGGGAACTGATATTCACTTTTCTGGTCAGCCAAGGATATTGTCATCAGCTTAGAAGACTACCCATCAGAACCAATGGGTAGCTTTAAGGTAAGTATATAGCATCCGTACACTGTGGGTCTTGTTATGAGTTATTGGGCATTTAGTCTAAGATAAGTCCTACTTATTTCCTTTATGTAGACTCTCTAGGCGAGGTGCAGAAGTCCTATAGTGGCATGTTAAACTTCATTGACGGTGTGGTGTGGAATGAGCCCTTTATTTTGATGAACGTGCGTATATACTTACAAATTGGGAGTGATGTAAAAAAATACACTTCTATTCCTCCCCTACTAAGTATATTTACTGACCTGTGGGAGTTTTGTTGTACCTAGCTCATTTCTGAGACGTCATGTTAACCAATTGGCCTGCTTTAGGTCACAACTACCATTTTTGTAAATAACAGTAGGCCACTTGATTGATATACGGCAACAAGCAGTGAGCTTTGGACAGGATGACTCCCCAGTATCAGGATTCTGTGTGTTTAGTAGTGGGGAGATGGATATTTGATAAATGTTCAGTGTGTTTTTCGCAAGGGGGAAAAGCAGAGGAAAGTAACCTTAGGAGTGGTGTAATCATTAATATATCTAAGTATCTGCCGGAGTCATCGCTTGTAACTTCATCATTCCATGTACAGTAATTAACTGTCCCCATGTTGGTTTGATACGTAGGTATTGAGAGTATCCTTCACAGTCATGTGACATCATGCCATGACGTGGGTTCCCTGCGTTCTACCCTGACGACCCCCCTCCCCCTCCCCTTCCCTGTCCCTTTGTATAGATATATCCGTTCAGTGCATCCCCTAAACCTTATCCAATCCCAAATACCTATGCGACATTCCACCCGCGAGAGGTCACTATTACTTTGAATGGACAAAAGCCATTTTCTCTGTGTTCCTACAGACTCCCCATGTCTTCTAGCATGGACAGTGCCCATCCTTCCCCTAAGCTGTCCCTTCCTTACATTAAAACAAACTAGCTTATCTGTGACATCCTGTGGTACGCTGCCCCTTGTTCTAATGGTCAGCGGCGCTCGTAGTGGTAGTCCCAGGTCCCTTGCTGTAACCCAGACGCCGGTGCTGCCACCTGGGAAGAGAGAGGCTAACTAGCCGGGAGGTTGCTGCTCCCTGCAAGGTGTCGGGGTGTGGAGGCGACACGTGACTAGAGCTGCTCGTGAGCTGTGTGGTTCCTGCATCCCGAGCTACTCGGTCCCTACATGTTAGCATGCATCTCACCACCTGCAGGGGTTAACGCATGGGCGATAAGCCCATGTGGAGTGTGTGATCTCTCCTATCTCTTGTTATCACCAAGGAGGGCAGCAAGGCAGGGCATCACAGGGGACCATGGGATAGTTGACCCCCGAGAGGCTTTAGGGACGAATGGTAGAAGCTCTAGACTATGATACAAACAAACCATATATACACATACATTACATGATATTGAAGAACTTGGAGAAGACAGCAGTAGATTGACTTGTGTTGGGTGTTGTTCCTAAACTCTTGTCAGAAACGCAAACGAAGCATATTAATTGCCCTATCTTACTTCGAATACACGGAAGCTAGAATTCAAGCCAGTAACGGTCAGGGCTTGACATTGTTGTCTAGCCCCCTGTGTGCGGATAATCGTAGTAACAACCCATGTCGAAATGTTATGATATAAATCTCGGTGATCAGAAATGGTTGCTGAGATCGGAGTATAAACGATCGCTCCTGCGTAACAAGTTTTAACCCTAGTATGTATTCTCTTTAACTAACTCCTCCACGAGTGAAGGTCATTTCCGTATAACCCATTTGTTCACCGGCAGTTGACATGTTAGAATTAATGAAAACCCCCACATGAAGATATAAAGAAATTTGAAAGTCATGACTGATAATTTCTTTGTAGATTAATAAGTGTACACTGCATTACAAAATCATATTGACTTAAGTATTATGTTAATGTGTATGAAAATACAGTGTAGCAGCTATGTACAAGAATGGGTTGTGAAGTTCTTATGATTTGTTAATCAATTGGTCATTGTCTTTTGGTTGTTTTCATGTCCAAAAGAACAACATATTTTTGATGTCAATTGTGGTGTGATTATTAAAGAATTGTCATAATACCGATCGGATATATGGTAACGGAAATGCCTAAAGAAACAATGCAGCGGGCGTCGGAGAAAGCCGAGCCCGAAATGTCCTGGTACGATCAGAAGTCCCTCTCCTAATGTAGGTCTCATTGGACCTAATTTTGGTGAAGCTTCTTTCTCATTAAGGCTGACACTGTATACAACAAGCCTGTTTATCTAGTTTGTAGTTGCCACATTATTTCTACTCACGTCTTAGAGAGGACCCTCCCCTCCCAGAAAGGGAGAGGATATAGACCTCAACTCACATTCATTCCATATGTATATGTATGTGCTTGGCATAGTGGCATAATGCATCAATTCTTGGTTTAAATTTTGAATAAAGAAATAATGTATAGTCTAAACTCTACTTGCCTCGTGTTGTTTATCATTTTAGAAATGGCGTGTGTGTTGAAATATTGGAACGCAAGAATTTGTAAATCAAAATTGTCTTATGTTCACATTTAATGCCCCATAATACAGCTATGATCAAAGGATCTCCTATAAAATGTCCCAAAGGGTATAATCATGGTCCCGGAAAAATACGAAAGAAATGGGGGTTGAGGTCCTGAGCCTGTTTCTGAGATATTTTGAACATAAAAGAATATATTAAATGGTGCACACAGTCTCCATGTCGTACAGGTGTCGCATTCAGAAGACGAATATCACTTCCTCATTAGAGCAGAGCATTAGACGTGCAGAAGATTCTGGGTTCAACCGCCTATAGAACGTTTTTGAAAAGATGAGAATCCGAGACAGACACCCTATCTCAGGTCTTATCGAGGAACTACATACATGCACATGTGCGCAGAAAGCTTCATACAGGGCTTATGTTGGATGGGATCCAACCACCTTAAAGTGGCTCGATATTTTTGTACTTAAACGATACAATCTATTTAAGATAGGCACATGGCAGGGAAAAGTTGGCAAAATTCTGAGCGGTGGTCTGGTCAGGGCTAGAACCGTCGATCTTGGGATTGAGAGACAGGCACTATACCACAGCATCAAGCAGTCTATGTACATGCAGGTGGTTGCTCTTGAAGGCTATACATGTAGCAACAAGGGACGAACTTGCGGAGTCATTAGACGCCACCCATTCTGTGCGTAATCTTAAATCGCCACTTTTGGCTTAACTTTATTCCTTATTTTATTCACCCCTTCCTTATAAGATTACGGGTTGAATGTGCATTTGTCATACATAATATGTGCAAGAAGGGAAAAGAAGAGCGGGGGTTGGGGGGCAAAGCCCCCCACATCAACACAAGACACCATCCATATTAAGATTACGGGAAAAGTGGACTTTTTAAGATCACAGGTGGAATGGGTGGCGTCTAGTGACTCCGCAAGTTCGTCCCCACGTGCATACATGTAGGTCTCTCAGGATATCTCTCAGGGGACCCAAAACCTTTAAAATATGCATAGGACTAGTATAATAATATTTAAAATACATTTTCTAAATTGAGAACATTAAAGCCATCTTAGAGAATTATATTTGCAATAGTATTTTATGTAGATATGTGACTCCCATCCCAATTTTCTCCTGATAGTATCTTTGCAAAGTAGATGGAATTATGGTCTGACGGCAAACACCGAAAGAAATTGTGTCTACTTTTAGACCAAGGTATCTAGCGACCATCCCAAAAAAGGGGTGATGCATATTTAGTTAGTAATTTGCACCTCATTTCATTCCTATTTCTTCCAGGCAAAAATACTTGAAAAGCTAGTTCATATAACCAGTTGTGTGAAGATGGTTTTAGAAAAGGCTGTTCGGCTATATAGACACATCAGTTTCATCAAAGAGACAGTACTGTCAGTGTTTATTTACCTCCCAAGAAGCTTTTTATAGTGAGATCCTTCTAAACAATTATCACTTCTTGGTTTTCATGATAAGGAACATGATTGGGTGACATTACAAGCTATCTGAAAAACAGTAGAAGACGTCAATGGCGACTAAACAATGAACAAGTAGCCATGGGGGATCCCCTAGAGGGCGTTCTGAGGGTGTAGTGTTACCATGGTTACCATATAGAACACAGATTCCTACTGCCACCTGGTTTTGGAAGAATTATCAGTGGGTATTTTGGTCATGCACAATGTCCCCACCTGATGACTTATGGCCTAACAACCCTCAATGTCAATTATACCAAATCCATGGGAACTGACATTTAAGTTTTGTTTAGCCAAACATATTGCTATCAGTTTAGAAGGTCAACTCATCTGAACTATTGGGTAGCTTCAAGGTTGGCATATAGTGCCTATAGCTACACTGTAGGTCTTGTTATGAGGTATTGGGTAAGTTAGGTCGTACTTATTTCGTCTGTGTAGACTTAACAGTGGCGTAGGAAAAGGGGGGGGGGCAGGGGGGCCTGTTGGGTAGATGGCTGGGCTAAAGTGTGGTCCCAATCAGGCTCCCCAATTTGGGCTACCCGTGTTGGTTTCATGTTGGGCAGATAGCTGGCCTGAAGTTTGGCCCCAATCAGGCTCCTCGTTTTGGGCTCAGATCAGTTTCAAAGCGGGCTGCCCGATGTGGGCTGAGGTTGGGTTTGGACAGTTGCTAACTGGTTTAGTAGTTCTGATCATTGACACTAGATGTCACTAGTATACAATATGTAGGCCTAGAGTTTTCCAACAAAGCCAGATGAAATTGACATTAGCCTATGCAATAGGCCTAATACAAGAGAAGGTTACAGTTGTGTAGAATAAGAAATCATTATTTCTGTGGCATTAAAATTTACTTAACACTAGACTTATATGCTCCATGGGGTATGAACTATGGATTTGAATGCCAATGCATGAAATATTTGCAAAGCAAGTGGAAAATTGCAAGATACAAAAACTGTTGTTCAATCCTTAGCCCTAGGATCAATTCCCAAACAAATCCCAGCAAGATTTTTACTCTAGAAATGGCAGAATTGAAAAAAGTCACAAAATGGCCAAAATGGCAGCTTTACCACACAATGTTAAAGAATCGGGATCTAAACCAAACAGGAACCTTCACAGAATGGTACTTTATGCAGAACCTTTTTTTTCCCTATATAAAACTGAGGTGAGACCCTTATTGCAAAGAGATGCTGTATTTCAAGATTCTGACATGTACCTTCATGCACCTTTACAGAACTGAAGGTTTATGCATGCTTTATCTTGGACATGGTCTCAAAGTGCTCCACCCGCATCCAGCAGAAAGTGACACTGCTTAGCATGGAATACAGTTAGACGGTTTCAGAATTCAAGGTTCATCCTTCAGGGTTCCCACCCATCAGTTGATAGTCACTTTTTTTGGGTTTTGCTTCAAAAGTATGTTTACCTTCAGCACATATTTCAACATTACTGCCCTGAGTCTTATGCGACACGTCATGAAGGGTCGTTTCTAGAACAGGGCGTGGGAAAATACTGTGGCTGTGGCCGTTTACAGGGGTGGAAACTGGGTGTGTGTGCAAGTCCACCGTCACTGACCGACGACAGATGCAATGTGTACACGGCAAAACTGAACCACATATCTTTGCTATTTACACTCCGACAGACTCGTTTTTTGGTAGAGACATAAAGTTGAGGACACGGGCAGCTGGGTGATGACGCCACACCCACCTGCTTGCCCAAACCAACATGTTTGCCCATACCCACTTGCTTGGCTGATATGTGATAACATACTAGTGTGTCACATGATTTGAGGATAGTTTTGACCAAGGAATGCATTCCTGTCCTCACAATGGACAAATAATTAGTTATTCCCGAAATAATTTCAACCTTTCAGTCAATCAATTCAATCAGTTAATCACCCTGACCCTGAGTCATTTGTGATGTTAATCACACATTCAATCTTTCACAAAACAATGTAAACAGTCAACGCCACTACAAACTCTTCTACAATGATTGTCACCCACCTTTGGTTAGAAAATAGTTATAAGTGTTTTCTGATGGAGATCATGTCTAAATATGTAAGTGACAATGTCTATGTCAAATATAACAAAATGTGAGAGATCCACAGACATGCAATCATTTCTCTGTATCAGAAGCTACATGTAAGACAAAGATTGTCACTTCAGAATGTGAACTATTTTCAGCAAACTTTCAAAATATTGCAAGAAAAGTGAAAAAAACAACATTTGACTTCTACATTTTCTAGAATATACAGTTGACGTCACATGCAAAACACAGGTAACACACAGACATAACAGTGCTTAAAGATGGTATACAAGCTAATAGACCTCCCAAACCTTTTCTTCAAAATGGATATAATTTTAATGTCAAGGGTTTGTTATTATTTTAGCTAATATGCAGTGCTCAATGTTAAATATATTTGTCTATAAATGCATCATTTGAGATAGAATACAATGTTTTTTATTCACCTCACTGACTCAGTGTCAATTGTATGAATAGAATAGAATGTCCAAAAACAAGACAAAATATGTAAGAAAAAATGAAAATCCACAATATCACTGAAGATAAAATGCCCTGGTTCACATGTGATATCAATCACAAATACCATCCATTTTAACAATTAAAAGAAATATTGGGGGAATGGTTGAATAGATTCTAAAACCCCATAATTATCAGGTTGTGCCGTGGCACCAAATTGTCCAGCCCGTCCAAAAACCATCTGAGCCCAAAATGGGCAGTCCGTCCAAAACCTGATCAGGGGCCACACCAAAGCCCAGTGCCCTAAACCAACAGGCGCCCATTGGTTAGCTCACTCTAGGCCACACTTACAAACACAGTGCGGCCCTGTCCGGGGTCACACTGTGTTTGCTACTTGGATGGGGACAATTTTGTAATAAATATTTTGGTTAAAACTCTTGGAACTGGGAAGTAACATATGTATCTCATAGAATATTCTGTTTGGGAAGGGTTGTCGTAATCTCAATTGACATGAAGGATATATGAACCATGTCTAATTAGGTGGGAATCACATTCTGGGAGCAGTTTTTGACTTTGGGGGGCAGAAATCAAAAGATCTTTAAACATGTGAAAATTCACTTTTTCCTGAAAGCCTAGAATATTAAATCTTACATTGAATCAGAAGGAATAACACTGGTGCAGGCATTTTTATTCTGCGGCTGCTTAAGGCCAAAAAATACCAAAGTGTCCAACCTTACATGAAAGTGTCAGACCTTACACAAATACTTGCTTAGAATTGATATGTGTGTGGTATTCTTTGATTATTAAGGGATTAAAGATGTAAGATCCAAAACTTTTATTTTAGTCCAAAATCACTCTTTTGGGTGTGGGCTCGTGGGAAATGAGTGCATTCTCAAAATTCTTTTTCCAGCTTTACTACTTATAAGGCCCTCAAGATTAAATGTAAAAAGGATATTTGGTGGACTTTCTTAGCGTGCCATTTGAGGTTCTAAAAATATAAGTGTCCACAAGTGCTATTTTTCACTGAAAGGGCTGTGGAGAACAGATTGCGAGAAATATTTGGATGAATTCTCTTGATTCTGTGAGGTACCACACAATACCTTATGAAATATGCTAGTTAGGAAGGGTTGTGATTGCCTTGGTTGAGATTGGGGACATGAAAAATACCAAAATAGCCTGGTACCCCGATTTGGGGCTGTTTTCGCCTTTTGAAGGGTCATACATCCAAAAATATCCATGACACATGGAAATTTACATTTTTCTGAAAGCTTAGAATGTTCCTTTTACATGAGATCTTTACCTTGGGAAAAGTGTTTTTTTTTCTTGTGTTTTTGGAAACAAAAAAAAACACTTTTCCCAAATGAAAAAAACAACCCAAAGTGGAAAAGGAAATCACATCATTACGGACCTTCAAATGGCTGCAGCGAATGTCCTGCAGAATACCTCTGGCAACAACAAACCTCATGGAAATGACAGGAAATTAACAAAACAACCACCGAAGTTATTTTCAGGAGTATCATCAATGATTACATTCTAAAAAAAACACCAGGAAATTGCATTTGTAATAGGATAGTGGGGTACCTTAGCCCCCAAATGTGGACTGATCATTCACTTTGTGATAGAAGCAACAAATTTGGTCCAGACATACTTTGGAGTGTACTTTTTCATTTCAGCAAGGGAGCCACGTAAATTTTATAATTTTTAGGTCAGTATTGGCTAGCGTAAGTAGGTCAAATATAAAACATCGAAATATACAATTAATATTACACAATCATTATCCTTTATCATATTGCATTAGTTTCAGGATCCAAATCTGGCCCCATAAGCGCTGTAACAATCTCCATTTTTGACTCAGGGTAACTGAGTAATACTAAACGACCCAACCAAGGTTTAAGACGTTTTTGTTACATGGCAGAAGTGCTCTCATTTTATGTCCATGGCCCACAGCCATTAAATAAGACCATGGAGAGACAGGCAAGATCGGGGGACAAATGTTTCCTTCGAAAAGAAATTTGAAATGTCTTTCCTTCTTGCTGTAATTGGCCTGCGATCTTTAGGTAGTGATTTCTCTCTTTTCCTTAAACTCTTAAGTATTCTTAAATTGCTACCCTCTAAATAAAAGCCACATAGGCTTCAGTGTTAAAGCAAAGATAGAAATGACATATTTTGCCAAAGTGCCCCATATTTCTCTCTTCACATGCCAAAAGGCCATCTTGTACACTGGAAATACCCTCCAACACACAGTAAAAAACCATCTAAGTGCTTTAAATTAAATTTAAATTAAAGACATCAGAACAGAGCAACAGAAGACAAATATTATAGTTCCTATTGCAACCGCCATGCAGAGGGTGGCGCCACTGCGACTTCTCGTATTTCCACCTGTGGTACAGCTGCTACTCACAAGGGGGTGTGTTGGTTGGACAGAGGATTAGTATACCTGCACTCCACAAGGGGGCTCTGTCATGGCTCTGTCTGACAGAAGGCGGTACATGCCCGCAGCCGGCGACTGTCGCCCACACCAACCTGCACACCCACACCCACCTGCTCTCCCACACACACCTGCTCACCCACACCCACCTGCTGGCCTGAAATGGAATAACATACATGTATGACACATGATTTTAGGGTACTTTTTAACAAGGAATTCATTTCTGATGCCAGAATTGACCAATAAATGAGTATAAGGGAGTACTATATCTAACTGTACATGATAAGCTACAGACCCAGGTTTGTCGAAATGGTGTTAAACATCCATTACTCATTCACAGACGCAGCTTACCCTGAGTCATCTGTGAGGCCACTCACACGCTCAATCTTTAGATTTGGAAGATTTGACCTACTTTAGCCTAATTAACCTAATTTGCATATATATGCACCAACTATAGGTCATACATATATCTCTATGATAAAATCATGATATCTGATCCAGACATACTTTGTAGTGTACTTTTTCATTTCAACAAGGGAGCCACAGCAATTTTTGATTATTTAGGTTAGTTTTGGCTAGCGTAATTAGGTCAAATATAAAAAATGAAAATGCACAAATAATATTATACAGGCATAATCCTTTGTTATATTGCATTGGTTCCATGATCTAACTCTGTCCCCAAATGTACTGTAGCAATCCTCATTGTTAGCCTTGGAATATTTGACCTACCTTAGCCTAATTAACGTGCCAATGTTGGGTCTAGCTCCATCGTCATTAAGCATACTATGCTTACTTCCAACTTGGCTAAGTTTATGTTTCCACCCTTTTTTCATGGTTAAATGGCCATAGTTTTTTCTGTAAGTGTTCTTTTCTTAAATTTTCTGGCCCATGTGTTAACTTTACCTATAACCCTTTACCAGGTGCTTTTTTGGGGGTAGGGGTTGCTAAAATCATTATACCTAGTGAAAATTTGATTTGCATCATGTTATTTTGCCCTTGCCCACTTTTAGTTTTTATGCATAGACCCTACAGAAAGTCGAATAACACCATATTCCTATGGGGCATAA
Source organism: Harmothoe impar (assembly GCA_947462335.1). Taxonomy (NCBI): domain Eukaryota; kingdom Metazoa; phylum Annelida; class Polychaeta; order Phyllodocida; family Polynoidae; genus Harmothoe; species Harmothoe impar. Next base: position 52,415,747 of record OX381704.1, read on the forward strand.
CTTTCAAAGACATATAATGCCTACTGGGGATCGTGTCCATCACTGTAATGTAATTTCTTTTCATCTTTAGTAAATATTTATATATGATATCAATTTTCCCCCAAAAAATCAAGCTATTTACTACACACTACATTTTGTCAGTTAGTGCATAGAAATAATTCCCCTGTAGTAGTAATATATGCATATCTAGATGCACAACATATAGTGGCAACACCCTCCGTTTGAAAAATGATCAATTTCCCTCTAGAAAGGTGATATTTTGTCCACCTAAGTTTGACTGTACTCACATCTTGGTCTGGACAAGCAATGGCCATTTATTCATGTGCTGGTACCTCCTGGCTGATGTAAGCATCCACCATCCCCATCCTCATCCCCAACCAGGAATACTTTGCTGATAACTATAGTTCATCCCTGGTGTAATGGCATTTAAAATAAACTTTTCGATTTTGAGTATTGGGAGTCACCCTTAAATTTGAGGAGAGTGGACCACATACTTTGCTGATAACTATAGTTCATCCCTGGTGTAATGGCATTTTGAAAAACCTTTTTGATTTGGAGTATCGGGAGTGACCATTGAATTTGATGAAAGTGGACCACATACTTTGTGCATTGCTGATAACTATAGTTCATCCCTGGTGTAATGGCATTTAAAATAAACTTTTCGATTTTGAGTATTGGGAGTCACCCTTATATTTGAGGAAAGTGGACCACATACTTTGCTGATAACTATAGTTCATCCCTGATGTGATGGCATTTTACATAATCTTTTCGATTTTGAGTATTGGGAGTGACCATTATATTTGATGAAAGTGGACCACATACTTTGCTGATAACTATAGTTCATCCCTGATGTGATGGCATTTTACATAATCTTTTCGATTTTGAGTATTTGGAGTGACCATTACATTTGAGGAAAATGGACCACATACTTTGCTGTTAACTATAGAGCATCACTGGTGTGATGGAGGGTACCCTTAGGCCCTTCTCATTAAAACAATACTTCATTGAAAAGTTCTGGATACATTAACATTGGCACGTTCCTTTATGGGTTATTAGACCCATTTTTTCTGCTCTAAGATTTGCTGCTATTTGCTCACTTGTTAGCATAATTTGCATATATATGCACCAAAAATAGGTCATACATATATCTCTATGATAAAATCATAAAATCTGATCCAGGCATACTTTGTATACAACTTTTTCATTTCAGCATGGGAGCCATATCAATTTCATATATTAAAGGTCAGTTTTGGGTATCGTAAGTAGGTCAAATATTAGATATGGAAATATACATTGAATATTACACAAGCATTATCCTTTATCGTATTGAACTGGTTCCTTGATCTTTCTCTAATCCTTTTTTTTTTGCAGAATTTGACCTATTTCAACCTAATTAGTGTAATTGTCATATACATGCTCCAAATATAGGTCACAAATAATTATATTGCTGCGATGAATTCATGAAATTTGTCCCAGATTTATTTTGTAATGAACCTATCAATTTCAAGTTTCAGGTTGTTTTCTAGGTCAAATTTACAGGTCTAAATAGGTCAAACAAAGAATTATGTGTTAACTTGGATGCAGTTGTCATTCCGAGTCATATAACATTAGTTATGGAACCTAACTGTAGCCCCAGATATGCTTTGACAATCTGTACCATAATATCTGATGCCATAGATACCATGAGCATTATACACGTTTGGCACCAGTTCACGTATTACATACAGGATATGGTTAGATTAAGTACACTCATCTAGAAGTCAACCCACAGATTTTCATCCATTGCATTTTACCAGTCCCATGAACAAACAAAGAGATCAAATGACAAATGGAAATTTTCATTGACTACAAGAAACCTTGATTTATGGATCACATAGAAGCTCCTTGAGTATAGGAAACATTTGCAAAGCATGTCAAGGATCTTGTAAAGATCCTTTTCTGGAGCAGAGACATGCACTATTCACAATTGGTACCAAAGATGTCATGGATAGCAAAGTAGTGAGTAGTATCTATACAGCTACCAAACAATACCAGGTCTACATGTCTGAGATGAATTCCTCTACTGAGAAGTCAATCACAAATATTATCTCAAGGAACAATATGTCGCTCCTCCAAAGAAGACCAGATCAAGACTACAGATATAATCTGACTCACTGAAAAGCAACTGTTCACTCTTCTCTTGATCGTACATTGCCTGTCAATTGAGAGATGGGAACCTAGAGCAACTCTTCGCTTATGAAAAGCACCCTAATCTTCTTCACTGACCATATAAGGAAAGTTGTGTCAAGCACTAAATCAGACCTTCTTCCATGCCTCAAATCCCTTGGCAATACAACCTCAAAGAATATATCTCTAAACGTGACAGTCAAGATATTCCATGCAGCTGCCCTAGTGACCATGATCAGGCCCAAGACAAAAGAAATTGCAGACTATGCAGACAAGGAATTCATTCCCTACATCAAGATGGAGTTCAAGGATATCCAAAGGATGGATATTGTATGGGATGCGTATCAAGACGACAATTAAACAAATGGATACCTTTTGGAGTAGGTAACAGAAGAACAGTAACTTCAACAACAACAACAAAGACACCAAAGAACTGGTAAGGATTCTTGCACAATTCAGACTACAAGGTGGAATTGACCCTTGAAACCAAGAGGAGTCTGCATGGGATGTTAGTCAAGATGACCATGTAAAGGTCTTGCATGAAACTATTGATACTGTTGTTGTGGTGATTGCAATGCCTCCATTCTACATTCTGGGAGTTATTGAGTTGTGGATGGCTTTTTGGAGAGTTTCACTTGATACCTGTTAACTGAGCAGTGAACTGGACTGTTATTCATTCCAGTCTTTACATTAGTCTTTCCAGGAGTAACAACAACATTTGAATATTTGTCTAGAACACCAAATGAAATCACAAGCAATGATTCTTCAATCAAGCAGGAGTTTACAACTGGGCTGAGCACTAAAGCAGGAGAGCTAGTTAGAGAAAAGCCTGTGTAGATCCCTCTAGTATGTTATGTCCTGAACCATAAACATCCATAGAACAAGATAAAACTGGTGTGTAACAGATCTGACTGTACATGTATCATATCACTAGTTTACTCAATTTATGTTTGCCAAATATAAGCATGCACAGTATACCTGAAACAAGAATACTTGGCTCCAATGCTGAAGTGAAGATTTGCATTACTTAGTGAATTCATGGAATAAAGATATTTGAAGCATATATCATAATAGTGTACTCTGTATGGTATGGATTGGTTAAACACCTTTTGAGATTACAAATAGGTTCCTTAACCAAGGTAATATTGTGGGGGATTGCTCGCTATTACCGTTTGGTAGAGTCAATAAGCTATGTTTATTGCAATGCATTTCCTTATGCAGTTAGGTTCAAAAGTATGCCAAAATGGTTAGTACCCATCTGTGTACACATGGTACTCCTGCACTGCAGCTTGAGTGCATGAATGCTCCTGAATGGCTACATGGTCCGTTAAGTACCTCCTCCCTACCATGTGAGCTGCTGATGTAGCAGCAGCCAAACTGAGCTGGTTCTGAGGCAAAGGTCTCATCTTTTTATGATTCTTTCACAATTTGGACAACCAAGGTCCTGAAGTATGGTGTCACATGGATTCAGTGGGGCATTAACCACTAAGCTAATCTATCTAGGTATACTATGATCATGTTACTATGACCCTAACAACCCTATAACCCTATAACCCTCAGCGACATATGTATGACCTATATTTGGTACACATATATATATGCAAATTATGCTAATTAGGTTGAAATTGGTCAAATTCTCCAAATCTAAAAATGGGGAGTGCTACAGCAACTGTGGACAGAGCAAGATCAAAGAACCAGTTCAATATGATAAAGGATAATGCTTGTGTAATATTCAATGCATATCTCCATAATATAATATTTGACCTATTTACACTACTCAAAACTGACCTAAAATTTTAAAAAGTTGATATGACTCTTATACTGAATGCATGACCTATTTGTGGTGTGTATATGCAAATTATGCAAATTAGGCTAAAGTAGGTCGAATCTTCCCAATCTAAAAATGAGGATTGCTACAGCAGCTGTGGGAACAGAGTTAGATAAAGGAACCAATTCAATATGACAAAGGATAATGCATATGTAATATTCAATGTATATTTCCATATTTAATGTTTGACCTAATTTCGCTACCCAAAACTGACCTAAATAATCAAAAATTGATATGGCTCCCATGCTGAAATGAAAAAGTACATTACAAAGTATGTCTGGATTAGATTTTATGATTTTACCATAGAGCTGAATGCATGAACTGTATTTGGTGCATAAATATGCAAATTATGCAAATTAGGCTAAAATAGGTCAAATCTTCTAAATCTAAAAATAAGGTTTGTTATAGCATGTCTGGGGACAGAGTTAGATCATGAAAGCAATGCAATATGACAAAGGATAGTGCCTGTGTAATATTAATTGTATATTTCTTTGTTCTATATTTGACCTACTTACGCTTGGCAAAACTGACCTAAAAAAAATAAAAATTATGCGGCTCCCTTGCTGAAATGAAAAAGTACATTACAAAGGATGTCTGGACCAAATTTGTTGCTTCTATCACAAAATGAATGATAATATGGCTAAGGTACCCCACTAGGAAGAACATAATTGGATTGTCAGAAGTAATTGCAGACAAATATCATCATAAATAGTTTGGCTTATGCATGTACTTGTCGATACGTGGCTAGAGAATGTGCACTCATTTGCAGGGCAAATCCCGCTAAAGTGGCAGCCTGGTATAAGCAATTTTCAATGAGTGACAAACTCTTTGTAGGACTCCATACTTAGTAGATGAACATTAGTAGATGAATTACATCAACTTGTTTTATACGTGTACATTGTATATATTCCAAAAATAGGTGAAGTTATTTGTGGTCATTGGCTTATAAATTACACCCCAGGGTTACCATGGGGATTTTTCTCACAAAATGCAATCACTCAAATGTATCCATGGGAATCACTTCACCATGAAAGAATTAAAAACATAGATATTGTGGTGGTTCGTAATTAACTCTAGGTTAAAGAACAACGATCACGGCAGTTTCCAGGTGCGAGAATATATCTATCTTTATTCACAAGAATAACAACTCTAGTTCCTTTACTAGGGAACGATCAGTGTAGAATGAATACACACAGGTAGATCAGGTTTCTCTATAAATAGAGGAAACGGTCAGTATACAACTCTTAGCATACAACTCTGTCCGCACGGTTGGACATGTGAAGTCTCTCGTCAGTCGGGCCTGCACTGACTGTCGTTCCAGGTAAACACATGGGTCTTATATAACACCGGCTCTTAGGTCACGTGGCCAGGTGGGTGGGTCGGCCGCCCACCTGAGAGCGGCACACGGTCACCTGAAGAGGACCTGCGCCCTCTCCCGGGAACTGTGTGCACTAGCTCCAGGTGGAGAAGCCGAGTAAACAGACGTTACCCGGAAATACCGTGTATGAGATTAATATGTAATATCATGCCCCTACACTACCCCCCCTAGACAAAACTAGGTGGTAACGAATATATATATTGTTTTCTTAGTACATAGAAAACCTTTTAGAACAACGACTTTATAGTTATTGTCTATACAGTAACTAGGGGCGTAAACATATTATTACGACATACTACACAAGCGAGATCATAAAACTCAATATAAATATGGCATTACACTGTAATAGCAACCATAATGGATGTTTATAAATGACATGTGAATATAATATCATACATACAATCGAACGGCTTGACACATTTCGATATGACTTCCTTATGAAGTTTCCTTACTCGGTTTTAAAAAAATGCGCGTGGGGTGTGTATATATTTAAGTTGAACAGAAAGGTTATTAAAAACCAGTCCTGATAAGGACTCACAACCACCAGCGTCTTACATTGATTTGTGATTTAATGAAAACATTCACACAATGAATAACAGTAACCACAGCCTTTGTTTTAAGCCGGGTAATCCGATTATATAACCGGAGTATTAATATCTCTCGCAACATACAACAGAGTCAACACACACGACAATACCTGGCGGTATATTTAGTATATACACATAGTCTTAACGACTTCATATAAACATTACGGGTAGCCACGTTTCCTAGCTTATCAGATCACACAATCTTCATATGTAGCATATTATGAAGCCTGATTCATTAGGTAAATATGAGAATACCTTATTGGAACACCTGAGGTGATATGTATCACATAATAATGATATATTTTATATATTAAAAACGTTTTAATGAGTAACCTGGCAGTGTACCCGGAAACCCTTACAATTAAATATAGCTTACTGGTGATCTAGTTGTGGTCAAGGTGCTCTCCGCTTCTAATAGACGAATGAGTGAGGTGCTCTCCTCTTCTTAATACTGTTTCTTGGATAAATATCACCCGAAGGTAAGTTCATATGTATACAGCTCGATAAGTATCCCGTCCTCGCTCCAGTAAAGTTCATGACATATAAAACTATAATCCGGCTGGAAACCACGAGTACTGTCCGTTTAACACGTAATCCTAGCTCCAGGAATGTTCATGAAATATATAAGTAGATCTGGAACCACAAGCATTGTCTGTTTGACACGTAATCCTTTGGACGGGAACAGTTTATAACTCAGCATAATAGTATCAGGAACACATCATGGTAACGTATCCCAAAAGTTAGTTTTAGGGACGTTAGGTTGGTAGCTTCCCGGTGGAGTCCTGATTCCCCATCGGTAGGCTATAGTTGAGAGTTGAGTAGTTAGGTAAGTCCAGAGCTTCCACGGAAGGTTCCCCCCGTGTTGATCCATATGCCTCTAAAAAGATGCCCCTCCCCTCAAAAAGGGATACCCCGTCATAAACAATTTATGACGTCAGATTAAATGAAACAACAATTAATCTATCCGGAAACTATTATATTTCCCTCTTCTATTCCTAAAAGAATTAGAAATAGACTCTGAACCTTTTATAAGTCTTTTTAACCTAAAGGTTCATCTCTTGCCCTCATTAAAGCAAGCGCGTGCTCAGTGGTGCCATCCCAGGTATCGATAGTCACGCCGAACACCCCGTAAAATTTTACGTTCATGTCCTGTAACCGTTTGGTTAACTTCTCGTTCTCTTGCTGAACGAACCCTGCGGCGGCCTCAGCGGTCTTTTGGCCTGAAGCAGCCTCCCTTGACTTTTTAGCCAAGTAGTCAGCATTGCCGACAGCGACCAATGCTTTCTCCTCCCGATGGGCAATCTTTAGGCCATGCGTGAACAGGCCTAACATCTTGGTGTTATATTCCACCGCCAGCTCGCGTTGGGACTCCTGGAATTCTGTTACAATTCTCTGTCCCACTTCGCAGCTCGCCTTCTCTTCCCTAGAGAAGTAGTTGACTATCGGGACGTATTTTAACTTTACGCCACCGGTAGTTTCAGTGCGGGAGGTGCCCGCGACTGGCTGGATGACAACCGGCTCCTGGGTTACAGGAATCACGGGTTTAACATCCGCTTGCGGCGCTTTCGCAACCGCTGCAGCCTTCGGGACAGTTATGCCCCGAGGCGTCACCACTGAGATTAGTGATTTTGGTTCCGTTTTCACGGTCAAGCCCTGCATGTCCCGAGTTGGGGTAGTGGGCGACCGGACGTCCCTGGGGGTTAGCTTTGCAGTTGTCCCCAGATGGTACGTCAAAGGCAGGGAAGCCTTTGTTCTGGTAGCCGGTTCTTTAGGCCGGGCACCTCCATAGTCAGGTTGACTGGTGGCACTGTCTGAACTGCTCAGACGTCTGGAACGGTAATCCATGTTAGTCGCCGCCGCTTGACCACCGGAATCACGTTTCCGATCTTTCCGGTCTGTAAACAGCGGGTCTGGATACTCGCGATAATAGTCGCGACCTTCCGGGGCATGATAAATCCCATAGTAGGAATTATCGAGATCCTCTAAATTGGATCCGGCATGTCTCCGTTTTGGTCCAGGTGAGACCGCAGGAGATCGAGAGCGGTCGCGGGCGGACCGGCTCTTCCCCCGGGAACTACCCCGGGTTTCCGGCTGACGGAAACTACCGCCACCTCTGCGGGAAGTACGGGTAGTGCATAACACCGTATACTCCTCGTCATTCATGGCGAACTTATGTCGTCCGTCCACTCTGGCAATCCTGGCTTTGAACTTCCCATCTGCGACCTCGCAGTAGAAGGGAGTTGCCGGCCGGATCTTAGCCTTTTGTTCCTCCGTGAGTGACTTGTACTGGTCACATACGGCGTCATGTAGCGCATTCACACGATTGCGAGCTACACTGATTCCCATGTTATGGCAATCCTTCATGTGGCGCATGAGCTCACCTCTCCGGGGTTCTAAACACCCGTTACACAGCTGGGATTCCCTACCTACTGTGATATCACAGTGGTACACCACACAGTGGTGCATGTGATTTTCACAGAGGTGACGCAGAAACCGTTGCTTTGTTACAAACACGGTTCTGTCCGTGCCAATCGTGTTTACACATGTAGCGAATGGGCACCAATTCCTTTCCCGCTGGCTATACCAGCGGTTAATCGCAAAAAGAAGTTTTTCCTTCTGCTCCTTACTGTAGTAAGTGTCCGGCAGGATCCTGAGTTGATCTAGCCACTGCTGATAAAAAGCAGACGGAGGACGGTCCCGGGGGGTATTCCGGATCCAATCCTCATCGTCACTTTGACCTTTACAGTTGGTCGCAAGTGGACATCCGAAATTGGTAGGACCAATCGGACACTGTTCCCATGAATTGGGAATAAACACGCGGAACTTATTGTTCGCGTTCTGCCAGACTCGCCTCATCACGTCATTAGGCGGGATGGGGTCCTCTGGGGCATTTCCTGGTTCCTCAGCGTTAGCCGGAACCTCTCCCTCTTCCGGATCCGAATGAGCCGGACTACGGAGAGGGCTGAGACGTGCTGGATTAAATACCAGCGCAGCCGCCACGGCGGCCGCTGCTCCCGCGGCGGCGGTCATATCTGCCACAAGGGCCGGGGTGGTGGTGGTGGTGTTGGTGTTGGAGGGTTCCGGAGTATTGGCTTCGTTTATGTCCATCGCCTCATCCGTTACCTCCTCAGCCCCGGGAATAACGGGCTGTCCTCCGGAAGGTTGTTCCGGTAATCCCTCTGCTAATACAGAGTCCGGCAAGTTAGCTAATCTTGCCTTCTCGTTCCGGCGAGCCTGACGTCCTCTCTCCTGGACAAACTCGTCCGACTGGTTGCTGTCGGCCGAGCTTGACCGGTTTGAGGCCCCCCTCTCACCTTTACTGCCGCGCCCCCTAGGTGTGGCTTTCAGCGCTTTTATTCGCGCCTTCTCCTCCGCACTGGAAGATCTGGTTCGTACTGTACGAACCGCCTCATCAACCAAACAAGATATGGCAATATCTCGTTTGACGTTGTGAGAATCCATGTAGTCTTCAATAGTGGCTACATCCAGGACATACGAAACTACCCCCTGCGTATTAGCGGCAGCAATCTCGTACTCCTTCCGGGTTTTCGGCTCTCGGAGTTTCCCGATTCGTGCCCGGTATCTGTTGACACCAGTCAACAACATCCCGGCAACTCCACAATTCGGGTCCAAAGACAGAATTGGGAGTGCGGGCATTAACCGGTCTATGTCCGCGATATGCAAATCGAAGACAGCTCGTCGTAAGCAGTAGCATACGCGTAGTCCTTTCTGGAGTGCCTCCCAGTACACAAACCAGTCCGGGGGCATCTCCTCCTGCTCCTCCACTAACAGGAAGAGCAATATGGCCTGGCTCGTGAGCGGGTCAATCCGGCGGGGAGCTCCCTCCGCCGTGAGCCTTAGCACGTCCTCGTGCAGTTCTACTTCACGTCCATCGTAATTGGACATGAAGCCTCCCAGGGTTGGTACGGCCGGGCGGGGTTTTTCAACGTCCGCCGGCGGTTTTCCATGGTACAATAGACCCTGATCCTGATACTCAGCTTCACCGGTATCAGCGCGACCGTCAGCAGGGCTGATGGCCTCAATGTCTAGACCTTCCAAGTAATTGGCGGCGACATTAGCAGGGCGAAGCGGTGACTGAGAGTCAGCGTCGACGTCCATTATCTCCCCTTGTTCCAGGAAATCCAGAAATTCCTGGTCCACGAGGTCAGGTTGATTAACAACCTCATTTCCTCCGCTAGCGGAGTCGCCCTCTTGAAGAGGGTCCACCTGTTGGTGGTCTGTCTCGGAGGACATGTTTTTGTTTCACACTCAAGAAAAGTGTTTGTTGATGGATTTATAGGGGATCCACCTCCCCACAGCGACAATGGTCGTGTCTGAGCTCTCACGTCTGCTCTGGACCGCCTCTCAACCCCAACTGGCGATTCCCGCCGCTCCGCGGGCCTTATATAAGGTGCGCCACCGCGCATGCGCAACCCCGCGCGTCCCGTGACCCAGTTCCTTGGAACCAGGTCACCGCGCGTTTTAATTGTAAACAGGTACCCTTATTCCACGTGTTAATCCTTACGCTCTGTCAACTCGTCGAGAGTATCAATGAAATATATATGAATGGCATAATAAAGCACATTCACCGGATTATCCGTCCATCACCCATGGGATCCTTGACAGGGGGACTATCACGATCATTCCGACCGTACTTACTTCCACACATAACTGATTACAACATTTAAATATTTAACAAGATTACAGGACACTACACTCGTTGTGTACCGGCTTAGGTTATACCGTCCCTGGCTAGTAACCGGGGACTGCGTCTTATGTTTTTAGGCATAACATTAGACCTGGTTCTAGGACACGCTTTTTCCAGAATGGATTTAGCCTTAACCACACTCTTCCGGGTCCTTTTCCCTTCAGCCAGCGAGACTTTATTAGCCGCCTTCTTCCCGGATCTTTTTGGGATGACGGACTTCTGCACCATTAGTTTCCGGGAAACCTCCTTCCGCGGCCTCCCGCGTTTCCGGGGAGGTTCCTTCACTAATTTCCGCTGTTCACTTTCCTCTATCAAAGTATCAACTTCCAACTCATACGAGTCCAGGGACAAATCTCTCCCCTTCCACTCTCTTAGTCGAGCTACATTAGATTTATACATCTTTCCTTGTAATGAACGTATCACTACAGTACTGTCACTTACTATGCGGGTAACCACAAAGGGGCCGTCCCAATTACTAGCAAGTTTCAGAGTCGATAACGGCTCATGTAATCTTACTACCTGATCACCAACTTTGAATCGTCGCGGCTTAAGGCCTAGATCATAGCCGGTCTTCTGCCAGGTAGCATTCTTCTGCAGTTCAGTTCTCACCAATTCATAAGCATATTTGAATTGATCTCTTAATGACTCCACAAACATCACATGGCAGGGGGTTTCCGGGTTCATTCCAACCACCCCGAATACCAGATCCGCGGGCATTATCAAATCCTCCCCGAAAACTAATAGATTCGGGGAACAGGAAGTACTAGAATGGACAGTGCTATTATATGCATGGCATACATAATCACACTGCTCATCCCAGTCATCCATTCTATCATTCACCAGGGATTTCAAAACCTGAATCAATGTACGATTGAATCTCTCAACCATTCCATCACTTTGTGGTCGATAGGGATTTGTTCTCGTCTTACAAATCGCCAGTCGGTGACACATTTCCTGCCAAAGATCAGATTCAAATTCCCGACCTTGGTCACTATGCATCATTAGGGGAACCCCAAGATGCAATACCCAACCTGTAACAAAAGCTTTTGCACAGGTTGCTGCTTTGTGATCCGCTAATGGAAACACTCTCGTATACTTAGTATAATAGTCAGTGACGACCATCATACAAGTATTACCATCAGGGGTAGTTTTAAACCCACTGATAATGTCTATGGCGACTCGCGCAAATCTTACACCAAACAACTCCTGGGACAAAGGCATTTTACCCATCCCAGGCCCAGGTTTGTTTTTACAACAATCCGGGCAAGTAGCAATCCATCTTAATAGATCACTACTCATCCCTGGCCAGTAATATCTCCTTTTCAGACGTTCCAGGGAACGCTTTTTTCCGAAATGTCCACTGGTCAGGTGTCCATGGCAATAATACATAACATCCCTCCTCATACCGGAAGGTATTACCACTTGCCGGACTCTCCTACCGGATGAATTAATCTTCCACCGGTAGATGATTCCGCTCTGGACCTCTAGCTCTGCCCATTGAGCTATTAGTCGTCTCATTTCCCGATTCTCCAGGGAAATCTCAGGCCGCGGGGGCCGTATCTTCCTAGGTAACAATACCAACAACCGGCTAAGGTTAGGATCCTTTTCCTGGAATTTCCGGATGGTTCCCATGGACCACTCCAGAACCCCAGTTCCCTTGATCTCAAAGGGAATCCTTGCTCCGGCTATGACAGCTTCATGCTGACCACAGTCATCACAGTTGGTGTTTTCGCACTTCCTGATAGGACGTCGGGAAAGTGCATCAGCATTTACATGCTTTACCCCAGCTCTATGCTGGATCTGACTTTGCTCCAAACCGAACTCGGAAAGGTGTGCTAGCCAACGTCCAATCATTCCTTCCGCATCTTTGAAATTCAATAACCATCTCAAAGAGGAATGATCTGTTCTTAGCGTAAAATCGGACCCCCAAAGGAAATGTTTGAACTTTTTAGTATATACTATCACAGCCAACAATTCCCTTTTAGTGGTACAGTAATTACGCTGGGTCTTACTCATAGTATTACTAGCAAAGGCAATGGGAACCTCCACTCCGCCTTGGACTTGACTGAGGGCGGCCCCAATACTCTCATTGCTAGCATCGGTATCCAATACAAAGTGACCATCCGGGGTAGGATACTTTAACACCGGGGTCTCTACAAACAACTTTTTTATTGCTAAGAAAGCTGTGTCCTGTTCCCTCCCCCATGGGAACTCCTCCTTCCTACTTCCGGGTGTCCAGTGTGACAAACACTGGATCGGATAGGCTACCCGGGAATACCCCGGCAGGAAATCCCTATAGTATGAGCAGAATCCTAGAAAGGATCGCACATCTTTAGGACCCTTGGGGACTTCCCATTCAGTTACACTCCTGATCTTTTCCGGATCCGCCTTAACCCCCTCGGTGGAAATAATCCGCCCTAGGTAGTTAATATCCTTCTTAAACAGATTGCATTTCTTTGGTTTCAATTTGAGACCGTTAGACATGATTCCGTTTAAGACTTCCTCTAAATTACTTAAACAATCCGCAAAGGTCTTTCCAAACACAATTACGTCATCCAGGTAAACTAGACATTTCCGCCATAATAAATCACTTAACAGCGTCTCCATCATGGCTTCAAAGGTGGCCGGCGCGTTACATAACCCGAACGGCATTACCTTATATTCAAACAACCCAATATGGCTAGAAAACGCGGTTTTCTCCATATCTTCAGGCTTCATGCCTACTTGCCAATACCCGGACTGTAAATCCAGGGTACAAAACCATTCATTCCCTCCCAGGGAATCAATCGTCTCATCTATCCTAGGAAGAGGATAGGAGTTCTTCTTAGTCAACCCATTCAGTTTCCGGTAATCAATACAGAACCGTATGCTACCGTCCTTCTTGGTTACCATACACACAGGGGAGGACCAAGGGCTCATGCTGGGAACAATAACATTATCCTTCAGCATTTTCGCTATCTCTTCCTCAGCTACAATCTTCTTCTTGAGGGGTAATCTCCTATAAGGAATCTTAAAAGCGGGGTTATCCCCGGTTTTAATTTCATGCAATACCTTATTGGTTCTCCCCAGGGGTTCCCCTGGGGCTGCAAAAGCTTGCCTGCATCTCTTCAGCATAGCTTTTAGGGCTACCTGATCATTCTCATCCGTTATGGACGATCCTGTTAACAACTTAGTTAACTCTTCATGCAATTCCTCTTCCCCTCCTTCTTCTAACCTCAGGTCTTGGTGGCTACCGGTGACTGCCTCCGCAAGTATCACTTTCCCAACTTCAGTGCCTTTCTCAAGATATACTGTGGAGTTTCCGGGGTTGGAAATGGGTGTCACTGTCCATCTGGAATTCCCTACTAGGGTATCCGCAGATTCCAATCCCTTCCGGGATAATACAGCCATATCCGGCTCGATTACCGCTAATCCTTTCTGGATTAGCCTCCCTGAACTGACTAACACGTCACAGGTCATTCCCGGGGGAATCTTCACAGTCTGTGCCACACTAGCGACACTACTTATCACTCTCAACTTACAGAGTATGGTCATATCATACGGGTATTCAATTTTCAACTTCCCACTTTTCGGATTCAAAGTCGCACCGAAAAGCGCCGCAAAATCCAAACCAAGAATACCATCATCTTCAATCTCAGCTATGGTCGGGGCCCAAACAAATTCTTTCCCGGCCACAGAGATTATCAGAAAAGTCCGTCCAAATGTCCTCATTCTGGTACCATCGGCCGTACATGCGTTTACCCTCATTGTGAGGTTCTCACACATATTCGGCAATAAGCTGATGAATCTCTTAGAGACCATGGAGTGGCTAGCTCCAGTATCCATAAGAAACTCCCCAGTCTTTCCTTGTACAGAACAGGAAACGTACCACCTCTTCCCATCAGTTACTGAGGGATTCCTAGTAAACCGGTGAAGGTCACTATCAGTGCCCAGGTCGAATCCACATCCTTTCAGGTGTTCCAGACAAGGATGGCCCGGGGGAAGCCTGGTTCCTCCAACCTTAACCAACTCTTTGGTTATTGACTCCTCTAAACTGGCACTAGGTTTCCCATACGCGCACCCCTGGGCGCCTGTTGTACCAGTCTCCCCAGCCTCATGGTTTCCGGGATGTACGGTCCCATCTCCCTTCTTGCTGGACGCATTCACTGCTAATGAATCTTCACCGCCAACGTCGGTGATAATCTGACATATTTCCTCAGGGGTTACCGTCCTGCCATCCCCGGTAACCCCCTCTAATTTCCCGAAACCTCACTTCTTAAAACAGGTTTCTCGGCTTTGCATTCAGATGCAAAGTGCCCTTTGACTTGACATCTGTAACACTGGACAGTGTTACGATCGACCCTAGGGCGGCGCCTGGTTTGATTATCAAACACCTCGTTCATGCGTTTAATCATGGACTCCATTAAGGTATTTAATGAGTTTCCTGACGCATTTGTTTTATCCGGAGTGGTCGTCTCCGGGGTCTGGGTTTTCTGACTGGGTACAGTCTGAGGCTCCCGAATGTCGGGTTTCCGGGTGGTTTCCGAATAACCTTTGTTACTAGGAAGTTTCCCGGAAGCTGGGGTTGAGTTAGTTTTCTGTCGACCCTTGAATTTAAGGGCGTCTACTCTCTCCTCCCCTTCAGATTCTTCCGCGGAAGAATCGTCTCCATCTAAGGAATGTTCAATTCCAGAGACGCGCTGCCCCCTATTAGCGGGTATCATACCAGCCAACAGTATCTTCTTTTTGTCATGTTGATCAATCGCCATGAACAAATCTGCTAAGGAAGACCCAGCTTCCCAAGCTCTACCACAAACTTTAGCATGTTCAGGATCACTCAATCCACTAATAAATCTTACAAATAGGGATTCTATGTAATATTCAGCATCCCTACTCCATTCTGGCCTAGCCTGCCGCAGTAATCGCTGCAATTCTAGCCCAAAAATTTTAGCAGATTCCTTTGGTTTCTGCGTTCTTCTCTGAAACAGAGTCCAGTGATCTACTGTCACCATTTTCCCAAAAGTATAACAAGCTAATACTTCCAACTGGTCGTATGTAGCTTCTGGCCCGTAAGTGTCCCTCCATTCTTCAACCACTATCTTACCCGGGCCGTCACTCAACCATATCACAAAAGCTCCCAAGGATTCCTCCTTGTTCCAGCAATTGTACTTACAATCATCTAGAAGTGATTGATATTCTTCCTTCCAGGGTCGTACACCCCTGTAAGGCTTAGTCACACGTGCAGTTCTTTTAGCGGCATAATTAGAATGCACTAATTGACCCGACATGCGTCTACTCCAAGCCAGTAGGTCTGTACCGTCTTGACCTCGGCTAGAGCAATCTAGTCCCAAATTACCTATGGCGGGGTCTCGATTATGTAATCGGTGCTCCGCCGGGGTCATTGTGACTCGCCGGTTCAAAGGAACCTTTCTCTTGGGTACATCGTCAGATGATTTATCTGATTCAGATTCTGAACCCTCATCAAAGCGTGGGCCTTGATAGCCTGACAATCCCGTTGTGTTTTTATGCACCGGGTTTGACCTTCCCTTTGTTCCCGGTTGGGTCCCCTTATTCATCCTATCCCTCGGCCTAATCTCAGGATCTTTATGGACTCCCGAGTGTGTTTCCGTGGCCGGAGGTGGGTACGAATAAGTTGCATCTGGGCAATACCTATAATTACCCTTGCTATCATAACCCCCCGGATTCTCATACAGAGCCGGGTCATCTCCCGCAAAGGGGTTCAATGAGCCATAACTATGATTCACCACTTCATCTCGAAATTTATTTTTATAATGTCGAGACACTTCCTCCTCTGGAGACATTTCCCTGTTAACCGGACCAATACTGGCATGATTAACTGGTTCCCATCCAAGAGAGCGCCCGGTAACATTCACTCTCCTTGAATCTTTCTCTCTGTTCTTATACACAGAGTCTTCCACATTCCTCAATCCATTATCATTAATAAATGGATCGAATTGAGGTAATGCTTCCCCCTTACTAGTAGTAGGAGTACTATCCGGAACAGTTTCCGGCCTGCCAGCTGGAATTTGTTCCTCCCCCTGCTGTCCCATTGCCTTCGACAATTCACCCCGCAGGAGAGTTTTCCTAGCTTCAAGGGAACAGACAGCTTCCACCTCAGCTTTCCGTTTCCTCTCTAACTCTTCCGTTTCTTCCAGGATTTGTATCCTGGTGGATTCGTTATCCTTGACCAACTGGTCTCTGCCCTTCTCTAGCGCTTCTGTCCCCTTCTTCAAGGCATACCAATCTCTAGAGTATTTTTTTAACTCCCTCTCATACCTCTCTTTAAGAGATTCGGAATGTTCATTCTCCTTCTGGTTCTCAGCAATCTTTGCCTGAATCTTTTGATATTCATGCGATTCCTGAGCAACCTTCTTTTTCATATACTGGTTGTCCTCTATCAACCGTTCTCTCTCTTCTATCAGAGTTCCTTTTACCCTCTGATTCTCAGAGAGGATCTCGTCCCTTTCTTTTACCAGGGAAGTCAATTCCTCAGTCAATGCAGCATACTGATCTTCCATTGACTGCTTGTCCAATCGGACATTTTCCCAGTAGAGGTCATCCTCTTCCCGAGCTAAACGCTCGTCATATTCCCTTTGGAATCTCTCATCCCCTACATAGGGTTCTACCCAGGAAAGATCCTGCAATTTCCTCTTCTTCTGTCCTGGCTTCAAGCCCTCCCCAGGGTCCATCCCTGGCACCTCCAGGCGAGTTGATTCCAACTCCCCTTCACTCAGCTCTGGGCCAGAGCCGCCCAGGCTACCACCGGTAGCCATTGTCCGTCCACTAAAGGACTGTCTGTCCACTCAAGGACTTCCTGTTCAGTATAACCCGAACATATTCTCGAACAACTAGCTTGTTCTGCTACCTTTGCTGCTACTGGTCACGGCACCAGTGTGGTGGTTCGTAATTAACTCTAGGTTAAAGAACAACGATCACGGCAGTTTCCAGGTGCGAGAATATATCTATCTTTATTCACAAGAATAACAACTCTAGTTCCTTTACTAGGGAACGATCAGTGTAGAATGAATACACACAGGTAGATCAGGTTTCTCTATAAATAGAGGAAACGGTCAGTATACAACTCTTAGCATACAACTCTGTCCGCACGGTTGGACATGTGAAGTCTCTCGTCAGTCGGGCCTGCACTGACTGTCGTTCCAGGTAAACACATGGGTCTTATATAACACCGGCTCTTAGGTCACGTGGCCAGGTGGGTGGGTCGGCCGCCCACCTGAGAGCGGCACACGGTCACCTGAAGAGGACCTGCGCCCTCTCCCGGGAACTGTGTGCACTAGCTCCAGGTGGAGAAGCCGAGTAAACAGACGTTACCCGGAAATACCGTGTATGAGATTAATATGTAATATCATGCCCCTACAATATGTTAGATTTGGAAATATAGGAAGTTTGGGGAAACATCTGATCTGCGTCTATGCTGATTCAGAAACTTATTGGGCAGGTTAAGCTGCTCCGCTTATTACCATTGTCAGCTGACTGGAATTATGTCACTTCTTATTAAAGATGGTGTGTCAGCTAAATGTTTGGCGATTTTTTAGTTTTATCATAATCCTATTATATATACTATGCCATACGTCTTCCCTAAATTTTAAAATGATTGACAGTGTCTTAGTCTATGAGATGAGCACATGCAGTGCAATATGTTTTACTGTAGGTGGACACTAAAACTCCCTTTGTGTTTATACTGCATGGGTCAGTGCTTACCGTATTAGCTTAGTTCCTGGTATGCTCACATAGGGGGGACACTGAGTCAGTGAGGTGAATAAGCAACATTGGTTTCTATCTGAAATAATGCATTTATAGACAAATGTATTTAAAATTGAGCACTGCATATCAGCTAAAATAATAACAAAACCCTTGACATTAAAATTATATCCATTTTGAAGAAAAGGTTTGGGAAGTCTATTAGCCGATATATACCATATTTAACCATGCACGGTGCACAGAATGCAGTGGGGGAGGAAAGGGGGAGGGTGTATACACTAGGCCTATAGCTTTGATTTCCACTAAACTACAGGTCCAGTATATATCACTTACACAACAGAAACTTGTGGAAGACAATTGAAACAACGCTGAAATGGACAGAAAACATAGAGCATGAAAGAGAGTGAGACAGACAGACATCCCGACAGGCAGACATACAGGCAGGGGCAGGAAGAAAGAAAGGCAGAGGGCAGCAGCGAGCGATAAGAAAATCAGGTAGATAATAACTCTCGTTCAGAAAAAGCTCATATCAGAGGTGAGGGCGCCACTGGCGTACATCACAGACAACAGCAGCGTGAGGTGAGTCGGTGCCCACTCCCTACTAGCGGATCACCACGACAGGCCAACCGCCAGCACCTCTACCCTATTTTGGATCCTACGTGATCGTAACCACGCCACAGCCATGTCCAGGAATATCATGATAGCGGTCGACTCCAGCGACCATTCCAAGATCGCATTTGACTGTGAGTTTTGAATTTATTCCATATATCTACAGTTAATATAGCAGTCTGCTCTCAGCTGCCTCTGACCTACCTAGTGTAAAAGCCATAGTACCCCCATGTTGCCCGTCCATCCCATCCCCTCTGCCGGTGTGCAACATAGGTGGGGCCCCATTAGTTAGCATGCTGCATGCGGGAGAGGCATTGATCGTCACAGCCCTGCCTCAGCCGCACCCAACAGCAGCAGCCTGGGTCCCCGCCCACCGCACCCCACCCCAAACCCAGCCGCCGTAGGATAGTGCTGCTGGACGGCCCATGACAGCCTGGCAGCAACCGACATGCCACTATCCTGCATCCCCCGGCCCTGTTGCCAGCAGTCAATTGGCATCTGGAGTAGGTGAATGGTTGATGGCATTGCCTCCAGTGTGCATGCACGCTCCAGTACGTCCACTGTTACCGAGTAGTACGCTGCATGGCGGGGCGGTCCGCCCACCTTCCCAATACGATCTGCCTATGCTGACTGCTATCACGTCTCAAGGTCGTTGGTGATCCAGTCAATGTCAGGGCCTACCATACACAATCGCGGTACACTCTGCGTTCCATTCCAATTCCCCCTCTCCCTCCATCCTATATGATGCAGTGGAGCTGGCAACGTGTGTGCGTCACAGCTGGTAGCAACTGTAATATTCCCACCTCCATGTTATTGGATCAAATGATGAACCCCACACATTCTGAGGATGTTAATGTATAGAGAAGTAGTAATACCAACACTACTAGTATACCCATCCCAATTAAAGTGAGACGAAACGGATCTTGTCCACACGCAGAGGGAAAGAGTGGGAGGTTGTACAGAGGTAGAGGAAGAGGAACAGAGACCTACAGACAGCCAGGGAGAGAGCCTGGGCCGCTCCGGCAGCGTTGGTTATATGTGGAAACGATTCTAAGGATATGATCTGTTTTGGGGTACCAAGCAAGGGGTGCTTTTTATGCAATTTCTGGGGAAGAGGGGTACATGTTGAGGCCGAATAGTTGGAGAAACACTCACATAAAGACACATTTTCACGTTTCTTGAATAGCAGGAATATAGGGCAAGGCTTTCGTGGTGTTTATTTCTATCAGTTTTTTCAAACATTTTAAGAGTATGTCTTATTTCTCAATTTCCTGTGAAAATGTGCCTTTTTTTATTTGCCTCCCGTGATAAGGGTCCTAAATTTAAGGGGGGGGGGGTGTCCACACATACCTACCATAGAAAATGAAGTGAACCCCACCCATCGCCAGGGAGGCAGTGAGTGAGAGAGCTAGGGCAGGCGATGCTCATTGAGATGGAGACAGCAAGTAATAAAGAGCGTCTGTATGGGACTGCCTCGTGTTTTTACCTTTTAATATCCCACTCCAGTTCTGTTTGCTTGTCTGTCACAGGCGACTTTCACAGAGATGTCTGTGTAAACCATGTCCCCATTCCGTGCACTATTCTAGTTCATATAGAACCTTTAGAGGATGGGCTCTAGGAACTGACACCGTGACCTGCATGAATTTGGGCGATTTTCTTTTGAGTTTGGGTGATGCTGCTTGACCTGTATAGGAACCAACGAGCGAAAAAAGGAAGGTCTGAGCGAACTCCCACCACACGTTAGTACCTGCTCACTCCCGGGTTCTCGCTGCTCCCCATACATGCAGGACTAAAAACACTGCTTTCAAAACCCAGCAAGCTGGCACTCACAGGTACTAAGGTAGAGAAATGTAGAGTACCGTGGGGTATTACTGGCACCCTAAGGAGTCTTCCCCCCTCTTTTCCCATCCATGGAGCATGGACTTGTCAGTCACATTTTCCATCAGTTATGGGCAAATAATATATGTTGTCATATGAATATTTATGTTGGAATAATTCAGTATTTTGTTGGTGTTACTGGCATGGTTGGGGGTATTACTGGCACCCTTATGCTTTCCTTAGAAAATGCCGTAGCTTCACAAAAATATTAAGCGACCATGTTGGGGACACATAATTATGTGTCATCCATGAAGGAATTAAAGTCAGAGACATCCTGACATGGCACACTTATATGTCATTGATATACACCCAAATACAGACCTGAACCTCACACAATTGCAGTGAAATTATTTGTGAATGTTCTTTTAGATACCAAAAGAATCCAAATTACCAGGAAAATAGCTTTGCTCTTAATCCAAACATATAGATCTACAATGCAGTGTCAAAGAAATAGTCAATAACTGATTATCATCATGTTCATCTTAACTAGAAAGGATGACGGCAAGACCAGTGCCAGTCATACCTACAACTGTACAAATCTGTTGGTATTACTGGCACCCCCCACCATCTTGGGGGCATTGAGACCCAGTTCAAAAATGTTTCTAACAGAGAAAGGACATAAATTGGTCATGGAATTCTCCTTAAAGTGACATGGTCCGATGATTAGGGCTCAAATTTTTTTTTTGCTAAAAATGAACCAAAAATGTTTAATATGGCCATACTTCATATCCTACCTACTTTATTGAAGATTATTCCCCAGAATTCAGCTTAGATTTCAGCTAATTATCAATTTTATGCTCAATTTAAGACTTTTGGAGTGCACGCTATAAGTCCACTCATTAAAAATACACTGATAAAGAGTGTACTTTGGCTCATTGGACCCTTTAATTTGGCTCTTATTACTCATCAAGGATGTTTTTCTGTGCCCCATCCTGTGGATATGTTACTGATATAACATTTCGAACATATTTAAGTTGGATTTAAAATTTGGAAAAAAATCGGACCATGCCACTTTAAGGTTAACAAAAATGCATATAGGTGAAGCTGTGAATCTTCATACAATCACTCTTACATCTTGGCAAAACCTATAACTGCTCCAATCTTGAGCTTAATGACTCAGTAATCATAATTTTGAAGGGAATTATCCTAAACACAACATTTTATTTCCAATTCTTTTTGCCTTTTAGGGTAAGAGGATAGGTCCCCAAACTGTCTAGAATTATCATTGGCTACCCTGAGCCGATTTGCCTAGCAAAAAATTCACACAACACTGCCAGGGTGCCAGTAATACCCCCCTGCAGTAATACCCCACGGTACTCTATGTGCATGAGTATCAGTTTTATTTTTATGCACCTACACCACAAGTCATAGGCAGCGTCAGTTTTCTTTCAAACAGTCAAATGTCCGCCAGGCATAATTCGTAGACCGTGTCATTTATCTAGTCCAAAGTATAAGCCATTCGGCCCAGGAGTGGCGCACGCAAACGACCTTTAACAAACGCCCAGTAAAATGGGGGGGGGGGTGTTGGCAGTCAAATCAAATTAAAGGAAGCCGATATAAGAAGAACGGAAGCACAGAGGATGGCGGACGTGCGATCTGCCACGAGCGAGCCACACCTGTAATAATTATTTGTTGATGTAATATCTCTGTTCTACCTTGACAAGAAGCTCCATTAGATCCAACAAAACAGCGGTCCACAATCCATTATAGGGCAGTATTGACCCACCAAAAATAGATTACATGTAGGGATGCATCAAAACAATAATGACAAATATTGACCCCTTGAGTATAGAAAAGAGATGTATCAAACGAAATATCTGTAGAAAACATATGAAATCGTCATCTTTCCCAGTTAGAAACCTAATATTGTAAGTTAAACAAACCATGAGACAGGAGGGGATGGTTTAAACCTTATTGACCGAGTATATCGGTTTGAGAAGACACTTTACATGTGCCATACTATCTGATGTTGAACAATTAACTACACATAAACAGGCGAGTAAACCCACCTAACATGGGTGTCTGCAATGTCTACCACCAACCAAATACATTAAGACATGTAATACACCATGGCATGGAACAAACCGTATAAACCTCCAATCTGGGTGTGTACACGTATTTATTTATAGATCCACGCCAGACACTCATGTCTTGGCTAAAACGCTGCAGGACTAGTAAAGGCATAAATAACATGTAGGCTAACTGGTTTCAAGATCACTTTTTAAAAAGAAATGAACCCCATTAGATAACTCATAGTAACTCGTGTAAGGTCTGACTCCCCCTCTCTGTCACTGTCTCTTTCTTACCACGTGCAAGCCCCTTATGGCCCCCTTATCGTATAGGCCTAGTAGTATAACCAACGGGGAGTCTCTAAAACAAGATAAGAAGGATCTTAAGGAGGCTGTGGTGCTGTTGCCACGGTATAATCTATGTAGCAGAGACAGGGTACGATCCGAACATACTAATGTGGCTTGCCAGCTTTATTTTATGTCTATGGATCCTACGAATGCCCACAAAGACAGATAACAGCATGGGTCGTCTTTTTTGGTATATGTTTTATCTTCCCTCACACATCCTATACACGCATCCCAAACACATGTGCATTTAAATAGCAGTTGTTGGATGTTCTCTTATTTTCTCTCTATATCGAGATACCATACAGGTGCATGGGGGCACATTTCCTGTTATTTATATCCATGAAGAAATTTAGCATTTATCTTTCTTTCTTTATAGATGTATGAAAATGGAATCAGATGGGATAGGCCTGTGTCTGACTTTACATCCTGAGTAGCTACCACACTGGTAATCTGTATGTTTAAAAGGTCAGTCAGTACAAATGTAGTGGCTATCAAAGGTTAGCCATAAGGGTAGTAATAGTGCAATATAGTCAAAATAACGAACCGATATTCAAAACTAGATATGATTAATGCCATGGTTAATGGACCAATCCTTAATACTCATAAAAATGAAAAAGTTACGTTGGGTCATTAGATATCAACAAGAATTATGTTACACATCGTCCAAGTGTAAATAGTCAGTGGGGTCCTCATATCTAATTGGTGAACAGTAGAATATCAACATGATATTTCCTGTCACATCTGTACACAATATGCCATTCATAATCTTATGAAGCTTTTCCTTTCTTTCTCGCAAGTGCTGAAATTATTATGATTTTTCTGAAATTGAAATTTAGTCCCCTGAAGGTTACCATACATGACATAACCTTGACTGACCACAGCCTTATCATGAATAGTAGAGATATGGTATCTAAGATAACGTATCAGGACGTAGATATCACTTAAGCTGGTAGATCTCTCACCGTGTACCCTATGTGTATACACTGCTCGATGTAGAGCGTTTGAAGTTAAAAAGAAGATAACATGTGCTGGCGGTGTACGTTGGACCACACATGTTATCTCTGGTTGTAATACTAGTGATGGAGTTGATAATATCAAGATAACTATTTCCGTTTAGAGTTTTGTCTAGCTTCAATGAATGATAGGCTACACTGCATTAGAGATAAGTCCACTTACTATACAGGGCCCCGTATAGATATTGATGCTTCATGATTATCATTATGAAATTGTGCGAATATCGATCATGATAATTCTATGGTTAACGCTATAAAACAGACCAATGGTAACAGTACAATACTAGCAGTAATCCAGTCAAATACACAGTCAGAGACCAGTGTGTCACTGGACGATGTCATATAAAGTATGTGGTTTAGTACATATATCACATCCTGACAGCATATTGTTTAACATATGCTCAATACTTATTCCCCGGGGTGTTATCACCACCTCACATTGTATACAATGTACTAGGGTAGATTCACCCTATAAGTCGGACACATACCCTGAGACGGACAGTGAAATTTGAGGTTATTTATTCACACTTTTACTTCTAGTGTTTGTCATTATTCACAAATTAAGTTATCAGAGTGCCTGTATAATCACACAATCAAGTGTCCGTCTCAATTAATGTATGTGTCCGACTCCGGGTGAACGTACCCTAACAGGTTTATATGATTTTGAATGAAAGATGGAAGCAGCTGCCACGACGCACACGTTGATTTCATAATTCATAACGTAATTCATCAGTAAACATTTGTATAGCGACTAGATGATGCTTTACAATGTAGATTTGAGGCACAATATTCTAGACCTGCCCTGTATGTGACTGCCATTATACCTTCTCCATACTCCAGCCTATGGAAGGCTAACACACTGACCCCTCTGTAACTACAGCCCCTGCACACACCGCCTCCCTCCCCACATCCCCTACAGAACATCCCCATCTGACCTGGCAGCAAACAGGGAGGGATCCAGCTCCATATTTACTCACACAAATCAGGAGTGGCTGGCTGATGCCTGCTAAAGAGCAACTCGTGTAATGGTGTCTTAGTTTCACAGGAACATCACTGTATGGGAAGCACTGCTAACACATTTGCTTTGTATTATTCAGCATTTATTTATGTTGTCATCTGGTCCCCATATTGAGGTGACTATAAATACATTGGGAAATGACAGTATAAATTACATGTTGATCCTTCACATGCCCCATAAGCACAATGCTAGACTGTCAACACACTGGTGCTGGCTTGGCAGAGCCAATTGCTTCCTATATTAGATTGGTGGAAATATTTACATAGTCAACCGACCTACTAGGTCACTAGATGTAGATTTTGAGCAAGAAAACCTAGATCTGTAATATCACTTGCGAGGTTATGTCCAGATATGCACCGACATACTTGATAAAGATTACATTCCCTTTTCTGTACGGCCCTAACTAGATAAGATAAGCACTCAAGAGCATTATCACATAAACCGTTATATCATATTCAAAGATCCCCCCGTTTATAAATATTGCATCAGGAGTAGAACTAATTAGGAAAGTCACAACAGCATGCCAGTATTTATACTCAAACAAAATAAAGTAAGTTTTGTGGCTAGAGAGACTGAATTGAGACAAAGTATAATGTAGAGATAAAGGCGATCAACTGGCAGCTAGACTTTTTAAATGTCAATGAGTTCTTGACAACTGCTCCACTCTAATCTTGTCACAGTCACAGAGGAAGTGATACTCCAGCGACAAATCATGGCCCAAAAGGAGGACAATTGACTTGGCTCTGCATCAGATTTACCAATCTATTTCTCTACTACATGTGGATCATGTTTAATTCCAATATTTATACCAAATATATAAAGGCAAAACCCTTGCTGCACCTACATTAACAGTCGGAGCTTAGTGAGGATTGGCATTCTGCCTTTATACAGGAGGGTGTGGGTTTGGAACAATGTATTTTCTGATAGAACATTCAGACATTTTTGCAGATAGAACCAAATATTTCTAGCGATAGGGGCAATTGAATTACTGGCAGCTAGTGGCACTAGGTTCATGCCAACTGCTTCGTGCACGGCTCTGATCCTGTCAGGTCACGCAGGAGCTGATAATCGAGCAACAAATGATGGCATGTCCCGAGGGAGATCTCTGCAGCCCATGTCTGCTATGGTAGCTCACCAGGCATGAGATCTGACACTATGAGGTAGCGCTGCATGGATAAACAGATTGCCTCTGCAGACGCCATTATGATATGATCGTATTTACGTCTGCCACTGGTTATAACATTTAGAGGCAGATGCATAATAATTGATAACCATTTTACATGTTTCGACATCATGTTTTAATGCGGGCAACAGCAGTTCAGAAAGATTCATCGAAATGGGCAAGGCCCGTCTTTCACTGAATCAATGACAGTGCTCATATACAAATTGAGGTGGCATAGGTCTGGTGAAGTCTTGGGAAACTCATGAGACTTCCATTAGACTGATGCTGTGGGCTAATTGGCAATGCTAATGTAAAGAGGAAATTAAATCCTGATTAGATGACAGCACACATCCTAATCAAATTACCAATTAAATGTTTGCTCATATTCTCTCTCTGGAATATGAGTCTTATTATCTTAATCATACATTTGACAGTTCAGTACTCAAACAGGTACAATAATTATGTATAGCCTACATGCATTAGGAAATCACAGAACATCTCTTAATTGCTATTGGTACTGACAAAATCGCATGTGCCATATCATGACTTCGTATATGTAGTACCTTCAGCAGGATGTTTTCCAGATGTGACAGTGGAGAGTCAAGAGACGGGACGCACCAGGATGAAAAGCAATATAAATGGAAAGAGAATAATCTAATAAATGTAAACATATTCTATTTCCAGATTCCGAAACCTTACCCATATGAACTTCCCATGTGCAGCCATATGACATACCTATTAGAGCACCCAATCATGTTCAGCACTACACAATCTAAAGGAAGGCATACACTCAAATAAGGCGTACTTATCATTAACCCACCAGCTTGTTATAATAAATATAAAATTCTTGAATGTATTCGTAGACCCACTAGAGTCAATAGTATACGGTATGTAGTCTGTAGGAAGGGGGTAAGAAAAGACATCTAGGGCACATCGGTATCAGATCAAGTATTCTTCTCGCAAGCAGAGTCGATGTTAGATGCTGCTTTCCCTTGAGAGGGGATCAATAAAATGACAAGACAAGCTCACCCCCCCCCACTCACCCCACACACCGTCTGTAGATACCGCCCACTAAGCATGTTATGATATATTGGAAAGCAATATAGTAATCGAATATAATATTATCTAAAATATATATTTAAAATTCGAATTTTCTAAAACATAGCCATGGCCTATAAACCTAAGCATTGAGGTGTGGAAATAATACAATTGAATAGCGGACTCTTACTGGCCAGTTAACGTTTTAATTGTTATTCTTTTTAGCAGTTCTCACATACTTATTTATATCTAATTCTGGATTTGTTTTACGAATTTGAACACAATAGATAACATCAACTCCATTAATGGTGATCATAGGTTTCTTACAATAAATAAATGATGTTCAGCTCTGTAGCATAAAAAACGAGAATGCATGCCTTGTCCGCAGACACATATATGGTTTCTTATATTACATTCATTGAATACCATTGGATCCTTATATATACAGTATCCGTATGGTTTAGCCACAAAAGTCCTATGTTCATAAATTATGTTTTCTGGTGGACATTCTAACGGGTGCACAATCTTTCTTGGATTTTGTTTGTAAATGAACTTTGGTAAATTGTCATTGGATATCATGAGAAATTATGGTCTGTCAAACAGGCAGGCAAAAAGCCTAATCGGGAAAAAAGGCGTCATTCCATTATACAAAGATAAATGATACCGACCTAAAAGAAGGTGTATACAGTGACATTGTAAAATAATTTATCCCTGCCCTGTACGTGACTGCCCATAGATTTGCTGCAGGCAGGTGGTCATGTGGTATACAACCACTGTCCCTTCCTTAACGACATCCTCTGCACACTGCGGCTGTGTACACCACCTCCCCTGCTGCAGAACATCCACATCTGACCTGGCAGCAAACAGGGAAGGATCCAGCTCCATGTTTACACAAAGATCATCAAGACTGTGTCAAGTTATGTGTGTTGAAGGTCAACTTGTGAATGGTGCCTCTCCAGGGAAATTCTGGTTGAGTATTTGCATTGTATGAATAGGAGTTCCCTTTTCTTAGCCAGGGACGTGGAAAAGGAAGGTGGTGAGGGGGTGGGGGTGGTGGTGCTGGTGGAGTGAGGTGAGGTGACAAAATGCTCTTTTTAAACAACTGTATAGAATACCCTCTGATACCTCACTGAGAAAGACAATATGTTTTTCTCGTTACTGTAACTGATGGACTGAACGTTTTCCGCCACCCCCCCTGATTTGATCTTGAAAACATCATCTGGGCAGTCCCAGCTAACAAAAAAACGTTTTCCTAACGGTTGGAAAACGTTTGCTGGAGGTTTACAAACGTTTGCAAAGAACGTTTAGAACTTTAAAACGTTGACAGAAACAAACGTTTGTGTTTGAAATGGTTTGGGAACAAATGATTGTTTGAGAACGTTTTATAACGTTTTTGTAATGTTGGGAAATGGTTTTTATTTCATGGTGAATACGGACTGTCAAGGTTAAAGCAATGGGAGGGCCGTTCCCGAGGGGAGCGTGCAATAACCATGGGCTGTATTGCACGCTGTAGCTGTATTACACGGTGCTAGAGGTCGCCATGGGGTAGCTATGGGGTCGCCATGGGGTCGCCACACTGTCGAGGGTCACGTGACCTGCGCAGAATTCAAAATGGGGGTACCACGGAAGTAAAGAAACATCGTGGAAGTAAAGAAACATCGTGGAAGTAAAGAAGCATAGACTATATATCTGTTTTACAGCGATATACCCTGAAATAAATACAGAGCGTCACTTTAAAGTGACCTCGTCTATGGTTATTGCACTCGTGAGCCTTGTCCCGTACTGCACTTGGCCTGCGGCCAGCGTGCAGTACGGGACAAGCCACACTCGTGCAATAACCACAAACTCAGTCACTTTAGCGTGCAGCTCTGTCTATATATGCTGCAGTAATCCATCACGGCCCAATATTATATGCGCGTATACTATCCCGTCTACTATATGGTCAGAGGGATAGACCAATAATGCTGTGAAATAAAGTTGTCAGCACTGCATTCCCAGCTAACAAAAACTTAGGAGCATAGCCTCCCAGGTTCAGTGCTGTGTCAGGTTTAAAGAGACTTTCCACAAAAGTAGGTGCTGTATGTCAGTCTCAGGCCCGACTCTATAATAGCAGAGTCTGGGCAAGCTTATAATAGAAAACTTGTTTCACTAACATGCCCTCAGGAGTTGACCAATCAAATTCTGTACACCAATACCTGTGCACAACCTGACAGGAAGTAACAATTTGAATATAGCAGTTCCACCAGTCCTATTTGCAGCCCTTGTGGCGGAAAAGGGTGTTGGTTGAGCGACTCTGTGTGTATGTCAGAGAAACGACATTGTACTATGTAGCTCAGATCTCCACTAGAATATGTAGTGTAGTGGTTATGATGCCTGATTTGCAATCAGAGGATCGGGAGTTCTATATCAGAAGGTGCCATGACCTTTTCTCGAAAAAAGTATTCCCACCTTCTATTTGATTATGCTGCTAAGTAATATAATCCAAAGTGATTTTATGGTTAGCAATTCAACAAGCGATCCAATGTTGTGACTACCATTTAAGTAAACATAGCAAAGCCTGAAATGTTTGTTTCCAAACCATATACAAACGTTTTAAAACATTCTAACACAAATGTTTGTTTCCAAACCATATACAAACATTTTAAAACGTTCTAACACAAACGTTTGTGTCCAAACCAAATACAAACGTTTTAAAACGTTCTAGAAACGTTTTTTATTAGCTGGGGTTGGGCATGAACTTGTGTTTCCTGATGAGTTCCCTGGCCATGGATGTTTTAGATAAGGGGTTTATGTTAAGTATAGATAACGCCCTCCTATCTGTAAAACCAAATAATGCGCACCCGTGGTCCATCACAAAGTCATAAACCGCTATTAGCGGTTCAAAGGTCCATCCGGTTTATCACACAAGCTCTGCCGTGGTGAAACACATGATGTTCTAAAGTGGGGTTGACTGTGCCATACCCAAACATGTTCTGAATATGTAATCATATAATCTACATTATGATCAGGGAGAAAATGCCATACTTGAACTTAGCACATCCCCCACAATTTATACTAACAGCATTACTAAGGAATAATAGCAAAAAGAAGTTTTGTGACTCTATTTGTGACAAGAGACACTAAATTGAAACCAAATATTAGTAGAGATATGGACCATTGGATAAACCAACAGCTAGTGTTTTTAGAGTAATGGGATCCCGGAATGGGATCAAACCATCTGCTTACTGTTCCTATCTCATCGAGTCACGCGACACAAGGATATGGAGCGACAAATAATGGCAGCTCCCGGGGGAAATCCCGGGGGAAATCTCTGTAGTCAAATGACAATCACCATCCATGGCAGACCACCAGCGACCAGGCATGTGTTCTGCCTATATAAATGTGTGTCACATGGTTATATAAATAATCCTCTGTTGCCGCCATTAGGCTAAGATGGTGTTATTGGTGCCATAAGCAAATTCCTCAGTACATCCAAGCAGGTATACACAGAAAAGAAATGAGCCTAAGAATCTTAACCAAGGGTTAGCCAAAAAGCCTCAACTGTTACAGCCAGCCATTCCAAAAGTGTCTAATTTTCCCTGCACTATACTGTTATTGATTGATGTCGGGATATAAATTGTCGTGCTGGGGACTAGGGGGTTGCCCTAATGTCTAACTCAAGTTCGCCACGTTTTAGTAAGCATTAGCCAATTGGCAACAATAGTACCATGGATAGGTACAGTTCATTAGCTGAAACCATCAAAGCTATTGCCTTATCAAAGGTGTCCAGAGTATTTTCCTCGTAGGTTAGGTATTTCTGCCCTATATTAAGATTGTCAACTACATTGATATATTGTCTGTGTGTTAGAAGGAATCATTAGTCGTCGGGGGCCTTCCTCTTACAGGCGAAATACTCATTGTGATGTTCCATACTGTCAAATACTGAGGAATCAATAACAGTGCTAATCAAGTTACTAACTGAAAAGGCACAGAGTAATAATAATACTACCGGTAGAGTATGTGGATCAATTCATATGTAATGCATCTATGGTTTGTAGATATTTACCGAACTACGGTGCAACATAATATGTTATATCGCCTAGATAGCGAATCACATGGGGAGGGAGGCTGCGTTTTATACCATTTCGTAGGGCTACTTTCTAACACCTCTCTCTGCCCTCATCTGTTTGGTGATATAGTCCGTGGCACCAAGAAAGGGACTTTTGAATTAGGCTTGTTTTCTCTGTGAAATAACATGTAGAAGCAACTCAAATGAGCACAAAATATTTCCTGATGAAGAGCTAAACACATACACATGAGAATAAATGTTTACAATCAGGGAAATTGTTCATTCTCTTGCTTGTAAAGTGCAGTTTCATGGCAATATTGACAAGCACTCTTTATGACACACTATAAGTATAGGGAATATCATCAAAACTTCCCCAAAATGCTGATTTTAAGCAATTTTTGAATATTTCGATCTCACTTTGTGGAAAGGCTCACATTTGCATTTCTTTAACCAGAATGTTCTAAATGGTACCATTGTGAAGAAAAAATTGTTCCCTGATTTATTTGATGACTAATTCCATCTCTGACAGTGTATTTCAATTTCTATAGGTGCTAATGCAAATCAAAGTCAACAAAAATATAACATTTCAGAAATGTTTCTAGGGTATTTACATATTTCACAATTACCCAAATTTCTCCCAAGAAACATAACATTGTCATCACCTTAAACTACAGAGTCTCGGCTAAAAAACGTTTTTTACATGAAGATGATGTGACTACTAGTGCCAAAGTAGTGGATCATGACGTGAAATGCAAAAGGGCAAACATAGTTTGGCAGTCCCTTTCTTGGTGCCACGGACTATAGCCCGGCTTGTGTCAACCTCACCTAATAGAGTGGCAATCCGCATGGGTGTGTCATTGCAGTTACAAACACTAGTTGTGTGAGCTGCTCTTGATGAAGCAGATCAATAAGGCAACAGGACCCCCCCCCCCCCCTCCCCCACCCCTCTAGCCGCCCACTGCCTGCTACAATAGCCTGTACTCCCTCAGTAGTATCCTATACATAGGTAGACTATAACCACCAGTGGACAATACCCCTCTGTGAGGAGACACTACACAGGGGAAATGAGGCTATGTATGTGGTTTACTGCAGGGTTCTGTGGTATATCACGGCTATTTTGGTCCTAGACAACTAAAGTTCTAGATTATTCATCTTCACCCCTGCAACTCACATTTTAGAAACATATTCAGATTGCTAACGGCTGCTAAGAAAAGGACTGGAACAATATCCATTACCGTGTGTTCTATTAGAAAGAATATCGGTGGAAAGGGATGTCTTACATTACCTTCTTCCTATACCATTTCGCAGAACTTCTTTTATTGGAAACCATTGCAGCCCTTACAGCGGATAACAGTCAGACGGATGGCAATTGAACATCCGTGGTCAAATATAGAAACAATAATATTGTCAGCATACACGACATTCTTTACATGTTTAGATTGGCCACAAAGCTCAATGACAAACCTGACGAATAAGAGGGGACCAAGCGCCAACCCCTGTGGCACGCCCAATTCCACTCTCTCAGCAGTGTTGTTACGCCATTGCCAATATTACAGTGAGCCCTGAAGGTGCCCTGCTGAAACTAGTTAGGCAAGCCTCTACTATGCGCTAAAAGGTCTGGGAGTGATGTGTGGGAGGGCCTCCTCCATGTTTGTGCTCACATGAGTGATGGGGAGGCAGCGGAGGGTGCCCCACCAGTTAATCTGACGGCAGGATTGTGCATTTCTGTGTGTCGCTGCTACTTCCCATTTGTCAACATGTCAACTACCCAGCTATGGTTATTGGTTCCTTCGGTGCTTTCTTTGGGTTGACGATTACAGTCATCTCTTGGATCATGATGCTGGCTTTAGTTGGCAGGGAATAGACAGTGTTACCAGATAACTGATGTGAAGGTTTTCGAACCCATTATTATAACCACACAGAGCCTATGTGGACAATGTCCGGGTACGAGATACCAAAATGGCCTTCATTTCGAATACCCGGTCAGTATCTTAACATACTCATATAGTCATCGTGGTCCTATAGTACTGTCATACTGTAGGCCTTTTATCTAGTATATATATGTCACTAAATTATATAGGCCTATCCCAAACGTCGATACGAGCTCCACCAAATATAGTTTGTCTTCTATTTGCAGGGTGTCTAAACAACATCTACCGTCCAGATGACACCGTCATCATCTGCCACATTCCTGAGACTCCCCATCTACCATCCTTCAGCTTCAAGGGTAAGTGACAATATTAAATGATAAACAACTGTAAAATAGTCAATTTACACAATCTTGCCGAACATAAATCCTTGGCTACCAGCTGCATTTATAACCATAAAATAATTCAGGTGAGCCAGTCTTGGGGAATGGTATAGACGTGATGAAGGCAGGACAAACCTTTCCAGATTACAAATGACACAGAACCTCGGGTAAAGATTTCCCTCTGCAACTTCCTGTGGATTGTTGCACAGCAAACTTATAACGATATCGTCAAAAGAAATTACAAAATTAAAGATCATAATGCTATCTTTAAAACTCAAAAGCAATCGTTATTAAAGTATACCCTAAGATGTGATTTTGTAAGAAATACACTTGCAACGATCACCAAAAGATGGTCGTCATCATAGCATTTCTTAAGGATAAGGACATCATTGTTTACTGTGCAAAAGTGCACAGATGTAATACGTAGCCTACGTAATCACCAAGAAAATGTTTTGCAGAAAGCCACTCCCCTCCCGGCTTTGGGCCCGCCTGACACTCATTTCTTTATGTATATAGGTCTTTTGGTACGGCGGGTCAAATGCTGGGCTATGGAGAAGGATCCAGGCATTTTCTAAAAAAAAAAGAAGTCTGCCTACGTAATAATAATTGTATTTGAAGCTCCACATTAATCTATTTCATGAATAGGGTTCATTCAAACTCTCCTCCATATACCAATTGCCTTTGATATCATGACCTAGATATTCAGGTGCAATGGCTGGTAGCAAACACGACATTGGAGGCCGTCTGCTCTCACGTCTGTTTTGGCGCGAACTGTATTGATCCACGGTGTTGGCTGGGATATGTCCCACCTCGCCACTCCCCCCCCCCCCCCCCCCCCCCACCCCTCCTCCTTTGGCCATGTTGAGCAGCGAGGTAGGTATTCCCTGCAGGCGGCAACCTGCATCCCACATCAAAGGTCGTACAGACAACAACTGTTATATTTTAACTCGGGCCACGGGTACGGGGTAGCTTTGCTCGCAATTTTACTAAATCAAAGTTCAATGAATAAAGGAAGAGTTTGGTTCCAAAACGCAATAAGCGCCATTTTGTAAAATGACTCCAATTTTTTACACAGATGTAGGGCACGAATAGGTAAATGCAATTTTGAAACAAAATTTTATCAAAATTGTATTTTTCATGCCTTAAGGTCCTCTCTGATGTACACGTTATAGCCGAGACACTATAATTGCCAATATGGTAGCCTTAGAGAAATCACTACATGCTGTAATTCTGGAATGGATTTACTGCCTTTTGCAACGAAACTCTTCAAACATTACAGTAACAAATATTATTTGTTACTGTAATGTTAGTGCTGAACATACTATAGTAAGACTTCTCAACGGTCGAAACCCTAGACCTGCCCGGCCATGAAATTTCAATAGAGGGGGAGGGGCCTAAGATACACTAAAAATACAGATGTTTAAACAATTTGTGCAATTTTAAAATCCGTGCATTCTCCATGCGGGCCTCTAAATGGTAACACTTTCCATAGGCTTAGCATATTGCTCTCTATACATTTCCTATGGGGCAACACAAAGATGGCAACACAAAGTTCCTCAGAATTGAAAAAAATACACTGCCTGTACTGGTGGTATTATCACGTTCACATTGATACTGTCAGCATTACGCAGGTGGCGTTCAGATAATACATCAACCGTTTGACATTCTCGTATAAAATACCAATCTATATTCTGTATTGTATACATATACACCTATGCCCTAGTCATAACAGCAGCAGTGACAGATTACACGGGAAATGCCAGACACCAACACAGTGTACAGGGGGACAGACATTGAGGTTCTCGGAATTTTCTGGACGTATAATGATGCCGGCTGAACAATAAGAGCTGTCAACCTAGTATCATCACAGAACTTCAATTGTGTTGCCCGACATGCTACCTTTATTAAACCAAAGGGGTTCCATGCAGACTAGAACAAGGAGTCAGGCCTCTCACTGGTGCCCTTTCCACGCTGTCTGATTCGGCTTTATGGATCACACCAAACACAGTCCAGATCAGCTGGGGCAAATACATAAATGTAAATGGTGGCCTGCACTCCCCCGGGGAGTCGTTGATAATTATATTAAAACATAATTTATAAATCAGTGTAGCATCAACATTTAATTTGATCGATAGCGATCGAGATCTAAGGATCCCCATGGACAGATTAATTGAAAGTTGTGAACATATTGCATCAAATGTTGCATAAATTGAAAAACGCCCCTCGTGTAACTGTAATAACTTATTGCGAAATAAAGATATTCAACTCAATCAAAATCAGAATCAGTTTCAGATTCGAATTTATTAACATAATTACAGTTATACTTATAGTTTAGTATTCTAGCATAAGCACCGTACATAATGTATAGCCTTCTGTAAATATCCGGTTTGTGGAAACATCCATAACAATGCAAACGTTCCTTGATATTAATTAATATTCACTGGAGGATATTAAATGTCCTTCTAATGCCTTGCACTAATATACAGTAGAAAGATGAGCTAGGGTAGCCGCCATTTTAATGCTTATGTGGAGAAAAGGGGATTCATATTACCAAGTTAACTCTCTATTCCAAAGGAGCCATCCTTCAATATCCCCTCTACAAAAGGAGTCCTGTCTAAATGACTCTGCCCCAGTGGGCAGACAATTCAGCTCAACGCTGAATCAACATCGAATCAACATTAAATCAGCATTGAATCATCGTTGAAGCAGCATTGACAACCCGTTATCAGTGTTGATTCAATGTTCAATGAGTCACCGTGCCTAGACTCCATTTGCAAAGGTAGGCTCGGCATTTTGGAAACAACCGCACAGCTATAGGCTCACCATAGAGAGCCGTGAGCCGTGAGCAGTTGTGAAGCGAGCACTTATTCATTCAGTACGCGAACAATGTGTATCCATGACAAAAGGTTCGATGATATTAAAGACATTCATTTACATTTTACGTTTTATAGTGCCAGTCATTCAGTACGACATTGCAGTAGGCTGCTAAATAATGCATGGCCAGTCTACAGATAGATACCACCACATTATGTAGTGGGCTTTTCTTCTCTTTCTTCTATTGAGGTACAGAATAAATCATACCCTCTTTTTGCATGTTTCAACATGAGCCTTGTTTGTAGTACAGCTCAATATGTAATCACAATTAAATATCAACATAGAATTCCCACCCATTGCCTTCAGTCCTGTCAAATTTGAACAGTGCCTATAATTGTTCCACGTTAGTGAGTGCAACAATAAGTTTGCGTGTTAGTTGTGGATGAGGTTGAGGGATATGTGGGTAAGGTAGGATAGAACATGCTGGGATGAGATGGACCTTATACTATAGCCTTCTAAATGTATATGGGACACTTTCATCCTCATTGCCTCTGGGGTAGATCCTGAGTAGTGGGATCATGTGGAGGGAGGCAGCTGAACATAATGAGGCAAACATAAATCATGCCTGCTCTCCAGAATGGTGAAACTTTAATTAGTTTGCAGTAATTATAGCCTGCAGTGGACCTTCAAACTTCATGTGCTTAAAGATGGTACATTTTGTATATCAGCTTATAGACTTCCCAAACCTTTTCTTCAAAATCGATATAATCTTAATGTCAAGGGTTTTGTTATTATTTTAGCTGATATGCAGTGCTCAATGTTAAATATAATTATTTGTCTATAAATGCATTATTAGAAACCAAGGTTGCTTATTCACCTCACTGACTCAGTGTCCCCCCTATGTGAGCATACCAGGAACTAAGCTAATAGGGTAAGCACTGAGCCATGCAGTATAAACACATAGTGAGTTTTAGTGTTGACCTACAGTAAAAGATATTGCACTGCATGTGCTCATCTCATAGACTAAGACACTGCCAATCATTTTAAAATTTAGGGAAGATGTATGGGATAGGATATACAATAGGAATATGATAAGACTAAAAAATCGCCAAACACTTAGCTGACACACCATCTTTAAAGTACCACACAAATGTACGTTCTCTCATTAACTTAATAGTGCTCTGCCCAAGGCTGGGTAAAGGGAGTTTCTTCTCACAGACAATCATGACGAAAAGGTATCACCAACAGTAACATACATATCTGAAGATTTAGGAAAATCATCGTTCAGACAGAATCATATCCAACTTATACTGCTATCTTACATGTCAACAGGTATTTTATTTGAACTTTGATAAAAAAAAATCAAAGGCATAACATGCTACAGTATCCATAGGTTTATTATCCTCGAGCGGCCATGTACTATGTGCAGATGGATGACCTGTTTAGAACTAGCCCATTACCCCTTGGCATTTCCCCAGTAGAGCATGATAGTGCAGTGAAGAACATACATAGGTGTAATTGGACAAGATCATAGATCTCCCAACCAATCCCTCCTACCTTATTTGATAAAAGCCAAAGGGCCTTTTCAACCACAACCTAGGACGCAAAAGGATCACGCTGTATACCAAGCTGTTAAGATCTGCTCACCCTGTAGCAACTGGAACCCTACTCTCGTTCCCAAATCCTTCCGAAGGAAGGCTCTGGGGACAGCCAAATGACCTTGAACTTTGGATTTTGCTGGGTCTGGGCAACCCCTGCTGGTAGGCTGGAACCAGCGAACAGGAACAGGAAATGGAACC
Source organism: Harmothoe impar (assembly GCA_947462335.1). Taxonomy (NCBI): domain Eukaryota; kingdom Metazoa; phylum Annelida; class Polychaeta; order Phyllodocida; family Polynoidae; genus Harmothoe; species Harmothoe impar. Next base: position 52,454,120 of record OX381704.1, read on the forward strand.
AGAATGTATGATGGTTGTTTTAGGTAGATTTACCATCAGCCTTTCTGGTTCCATTTCCTGTTCCTGTTCGCTGGTTCCAAGCTACCAGCAGGGGTTGCCCAGACCCAGCAAAATCCCACCATTTGGCAGTTACCAGAGCCTTCCTTTGGAAGGATTTGGGAACGAGAGTACTGGAACCCCTGAACCGAGCCAGCCCTGTAATGGCCTGTCCACTACTGTTCTGTAAATTGATCAGACGCCACCTATGTTTAGGTCCGTGGCGTGTATCTAGAGGTGAATGATGTAGGTTAGACCAAGGCAGGATCATGGACATAATTGATGGGTATACAAGCCATTTTCCAGGCTCTTTGCCTCTGGGCTAGGTCTGAGCTTTCTGGAAACATTCATCATATTGCATGAGAAAGGGAGTAGATGGCGCTATGGAATATGGGCAAGAAGCTACATATGTACCAAATCGGATGGAATCATTTTTATTCTCATTTGCCCTCCTACAAGATTTGCCAAGGCTCAAACAATACTTTTCTTAACAATTGTATATGTGGCATCAAGCATAAAAGCTGATGCCTGGTCACTCCGACCCAACCTAGCCCTGTAATGGCCTGCCCAGTAATGGCTCTGTAAATTGATCGAACGCCACCTATGTTGCGGTCTGTGACATTTATCTAGAGGTGAATGAGGTGGGTAAAAGTAGGGCGGGGATCATGGACATAAATGTTGGGTACCGGGGTATTGACATTTTCTCATGCTCTTTGCCTCTGGGCTAGGTCTTCTAGCATTCTGAGAAGTCAAACCATATAGCAGGAGAGAGGCCGTAGATGGAAATGTGGATTGTGGACATGAAGTGACCAAACGGACCGAATTCCTTCCTGTTCATTACCTACTGATTATATCTATAAAAGACATATCTAGACAGGGTTATGGACAGCTGCATTGATCTGTCATTGACCGTATATCGACCTTGCTAAAGCTAAACTGATGCAAGGTGACACATCTCTAAGCTAGTAGTTAGTAGTATATCAAAGTGTGGATATTGACAGGTTCTTTTCACATCTTCCTTGGTTACCTGTCAAAGGCAGCGTGTTCCAGTATATCTACTGATGCAGACACTATCTGCTAGCATCCCTATGGTGGTAGTAGCCTATATAGATCCATGCACCTGTTAGAAAAAAAGATTAAGGCTAAGTAATAGGTATTCCCAAACCAATTATTCTTACCCCAGTATTAATCAGTTGTTGTGGATTACCTACAGAGAGGGACAGTGTGCTGTGTATAAATATCCACAGTGGCCCACTGATAAGCACGAAGGTACTACCCAACATTGTTGGCACTGTTGTCAGTAGATGTCACATAGCTGACCTGGGCTAAAAGGGGCTGTCAGAAGCATAGCAAGCAAACTCTTATTGGGTTGGCCCACGAGTCTCGGTTTCCTATGCCAGTGGCTGTCTCCGTGGGGTGCACTGTACTGTGATTTGACACCTTCTGAGGCATTCCCAGCAATATGGGATTGTGTCACAAGATCAGAAGAGAAGCACATGTACATACACTTTAACCATGTTTCCATAAAGGTACAGATCTCTCTCCCCAATTAAATGAGATATAACAGACCACTACTGCCTCTCCTTACATTATGTGGCTTGCTATATAACTAAGGCTGCTATGTAATTACATGTTCTCAAAGGCATGGAGCACAAAGGTGTCCTCTCCTGTTCTTGAGAATAATTACGAGAGATAATTACGTTCGCCTCTTATCCAACTGTAAATCATTTTTAGTCCAAACAGTCCGATGATAATTTCCCAGATTCAATATCACAAATCCAAAAATCAGCTTTATTTAGAGTGTAAGTGAGTCCGCTAATCACCTGTTAATTAAAAGTTTAAAAAAAGATCATCTTAAACCAGTAAAAGGACACTTACAGCTTTGATTGTGTAGAGGATAACACTTAAAATACGGAGGGAATTATTTCGAAGAATATGCACTTTTCAGATGGTTTACATTTGACATCAATCCTGCATACAAGCCAAGACAGGGCATTGAAGAAACATTCATATAGTATTGTATAACATCATTTTACCCCGGCCTTATGCACTCCTACTCCTACACATATATCAGCCAGTGGGCAGCGCACATGACACCACTGTAAAATACCTGTTTCATTTGCTCCTTCGTATCACGTTATGATGCTACAGTGTAAAGTGCATGGCAGGCTGCAATATATTAGTGGTGGGCGGCTGCCAGTGGTAAGAGGGTGGTGTAGACAGGGTTAGCAGGGTGGCATTCATCAGCCTGAAGGAGGCACATCAGACTATGCTGTATCGGGCGTGCACATGCCATCCTGAATATCTTGGTATAAGCCGCCAGTCACTCATCATGTTTTGTGATAAGAGTCACTTCAATTCAACAAATAACTTCATCATTGGGTGTAGGTTCATTGCTATGAAATTGATTGTGAGAAGATGTTTTCGGTGTTTCTGCATGTATTTCATATGGATAGAGCAGACTATCTGTTCTTCCATTTCATCCACGTCCCGGATCCCCATATTTTATAATTTATGTTCAGTTTAGGGCCTAGTCGTCAGGTTTTTTAGTAGGAGGGATCCTTCAAACTGATTCCGGGAGGGGGGGGGTCTAGTGTTCACGTTCCTCCTCTTAATCAAATCCTCCTCCCGTCTATAGAGGCTGAAGAACCCTTTTTTTCTTACTGTAAATCTGTGCTTGGTAAAGGCTCAGATTTTCCTGTATCTAAACTATACTTGCATGGTGTCCAATCTGAGCTGTATCCAAAAGATAAATCAGCCATTTATATCTTATTTCCTCCATATTTTAGCAAAAGAGGTGTGTGCGTGTAGGTTGTAGTTGGATAGTGCATACATAATTGGACAGCCTGGTCATTGCATGCCATGGAGAATTAGATCACAGAGGAGGCTAGTTATGAGTTCAGACCCTCAGATGCCTGGTAATATGTCTGATGTGTAATTGAAATGTCAAGATTGTGTCAGAGGACTTAAGAAGGTTGTGCCTGTCAAGTTCTGATAACTTATAGAGGTGTAACTATTGGTATCTAGTACCAGAGGAGTCCTGCATAACTGCCATGCCTCATCGGCTCAGTAAGGAGTAGGGGGTAAAGCTGTTGGTCCGGCCAAAAGTACGCTGTAATAAGCTGGTTGCCTTTCTTTTGAAGGTATACAGTAGAAGTGAAGTTTATTGTAGAATCTACTGTATGTGTACAGTTTGGTGTAGGTAAACAGTAGCAACTATTTACAGTGTAATATACATTGAAATTACACATCAGCCAAGGAGCATTACCCCTACCCGAAGGGGACCTGCAGGTAAGGCAAAGGGAATGGATAGTCTGCATGGGAGTAGAGGAGGAGCCTGTGAGCTACTGGCTGAGCCCTCGAGCCAATGTCTAAGCATGCCAGCACATGCCTGAGGGTGTGGGTGATTGGCCTCATTGGTGCTCTACTATGTCATGGTTTCAGGGTCAAGCCGACTTACTGCTCACAGTCCATATGGAGCAATATGTCAGAGTAGCTAGCCTAGCTAGCAAGACCTGAAGAGATATGCGTGTATCCTCTTTCCTTTTCCTTTGATAGGGGTAATCCCTTGATAGGAGTGTACACTTCATCTTGGCTGAGCTATGACCAACCGTAAACCATAAGTTGCACGATGTACACCCTCCGAAAAGTGAGGGTCACTGTCGCCGAAAGCACTCGCACCTGAAAGCCAAGCAGTGCCAGACTTTCGGGTGAGAGTGCTTTTGGCGACAGTGACGTTCACATGTCTAAGGGTGTACCCTATTGTGTATGTCTACTAAGTGGTCAGCAACACCATGTACTGCCTGTGAGAAAATAAAAAATAAACTCTGTCAGTATAATGACTAGAGTCCATCGTAGTCGCACATTTTTTACCTTTATTAGTAAGGCTTGTACTCAGCATTAGGTCTGGTCTATAGTTATCCTACGTAACTATGAATGAGGTTTCCCTTTGCCTCGTGAGGGAGTTTCGATGCAGGTCTAACTCCCTGTGATGGCTGTATGAGTGATGACAAGCGTGGTCTGGTCTTGGTTAGGCATGCCTTTCACCAGCTGTTCAGTTGTTGACTGATATACGGCTGGAGCCGCGCTTTCGGCAATCTATGGAAGCAATGTTGCAGCCTGGATCTTATCCTTTCCATCATATTCAAATGTATCAAAATATTCTGCGTAAATGGATCCTACCCATGCGTCAATTGGTTATAAGACAACAGAATACCTTGGCGTAGGTCCTGTTGGTCTTCTCCCAATTTCTGGATAGATGTCAGGTAGTTTTGCAGTGCTTACTCATCTGGAACAGCTATTGAAAGGTCATTGTCTGCTGTTCAGTAATGATATCTGCACCTCTATAATAACAATCATATTGATAAGAGTAGGCCTATACCTGAGTAATGACATTTAGAATAGCAGCCCTGTAGGGTACTCTTCTCCTCTGCAGCCCTCCCTCACTTGCTAGACTAGAAATCTAATATTACAAAGTGACAAGGGGGTGAGGGTAGGTTGAAAAGGGGTGTTGGATAGAAACTAGGGACAAACTAAGCCTGTCAGAGCTAACCATGTAGGTCTCTGACACCTCATATTGAGTTCCTAAAAGGATATTGACTGGTGGAGATGGAAGAGGAATCTTAATTTGCGGAGTGGTTTCCAGAATGCATATTTTGAATTATAGATGTTTTTAAAAGTTGAAGGTTGATCGACTGTCGAATGGTGCATTCACTATATCAGTAATTTAGTCCTCTCACTAAGCCATGCTATATATAATTATTCTACAGGTTACACTGGTATCTGGATATGGTATAGTTTATTCAGACACGTTCATCCTATGTACAGTCCTATTCTTCAAGGGGTTACGCCCTGTAATGTCAGTTGAGAGGAATTGGGGCGCTTCTGTGGTTAAGTGATGAAACTGTCACATGTACCTTTAATATGGAGTAGAACTGTGTCATGACCAGAAACAGTTGCATTGATCTGCTGTTAGTCGTGTATTGATCATTCTAAGGTTGGAATGATGGAAGGTGACAAGGTATAATGAATCTGAATTCCACCTGCCAATATACCTTTATTCAGCTTTTATTTTCTATAGGGTGCCTGTCTACTGGATTAAGTGTGAGAAGTGCAGCATTAGGGACATAGTCCCTGGCTGTGTTCACGCACATATTGATTGTGCTTCTTGTCACATGCAGTGTGTTCCACACTGCAGTACAGTTAACATCGTTTGAAGCTCAGGAATAGACATAGTGGCCTTGAAATACATCTGGAAATACGTATATACAGGGTGTGGCATGATATACATATTGACAAGGACATCTACTGATGTGTCTTAGAGAGATTAGAACATGACATTGTATTACAGCACGTGTACACATCAGAAATGCAAGCGTCACTGTCGCCAAAACCTATTTCTGCACATCATCCAGTGGCCGACTTTCAGAATTAAGTGATTTTGGTGATAGTAACGCATATTTCGTTCCTTTTCAAAAGAAGGTTGGATTTTGGGTCGGCTCCAGCCAGGTTGAATTTGATTTTCCAATCCCTAAGCTATACTCATGATGGTCAATCTGGGCGGTATTCAGGGGTAAAAGCAACCAGGGCCATCTAATTTCCTTCATATTTTATCTGATTGCGGGGTGTGCGTGTAGGGTGAGGCTAGAGACCGCATGTTGGGAAGGGGTTCCCTTGTTGAACATTGCATGCCATTGAGAATTAGATTACAAGGGAGGCTAATTCTGAGGTCAGACCCTAGCAACCTGGTCACATCTTGGTGTGTAATTGAAATCCAAGGTTCTTTGCTGAGAACCTGGTGTACCTCTCAATTGTGGTTGGCCAGAACCTTTAACCAACCTCTGCCAGTGCTGTGAATTTACTGCCACAAATGGACCTGAGTTCATTACAACACGGTAGAAACAGCATTTTCACCACCTTTGCACCAGAAGGAGATGGGAGTTAACCCAGCTCTATATAGGGTCTGTTGCAAGAGGAGTTATCAGTTTAGCCTTCTCCTTGCATGTGAAACTGACGTGTTTCTCAACATCTGTACATAATACTGACGTGATTTAGACGAATGGTGCTAGCTGGGTAAGTGCCCCATTGATAATTTCTCAGGACCAGAGCACCAATGGCAGCTACCCCTCCATCTCCTTAGAAAACACAATCTGTGAAGCTTGGGCTTCCCAAAAACATATTGGTCCATAGAGACCGTTGATTCTGGGGGGTGGTTCCCGAGGGATATTTGGTAAATTACCCACGGGTGGCAGTCTGTACGGCCCAGTGCTGCCCAGTTCCTCCCCTGCCGCCTGCTGTCGATGCTGACTTCTGACATAGAGCGTTGGCCAGCACCCTGGTTAGCTCAGGGTTGGCCAGCATCTTTAACCCCTCTCTTCCAGTGCTGGAAGCTTACTGCCACTAATGGACCTGAGTTCATTACAATGCCTTTGCAACATAAGGAATTTTTTTTGACCCAGCTAGAAGGTCGGTTACAACAAAAGTTATCGGTGTAGCCTCCTGACTCAGTATGTGTCGGAGAGCGATTTTTGATACAATCCTCTTTTTAGAGAGTGAACCCATTATAAGAGACATAGCAGCCTTAAACTCTAGCCTTACCCCCTTAGGGAGATGAGAGAAAGGGACACCGGAAGGATGGTCTGGCAGTAGAGGAGGCGTCTGGAAGTCACCCAGAGAACCCGGTGGCGGTGTGGTATGTGATAGCTCTTCAAGCAGATCCTTTGGGTGTCAGCACATGCCTGAGGGTGTGCTGGGTGATTGGCTTCATTGGTGCTCTACTATGTGTGGGAATCCGGGTCAAGCCGGATTGCTGCTCGCATATAAAGTAGTCTGTGTGAGCAGCTCGCCTGGCTTGCATACCTCTGACCTGGTTAGAAATATCTATGGCCTGCATTTTATCCTGACTATCTTGCTTTTTCTAGGACTTGTACAGATTAGACATGAGTTTGAGTTGTATTCAGGAATCGTTGTATACATGTATTTGTGTGACTGATAACAATGGTGTTTGAACATACCTGAAATATTTTAGGTAACTCACTATGTCATTGTTCATCATGAGGGTGTGTGTAAGGGATGGGGAAGGGTGCAACTCGCCAGTTATATCCTATTATTAAGGAGTAGTAAAATAACAATGCCTGCCTCTTAGACAATAAAAACCCTTGTCTAGATTAAGAACAACCCAATGTGATTACACCGTTTTTGTCGACATGAACCCCTACCTTTAGAATCCTCGAGCCAGCTCCAGCCCCCTGGCTATCTTAGCAGACCATGGTAGAAAGACCAGTACAAATGTATGATAATGAAGCACAGAATGAAACACATGTAACAGGCCTACATCATGTCAGTTTGTAAATTATATAGTCATAAATCGTTTGCTTTATCTGCTTGCTAGCTTACATGCAGAGGCCATCCCGAGCAATGGGATGTAGAATAGCAGCCCTATAAGGAACGTAATGTCCATATCTTGTACAGCCCGAGGCTCGACTAAGCAATGCTGCATTCACGATACAGTGGGACAAGAGAGTGAGCTGAAAAAAAAATTATTGATTGAACAGAAACAAAAAGGGACAGTATTGTATCACGAGGGCCCCATAAATCATCCCCCATCCCCAGAACACCATTAATGGTTGGTTGACCCGCCATCTTCTTGGAGAAGGCAATCCATGCATCTGACAATTCAGCTTGGGCTTTCTAGAAGCATATTGGTTCTGGGAGGCAGGAGAGGACATTTTGATTTGGGGATTGTTCCTAAGAGGCAATTGGTAAATTACCGGCGGGTGGCAGTCTGGACGACCCAGTGCTGGGCGGCCCCTAGCTCCCCTGCCGCCTATACTGTCGGTGCTGACCGCTGACATAGAGTGTTTTATTGGGGGCAGTCAACGCGGGACAGGAGTGGAAGATTGAATAATGGAGTGTTAGCTCCCCAGTAACCAGCCAACAACCAGATAAAGCCTAAAGGGACTCGGAATGACTCACGCCCCCTCTTGCTGATAATCTTCTTTAAATATTATTTCTTATAATGTGTCTCTGACGTCAAGGAATAAAGCCACACAACTAAGTCTGAAAATAATTAGTTTATAATTATAGATTAGGTAGTTAGAGCTCGAAATAGGCATCACTCTAAACACATAACTTAATTGCCATGCATATATATAGTCTAGATGGATTAATGGCAAAAAGCAATGATTTATTATAGTTTTGTTCTTCACGAATGACTTGTTAAACACTGATTTCAGGTTGGGATTGTGACTGCTCATCACAGTGCGATTTAATTAACTCCCCCGCAATCAACACTGATACTGACATTAATCTGCGTTTACTTTGTTTCATTCATTTGCAGAAATGATAATATTATTAGCCACTCTGACATGCCTAATCTTAAAAAGCAACACAGATGGGAGACGATATCATAATGACATTTTGAATTCTGACATTTTATTCTCTGTAGGAAGACAGTCGGCCAATGGCCAGATGTCCATAATTTTAAAATAATAACAGTGAGACAGCTTGGATGCAAAGATTTATCTGCCAAATGACCCAAACTGACAGGATGGGAGATTTTCCATATTAAATCGTCCTTATTTATCTTTCAGATGGCCTCGGTCTGCCCGTGGAGGAGTGGCAGGCAGCTATCCAGAGTCAACTGGACAAAATCAGGAAGCTAGAAGAGAACTATGAAGCAGAACTCACCGGCAAAAAAGTAAGTCCTTTTTGTCTAGCACTGCAAAACATGAAACGTGAAACAATGATGTTTTCTAGCGGGACGTGTCATCCCAGACACCAATGGGTGCGTTATAACGTGGAGAAGTTCTAAAATTACTCTCAGAAAGGTAGACTCCCAGCACGCAATTCGACGTCATGCCAACGTCGGCATGACGTCAGCTGGCGTTGGCATGACGTCAGCTTTTACCGTCGCCTCAAGTGCTTTTTGGCCGTCCATTTCTACTATATGCCAACGTCGCCAGTGGCATGACGTTGGCATGACGTTGGGCCAACGTTGCCGTTGGCATAACGTTGGGCCAACACTGGTCCAACGTCATATGTAGACGTTGGGCCAACGTCTACCCAACCCATTATAGTCCACAATTTAACCTGTTGGTGCGACTTTAATTCAATGACTTTAATTTTGTAACTTTCTTATAATATTAAAGGGTCATCAACTCTGCTCAATACATTATAAGGCTTTCAATAGTCATCATTTTAAAGCCTTCTGCCTTTGCCCTCAGCTTAAAGGAAGTGATGCAAACTCATCCTATACTTTAGAACTTATCTACTTGGCAATACCACAAATGGGGGGTCTCTTTGGAAATAATGCCAGGATTTTACTCTTTCATTATATTAAAGCTGGTACAATGTAATCTCTAGGGTTAAAATGGAATATCTATTGCTTGCACATTTATATAACACAGGGGGAACCCCATAAATGGAGGATTATTCCCAAAGATGATGTAGCTGCTGGTAAAATATCTTCAAACAACCCTTTATGCCCTCTGGTGGGAGTTTTGCTAATGCTGCTACAACATTGTTTTGCCAACGTTGGTACAACATGCATGATCTGACATTGTACCAACGTTAGCAAATAGCTGGTAAAATTGCCAACGTTGGTACAACATTATTTTGCCAACGTTGCACCAATGTTGTAACCCCAACGTTGGCACAACGTTGAAATATTGCTTGCGACCTGCCGACGTTGGCCCAACGTACCCTTGCGTGCTGGGCTGGTCAACTGGCGTTGGCGGTTTTCTCAGGCGCTAGTAAAGGAGAATATACCTATGGCCCTCGATTGTTTACTGTATACTTTATTGGATAAATGGCAAATGCCGTCTTCATCGTAAGGTGTTGCGGTGAGATCACTGTGCATGATCTTGCTGTTGGTGCTCCATAGGGTATTGTGGAGTAGAGTGTAACCCATTGATAACTGTGCATCCATTGATGTATCATACAGACCGCTCGGGAGTGTATCAGCCCCTGGGTGTTGGCATGGATGCACCACTGGAGAGTTACTCTACATCCTTGCAAAATGGCATAGTCCATTAGAGTACCATGCGGCCCTTATATAAAGGGTTAATGGTTCATTGCATTATTCTCATGGGCTCTGTACTTCAGGTGCCTGTTGAGGAAGCCGACCCGAACACTGGGAACCCAACCAAGAAAATGACCGCAGTAAACATTACCTTCATCAAGTTTTATTTATTCCTCATGTATAGGCCATCATATTATATATCCCATAGACCCTTTCTAAACGTCAGCACCCGTGCCATGTCGCTCGCATGTCCCCCTTTCTACGATTATTAACATAGTGCTGACATATACCATTTAATAGATGACACACAGAGAAAAGGGAATTCATTGAACCAAGAATGTTACCACAGTAAACAATTTCCTAATCAAATTATATTTATCGGTCATTATGTCTAGACTATTCTATATTCCGTATAGTCTAGTCCCATTCTCAACGTGAAAACCTCGTTTCATGTCCGTCGCATGTGTCCTTCTACAATCCATTTTTCAGCATTGTGCCGACATATAACATTTAAGTACATCTAAGTGAACGTTTACAAAGACATCACCTGCAAGGGGGTGGGTGGGTCCTTGGGTTTAGTGACAAAAAGTGACATGGGGGTAGTGTCAAGGTCTGTGTGACATCACCTTTTCAAGCCCAGACATATTTATGAATAAAAACAACAGTATAGAGTATAGATCTAACATATATAAAAGTGAAATGAAAAGTGAGGGGAATTCAGAGGCTATTCAGGTTTTAGTATATATCTACATTTATGAATGATTACCATAAATTGTCACATAGAGGCCACAGCTAATAGTCAGCTTGTCGGATTGACCACATCAAGGGGCGACTTATATGCAAGTATTTTACTATTATAGGCCTAAGTACAGTACTGAATTCGCCCTAGTAGTATCCCCTGTGAGGCTCATGTAATTTTCTCAAAGTCTAGGTGCGGCTAGTAAGCTAATAAGCAAGTAAGGCTTATACACAAGAATTTATAGTAGATTCATACCGTACTGTCATATATGAGTGCCCTGGCATTTATTGATCTTTAGAGGCATGATTACCCCAGGCATATATACAAGACTGGTGCTTATTCACAACCTGCTGCTTTAAATATATCTCCAAGCTTTATATCTGTCAGGCATGAATAACTAGTATTTAGAGGGTTCGCTAGCTGGGGGAAAGGGAGGGGGGGGGGGTCTTCAAAATTAGTGACATCTTTCTTAAGGTGGTTATTGCTGGTAGGTGACAAAAGGTGACAAGGCGGTGGGGGGTCCTGAAAATGGCCCAAAAAAAGGTGACGTCATTTGTGAATGTTCCCTTAAAGATACAATACCAGCTAATTTTAGGTGATTTTGTCATTTTAGGTTGATTACATGTTAGGTATAAGTGCATGAGCATATGGAAAGTTTGGAGGATCTCATTCACCATTTAGCATAATATAAATGCAATATGCTGTCACAAATGAATAGCTGTCCGCCGACAGAAATGGAAAACCTGTTAGGGGGGCGTTATGGCACCATAGCATTTGCACTGCAATCACAACACAACAACTTGCATATAGCCAGAGCATTCATTGTCTTCTTACCTGCAAATTACATGTAAGGGGGGAATTGGTACCATAAAGAATGATGTCAAGCACTAGGAAGATAGTAGATGAAAACATTTGAAATGTTACTGTATAACTTAATTCTGGTGCGTTTTAACTGGTATTGTATCTTTAATACATCACCAAAAAGCAGCAATAACCTACCCCCAAGGAAGAACCACAAACAAGAGGATGTTTCTTTTTAATTCAATGTGTCCGTAGTATCCCAAAGTATCGGGATATATGCAGCATGCTTGATTTTTGCACAAATGTTATTTATATGACCCCTTCCATTTATAGCTATATCATGTATTGTTACTATGAATTATCGTCTTTATACCTCCATCACACCATATTTATCTTATTATATTCAAGGACCAATTCCAGCAGAAGGTAGGCTAAATTTCAAGGGTGTTTTGTTACGGAATCTAAGGAAGCTCTACTATTAAGCTGTTGCGGGGTTGATAAACGCTAAGATAACCTAGTGGCCTCAACTTCTCCTTTCAGTAGTATCTTAGAGACTCCATAGTCTATACCTTTCCTTATCTGCGCAAACCTTCCAAGTTCATAGATTGAAGTTGGTTGGACCTTAGAGCAACATTCACTATAGTTGGATTATAACTGCTGTTGCTGTCGTATTTGAAAACCATCGCGTGGATAGACTCAAAATTACGATGATGTTAAAAACGTCAAAATGTGGACTTGAGTAATTATGGAAATGTAATTATGTTCATAAGCTGGGACTCCACTAGCCGATTTTCTCATCTGATCGGACCCATTCTCACAAATCGGGCCCAAACAGATGTAAATATAAATAACCTTGTATGCTTCAGAATTTGTTTATATTTGCATCTGTTTGGGTCCGATTTGTGAGAATAGGTCCGATCAGATGAGAAAATCGGCTAGTGGAGTCCCAGCTTAACGTTGAATTACAATATACGTTTATCTAAATCTGTGAACAGATGCATGTGAGGTCAGGTTTAACGCTATAAGTTCAGCATTAAGTGATTTGTATAAAAACTGTTATTGATATAAGCGTGAGTTCAACGTTAAATGAAACTGTTATATGATTGATTTAAAAATGAAGGATATGAGATTGACTTTGAATAAACTTCCAAAGGGCGAATGTTTGAAATAATGACCATCTACAGCCATCTAAGTGACTGTAATAAACCTTCATTTGACGTTTCTCGCTACATAGGTTACGTGGTTTCACAGTTGTACATTAAGCATAATTAGGTTCAAGGGGTTGACACAAGCAATAGCAATTGCAATGGGAAAGCATAACCTTTACAATATATACCCAGCTCATAAAAATACGTTATGTTGCGTCGAAATAACGGTTCTAACGTTATATAACGTTTTGCCATGATAAGGAGCCACAGAGAAACGTTATATAACGCTGTATAACGTTTTTTTGTTTACTGGGTAGGCTTATCTGAACATAAGAGAACCACTTTTCATCTGGTCAAACCAATTATTTTATTGAGACATCTTAAATCATCCAAACACCATGCAAAGAGCTGAATTACAAGCACCAAGTATATTTACGTTAATATCAAGTGCAATTATTGTGACTGTATGAAACAAATACTAATAAAATAGCTATAATGAATATCACTGGTCACGTGTCACCCTGTTCCATGAAACATTATACATGAATTATTGTGTCACCATTAATAAGCAACCCATCAGGTGCTGTCATCCAGCGTCTCTGTAGATGAGATTGAAAAGATATGTCTTGCTTTTTGATACATCAGGGTGCTGTTTCTCCACAAAGTACGGACTTTGTATGTATAACTACAAAAAAAAACTATTTTATTTATCATTGTTATTTGGTTCACAAAATATGGAATCGGTTCCCCGTAATCTATTGACGGCTATACTTTGTGGAAAACAGCACCCAGTATATGCAACACAAATAAAAAAAAACACATAATTAAAGCCTAATACCTGCTGGCTGAGCAAAATATAGATGCCTCTGTAGGTAGATATTCTATAGTTCGCCGCAAGCAGCCTTCAGGTTTAATCTTCAGGTTGTTTTTTATATTATGTAGATCTAAGCTATCATATTACATTTTAATGTCTATAACTTCTATAGTGTTACACTAATTGATAACGTTTCTGTAATCCCCAGAGTGAAGCTATGGAACCTAACACTGGTTCCATGCCATCAAATTGACTTCACAGAACATTTTGTAAAGTATAATACACTTTTACATCTGTAGCAGCGTACTGACAACTCCCCTCTGTTTCTTCCAGATGAAGTACAAGGTGGTGACCGACACTGCCAAGCGGCCGGGTGAGGGCATCATCAATGTAGCTGAGCGGGAGAAGGCCCAAATGGTTGTCATGGGTACCCGCGGCCTTGATGTGATGAGACGCACGTTGCTAGGAAGTGTCAGCGACTACGTTGTCCGCCACTCCTCGGTCCCAGTGGTCATCTGTCCCAAACCTAACTAAATGTTACACATCCCAAACTCGGGTTACCAGGCTGTCCATCTGCTGTGTGTACATAATTCTCATTCCCCCATTGTGAACCAACTAACTAACTGCCGGACACTGTTACTACCAAGAGTAAGATTTAATAGCATGACAAAATATAAAACAGTTTAAGAAACATCAGACCCATTATGCTTTTTGTGTACAGTGTATATGTATATACTAGTATATACCATTGAGCATGGATAAGATGTTGTGTTTTTATTTAAGTCAGAGTTTGAATGCATACATGTGGCCTACTTGGGACCAACGCATGTTCCAGAAAATAACATCTATGAAGTCTTTGTTTTTTTAAAAAGAGCCCTCGATTTTGGGATTCCGTTTATCCCCTTTATTAGCACTGAAGGTAGGAGTTATCCATTTTCCTGCTGACAACTTTGAAGTTAATGTAATTTGCACAGATTGTGTTGTTGTTAATACCATAATATGTTACACCTTACGTGTAACTGGAAGACAGTTTATGTTAAACACTACATGTTGTTCTACTCAAGATACATGTCATGTCATGAGACCTATAAGAGCTGTGAACATTCGCAGATGTTTTGAATTCGAAATGGCAATAACACAGTCCATGACCATTCGTAAATTTACCATCGGGAAGGAATGGGCCTCAGGAAACAAAACACACAAATCATGTTATTGACTTCAAAATGCATAATATCATGTTAATTGAAGGAAAGTACATAATGGTGCAGACAATGTGGTCAGTTAAACCAATCAGGCTCATAAAGAGAAGTCCTGGAGGGGTGAGGACGTTATGTTGTTGACATCTCTTGCAACTAAAAAGTTCCTTCTGAAAACCGGAAATATGATAACTGAGGCCAATACTCAGAATAGGATTGGCTTGCCCCTCGTTTTGTCTTACTGTAGTTCGATCAGTCTCAGTTTGTCGCCATTAAAGCATCCCCTATGTTATAACACACTGTTGAGCCACACATTGGTACATATATATTAGACCGGCAAACGGTCTAGAAAATGGAATACCTTCTCTGGGAAACCAACTCTAGGACAAATGAGGAAATAATCCTCTTTTCAGGCCGAAAGGTTCCAATGCACGTATTCACTGTACATGGTTTCATTTTGTGTAGAATGGTGTATATTCTAGACTTACTCTCTAGTGGTTGTTTCTAGAATGTAGCTTTTGCTCGATATGGTTATGCACATAATATCTCTCTTATGTGTTGATAGACTAGGCCCTTTATTGGTAAAAGGCAGTGCATAATCACTGTGTAGAAGAAGCGCTTTGTTATACATTGTGCATCAAAGTATATATACATGCACTCATACAGAGCTATGCGAACGCTTCATGTAATAATGTTAGGACACATGCTAATTTCCTTGGCTCTTTTTACCTCGCTTCTATTTAACTAAATACAATCATGGAATAGAAAGGTAATGCCATGCAAGTTTCTCTAAAACTATTTCATGAAGTAGTGCACACCGTATTATCAGCGAGTAGGTGTCAATTGAAGAGGTCCATGCTGCCATCATTATGATATATATGTTTTGCTAAATACCTATCACAGTAAAAAGTACGTTAGAATAAGAACAATGATATGTACAATGGAATATCTATATATCAACTTAATTAGGCGTTGGAGAAAATGAGCCACTGAAATTAGCGTTCGTCCCACGTTGAACGCTGTCCGATGCTTTGTAGCGCATAGTGATAGCGATTGATTTTAATTTTCTCATCCAAAGAACAGATGCCTGTTCGAACTCTGATCTCTTATGCCATCTTTATTATTCTGTAACACCCAAAACGTCGTGAACAGGCCCCATATGTAAAAGATACTTCATTGATACATGTATAGGCCTACCAACAGTAAATATGTGTTATAATTATAATAAAGAATACCACCATACTTAGGATGATGAAAATGCAAACTATGAAAGAATGCAATCCAGTGGTTAGCATTACCACAATCTGTCACTGAGATGCACCGGCATAGGCAGAATATAAGCACATTTAGTGTGGGAATAAACAATGCACCTTGACATTCCGACGCATGTTTGATGTTATTACCCAGATACTCTCTGATGTAACAAGGAATTATGAAAGTTTGTAACGATGATGTTTACTTGGATACTTGGAACTTTGAATAAACAAACACGTTTTATGTCATATCCAACATGTGAAATGACTGAGTTTGCGTTTTATTCAGAAAGAGTTTAGATAAAGGTCGGCTACACAACGAGAATGATATCCCACGTTTCATAAATATAAAATTGCTTAAAAGTTCTATGATATCTTAAAAGCGGATAACCAACTTATTGCTTTAAGATTGGAAATCTTTTCTTGTCCACGTCGTTTGCAGGAGAGTCTGTCCCGACGAGCATAGATGAGAAGAGTTTCCTTGATTGATGATGGCGACTTGTTACTTTTTAAGCTAGCAAACTGTATAATCTGGCCAGTAAAGCCTTCATAAATGCGGCACGATGATATTTTGCTTATAGTAAAAAATGCCTGATATGAAATACCATGCATTCTGTGCTTTTAGAGTAATACATTTTGGAGGAAAATATTGCAGCAGTAACAGCATGGTGGACCCAGTCTCAGACTCCCAAATCTCAACACTGCTCCGGCAAGCTTACTATGCTGCATGTGTAGGCCTATGCTATGGAAGCTGATCTTATCATCACTTGCTTCCTATTTGCACCAGCTTGGTTGTGCAAATCAGACGTGCATTGGACAATACATATATCCACTACATGTAGACAGATTCTTATCTAGATCAAAGGTTATTAACCCTTATCTTACTACCTGGGGTCCAACTGGAGCCCAGGTATCTAATTTTTGGTAGAAAACATAGTAGTATTGTTCCACACTTCACCAAATTTTATGTAATTGTCACAAATATTGTTTTGTTCAAAATGCTTGAATATCATATGCAGATCCCCAGGAATTATTTTGCTGGAAACAATAATCCTCTGGGGTCCATGTGGACCCCAGTCAAATCCAATATAAAAGGATATATACTTTGGCTCTAATAGAACATGGACAAATGGTCCCTTGCTTTGCATTTTACTTTGATTACACCTCTGTATGATTTTGAACAACACCAACCTAATTGTAGACAACCATTTAGTGTCATTTATGTCACAATAGGTGGTATTTCTGACATGTGACGATGTCAGATCTCCATGCATTATATTGATATCCTTAGACAGATTTTGGGACTTGTACCATACTTTTTTCTTTCTATTGGGGCCCTGGAGGTGTCGATATGTAGGGAAGACACTTGGGTTTAGGTTAGAAAGAACATTCTGTACAGAACAAAAAAAAAGGCTAGATGAGATCCTATATGTCTTCTAGTGCTGGCCTATTATCTACTGAAAATGTATGAAATCTGATTAAAATATGTGTCCCTCACATAGAAAAGACTTTGATTCAAGTACAAGTTGCCAAGTTGAACTTCTAGAGGCCAAATACAGCACCAGAGCCATCTAAGTATTTTCTCTGCTGCAGGAATAAGGTCTAGCACAGTGCTGGGGTCCGTATGGACCCCACCCGAAATGACACATTTTGTCAATTTATGGAAAAAAGACCCAGGCTTTTTCCATGAAATTTGGTAGGCATATAGATATATGGGGTATCTACCATATAAAACAGAAAAAACACATTCGGTCACTATACTTTTTGAGTGACAACATGTTGTCGTGATTTCATTTTTTTCTCCTAGGAATTAAGTTTTAAATAGACATATCAAAACTAATGATAATAACATAATTACCACTTGTAAAGATGCTTAAGGGAGTGGTCATTTTTTAACAACATGGGGGGGTTGGTGGATTTGGGGGGGGGACCAAAAAAATTTGGACCCCTTGAAGGGGGGGGACCAAAAAAATTTGGACCCCTCTTGAGGGGGGGACCAAAAAAATTACACCCCTTTTTAGCGAAAAAGCCCGCGCGTTACTGTAGCTCAAAGGGGTCGGCTGCGCTCATTTTCAACCTGCCTTGGGGGGGGACCGAAAAATTTGTGACCCCTTCCGCGGGGGGGACCAAAAAAATGTCGACCCGCTCGCGCGAAAATCCACCGACCCCCCCCTGTTGTTAAAAAATGACCACTCCCTAATATCCTAGGGAATGAATATGCAACAGATGAAGTTTGTATCTTTAACCATCATTGTGTAGCAACTTTTTCTAGTCTGGGGTCCGGTTGGACCCCAGGTAGTATTAAACGTGATTTTTTTAACATAGTATGATAAGGGTTAAAGTAGCTGGGGGTTTCTGTGTATACATTACTGAAAGATGTAACTAAAATATGTGGATTGGGGTAAGATGAAAGACTGCTCCTAGGGGAACTAACTGGTAGGATAGAGATGCTGGCCGAGACTTACTCATTTTCCAGAGCCTTCTGAACAATCACCCTATGACTAACTAGACCCAAGAAAACCATGGGTCTGGTGTAGCCGAGGCTGTGATAAATGGTGCTGCCATCTACTGACTAACAGTGAAGGTATGTTGCCCACAGGACCTTTGTGATACATAAAGATTAAAGTTTCAGATAGGGAATCCCCAGGGTCACTGAGTACATCCTTTAATAAGGGAAAGACGACCCTAATGCAAAGTCGGTTGAAAATCATCAAAATCCACCTTTCGGAGTAACGGACAGAGACAAATTTGCAGATTTCTCATGAGAAGAGGAAGGAGAAGGGAACAGAGGGAGGGGGAAAATGGGGCAGAAGGAGGAGGATGGAACAGATGGAGTAGTAGGAGGGGGCAGGAGCACAGGAAGGAGGGGGCAGAGGGAAGAGAACAGGGCAGAGGGAGGAGAGGGCAGAGGAAGGTGGAGAACGGCCCATGAAGGAGGATGGAGCAGAAGGAGGACGAGGGGACAGAGGGCAGAGGAGGAGGGAGCTGGTGGAGGAGAACAGGACAAAGGAAGGAGGAGGACGGAGCATAGGGAGGAGGGGGCAGAGGAAGGACTTGTGATGGCCTTCCTTTAAGTAGTGTGGCTGGAGGGTCGGCGTGAGCGCCCAGTCTGTATCTGATCCTATGTTAAATGACCCTTTTTATGATATGCCCCCATTTTTGACTCAGGGCAGATGGAAACTTCTAGTAATTTGTTATCAACAGATCTTGAATGGGTCCATCATATACAGGCTGGAATAAGCATAAGAAAGTGTATTACATAATGTAATTCAGGGGCAATATTGACTAACCTCAGATGTTGAGTCTGGAAATGATACAACCTACCGCCTGCCAGCGTCAGGGCATCTCCTGGGGTCATATGAGGCTTTTTTATCATTTCAGTCATGGTGCTTAAAGCTGGTGTGTCAGCTAAATGTTTGTTGATTCTTTAGTTTTATCATGTTCCTATTGTATATGCTATCCCATACGTCTTCCCTGACTTTTAAAATGATTGGCAGTGTCTTAGTCTATAAGATGAGCACATGCAGTGCAATATCTTTTACTGTAGGTCGACACTAAAACTCCCTATGTGTTGATACTGCATGGCTCAGTGCTTTCCCTATTAGCTTAGTTCCTGGTATGCTCACATAAGGGGGACACTGAGTCAGTGAGGTGAATAGCAACATTGTTTGAATCATGCATTTAGAGACAAATATATTTAACATTGAGCACTGCATATCAGCTAAAATAATAACAAAACCCTTGACATTAAAATTATATTGATTTTGAAGAAAAGGTTTGGGAATTCTATTAGCTGATACACCATCTTTAAAGATGGTGTGTCAGCTAAATGTTTGGAGATTCTTTAGTCTTATCATATTCCTGCTGTACATCCTATCCCATATGTCTTCCTTGACTTTTAAGATTATTGGCAGTGTCTTAGTCTATAAGATGTGCACATGCAGTGCAATATTTTTTACTGTAGGTCGACACTAAAACTCCCTATGTGTTTATACTGCATGGCTCAGTGCTTTCCCTATTAGCTTGGTTCCTGGTATGCTCACATAGGGGGGACACTGAGTCAGTGAGGTGAATAAGCAACATTGTTTTCTATCTTAAATCATGCATTTATAGACAAATATATTTAACATTGAGCACTGCATATCAGCTAAAATAACAACCAAACCCTTGACATTAAGATTATATCCATTTTGTAGAAAAGGTTTGGGAAGTCTATTAGCTGATATACCATCTTTAACCAGATGGCAGACACAGGGGTCTATGGGGTACAATGGTGCATGAAGGCCATTGTTTCAGCTGATCCACCCCAGGTGGCATATCGGTACAGTAAGAAGACTGCTATGAGCTGTAATGTTGGCGTTGGCACCAGTTTGAAACCTGTCAGAAGGTTTGTCAGGGTGAGGTCGATTCAAACCACTATAGCTAATTCCCCATTTCTTGCATCACCATGACAAAAGTAGTCCTGGAAATGTGAATATTAGGACTATTGGTATATATGCATCATGTTTAAGTCATATCGTTTTATAAAAATGGTCCGCCCACCCTACTTTAAGTACACCAAATGTTGTTGCATATATGCGTGTGTGGTGGGGGGGGGGTAATTATGTCGGAGTTCAGAGTTTGTCTTTGGGCAGGCTTATTGGTACTCAGGACCTCGTACATGATCATGGCATGACTTCCAAAAACAGGTCAGTTCTACAGTTAAGATACCCAGGAACTATGGGAACCTTCACTATGGCCTGAGAACCTACTGCATTGTTCAGAACACAGACTGGAAGTTCATTCTCTAGGTCCCAGACTTGTGTTCTCAAAATGGATATCACTTCAATGTCATGGGTTCCATTATCATTTTAGCTGATAAACAGTGCAATATATTTGTCTATTAATACATAATTTGAGATTGATAACAATGTACCTGATTTACCTCACTGACTCAGGCACTCCCCAGGAGAGTATTGGGGGACCTAATCTGATAGAGAATGCGCTGAGCCATGCAGCATCAACACATAGGGAGTTTTAATGTCGACCTACAGTAAAAAATATTGCACTGCATGTGCTCATCTTATAGACTAAGATACTGCCAATAATTTTAAAAGTTAGGGAAGACGTATGGGATAGGATGTACAAGAGTAATATGATAAAACTAAAAAATCTCTAAACATTTAGCTGACACACCATCTTTAAGGCGTCTGGGTGCATGGTTGGTATATCCTTAAATTAGGCATAAACAGCCAAGGACAATCCATGTAAATGGTATATTATAGGCTTAATCTTTTGGTACAACCTTGTATTTTGAGTTAGGCTAGTCCTTTATAGTTAGCCTAGTACATGCAACATGTTCCTTGTTATGGGTTAATTCCTTCTCAATTATGCAGCTGGCTCTTCTTCTGTTATGCTTCACATGCACTATGCCATTTAATGAAGAAAAAACTATCTTTTCCAAGCCCATTGAATACGGCCACATTGTATTCAATGGGGGGCATTGAATACGGCCCTTCAGTGCTAAAGCATAGGAAGTCTTGTATTTCAAAAAAATATTTTACGACTTTGTAGTATGTACATGATTTAGAATACAGATGTCGAGACACCCCTGCGAGTTTACATATGCATACAGGGGTAGACACTATCTTTATCAGTCATGGGCCACCCGGGCCCGCAGCTTCAAACCTCTACGGGCCGGAACCTAAATCTGCGGGCCCAACAAAAGCATTTACTTTTTTCTTAAAGAAAATCATAGTTATTATTGATTAGGATACATCAAAACGTAATCAAAATATAATGATTCCTGTTGATTTTCTCTTTCCAACGGTATATTACATGCCTGTAATGATAACAGGACAATTTCAATGGGTTTCCTCTCCCCATTCTTGTGGGCCACCCGGGCCCATAGGAAGCTAATTCTGTGGAAAACTACGGGCCCGGACCAAGAATTACGGGCCATTGGCTCCCGGGACAGCGTTAGTGTCTACCCCTGTGCATATATTATATGTATAATTGATCACATCGGGGAGGGGGGAGGGGTCAATTCAGCTTCAAATATACTGGGATGCGTGGTCATGAGTTGGCGGGATATTGGTCCTTTTTTCAGCTCCTAGGGAGGGAAGTGGTGTACATCTTTATGGACCTACGCAAGGTTTTACGGCACATGTAGACCCTTGGTGAGAATGTTGGGAACGAGTTATTACCCAACGTGTGGTACAGCTTTAGTTATAGGAAACTATCGACTTCTGTATCACACGTGCAATAAAATACGACATCATGATTAAATAACAACAAAATTGGCTTTTACGTTGATTGGAAAGCTACTTCAGCTACATAAAAGATTTATTTATGTTGGTCAACAATGTTACTAATATCCCCACATAATTTGATATCGCACTGCGTAAAACAATACATTAAAAATCTGCAAAATAAAATTCAACAATGGCAGTCTGATTATTTATAACCCAGCACCTCTATGTATGGACCAATGGCATGTAGGTTTATATTACTTAAATAGACATAATGATATTTTTAGTCTGCCCAGAGCAAAAATAATAATGTAAAGAATGAAAAATATTTCATAAACATCACTCAAGGCTTCTTAAAATCGTACTATCATCACATAATCAGTTAAGTGTGAATGACATAAGTCACAATGTATTATCTAGATATCTCAGACATAGATCAATGATAAATATGTCCAAACCACTACGAATACTTTAATATTATCAATGAATTACTCTATTTGGCACATTGCATCTAATTCAATGACATATCGTTGGTCGATGTTAATATCAGAATATGTTTGGTGTGAAGTACCGGGGTTTGGTATTTACTGTGAATGTCACAACAAACACATTTTGTTGTTTCATGGATGTGATATCATACACTTGTACTAACTCCGACATTTCTATACAATAATTATGGGCTATAATACTGAATGGATTTGAATGCACTTTGTATTAAAATACGGTAAAGGTCCCACTGCTTGATAAACAGAATGTGATATCTTCCGATTTCGGTCAATTTTCAACAGAAAATGTATATGATATAATTCGGAAATTACAGGGAAAAAAGTAGGAATTCCTACAAAGGTAGGAAACGTCTCATCTACGTATATCATACATGCCCATACATATCAAAAGCATCGAGGTAATAAAGTAACTGTTTTAACCTAAGGCACATACCTTAACCCACAGAAATGCACAATGATCACATAACTGTCAAACGCAGCTTATTATATCGATATTTAACAGTACTCATTCTACATCAATTCATCACACCTATCTTGGTAACCAAGGTGAATATACTAGTATTAACTTTTCCCACGTTAATCTGAACTTGCACTGTTGGCTCGATATTTACAATGATGAAGATAAATTATATGGTGTTAATGAAATCATAAATTACGTCGCGTCTATTGAAAAATGATTGAAAAATAAATGTTTTACCATTCATAGCAATCACCGTCATTGCTACTTTGTACCAGATCCTTTGGGCGATTAAATACGTAGGTTGGTCGCCGTGGGAAACAAATCTTTAGATGATCATAATGAACACAATACACATGTACAAGTATAATTATATCACTGTCGCTTACCACAGTAACATCCCGGCGGTAAAGTCCATTGTGAACACTTTCCAGTTAAAACATGATCAAATACCACAAAGATGAATATTTGGTATAGAACTGATGCATGCAAAGTCTGGTAACGACTAAAATACATGGGCAATGGGAAATTGGGGGCAATGCCCCATCGACCGTCACTTATATTTAAGAGCACGTATCAGGAATCAGTTAACGCAGAATCTAGAACCCATTACGATCAGCAGTAAACCATGGCCACTGTCCATACGGTCCATGCAAATTGTTATTCTGATGTTTTTTCTTCCAAAGATTGAGAAAATTGGATTAACAGTTCCATCACAATGAGATGTAGATCATTGTTTTCCTGTTAACTTTAGATTTCCAACGGTATATCATACTGCATATAACTTTTTTCTTTGGATTGCTTTCTCTGGAAAACAGATCAGAGGAAATTTCCTAATTTTATCTTCATTCTGTTATGCGGTGGGACCGTAACCAATTAAAAAAAAAAGTGTGGCCTTACCTCACCAATAAGAAGCCACACATCAGCAGCATGGTGGTACCGGTACTTATCTATATATTAACACATTGCCATATATCGGAAAACCATTGACAGCCAAAGGGGGTAGAATATTATACCTGAGTGATTACTACATGTAAACTCTTCATCTGAATTAAAATATACACCGTATCACCAATAATACTAGATTTGTCCTTGATTTATCCATTTGCACAGTATGCATATCAAGTTCTCTTGAATTGATTATTTACATAAATACTTCAAGTAGCCTTCATCTTGTCCCGTCGTCGTAGGCCTCCTCTATGGAATCAATGATCATCACATTACGTCACCAACGTCACACATGACGTCATGTCCCTCATTCTGACGTTGGTTTGTGTAGTGTCCAGATGCAGGTCTGGCCGACCCCTGTCATAGCTATAACACGATAACCTTTCTGTTCAAGTTTATCCAACACCGTCCGCGGGTATGCCTCAGTCCGCCATTCCATACTGAAAGAGAACACCTTTTCTGTTGGCACGTGTTTGTAAATTTCCTGTAATATTGTTTACATGTATATCTCTGCTTAGTACTGGTAGAGTATGTATACAGTTGTGTGGTTTTATACGCAAGTAGGGCCAACAATTTAATTACTGGTAAGTTTCCAGTTAATTCTCTCCCGAATATCAATTAATCTCTCTTGTATCAGCTATTTTTCGTCGACTTAGCTAACTTCCTACCTATCTTTTATATCTAGAGTAATGTAGCGGAAAATGGACTACAAGTAGCATACTGTAGACGTCCCTGTACATTTGTATAATTCAGAATAAGATCCTATTCAAACACACAAGGAATGATTAAATAGTTCACTTACAAATTGTTTCCAACCTGTTTAATCAGCTTAGCATCAAGGTAAAGCATCAGGTCCCGATCACTCTGATCATCACCGACTGTACACGGGCCGACCTCCTGCAAAAAGAAACATTCAGTATTTGGTCCCGGCCATGGTTATTTATTGATCAAAAATCTACATAGGCTATAACATTGTATTAAACACAATCTGGGCTGCAGAGGGGATAGTGACGGGTCCCCTGAGGTCCCGAGAGCATGTTTTTCTCTAAATTTCATCGACATAAATTGGATATCAATGGCATCCCTACTCCTAATTTTTCATCTATATTTTCAATTATCATATCATTCACATAATATTCATTCATGAAGCTAGAAAATGTGAGATTTTGTAACGATTACATATGAAACTCAGGGAAGAAAGCGTCACTTTCCACTGGTTATCTCGTGGATGAACAGTTAGTGTATGACTGAGACTGTTAACCAGAACAAATAAAAACGTTTTAAAAAAAACATCTTTAACCCACACGTCTTATACCGTAGGCAATTCAATTCAATTCAATTTTATTTACACACAACCCCTTTCGGGGCAAAGGAGAAAGGGTAAGATAATAGGTGCCGGGTGTAGCCGAAAGTTACATTGGCATCACCGGATACATATATGCCATGAAAATATGTTCACAGACATAGCACATAAAATAAGTTAAAATACATAAATGGACTAGATACCTAGAGTAGCACCATTCCTAGTCAGATCTATGATAATGAGGTTGAACACAAAAGTGCACAAACATAGCTGCCATGCGTAGTTTTAATAGTTGACTAACCTGAATACATGGGTAACTAACCTATATATACATATATTACAAGTCAAGCTATCTTTGTATTAACAGCGAAATATAAATAAAGCTGACATGGTCTTGCAAGAAAAGGACGGGATAGAGCTTGTTGGGTTTCTTCAGTACGGTTGGAAGCAAATCCAACTAGGATAGAGCATGCAGTCACCTGTATGAGTGAAGAGGACATAGCACCATGCCACCCATGTTAGCACCTCAGTTCAGATTTGGACTGTTGTTTATTTTGTTGGTTTCTGTTGTCTCTTTTCCATCCCTTCCTTCGCCAACTTCATAGCCATAGGCACTTTACAATATGCCCCTACCGTAGGCCTACCACAGAAGACTGAGAGTGAGAAGTCAGAACTCGAATTATTTATGAAACAATTTCAGGGTGTGACGTTGGCCTACTACTCCCAAGAATTGCGAGGGGAACAACCTTCAAATAGTACAATGATATGCTACTTACCAGCCTGGTCTGTGTGCTCACCAATAAGTAAGGCATGCTGGATTATAATTTGATGAGGAGACTTTGAGAGACGGTGATGATGGACCGCACGACCTATCGACTTCTCAATTTTGGTGAAGACTGTGCGCAGACCATCTGCGCTTATCCCATACGATGCATATAATATGATAAATAGGTGAAAATCACCAACATTATCGTTACGTCAATATGCATAATACTTTAATATGATGTAGTAAATAATCCTTAAATAAATACTTGTATAAAAACAATAAATCTAAGCCACAAATGAAAAACATAGTTACTTATTGATGTCTTTAGCGAGGAAAACACTCAATACCAATGTCCCCAGCCGATGTAGGTCAAGTAAAACTGGGTCATCTGAGATATAGCCTTACAAAAGTAGTCTCTGATTAATTCAGAGCTGGAGGTTTGATCCATAAAAATTAGGGGGTTCAGGGGCAGAGCCCCTGATTTGTCGGTTAGGCACTATAAGAAACCAGCACTATGTTTGGAGAGTGTAAATTGTACACAAACAGAGACTATTGTCCTTTCAGGTGCCACCTTAGATCTCGCGATAGAATGACCTAGATAAGATATCGGCTGGGAACAATAGGTGAGTTCGGTATCAGGTTTTTATTGACCGGATCTACCAGCCTGCTTCTGCCTGAGCCCACCCCTCACAAAGACCCAGCTAAGTTTTACTGAAGCCTGTTCCTTGCGAGGGGTGGTCTGGGGGAGTAGGCAGGCTGGTAGATCCGGTCAATAAAAACCTGATACCGAACTCACCTATTGGCCATCAAGCGCGACCAATCGCACCAAAGGCATGTGGGTGCGACATTTAGCTGATTGCCAAATTGCCAAATAAAAGCAATTGTCATGTCGTACCGACTTTGACAGGTTTTCGGGTTTCCTGGTGCAGCTTGGAGCAAACAGTTCAGAAATACAGACTTTGAAGGATTATTACATAGTGATATGTGGATTAAGCAATCATTGAATTTTAAGGGATGTCATATAACAGCGTCCATGCAACAATAACAAGAAAGTTAGAGGAAAATACTGGCACCCGGAAGAGAAATCTTACCGCTGGTGTCCCGAGAGATCTCTCATAAATCGCACCCACAGCCGAAGGGTACCATCCACATTTCGGTAACGCAGCTGAGGTGTTGACATGTTGGAAGTGACGTCCAAGTGTCAATGAAATCCGAGTCGTATTTGCAGTTATGGCACACTTTATGAAGAATTCCACTGCTGTAATTGTAGCAGTAGGTACAGGGGTAGTAATAGGGGCAGGTGTTGTGATAATCTACCAAAGAATAGCAGATGACACTAGCCGTCAACTCCGCGAACTGGTGGCAAAGATCGAAGAGCTGCGCCTGGAAATAGAAGCATTGAAAAGCACCGTACAAACAAATGGCTCAACCAAAAAGAAACGTCTCTCAGGATACTATTCAATACATGCAAGCAGTGGGGACGAAGATGATGACGTCTATGAAGAAGCATTTGAAGAGTATGTTGTTTACATTACTTTAGGGAGTGTTCATTTATTAGTTACAGTGGTTTTGGCAATGGGGGGGGGGGGGGCGTAAACATTTCCGACCCCTCCTGAGGGGGGGGGGGGGTGTAAAAAAACTGACCCCTCTTGAGGGGGGATGTAAAAATCTACGTCCCTTTTTAGCAAAAAAGCCTGCGCGCTACTATAGTTCAAAGGGGGGGGCGAAAAATTTTCGGCACCTTCGGCGAGAGGGAGTGCAAAACGTTCCACGCGCTCTTGAGGGGGGGGGGGCATGAAAAATGTTCGCCCCTCCGTTTTTTGGGGGGGGGTTACAAATTTCAGACATAAAAGTTTTCAAGTTTTCTCCTGACCCCTGATTTCAAGTTTTGTTTTATGTCGCGAAGACCTGTAGGCTAACTATAGAGGACCTTTCTTCAGGGGCCTTAAGGGAGTGGTCATTTTTTAACAACAGGGGGGGGGTCGGTGGATTTTCGCGCGAGCGGGTCAGAATTTTTTTGGTCCCCCCCGCTAGAGGGGTCGAAATTTTTCAGTCCCCCCCCTCCAGGCAGGTTGAAATTGAGCGCGGTCGACCCCTTTGAGCTATAGTAACGCGCGGGCTTTTCCGCTAAAAAGGGGTGTAAATTTTTTGGTCCCCCCTCAGAAGGGGTCCAAATTTTTTTGGTCCCCCCCCCTTCAAGGGGTCCAAATTTTTTTGGTCCCCCCCCCAAATCCACCAACCCCCCCCTGTTGTTAAAAAATGACCACTCCCTAAGTTGAACATGTCAAGGTATATTTAGATTGGTGACTTTTATCCCTGAAATTTTGACTTCAAGGATAAAAAATATTTTTTTGCCAAGACCCTATGATATGATACAATCATACATACATTTCCCAAATCGTACCTCTCCCAGATAGAAAAAAAGGAGGGGGAGAGTTGCTTGGGCCCCAAATCAGAATTAAGGGGGGCTGAAGACTTGGTCTCTTGGTGCTACTTTTCAATATTTTAGTGCGTTAGATATCGAGTATATAATTATAAAGAAACATCTTCTCTTAACATTGCCCCTATGGAGACCTAGAGTGCCCTACCAAAGACTCCCCCTGTATTAGTGGGGAACTTCATGAGCGGGCATGAAGGAGTAGCAGGGCTGGGCAACTGTCGCAATGTCGCAAAAAATATGCGACAGGAGCCTTGGAAAATGCGACAGGGACATTAGGGATAGTCTGGGCTTTCTAAATCTGAAAGAATTTTTGTAAATATTCCAATTAGAACCAAAGTTTAAAGCATTTCAATAGGCCTATAGCCTTCCTCTCCAAGTGTTCTCGGAGCAAAATCTTCATCATTATACAATATCTATACATGCTCCTACTATAAGTATAGGCTGCAGCCTATCAACTAAAAACAACAAACAATGGAGCAATCTACCCACAAACCCATCAGAATAAATCAATTATCATGAGGTAGAATTCTAAAGTTATGCCGCAGCAAGATGCCCACAGAATGCACCATTCTGAAAGTAAAATTCCTAGCTTCTTTTGAGCAGCGTGCCCACTAGGCTTTGAATTCTTTTTCTAGGTTTTCGTAGAGCAATTTCCTATAACCCTGAACCCCTCAAAATTTACCAATCTAGAGATACATGTATAATTTTAAAGATTTAGAGATCTAGAGATTTGTTGCAGCAATATGTCCACAAATCCCTCAAAACATACCCATCTAGAGCTGGAATTCTAAAGTTTTCCTGGAGCAATGTGCTCATAAAAGCTTCACAGAACTCCCTAATCTAGAGGTAGAATTTCTAAATTTTCCTGGACTAAATGTATCCTGTTCTGAAACTCATCAAAGACACCAAATTAAAAATAGAATCCCTAGATTCTTGGGAGCAATATGCCCCCCTCTCTACCCAGAATATACCAATTCTAATTTCAAAACTGTCCTAATGCAACATGCTCCCAGAACCATCAGAATACATCAATCTAAGGGGTTACATTTTTTAACAATTTTGTGAGCAAATCCTCAGACCATACCAATTCAACACTTTTCTTAGAGTAGCATGTCTCTTAATCCTCAATATGAAACCATCTAAGAATTGAAATCAAACTGAACAAAACTCCACAGAACCCATCAATTAAAAGGTAGAATTTCAAAATTTTCCAAGCACAATCCTCAGAATGCGCCAATTTAGGGGTAATTTCTGTAATGATACGTCTTAAAACGCCAAAGTCTCATGAAAGTCTCATAATTCTTTAGGATTTCCCACATAAAATTTCCCTTGAGGAGATCGGGGAGGGGCTTGGGTGGGGGGGGGGGGGTGTTAATGTCTGCCCTCCTGAAAGATTTTGCTCCAGCGATTTCTAGGTTTGCTCCAGCATATGACTATATGCCCAGCCCTGAGTAGAATAACTTCATTGGGAGCCTTATGGACATAATACCAATGGGCATACCCGATTCGTAAAAGGCATCAAAACATGAGGGGTCACTTGGTGGACTACTGTGTCCCTAACTATTGACCCGAAATGTATTGGCAGCCTCTGCCCATATGCGCAGGCCTGGGCCTTCTTGTTGGTGGTCTTCCTTGTGGTCTCTCCTCAGTGAACCACATCTGAGATATCAAAGGCTGTGGTTTGTCTGGCCCTCGGCCCCTGCCTACTATGGTACTACCCCAGGTATGCAGTGGCAAAGGGAGGGCCAGGGGGGGCCCGTGCCCCCCCCCCCCCCAATCAATGAGAAGGGGGGGACCTGAATATGTTTGCCCCCCCCCCCCCAAATTTGTCAAGACCCCCTTGGGCCTAAAAAAAAGAAGAAGTTGTGTCCCGGTAACAAGGCCCAAATAAAAGAGGGTCGGTAGGTCGGATTTATTTATTTTTTTACATTTTTTTTGGGGTAAAAGGGTGAATTTTAGGAGAAAAAACACCAAAAATGTCCTAAAAATAACAAAAAATTACAAAAATTACAACAAAAATTAGGGTCGGCCCCAAAAACGGAGGTCAGTCGGGATACCGGAACACAACTTTTTTTTTTTTAGGCTTGCCTCTCTTGCGTAGGGAAAAGTGGGGTCAGAGGAGCCTGGGCCCCCGATCAGAAATAAAGGGGGCTCAAATACTACTATACAGTTCCAACACAAGCATATAATCATGCAAAGCAGCCGATGCTTAAACTTAGTTGGAGTGGGCCCCCCTGGGCCCCTCCAATGAAGATTTGCTTCCTACGCCTCTGGTATGTAGGACCATTCAAATAAAAGAACACTTGCTATCCTTCGAAAAGAGTAGGGGCATGCCCGGTAGCGGTTTTCTCCCTCACCTCATAGATGCTGTGATTTCATTTCACAGATTTGATCATCCATTGATGTGGTCATTGCTGTATTGGGTGAGCAGCATATATATACATATCTGCCCCACTGTGTAAAAAGCTACCTTGTTAACTTGAGATATGTCCTGTAAGGTACTTGAGGTACGTTAAACAAATCAATCAATCAATCAAATCAA
Organism: Harmothoe impar; assembly: GCA_947462335.1. Taxonomy (NCBI): domain Eukaryota; kingdom Metazoa; phylum Annelida; class Polychaeta; order Phyllodocida; family Polynoidae; genus Harmothoe; species Harmothoe impar. The sequence continues at coordinate 52,485,320 of OX381704.1, forward strand.
TCTACCAAAGACAACATGTGCGAACCATACGAATTTGTATGGCAGTGCTACCTCATATGAAAAGCTATCGGTTTGGGGTGTTTTGGGAGAGGGGAGGCTGGGTACCAGTTTGTTCTCTTGTGTTTCATAAAACATGGAAAGGCATCACATTGGTATACTTGCGAGATTACCTCGCTCCACCATCCAATCTTTAGGTCTGTAGTGTCGTCACATTGAAGCTATTCAAACCAAACTATGCCCTCATAATTGGGAGCCAGTCTGGAACCCTGGAGAGGTGCTGACATGGAAACCAATAGATGGTTTGACCAGTGAACTTAGGTAGTTTCAGGGTGCGATTCCAATTCTGCCATAACAATTCTGCAAAATTATAGCGATTACGACAGTGTCATTGTGGAGGCAGCTTTGACCAGGGGATAGAGTGAAAAAGAGATCCATAAATTGAACCACTGAAGTAGGACAGTTGTAAATCTTGTTATCGGGTCCTTGTGTAGACATGATAATACTTCACAGTCACTGATACTCAAGTTCAACACGCGTCACCTCACCACCACTATCTCATCAGCAACATAACTGATTATACAGTAACAGAGCAGGTACTTAAGCAGTACACAATTGGAGAAAGGTAGAAATGCAAGAACAACGAGCAATGCAGAATATTTGAAAGACAACACATTCTATGAGTTCATAGATACATGAAGATAACGTCATACGTGATTTCCATATGCCTCTATTTATTGTGACGTTAAGAAAGTTAACGTGGTCATGAGAAATGATGTACCGAATTGGATGCAATAAGCGCACAGCGCTTAAACAATTATGCCAACAACGTTTCTTGTAGTTAAGAGTGCATTTGGGCTCAAAAGTTGACATATTTTTGGTTTCATATGGTCTGAGAAAAAGAGGGGTTGGTGCGCTTAGGATTTTGTTTCGATTTTTTTTTTTTTTTTTAAACAAGTAATAAGCAGTCTCTCTGCACACCCTATAATTGACCAAAATGGTGCAGAAATGTGAAGATGTCTTCAAAATTGTGTAAATCTCCATATACCATGCTCCCATCATCTTATTTTTTAAACACGAAAGTTTTAGCCAGCTTTTGTGTAAACCCTAAAATTTACCAAAAACGTGTAAAATTTGGCCTAAGGGGCCATCCATTAATTACATACGCATCAAGGGGGGGTGGGGGGGTCAGGCCAAATGCGTACAGATGCGTACAGGGGGGGGTGGGGGGGTCTAGGCCAATTTTTGCATACGCATTGTGTACGCAGAAGGGCCGATTTTCTGGCAATTTAGACTGAAATTGGTGCCTTTTTGGGTCCAAATATCGAGCCAAATTTAGACAATTTTCTTAGAAAATACTTGTCAAAAAGGTCGCACATGCTGGTAGAATAATGCATGGGTCGCAGTACCTAAATAGACCATATTTAGTTTTGACCACGCCCCCTTCCCCTTCATGGAGTCTTATCTCAAAATTAAAAAAGGTCAGTGCACGCCAACACCCATGTTTCCACAGGCACAAGCGATTTAGGGGGGGGGGGGGTAATTTTCAGAATCCAAAAGTAGTGGGGGGGGGGGGGGGGGTCGAGATTACTTTTGGCTAGCTGGTAGGGGGGGGGGAAGGATTAAAATTTGCCATTTTGGGAAAATCCCCCTAGCCTCTACCCCCACCTAGTAATAAATGACTCGGGCCTTAGCTCATTGGTGGTGGGGAGAGTCAGTAGTATAGTATGTATCGGAACGGGACTATAGTTAAGTACTGTTTATTACTCAATCGACCTGCAGCCAATCAGAGGCCTCCCTTTTGGCGGGAAATTCAAAAGCAGCCAATGAGAGGCCTCCCTTTTGGCGGGAAATTCAAATAGGTCACGTGACCGGAAGTGACCTACTTCCGGTCACGTGACCTTTGGGCGGGAAATTCAAATAGGTCACGTGACCGGAAGTGACCTACTTAAGAGGGTCACGTGACCACCATGTTGGCGGGAAATTCAAATAGGTCACGTGACGGGAAGTGACCTACTTAAGGGGGTCACGTGACTACTAGGTTGGCTTTCAAAATAAGTCACTTGAGATTTTGATGGATAAATAAATTTAAAAAAAGAAAAAAAAAGCAAGCTGAAAAAGCTTGCTAAAAAATAATTTAAAAATGCGGCTCTTTTTTTCTAGGAGGGGGGGAGAGGGGCACTCTGGGGGGCACTCTTTAAGATGCATGGGGGGGGGGAGGGGGGGAGGGGGGGGAGGGGCAGGGTTTTTTAAGAGTGAGACTCGCTTCTCTGCCCTCTCTAAAAGAGAGGGCAGAGAGGCGAGTCTACTTACAATGAAAGGTATCATGATTGCGTTTATGATGATGTGCATCATGATGTGACTATCTTACAACCCTATGAGAAATAAGCAAGACATGGGCGTACTTACACGGGCTATTTGTAAACTAATGAATGTGACTTCTTCGTTAAAATCAGTATCTACAACTCTTTTAAGCCTAAGGCTTTTTCTTGAGTTTATTCTTTTGTTCAATTTCGGGCCCACCTCAAAAGAGGAATAGGCCCTCTGTAGCACTTGTCGCTTGCTCATCAATCAGAGCCGGGGTGTAGAAGGCCCCTGCCCTGTCGGGTACGTTCTCCCTCTGGTACGTTTTTGGTTAGTTTGGAGCTCTCAGTCGACTGTCTTATCCACCTTAAAAAAACCAGACTTTCGGTGTCTCATGATAAAACTGGTGCCTTATACTAAGCGCTGGATTGCTTTCTCATTTTTTTAGTGTTCTATCCGATGCTTATTTAATTTTTGCACTGATAAAAACGGTTAGCTTGTACAAACACGCGGTCTATTTAAGTGTTAAGTGTAGAAAATGAACAGAACAGTGCACAGAAAATAGAGCTACCGACTACATTTCGCCCAGTCACTCAGCGGAGAACAAAAGAACTACTGACGTAGTGTACCCGCTATTCCGACAGTTGGCGCCACCGTTATACTTTTCCCGCGTGCGACATGAAGCCCTGGGGCGGGTACTGGCTGTTTTGGTTGTAGGTACCGAAACATAAAAAACTACAGCCAGCCCAATGTCATGGTGAGACAGCTCTCTTATTTTTACCTTGAGTAGCGTCCGTAGGGCCTATGACAAAACCTAGTCCCGTACACTGAGCAGCTTGAGGTCTGAAGGCTCATACAGAAAAATGTGTGGGTGTGTGGGTGTGTGGGTTGCTTTACGCCTTAGTTAACAGCTATGGTCATTTCAAGAGCGGTGATGGTGATCGAATCTATTGGCCCTTTTACCGAGACAAGGGTTCTTTTACATCCCACACTACATAGCAGAGAGACGTCTAGCAGCCCCTCGAGGCCCCGCAGGTGCCGTGGAGAAGAGCAGATATCCACGAGAGGCCACGCCAACAACCAAATTCTATCTTTATCCCGCGAGAAAAGGAGATAAGGGTCAAGGTTATGAACTATCAAAAGATTTTAGAGTAAATTAAGTTATGAGATATTAATATAATGTACATATCTAGGGCCCGATATAGGGCCTCTGCAGATCCCCCTTCAGGGCCCCGATCCATGAGGCCTTAGAAACGGAGCTGGGTCATGTAACCAAGGGAGATCAGCAGTTGTTGATGTCGGCGCTGCCGATAACGCTGGTAAATGACCGTTTTACTCATGTTTAGAGTCAGAATAGCTTGAGTATTACTTGAATATCGAAGAGTAGAGGTCAAATTACCCCAGACAAGGTGTTTCCATCTAGAAATTCTCGACAGTATTTCCGAAAATTGCAAATATTGGTCCCAGCCCCACGGGGCCCCATACCGAGTATTAAAAGTTTGAGATGCAACTTTCATTCATGCTGTTGACCAATCAGGGGGCTCTGTTTTTACGACCTTGACTACATAGTAAAAGTGATTGACAACGTCAGATATCACTTGACGACGTCAAATATCGATCTGATATTTGATCCCTTGATATTTGATTCAAAACCCACATCGAGTGGGATAAAGCCTTTTATCATCTTTTGATTGTGAGGCATACACTTTTCTTACACACAACAGCTGTCATCTATCAAGGGGCTCTGGATAGGGGGTCCCCATGTCGAATGTCGATCTTAGAAAATGACCATGTCACATGACAATGTCACTTAATAATGTTCATATCCCATGTCGATTTTAAGAAATGTTCATGTCACCTGTCACTATGATTTTTTGGGCCTCATGTCACTTGTCATTAGACCTCATGTCGTTTGTCGATTATAAGAAATGGTCATGTCACCATATCGAATTTAGCGGTCCACACCCATTATCAAGTGTCAGGGCATGTTGGCTGCTTGAACACGTAGTCTGTCATCACCCTTGTTTCTGTGCCTTATCTAAACAGGCAATTAGTGGCCGCTAGCCGAGAGTACCTCCCTGGTCGCCTCTCCCGAATCTGCTAGACGTCTCACTGATAGGAGTGTGTGGGTGTGTGGGTCTGTGTGTGTCTGTTCGGTCTGTGTGTGCACGCGTCTTGCACTCTAGTCTTGCGGACCACTGTTAAGCCTGTGGTTGGAGAGCGCGACATAGCCGCTTGCTACACTCTCTAAACAGAGGTCCGCAAGACTAGGCCGGATCGCGCTCTTGCTTAAAGGTGCACCTCAACTCAGTGCGCCTTTAACAGCCGCCCCAAATAGGTGAAGTTCTTGACGCGGCACAGCGCCTCCCACCAGTAGCCAATCAGCGCGCCGAACGCCGGACACACCTCCACCGTGTGAGCCTCTAAGTAGGTCACACGAATCATACTAAGATGCCGATCTCTTCTGTCGGTTCGTCGCGGTGGCCGTGAGTGATCGCACGGTCGCCAAGATTCACTGCCTTGATTGGCAGAGGGGGGGGCTGATTACCCCCCGTCGGATGAATTGCGGCGAAACCATAATCAATTTTTCGCTGTTTTAGATAAAAGAGATCCAGAGCTATCCGCTCGTCCAAGAATTATTTTTCTATCAGCCCGGGATCACCCTCAAATTAAGGCCTAAAGTCCAAAAACCCAAAATTTTTTCCCTATGGGATTTCAGTGTCTAAGCGTTTTTTGCAGCCCCAAGGAGCAGCTCACGGGCTCGAACCCTGTAAACGCTTTGACGCGCTTTCGTCGCCTTAGGCGACGTAGACCTACCCTATTTTTTTTTGGACCATGTTACCTGAACACGGATTATTTTTTTGTTTGGCCCAATGAGCTCACAGCTAGACTAGATACCTCATGTTTTGGATTGGAGAAATCAGCAGAGCAATAAAAAAGCGCGGTGAGGCTAGTGTGGCCCCTGTGAGTTGTAAAATTGGTGCTAAATGTGGTAACCAGGCGGATGCTGAGTTCATTGATATTGTCCGTTAATGATACTTAAGGTGGGTGTTGTCTAAAGTTTTAATTGATATTACCAATGTGGCCAATAATGACTTCACAGTTGGGGCCCTCGCCCGCAGGTCCCAGATTCAGGGTATTCTTTGTTTATTGTGTGGCCCCTAAAGAGGGGCCGACTAACTCTTTAGAGTTAGTTAGATGCTGCCACTGTGCTATGCAACAGCAGCTATTAATTACGCTTCATGTTGGGCGGCATGGATCACTTGATGGGTGATACCTCAAAGCTCAAACACGGCAGAGCCGTGTGTGGCATGCGAGGACCAGTGGGTCAGGGGTGATCCGTTGCAAACAGAATGCTGATCCGTGTGAGGTTCTGACTTTCTATAGTTTTTTATAAAGCCTTAGATATGGTGTGGTATTTTTCATCTCGCTATAGTTTAGTCGGTATTTAAGGAAACCGCCTCATTTCTATCAGAAATACACAATATTGAATTGTTTTTTATATTTTAATATATTAGAAGCGCGCTTTGTTGCCTATGTAGCTCATTATGCGTTGAAATGTTCGCGAGCATCGTAGGAATGTACAAAACCCCTATTGTGGCACCATCTGACGAAAGAGCGGAGAACTATACTAGCGCGTTTCGTTATTCACATCTTTTGACAGGGACTTGGTTGGTGGCTTTACGCCCTAATTAACAGCTGAAGTCATTTCAAGGGGGGTGATAGTGATCGAATCTATGGATACCTGAAGGTGGAAAGCACACACCCTACACTTTTACCGAGGCAATGGTGGTGCTGCTCAAAGGGTGTGGCGAGCTAGACTGGAGGATGTAATAACTAAGCAGCAGAAGGACCAAAAAGACAATCTCGTAGTAGTAGGTCTACTTAGATCTTGAGTAGCCGCCCTTGTGGTTATAATTACCTAGACTAGTTGGCTCTGCCAGCCTGGTCAAGTGAAAATTGGTAAGGAGACTATGAACTAAGCTAACATCTCATAAGTATTAGTTACCACCCCCTCACACCCGTTTAACAACGGATTCAGGGTCTAATTATGGAGACCCTAGAGTAAGATTAACAATATATCCCAATGTCTGTAGTAGACATTTACGACATGCAACTTGCCCCCTAGAAGGGATAGATCTGACCACAAGTCCGCAATATGGGACTCCCCCTCTGAGAGTATCAAGGTTTGCGTATAGTCTCTTGCAGGTTAATCTGTTATCTACCCCTTTGTCGACTTCGCCAAAATCCTGGGAGATTCACTTTAAACCTAAGGTCTACCCTTTTTATTCTTTGTTTATTGTGTGGCCCCTAAAGAGGGGCCGCGGTGTTGATTAATTACACCACATGTTAAGCAACATGAGATCAAACCTTCCTCAAAAGCGACAAGGCTCAGAGTCCTGTTGGACGGGAACCCTGTGTGGCATTTGAAGACGAATGGTTGAGTGATCTGTTGCAGATGCCGTTCCGTGAGAAGTTCTGACTTTATATAGCTTTTATATCGCTTTAGATATGGTGTAGTATTTTCAATCTCACTATAGTTTAGTTGATATTTCAAAGAATCTGCCTCATTCTATCAGAAATACACAGCGTTGACATGTTTCTTATATTCAATATATTAGAAGTGTGCTTTGTTGCTTATTATAGGTCATTATGCGTTTAAAATGTTCGCGAGTATCGTGGAAATGTACAAAAACCCTATTGTGGCGTCATCTGACGAAAAGAGCGGAGAACTACACTAGAGCATGTAATGGCCAGACCAGCAGGCGGCAGCAGAGTGGTCAAAAGACAATGTCGTAGTAGTAGGTCTACTTGCATGTTGAGTAGCCACCCTTGTGGTTGTAATTACCTTGACCACAGGTCCGCAATATGGAGCTCCCCCTCTGAGAGTATCAAGGTTTGCGTATAGTCTCCTGCAGTTTAATCTGTTATCTCCTCCTTTGTCGACCTCGCCAAAATCCTGGGAGATTCACTTTAAACCTAAGTCCTACCCTTTTTTATTCTTTGTTTATTGTGTGGCCCCTAAAGAGGGGCCGCGGTGTTGATTAATTACACCACATGTTAAGCAGCATGAGATCAAACCTCCTCAAAAGCGTCAAGGCTCAAAGTCCTGTTGGACGGGAACCCTGTGTTGCTTTCGAGGACGAATGGTTGAGTGATCCTACCGATCCGTCAGAGGTTCTGACTTTATATAGCTTTTATATCGCTTTAGATATGGTGTAGTATTTTCAATCTCACTATAGTTTAGTTGATATTTCAAAGAATCTGCCTCATTCTATCAGAAATACACAACGTTGACATGTTTCTTATATTCAATATATTAGAAGTGTGCTTTGTTGCTTATTATAGGTCATTATGCGTTTAAAATGTTCGCGAGTATCGTGGAAATGTACAAAAACCCTATTGTGGCGTCATCTGACGAAAAGAGCGGAGAACTATACTAGAGCATGTAATCGCCAGACCAGCAGGCGGCGGCAGAGTGGTCAAAAGACAATCTCGTAGTAGTAGGTCTACTTGCATGTTGAGTAGCCGCCCTTGTGGTTGTAATTACCTAGCCTAGTTGACCCTGCCGGCCTGGTCAAGTGAAATTAGTAAGGAGACCACCCATTAACGTGCTCCACAGTCTTTAGACAGTTAAGACTATAGTCAAGACTGGAGAATTTGGCGAGACGCCCCTCTGGGAGGTCATAATCCTCAATGTTAGGTGTTAGCTCATTAACATCAGATACCATATTAACAACCCATTTAAATGTTCATTTTAATAGCAACTCACCCTATTCTGACAAAATCCTATTAGCAGGTAACCTCTGTGTAAACCATACTGCAAACATCTGCTACTTCCAGCGTCTGCCTCGTGACTGATAGTGTACAACAAGACGAAGTGGGCAGAGATTAGAAAAAATGAAGCTCTTTATATAGCCGAGAGAGCAGCTAATCTGGATGTTCTAAGCTTGTTTTCACCTAGAGCTCCAACCCTCTTCCAGAGAGAATCAAATCGCTTTTCACCTGAACCCTTCCACCCTTAATCCATCAGCATGAAAAGAGAATTAACGAGTGTAACGTGCGGTACATGTATATGGGATTATAGCTGGTGAAGAGATAAAGCCGAGTCACCTGTGTATACAAAGACTACAGGGGGTGATTAACGACAGGTGTGACGCGCCAGCCCGTGAACGGATTAAGCCAAAAAAAAATAAAAAGGTATGTTTCAGGTAACATGGGCAGAAAGACTGGAGTCGGTAGGTCGGATTTTTATTTTATTTTATTTCATTTTTTTAACATGAAAGTACTAGCCATCCTCCGTGGAAATTCTAAAAATGACCCAAAAAGTATAAAAATATGAAATTTTCTTCAAACTTGCTTAAAAAAAAACGTAGGGTCGACCCTGTTTTGCTAGGGTTGGTCGGGTGACCTGAAACAAACCTTTTTTTTTATTTGGCCTTATCTTTCAAGCTGACGCTTAAATTCAACTAGCCAGCCGCCGTCCACACCACTCACTGCGACAAGAGGAGGTGCTGTTGTTTTACACTTGAGTCGCTTACCACATGGTCTCTACCTCACAGACAGACACGCGCCCCCTGTAGCTTTTTTTTGTTTTTTTTTGTATACACACGCTAATCTCATAACCCCCTTATCCGTTATACAGGTAACGAGTATTCTCTTTTAAAATAGCTGCCAGTCAGCTTAGCTCTAGAAGCAAGAAGGCGTGTATAGGTGCTTTATAAGTCGGCAGGGGGTAAATACTAGTGAAAAAGGAAGGCAGGTGTGCAGGTAGCTTTTCTAACAGACACGTGTGTGCACTAAGCTGCTTAAGTCTAAACCCTCCCGCAGTAGTCAGGTGGCATGTGAAAACTTACTTAACTGATCTCTTACATTGAGTAGAGTCTCTGTGCTGAGAGAGCCTTTTCAGCCGTTTAAGAGGATTAACTAGGACAGGGTACATAAGGAGTGAAACGCCGAATAGCGGCTACTCAGTCTCGTGCAGCACAAGCAGCAGCATCTAGCAGCGGCTTCAGCAGCAGCTGCACGTGCAGCACAAGCAGCTGGCAGCGACTTCAGCAGCACAAGCAGCACGAGCAGCACAAGCCGTAGCATTTGTCAGCAGCATCCGTGACATCGTCAGCAGCAGCCCCCATGACCTTGTCAGCAGCACAAGCAGCCAGCAGCTGCTGGCAGCTGCTTCAGCAGCTGCTGGCAGCTGCTGCACGAGCAGTAGCACAAGCAGTAGCATCTGTCAGCAGCAGCAGCAGCAGCACAAGCAGCCAGCAGCTGCTGCATGAGCAGCACAAGCAGCACAAGCAGCAGCACCGACAGCAGCAGCAGCAGCAGCAGCGGTGTGGACCACTAAAGTCGAGATGAAGCCTAGTGACATTTGACATGAAGCTTGAAAAACACAGTGACAGGTGACATGAGCAATTCTTAAAATCGACATGAGATATGAGCATAATTAAGCGACATCGACATGCGCCATGGCTATTTTTTAAGACAAACATCATATGTCATAGCCTCCTCATCCAAACCTCCACTAGTAGTGCTCTATAAGCGCAAGCTGTAAACCCTCTCCTCCCCTCGTGCACACAGGCGAATTATCAGAGTCAGCCAATGGTGTCAATACCCCTCTCATACAAGGGTCGGGCGCTGCTGGACTATAATAGATGAGTCAAGGACCGTTCTACTGAGGGTCAGGCAGGCTAAGTCGGACATTCAATGACAGGTAGGTCTTTGACAACCTTGCTTGAAAGTCTGGACAGCATTGACAGACTGGGGCATAAGGATCTCGCATGGTCAGACTTTCAAGCAAGTTTTGCTAAAGTCGCGTTATTGAATGTCCGACCTAGCCTGACCCACAGTAGAACGGTCCTTGACCCGTCTATTATAGTCCAGCAGTGCCCGACCCTTGGCTGAGAGCAGTTTAAGCGCCATTGGGTGTCTCTGATATTTGCCTCTGTGTAAGATGAGAAAAAAAGTCTGTTGAAAGACTATATTTCAAGCCAGAAAACTGTAATTAGCTTTCCAAGTTGTTTATTTAACAATATCTTAGCCTAGCAAGCAGCTGTCAGATGTCATCTAAGAAAAAAATGTGAGCTGTTAATAGATTCAAGAGAAATTAGTTTACAAATAGCCCGTGTAAGTACGCCCATGTCTTGCTTATTTCTCATAGGGTTGTAAGATAGTCACATCATGATGCACATCATCATAAACGCAATCATGATACCTTTCATTGTAAGTAGACTCGCCTCTCTGCCCTCTCTTTTAGAGAGGGCAGAGAAGCGAGTCTCACTCTTAAAAAACCCTGCCCCTCCCCCCCCTCCCCCCCTCCCCCCCCATGCATCTTAAAGAGTGCCCCCCAGAGTGCCCCTCTCCCCCCCTCCTAGAAAAAAAGAGCCGCATTTTTAAATTATTTTTTAGCAAGCTTTTTCAGCTTGCTTTTTTTTTCTTTTTTTAAATTTATTTATCCATCAAAATCTCAAGTGACTTATTTTGAAAGCCAACCTAGTAGTCACGTGACCCCCTTAAGTAGGTCACTTCCCGTCACGTGACCTATTTGAATTTCCCGCCAACATGGTGGTCACGTGACCCTCTTAAGTAGGTCACTTCCGGTCACGTGACCTATTTGAATTTCCCGCCCAAAGGTCACGTGACCGGAAGTAGGTCACTTCCGGTCACGTGACCTATTTGAATTTCCCGCCAAAAGGGAGGCCTCTCATTGGCTGCTTTTGAATTTCCCGCCAAAAGGGAGGCCTCTGATTGGCTGCAGGTCGATTGAGTAATAAACAGTACTTAACTATAGTCCCGTTCCGATACATACTATACTACTAGAGTCAAATCCGAAAAAGGGACAGGTCCATAAAGGTTCCTCCCCCTACATATATGCCAGTGGGGAGGGGGGGGGGGTCAAAGTGAAATGAGTATGTACGCATAGGGGGGGGGGGTAGTCCAAATGCGTACATAGTGCAACAGGGGGGGGTCCATTTTGGGCAAAAATGAGCGTATGTAATTAATGGATGGCCCCTAATGCATCATGTCGTCCCTTCGAGAGAGTATCAGCCACAGATGGTCAGCATGATGCTTGAATGCAGTACTACAATCCACTTGCCAGGACTGCATTCGTGCATCATGACAATGGGCATAGTGTTTCAAAGCACGATGCGGCCCCACACATGGTTGAGACAAGACGACTGTCCTCTGCAGCCTCTGTCTCTTGCAGCACCCCCCCCCCCCCCCCGTCTACCAACCCAGGACTGCTCTAATCCTCCCTGTGGGACGTCAAACCAATCATGGAGACAGCAGGGTGTCTGACGTCATGAACACTGTCGTCATAATCCTTCATGACGTCAAGACCTTGTCCTATGTACGTCATGCTGTGTACTAAGCTGCATCCATTGTCTACCAGTTTCATCCCTCTATCCTTCATCGTTCTTATACCTGCCACCTTTCTTTGATATGATGCTCGTATCAAGGATGTGCTTACTCCCTACTACAGTTTGTATTGTAGAATTTCCTTTTATATTATCAGGCCCAACATCTAAGAGAGAATCTAAGAGAGAATCATAGAGAAGGGTCTTCGCAAAATATTCATGTAATTGTTATAGTGGCATGTTACCTTTAGGAGCTCCTCTAGATGCTGATGTTAATACCTGCAGTGGGGGAGGTGTCTGGCTGTGGCCTCACAGTGGGGGTACTACCTGACATATAAGACAATCCCACTGCCCCATCCTTAATCAAACACTACCCACTGGACTCTTCTACCCACCGGACACCACCATGTTTGTCAGCCTTGGCAAGTGCTTATACAAATATGCCACGCTTATGTGTAATTGCAGAACTGAGTTCGAGCTGCCCAAGTCATCGGCAGTATTAGAGTCTTCGGGGGTTTCCAACGGAGAGGCATTTTCTGGTGGTTCTACGGAGGACGCGACCGAGCTGTACAGTCAGATCGATGAGCTGCTCGAGGGGTCGGACAGTGATAAGACCAAGGCCTACAACCTCCTGTGTGATAAGGAACAGCAGGTAAGGCTCCTCTCGGTATGTACTTTGAGTTCTCTACGCTGTTGTGCGGTAAAGCTGTCGTATGGTTTGTTGTCGGTGAACTGTATCCGTGGGTTTGTATGTTTAATACTTTTGTGGATGTTTGACATAGATCACATCAGAGCAGTAAGATGAACTGTACCTGCGAGTGTCTCTTCCTGCAGTGATTGAAAATACAAAACCTGTCATTGAAATGTCGTCATAACGATAATGACACCTGTTGGTAATGTCATCCATTTGGTGGCCAAAGGCACAATAAGAATAATTTTATTGATTCCTTCCTGCCCTTTAGTACATGTATTTTCCAGAGGAAAATTCTATGAATTCAACCTTTGTGTCGGTGAGGAAGTGTGTGTGTATTTAAGGTTGTACATATATTTATTTTGGTGTGCTAACATTGCTGAAATGTTCTCTTGGCCACAGTTGAATCGAGATGACGAGTTTATGTGGCGGTACGCTAAGGCCACCTACATGTTTGCTGCCATCCAGGGCGCACAACAAGGCGACGAGGCCAAGAAGGAGACCATCTACAAGGCACATGACCAGGCCACACGCGCCCTACACCTCAACACCTCCAATGCCAACGTGCATAAGTGGTAGGTAGCCCTGCTATAAACCCAAACCTATTATTAAACCTGCTTCAATGTATCATGCTCTTGCTTGTCATGATGCATTCATCCATCATGCCGACAAAGTAAAATGATTTATTTTTTAAGAAAAAAAGATACGGAAAGTGCCATGTACAATAATTTATTTTCTTCAGTACGCGATCCAGGAAAGATTATACATATTTTTAATATATGACTTATTAAATATTTAGCATTTACACTATATTGAGCTTCTATTATATGTGAGTGTATATACACATCATGTCGGTTGTTGTATCATTAGGTACGCCATCACTATTGCTGGTGTAGGGGACTATGAGTCGACTCAAGTCAAACTACAAAACGGCTTTAAGTACAGGGTAAGTGGAAATTTGCAACTACCGCTACATGTATCTGGGAAGATAGATGCGTGGGTAAAATCTGATACATAGAGGGGACCTTGTTATGCCAAGGTACGATGTAATTGATTTATACCAGGTAATTATATTATGTTGTATTTCTTTTAACATTTACCCTGTAGTTTGCCAATAGAATCCTTATTGACGCAATTTGATCTGTTTCTATCTACTCTTTGATGCTCCAGGTTACACTCAGATACAAAAATACTTCATCTGTATATCATGAATAAAAAGTATCTGTTACAGTAGGCAAATATACCCTATTCCCTACTTCACACGACACTATATGCTTTATCATGCTATTTCATTGTAACAGGAGCACATTGAGAAAGCTATACAGCTGAACCCCAAAGACGCGTCCTCATACTATTTACTAGGCCGCTGGCTCTATGCGGTGAGTATTCAACTACCGGTACATGATGTACATTTAACTTTACAACATTTATTGTTCAGACTGGAGAATTATTGCTATTTATGTACAGTACGTGTAAAACTGGATAACCACAATGTAAACTGCTAACACAATACGAATAGGAACAGTATTGAACAACCTTTGCCAAGTTCTAGGAAAGTGTTAAGTGACAAAATTACAGATAAAATACTGTAGTATATTTTTTATTACTGGACATCGATTCTCTGTCTCTTTGTAGCTCTATAGTGATCGATGCCCAGTTTTATACTTCAGACCAGTGGCTCATTTTGGCTGTTTTTCACCTCACAGATTGCTCCTAGCGCAAAATCCTGACTAGGTGTCAATGTATTCTCTATGCCAATGTGTAATATGAGGGTAGAAAACAGTGGAACCTCAGTTAGAAAAAATCCTACTGAACAGTTTTTGAGAAAATTAGGGTTTTGTTGCCTTTTTTTGCTGTTTTTAGTACATTTCCTACATAACCCGTGAACGTCAGCATTTCTCAATTTTCATGTATTTAGAATTAGAATTTGACATTTTTTTATTCGCAGTAGGATTCTTGAATACCGAGCCATTCCACACAGGGTGTTATTTTGAAAAAATATAAATCATTTGATAGTGTATTTGGTCTCCGAAATAGAGGGAGTTTGGTCATAGTTTAATTGATTGTTGACAATCCAGTCAAGGGCTATTAGGTTCAGTTCAGTGCAAGTTGCAAAACAAGTGACTTGCAGTTTTTAACTTGACCTCATGTCCACTATGTAGGTCTTCACTATGCATGGGTCTATCCAGAGTCCATCAATGGGATCACGCATGGAGGCAGATTCCGCAGCTTTTGGCGAGAAAAATGTTCAAAATCGCAAAGAAGTGAAATTCGCCTAAAAACCCCCTATTTGGCGAGAAAAAAGTTCAAAATCGCAAAAAAATGAAATTTGCCTAAAAACACCTGATTTGGCGAGAAAAAAGTTCAAAATCGCAAAAAAGTGAAATTTGCCTAAAAACACCTGATTTGGCGAGAAAAAAGTTCAAAATTGCAAAAAAGTGAAATTTGCTTAAAAACTCCCTATTTGGCGAGAAAAAAGTTCAAAATCGCAAAAAAGTGAAATTTGCCTAAAAACACCCTATTTGGCGAGAAAAAAGTTCAAAATCGCAAAAAAGTGAAATTTGCCTAAAAACACCTGATTTGGCGAGAAAAAAGTTCAAAATCTTATAAAAGTGAAATTTGCCTAAAAACTCCCTATTTGGCGAGAAAAAAGTTCAAAATCACAAAAAAAGGAAATTTGCCTGAAAAACCCCTATTTGGCGAGAAAAAAAGATCAAAATCGCAAAAAAGGGAAAGTTCCCTAAAAACACCCTATGACTGTAGCATGAATGCAGACACTCATGGACACAGACTCATGTGCAACCACACAGACATACACATAGGCATGAACATGGCCTTCTCCTTCATATAGCAACCTATGTATTTCTACTTTGATGAGACTGAATATAGCTTTCTGTTAGAAGGACTCTGATACATGGATGTCGATGTCCAGTTTTAGATATATACCCATATAGTGCATTGGAGTGCTATAATGTTGGACTGCTGTATATTATTATATTCCATCTTTACACAGGTATATATGCTGTCGTGGATTGAGAGACAGGCGGCTGCCACGTTGTTTGGGGCGTCCATTTCGGCCAATGTAGATGATGCACTGAAACAGTTCCTGGAGGCAAGTGTAAAACTTTTGACTTATTCCTTATACAGCTTCCCAGACATAGTCTAAGAAACGTGCATGAAACAGCTACAGCCATCTTATTACAGACACATATAATTATCTCAATATGCAAGCTTTCAGATAACATTATGAAACCCATACATAGTGTTTTTATTTCCTTGGCTTTAAGAGTAATGTGTGTCTGCTTTGTTTAGGCGGAGAAGCTGGATCCTGGGAACTGGAAGGATAACCTACTTCATATTGCCAAGGTAACTATTTTTGGTGTATCGCCATCTGCAGTTTTGTTAAGCCCGTCGCAGACAACTGTATTTGGTTAACTGGGTCTGGACCAAACTCCACAGATCCGATCGGCATATATCAAAACCAGTTTGAATATCCCGGCTCAATATGAAGGTTTGGACCAGGAGTAGGCACTTGACATCGATTAGGTCTTGTGGTGGGATGACAACGTTTATAGCTGTGGCTCTAGTGACCCTAATCTTACCTAGCTTGGGGATTTATTTGAATTCGTGTCATCTTAATTATTATTCAACATCACCTTAAATACAAACTTTAATTTACAGTGCCACATTGAGCTGAGAGACTACTACACAGCTGTCACGTGGTTAGACAAGGCCAACAAGGTGGCTACAGTCAGCCAAGATGTAAGTAGTGTCTGATACATGTCTCTTATCCTCTCTTTTTTCTGTGTCCAACTTTCTCAGTATGCATCGAATTATTAAAGCTTTGGCCTCCAAGGAGCTATCAATATTGAGTTGTATTTTTTGGAAATACAAGATCTCCTAATGCTTAAGCGCTGGATGGCCGTATTCAATGCCACCATTGAATACAATGTAGCCTTATCCTTTAAGTTAATTTTTCAATAATTTGTTTTTACTCCACAGTCTTGTAAATTTTAAGTACATACACATGACCATGCGCGGTCGAACCAGACGAGCTGTACATTTCTAAAGAACCACAATTACTGTAAATAAATCTAATGAAGTACTTAATATCTTTACAGGATAAAGTGGCACAGAAGGAACTGGACACTCTGATGTACAAGTACAGCGGGTATCGGAGATAGAATTAACTAAATTGACTAACACTTTGTAGTACTAATACAGCATAAAACAAACGTCTAAGGTGTGTATCAATAGGACGAATTCAGTCAATACGCAGCTTGTGTGTAACATGCACTTTGTCATTGTAAATAACTGCACTCGACTCGTCTTGAAAATGGCCTCTTTCTATCTACGGTACATCCATTTTCAGGGTGAACCATTGCTCTGAAAGTACACTGAGATACAATGTATCTTAGATTTACCATACACATTTAAATGGTTTCCAAAAACATGCACTGTCAAGTTCAGCAGTGTTAAGAATGTGAATCATCATTGACCAATACACGTAGATTTAATGTAGGCACACTATCGCAATATTTAGTAATGGCTGATATTTGTTGGTCAGCAGTTCCAGGGTGCAGCTGAATACGTTGCTCTTCATCTATTTTGTGAATTCTATCTAGATGGACATGATCTGTGATTTCTCGCCTAAAGGGTTTCCATTTTGAGAGAATTCAACATCTGTGAGAGTTACACAGCTCATATACTTTTGTAATGCGGATGTACTAGTCTGCAATAATTAGAACCAATTCACCTCAACCTGGTGTTTTATATAAAGGTACCCTTCCAGACGTAGATATTCTATACTTGTACTACAGTAGTCTGATAGAGTCTATTTTGAATCACACATCCAGTGTCCTCCCACTGTTAACTAAATTACTGGAAAATGATGGATAATTGAATATGAGAGGTATGAGGAAAAGAGAGAAATTGACTTTGTGCCTAATGATTGTTCTACTCAGGAAGCAGTGTGTTTTTTGCTATTTATGATAGTTCATCCTTCTACTAAAACTACTGATACCTTTATATGACTTTTGATTTGCCCTCATTACTGCCAAAAGTGTCACAAATTGTGTATATTAGTTGTAGATATGTATCATCAATATCAGCTGAAAGTATCACTTTGGTTTATAGGAGACTAGGTTTGGTGCACAATAGCAATTCAGTGATATGAGTTTGCCGCTATTGTAGACTTTAGGATGTGAATAAGGATGGCCCATGTTAAGTAGTAACTCATTCCTATTATCAATGTTGGTGTTTGGTTCGATGGTGGGCACCATCCGTTATACTCGTATCTATAGTATCAGCATAGTATGTCTCTCTTACTACCTTGGCTGAAGTTTCCCTTGACATACTGCTCTAAATCCGTGAATGGAAACCATCGTCTACACTATATATTATATTAGTTTAGTATTTAGTTGTTTTTCCTGTCATGATGCCAGCGCTTGCTATTTGTATGAGAGTGAGTTACACGGTTGTGGATATTTAACAGTATTACATTCCTGTCCTGAGTGTTCATGCACCTGTAAGCTGTGGTATATTACACAGCCTAGATGATAATACTTCAAAACATAGAACTGTATGTTTTGTGAAAGCAAGGAAACAAAGATGTATATAGATTTGTGCAATTATTTTTTTGTTTGTTGAAGAGCCTTCCCCTTGTCTGCTGATTTAATAGTCTTAGATTCAGATGGCTACCAGCAATGTACACGTCATCGACTCAGTGAAAAAATGTATAACTCCCGGTTTAAGACATACTGTTACAACCTTCGAGCACTGACACGACGATATACTGTACAAGCTTTTATCATTTACAGCCGCATTCCAGTATATATTTAAATGGGCGCCTGTCCATTGCCAGTAGTTCAAAGGTTTTCTTCAACTGAATCATACTTATACACCTCGAATGCGTTCCGATTGGGAATGGGACTCGATTACCACTTTCTCTTTCCTTAGTTGTGCTTGTAACCTACAATTGGATAATTTCCACATTTACATTGATTATTAATGGCCTAGTCTTTCCAAAATGCAATGTGAAATTGAGTGTTTTGCTACAGGAAGGGAAGGAGTAAGTGATGTAGCATGGCATGCAATACGAGTCTCGATAGGCGTTTATTACATTATTTGGCCTTGCGCGAACAGAATGCTATCAATGGCACATTTTATGGCTGCATGGAACTTGTTTGCATCCAATTCAAAATGATAAGAGTATGTTATAATAGTGCAAGATATTGTTAGATATGAAACAATAATTGAAAGTATACATGTTACCGTTATTGACTCAGGGTAACTGAGTAATACTAAACGACCCAACCAAGGTTTAAGACGTTTTTGTTACATGGGAGAAGTGCTCTCATTTAATGTCCATGGCCCACAGCCATTAAATAAGACCATGGAGAGACAGGCAAGATCGGGGGACAAATGTTTCCTTCGAAAAGAAATTTGAAATGTCTTTCCTTCACGCTGTAATTGGCCTGCGATCTTCAGGTACTGATTTCTCTCTTTTCCTTAAACTGTTAAGTACTCTTAAATTGCTACCCTCTAATTGAAAGGCACATAGGCTTCAGTGTTAAAGCAAAGATAGAAATCACTAGTTCTGCCAAAGTCTCCCATATTTCTCTCTTCACGCGCAGAAATGCCATCTTCTACAGTGGAAATACCCTCAAACACACAATAAAAACCATCTAGAACGTTTAAATTAAATTTAAATAAAAGTTTGCAACACAGAGAATCACTAGGCTGGACTCCCTGCCCTGGCCACTCCCACTAGCGTTCTCAATATAGGCCAGGAATAGAACTCCAAAAGGGGATGGAAAGGCATGGACGTGTAGCACACGCCGCCCCGCAGCGGACCGACACAGCGAAACGGAAATGGCGATGGTGTTGCTGGTGACGCTCCGATTGACTCGCTTTTCAGCCTAGACGTAAAGCAGCAGTTACGCGCTGCCGGGCGCTGACGCCCACAGCCACCTGCTCGCCCCCAGCCACCTGTTTTCCCACAGCCACCTGCTCACCTACAGCCGCCACCTAGAATTCCATTATATATGACTTCCAATATATGAAATTAGGGTAGCTTTTTCTGGCGATTACGATTCTGCCATCAGAAATGAGAAATAATGTATTGTACTCAAATTAGATCACTCATTCGACTTTCTAATGACAAAAGCGGAATGTGAGGCTTGTGGTGAGGCTTGTGGTAGCCTGGTAAATAGCAGAGAGCTAGCTGACGACATTCACCATATATTTAACCCTTTGAGGCCAACATTACCCATTACTATATTTGTATTACAAGGTGTACAGTGTGTTGGGGATGGGTGTATATAGCAGGCCTTAAAGGGTTATTATCCAGGTGTTACAAGCATGTTGCCACTTCCCACTGGGCCGCACTGTGCAGATTAAGCCACTGCGGTGGTACTGGGGAGCTTCTATGGGAGGTGTGATAACCTTAGGCGGGCTCCAGTGAGTTTTCAAGTGCCACTAGACTTGCCTTGTCCATCATTCCAATGATACATAAATATGCAAGGGGTTAAATCAGTATCTAGGGCTATGTGTTTATTGGAAATTATTCAACAAATTTTCAAGCTTAGGCCTTGGAGTAAGGCCATCACGGTCTAGGTTGCGCACCATTGCTTTAGGTACAGGACCTAAAACAAGGAAGTAGAAAAATGACCACGGACCACATACAGCTTACCCTGAGTCATCTGTGAGGTCACTCACACGCTTAATCTTTGCGTGACTAAATTATATTTTCCGTTAAAACATGGTCAGAACAAAAATGTGATTTGTGTTGTGCATGAAGAACAAATGCTGTCGTTATAAGGTGAAGATAGTGACTTCATTGTAATAATATACCTTGTTAGTTTAAGAGTTCAATATCAAGGGGATACATTAATTTAGTCACGTTTTGCAGAGTGAGTAAGGACTATTAAAGTATGGTATCTTACAAGAGAATTAATAGGAAGAATGAGTCGATTTATATGGCGAGTTAAATAAAATGTTATTGTTCAAACAATGAATACATTATGTTCATACTTTATTTGGCTAGAGTTATCCTTAAATAAAATCAAAGGCTTGTTATATATTATGTATATATATTTATATAAACGATATAACTATTAAACCACAACCTACGGGATCCAGTTAAAATGTGTAAATTCTTTATTCTTGTAACCTTGTAACCCGCTTTATACGGACACACGTACATGTTGTAATATATAGAAGAAACATTTCGATAATAGAGTAAGTTATCGGAGATTATGGTCTTGGGACAAAACCCATAACTAAAGAAACATCAGCAGAGTTGTTCTTGTTAAAATACAAGTATACATATAGCACTTGGTACTTGGAAATATGTCAAATATAGGTACTATTATTGGCATCTTGGCAACCTATATTAATAAGTTCTGACCCCAGGAATAACCATTGATAATAATGGGACATGGTATAAGTAGCAGGAATATACTATTGCTTGGTTGCACAAGGAAATGTTGAATATAGGTACATAACATACAATGTACATCAGATCGAATTATCATATCATTGAAGCTGGTTTCGAAAATATATGTGACAATTCTAATTATCCTGGATACATGTTAAACTTACTTCAGCTGATGACCAACCTATCGATTAACACAGCACAGGCGTATTTCATGCCGACTTCAACATTTTTATATTACAGCGTGAACGCTCAACTAACAGGGATCGATAAAATACAAGTAATACTGCCAGTGTGTAGAATGTATAGAAGTTGCGGCTGCATGACATACAACACTTTAAGTGTTCAGGTGTACCGAGTACGATAGTTTTCCACGTCAAGTTAGAATACAGAAGTGGTGATGAGATTCAATATAGTACTTTAGTGCCCAACAGATACGATGCTGAGTAAATCCTTTGATTCTTGATACAGGCAGCCCTCTAAACCTATAGAGGTGTGACCAAACAGTTTAGTAAAATGTGTGACAATATGCATGTAGGAAATAGTCTTACGTCGACACAACTTATTTAACAATGCATGTGCAACCTTAGGAGATACCGACCAGGTGACGTCATTAAAATACATTGTAAGTACATATATAGGGTGTCTAAAAATACATGTCACCGAAATGAAATACAATATGAAATACATGGATATCGTATCCAAAATTGAAATAACGATTTACCGTATCTATGGTAACTATTAAGATGTATAGTACGATAGGCGAAACCCTGTTTACAATCTCAAATAGTTACATGTAAGAAGATATGCCCTTGGTGCAGTCGTTCATTGATATATAGGGACAAGCAGACAAAGAACCAGTGTGAAAACATGACTGGAGATGTCTTGAGAAATCCACAAGGAGTGTATAAGCTCATTTGAATCTCTGAAAAGCAGTTAAATGCAAAACCATTTTGTCCAAATAGAGATGAACAAAATGGTACGCACTACAATATTCAAACACAGTTCTTTCTGCACACCATGTATATCCTACTTGTAAATCAACTAATGAGATGTCAGCAAAAGATATAGGATGGATCTATAACTATGTCTAATAAATCGACCTCTAGAAATAGGACCCAGATGTAAATAATGTCGTTATCGAGTAAATCAATACTATCTCATAATACCTTTTTATCGACTAGGTTCAGGGTAATCACCGGTTGATAATGACAGCATTTTTAACCCACTAGGGCAGCATGATGCTTTGATGCATTATGCATGAGAGCGAGTAACTCCTATGGATGCAGGCCTTACGAGCTACTCACCATGGCTGCATGCATGCACCATGATGACATGGTACATCGCACATTAAAGCACTATTCAGCCCTCGGTGGGTTATTTTATTGATGCCGTTCACAGTTTGCGCATTGGCTGATGCTTGTCCAGTGGGTATTGGTCTGGGTAGGTGGCCACCTGTTGGGTCATCTCTTCATACTGCTGCCGTAGTCTCTGTGGGAGCTCATCATACACGTCTGTAAAGAGCAGCTCAGGGGAGGGCATCTTCTGGTTGTCTGCCTTCTGGAACATCTCCATCACCTGACAGAACCACACAGTTAGTGTCATGTTTCTCCATCATATACAGATTGATGACAAAGTCAAAATATTTCACTTAAATTATAAACATGTAACAGAGGCATCTTCTGGTAGTTGTCAGCGGGACAGTGGGGCCATGTATTTCTTATCTAATTCAGTGCATCTAGCACTTGTCGGAAACTGATTATTTTCTGATTCATAAATTGGGAACTTTATAACAGTGCAATAGTAATGTGTATTCGACCACAGAAATATATATTAGGGAAACTTCTTCAAAGAGGCCTGTATTAGGTAGGAGCCTTACCTCTTTGCGTGCTTGAGTCTTCCATGCTGCGTCCTCCTCGTCTGTCCAACCGTGCTCCCTGGTCAGGTAGGAGCGGAACCGGGCGGTCGGGTTGTTGTCCTGATTCCAACGGGCAACCTAGAATGGCACATTTTGAAAACATTGATCTTAGGAAAAAAAAACATCGACATCAGCTAATAGACTTCCCAAACCTTTTCTTCAAAATGGATATCACTTCAATGCCATGGGTTCCATTATCACTTTAGCTGATAAACAGTGCAAAATATTTGTCTATTACTACATAATTTGAGATTGATAACAATGTACCTGATTTATCTCACTGACTCAGGTACTCCCCCATGAGAGTATAGGGGGAACTAATCTGATAGAGAATGCACTGAGCCATGCAGTATCAACACATAGGGAGGTTTAGTGTCGACCTACAGAAAAAATGATTGCACTAAACATGCTAATTTAATATATTTAGATATATCCCATCCTTTTAAAAGTAAGGGAGTATTTATAGCATGGGATGTACAATAGTATTATGGCATCAATAGAAAATTAACGAATTTTAGGTGACAACCCATCTTTAAAGTTTAAGGTTATATCTGATAGAAATGTATGATACTGCATGTTTGGTATTAAACGTCTGTCTTATAACCAAGACTTGGCAGTAATATGCCAAAGATTGCAATGTATTGTTATCGAGGAGAGATATAATTCCACGATTTCAAGCTCTGAAAGCTACCACAGACTTCATGATCTCGCCGAGATTAATATTTCACACTTTTTCCTAACTGTTATTGTTCTCCATTTTCTTTAATTTTAAGTGAATCACTTAGGTTTTGATATAATATGATGCAGAAGCCAGTTTCCCAACTTTCCATCTGTACTTGATGCAATAAAATGCTTTGGATTATTGTAAATCATGTAAATACTGTACTTGACCTAAATAAAATGGATCAGCCCACTTTTCTGACAAATGTACAGGTTGTTTCCATCCTTATATCTACCTACCTATATTAGTATTCTAATAATGTAAAGTGCCATTACTTTCCTCAACACCTGTTTTATCAGTATTGCCCTTTCAATGATACATTACATACGCCTCTTTGATTCTACGTCATTGTTTTTGATTCGGAAATTGTTGTTGTTTTGACAATTTTCTGCGTGCCGACGAGTCGATATCTCCGGATCTACTTCGTTTTCAGGGTTGCGACCTGTCCCATTGTCTTTATTTTCGAATTTTAGGCCGAAAACATGTGCTGGGGGGTTGAAATGATGAATATTTAGGTCATTTAGAGCATATTTATCGATGCGAGTTGACGCCCGCCATGTTGGATTTCGTTCAATGAGAGTTGCGGCACTCGGCGGCGATTGACCCGAACAGTAAAAACATCTCAATTTAGTTGCTAGGGGCAATATTTAGAGGTGGAATCAATCAACAATGACCGATATTGGCCAATACAGGTTGATATTTGTTAGTATTTCGCCTTTGTAAGGTTGAATCGTAAATTTATTTATCGGCAAAACTTCTTCATTTCCTTGCCGCCTGCCGTCACAAAGACGTCGTCTCCTGCGTGATTTGCTTTTGACCAATCAGAAGTCAGGACTGGGGTCACGTGAGATTCGGAAATTGTTGTTGTTTTGACAATTTTCGGCGTGCCGACGAGTCGATATCTCCGGATCTACTTCGTTTTCAGGGTTAAGACCAGCGCCATTCTCTTTATTTTCGAATTCTAGGTCGAAAACATGTGCTGGGGGGTGGAATGGTGGCTATTTGGACCAATTTGAGCAATTTTATCGATTCGAATCGATGCAAGTTGAGGCCCGCAATTTTGACATTTGCAGTCTCGCCGTTTGATTCAAACAGCACATCGAGTGTGATAAGTGATGAAATACTTCGTTTTGGAGGCTCAGACCTGTCCCATTGTCTTTATTTTCGAATTCTAGGCCGAAAACATGTGCTGGGGGGTTGAAATGATAATTATTTAGGTCATTGTGAGCATATTTATCTTGTAAAAAACTTCTTTATTTCCTTGCCGCCTGCCGCCAAAATGGCGGCGGCTGCAGCGTGATTCCTGAGTGTCCAATCAGCACACAGCTTAGTGGTCACGTGATCTTAGTTTGCAAGAATTTCCCCGAAAATTATGATTCTTCACCCGAGTCCCATGGGCCCCAAAACATGTATTGGAAATTCTTTCCCTTAGTGGCCTTAGTTACATGACCCAGTTCCGTTTCTAAGGGCTGCGCAGATTGGGGTCCTGAAGGGGGCCCTAGTTACCCGTCAATTCTGTGGACTATAGGCCCTAATTCACATTAACATCCCTTGTAAACATTAAACAAACTTTTAACACCGACAACTGAACCCTTTTCTCGTATGATAAAGATAGAATTTGGTAATTGACAGGTCCTCTCGTCAATATCTGCTGTTGTCCACGGCCCCTCTCGAGCTAGCCTCTATAAGCAGCCCTGTCTACTCGTCCGATCCTCTCCCGAACAGGCCTGAACGGCAGCCAGTGAGAGCGCAGCCCGTGAGAGAGGTGATACTTAATCTACTCTCGAGCCCCCTTCTACTGCTCTGATCGTAATTTCGATGACAGCATCATGACCGCACAAAAATTCTGCTATAGAGAGATTACTTGAAAAGCGATTTTGGAGAAAAAATTAATTTCCCGAAAATTCAGAAATGTGAAATTTCGCTCACGGCCGTATCAGAAAATCACCTATAACTCTGTTTCTACTGCTCTGATCGTAATTTCGATGACAGCATCATGACCGCGCAAAAATTCTGCTATAGAGAGATTACTTGAAAAGCGATTTTGGAGAAAAAAATAATTTCCCGAAAATTCAGAAATGTGAAATTTCGCTCACGGCCGTATCAGAAAATCACCTATAACTCTGTTTCTACTGCTCTGATCGTAATTTCGATGACAGCATCATGACCGCGCAAAAATTCTGCTACAGAGAGATTACTTGAAAAGGAATTTTAGCTTGAGGGGATAATAAAATCTTCCTATATAAATTCAATTCCTATTGGGACTAGGCCTACATTTTAGCTTGAGGGGATAATAAAATCTTCCTATATAAATTCAATTCCTATTGGGACTAGGCCTACTTTTAGCTTGAGGGGATAATAAAATCTTCCTATATAAATTCAATTCCTATTGGGACTAGGCCTACTTTTAGCTTGAGGGGATAATAAAATCTTCCTATATAAATTCAATTCCTATTGGGACTAGGTCTAATTTTAGCTTGAGGGGATAATAAAATCTTCCTATATAATTTGAATTCATTTTTATTGTCCCACTCCGTCATGTTGGATTTCGTTCAAGTCTCATCTGCTCTTGTTGGGCGCGAGGGGGGCGCAAAACATTATGCGCGCTCTCGAGGGGGGGGGGCGTAAAAATGTTTCGCCCCTCCGCACGAAATCTCACCACCCCCCTGTAATTAATAAATGAACACTCCCTTAGGCCTTTCCAGCAGGAGATCCTATTTATCGACAGTGAAAAGGCACTTTTTAGACACTTTTTAGGCCTTTCCAGCAGGAGATCCTATTTATACACAGTGAAAAGGCACTTTTTAGACACTTTTTAGGCCTTTCCAGCAGGAGATCCTATTTATACAAAGTGGAAAGGCACTTTTTAGACACTTTTTAGGCCTTTCCAGCAGGAGATCCTATTTATATACAGTGAAAAGACACTTCTTAGGCCTTTCCAGCAGGAGATCCTATTTATATACAGTGGAAAGGCACTTTTTAGATACTTTTCAGGCCTTTTGGGGCAGCAAAAGTCTGAAAAAAGTTGAAAAAAGAGGATCCACTCTCGACGAGATTATTTATGTCCCGCGACATTCGACTAAGAACACTACATTTTAGCCCTCAAGCCCTTCCTTGTTACATACCTCCTCTTTGTCGCGATACACACTGCTGTCATCAGACGTACTGTGGTGGCCAACCCTGTTAAATAGAACATGTTGAATTACGGGTACAATACAAGCATTGTGTATGTGGTTTACCTTAGAGATATACCATCTGGTCCTAAACTCACTTATAGCTGTATTGCATTTCTTCTAACTACAAAAATGTACTTTAAAATAGTGTTTCCTTGTGGTATTGCATACATTATACATGTACTCAAATTGGATTTATTCAGAAAGGTAGAGGAACCTACCTATAAGTCATGGCCTCTATGAGGACAGGTACATTCTGGTTGACAGCCATGTTCCTAGCAGCACTCACGGCGTTGTATACAGCAAACACATCATTTCCATCCACACGGATTGTGTTGATGCCATACCCCGCACCTCGACTTGCTGAAATACATGACATGTTGATTATTAGAATTTAAAAGGTCAATATAGAGGTTAATCAATATAAATATAATTTTTCTAGCATATTACAACCACAATTGATGTTTCAATTTACTTGTGATATTAATCTCCACTGAACTAATACACTGTACTCATAAATAGTGAAAATAGTTTTTCAATTGTGCGCACATGGCCTGGTTTGAGGCTATGTGTGATCATTGGCGCCCCCACCGGGAAAGCGGTGAACCACTCACAAATTCTCCCTACCACCGGTTCATATTATCCATTCTACGATTCTTCACTGTACGGAACGGATCACTCTGTTTTTGAACATCAGAACGTAGAATACTTTAGAGTCAGTTACATATATCCTAAATTTATTTTACAAAGTTTTATCTACTTTACAAAAGTTTTTACACACTTATAATTGGATAGTACTGATTCTACACACCGCGGGCAAGGTTCTGCACTGGCAGAAAGAACTCTGAAATCATGCCTACGGTGTCGAGGGTCTCGCCACACAACACCCGGCGGAAGACTCGGGTACATGACAACACGGAGACCCCGACAGACAGGGCGATAAGACGCCTGCAGGAGGAAGCTGATGCCATACAGAGGACGTTGGACTCGGATTCCTCCAGTGGGGCGTCGGGAACCGTGAACTTCCCCAACACACGCAATCGCCGGCACTCGGCGGTCAGTAACCACACAATGGCGTCCCTAGCAACGCCGGCGTCGGTTCAAAATGGCCGTTCCCGCCACACGTCTGCGGCAAGCCAGCTCACCTCTGTGTCGCAGAGATCTCACAGATCCACCACCTCCAGCCTGCTAGCTGGAAGAGTCGACGAGCTGGAGGAAAAGCTGGAAAGGATTTCACTAGATGTGGGCGGAATTAACGCCAACATGGACTTCCTCGTGAAAGAGGCACAAACAAAGGCCTCCCAGCGGGCTGCACTGACGGCACAACGGGAAGAACGACGGATACAGCGAGAGACGGCGGCGGCTGCACAAGCAGCCGATGCGGAACGGAGACGAGCAGAGATCGAGAGACAGAGCAGAGAGATGATCGACAATCAACGGCGGCAGATCGATGAGGTCAACCGCATCCGCCGCGATCTGCAGCAGCAGGAGGAAACAGCCCGACAACGCCAAGAGGCGGAGACCGCCCGACGCGCCGCGGCCCCCCCGGCCGCACCTCGCCAGAACCCCGACAACACCGAGCTGGCGCCCACGCCTCCCGGGGCGGGAACAACCGCCAACACTGCCGGGACTACTTCGCCCCAAGTCACGGAATATCCCTCCGCTACACAGCTACGCCGTGAACCCGGAGCACGGGATTACATCTCGGAGCAACTGCTAAGGGAAAGATACGAACAGCAAGCTACAGAGGGTAAGATGTGCTTCTTGACATCCATAATCCCTAGCAAAACCAAGCCCAAACCGTTCATGTATATTGAGAGGGACAACTGCTATTCACTCAAGCAGAAACTCGAGGCTAAAAATGATATACAGCCCCTCGAGTACCTCGATGCCTGCCTCAGGCTGGTGCATGATACTGACAGCGCGTGGACACAGGAGGAACGTTCACTCATTAACAAACATGTTAAAAATGTCACCAAGGACGCTATGTCACGAGACTGGCGTGACGTCAGGCGCTGGTTTGACGGTGTTTTCGACGCTGTCGAAAGAAAGGATTTTGAATGGTCTGATTACCAGGCAATCCAAAACTCCAGGGTGGAAATCTCATTTACGGGAGGGGGGAGAAGGAACACAAGTGTGTCACATGCTCAGTCGTCGGCGCACCACGGCCACGGTAACAGGAACTCCCATCAGTCTAACGGATCAGGCAGACACGCCGCGGGCGAGCAACTTTGTCATGATTTCAACTCCCCGCGGGGATGTAGATACGAGGGACACCACGGCGAATCATCCGCCAACACACGCCGTACACACTTCTGCGCTTACTGCCACACTAAGGGCCTCCAGCGTAACCATAGTGTTATGGTGTGTAACCAAAAAGCGAGAGACGGACACGCCCCTCAGAACACGTGGCAGCAGAACAACAACAACAACAGATCGGCAGCGCAGCAGCAGTCACACCAGGCTGGCACTTCAACCCAACACTCTCCGGTTCCAAAAAACGGGTAGAGTGCGTCTCGCTCAGTGCACGAGACGCAGATCATAGACAGGGGCAGGTATACAGCAGGCAGGTCACTGTAAATAACATGTACAATCATTTAATCGATCAAAATGCAGACCCCTCGCCGCCGCCTTCCCCGGACCACGCTTTTAGTGACGTCAGATCCACCGGGGGAATCCCCGCCACACCAGCGCGACCTGATGACGTCACGGTTTTGTGCGCACACACACGAAAGATGGCGCCAAAAACCGATGACGCAGTACGCGAACGCCGCCATCTTGAATCCGAGCAACACGTCACCGTTCTCGGGCCTCCCATCCAACATGGCGGCGGTAAACAACAACAAGGACCGCTGCTGAACGAACATTCATTTAAATCAATGGATATGAGGTTGCGGGAACCACGGCAGGCGTCCCCGCCTGACACTAACCGCAACCCGCAGCCCCACCAACGAGCACACGAGCCACCAGAGACCGGACGCTGCAGGGAACACGAGATCACGATCGGACCTGACGCTGACAGGCCCCATACAACGGCTCACCTCAACACAGGTACGCTACCACAATTCGACAGAATCCGTATCATGTGTGAAAGTAATAAAATAGACAACCAGGTAGACATTTCACCTATGGCATTTAGAGATTACAGAGTGGATAATTGGCCCCGCTTCTCTTTCCCGCAGGCACAACCAGAACTAGCAAAACTGTATGATGCCGTGCGCAGCACTGGGCTTCCCAATGCCCTCTGTGCACGTATCCCTGTGCCAAGCAATCTA
Source organism: Harmothoe impar (assembly GCA_947462335.1). Lineage (NCBI taxonomy): Eukaryota > Metazoa > Annelida > Polychaeta > Phyllodocida > Polynoidae > Harmothoe > Harmothoe impar. Next base: position 52,515,195 of record OX381704.1, read on the forward strand.
AACATTGACAACTGGGAGAGACTCATTGGCTCTGACCCTTCAAAAAGAGACCTCTTGGACTTTATGAGATTTGGTTTCCCGCTGGGATACATGGGGCCGGTGTCAGACACCACCACCACCCCAAACCACCCCAGTGCATTGGACTTTGGCGAACATGTCGATCAGTTTGTGAGCAAAGAAATAAAATTGGGGGCTCTCAAAGGACCATTTAGTGCTCCACCTTTCACTCCATGGGCCCATGTCTCACCCCTCATGTCCCGCCCCAAAAAGGACACAGAAGCCCGTAGAATAATTTCGGACATGACCTATCCTAAAGACTCATCAATCAATGCCTTTATATTCAAAAACACCGTAAATGGTGTTGTCCGGGACCACAGCCTACCCACTGTCCAGGAGGCCCTGTCTCACCTAGCAAAGGTGGGCAAGAAGGCCTACCTCTCGACAATTGACATTTCGAGGGCATACAAAAATCTAATGACATGTCCCGGAGACTACCCCTTGTTGTGCCTGAATTGGGAGGAGAGTTACTATCTGGACGTTAGTGTCCCATTTGGATCACGTGCCAGCGCATCCCACATGCAGCGAGTAGCAGATACAATTGTGGAGTTACTCGCTGCACGTGGGATCTATTCTAGAATGTATCTGGACGACCTGTTTATTATATCCAATGACTTTTCCAGTGCAACACGGGACTACAACCTCGCCAGACAGCTGATCGCGCACCTAGGGCTCCCGGAGGCCACAGAGAAGCTCCAGCCCCCAGCCACCAGCATCCAGTGGCTCGGCGTCATCATTGACGCCGCCAATATGACGGTGTCCGTGCCTCCCGAGAAGCTGAGTGAGGTTAAAGGCAAAGTCAGATACTACGCGCGGCGCAAATCTATGAGTCGCAAGCAACTCCAGTCGCTCCTTGGTGTATTATTGCATATAGCAAAATGCATCGCACCTGCACGTCTGTTTGTATCTAGACTTTTAGACAATTTACGTGAAATGTCTGGAAAGTATGTGAATGTGAACGCAGCGATGAGAGCTGATCTGAACTGGTTCAATGAATTCGCCACGCAATGGAATGGAATAGGTGTAATCACACCACACCACCCTCCATCTAGAACACTGTATGTGGATGCCTGCGGCTCTGGGGTGGGCAGAACCGACGGAAAATCTGCATATGCAGCCCAGGTAACACCAATAACGGACCCAGTTGACAACATCACACACCTCGAGGCGGTGAATGTTGTGATCGCCATACACACCTTCATTAGCAAACAGGACGCCGGCTCGCACATCCTCATAAGGTGCGATAACGAAGCCGCGGTACAGGTCTTTAAAAATGGGCGCGGCAAGGACAAGATTCTATTGGACTGTGCCAGGGCATGTTGGATGGTACAGGCCCTCTATGACATCAAGTTCACATACATCCACATCCCTGGCAAAGAAAATGATGTCGCCGACGCACTGAGCAGGGCACACTTGGATGGGCCCAGCAAGAGGAGAGCTATACGGCTCTGCCAGGACCACCACCTTGCTGTAACCATAGGGTGCATGTACATGCTGGGCATAATCAACCCCCATATCTATTCCAGGGCCGGAGTACGCTTACTACCAGAACAGGGCAGCCATCCGACAGGCACAGGCCCGCGCCGAGGGTACAGACCGCAACCGTCGCTCGGCGGCGGGCCTGTGGTACCTCTTCACACGCCGCATGGGCCTCGACCCACTCGCCCCCGACTACAGGATGATCTGCGCGTACATCGAATTCCTGACCACCACGACGAAGCACCCCGGCACGATAGGCAACAGTCTATCACACATCCACCAGCACCTCATCCTCGCTGGGGTCGAGACAAATGCCTTCTCTCACCCCAGGGTCACCAGGGCAAAGCAGGCCTTAAAGAAGGACAAAACAGTGAAATCAAACAAAAAGCCCCCAGTGCCGGTCAGCCTCCTCAGAACTATCTTAGCTCGCCTGCCAGACAACCATCAAGGAAGTGTGGTATGGGCAAGCATCGTGATCATATACCAGGCAGCCCTCAGAAAGACGGAGGTACTACCACCCAGCGTGAGGGCGTTCAAAAATATGTGGCACCTCACAAGAGGCGATGTGCAGATCACGGGAGACTCTATGAGCGTAAGGATCAAGGCAGGCAAGAACCTCCAGGAGTTCAACCAATCAAAGACAGTGACCCTCTACAGGGTGGACGACCCCCTCTCGTGCCCACTGAGGGCGGCGGAGGAGATGGAAAAACTGGTACCAACGGCACATCCCTCGGACCCATTTATCATGAACCTCGACAGAACACCAGTCCCAGTAACATTGATCGAGAAAGAGTGGAGAAAACAGCTGAGTGCCCTTGGCCACCCAGAGAGGGAATTCAGCCTCCACTCCCTCCGCTCCGCGGCGACCACCCAAGCTTACAAAGGGGGGTGCCGGGAGCTGGATATTAAGAACTTTGGAGGATGGAGATCAGAAGCTTATCGGACATATATCCACCAAGACAACCTCAGACCCGTGAACACTGCCATCTCAAATGCTCTGAAAAATGCATAATATACATAAAAATCAGACACTGGTTATTTTATCATCAAATTCTAAAATATCCTAATTTCTTTCCCACCTCCCACCCGGAGTAATTCTTGGTTCTTGGCATGTATTTTATTCAAATGTATTCATTTGTGTATATAATATCTCTTAATATTGTCATATCATCAATTCTTAATCTTCATAATGTAATGTTTACACATACACATTACTCATAATCATAAAGTTTAATAATAAACTTTATTACTCCAATCTGTGATCCTCTCCTTTCCTTGGGTTGGGATGGGTTAATGGTGCGCACATGGCCTGGTTTGAGGCTATGTGTGATCATTGGCGCCCCCACCGGGAAAGCGGTGAACCACTCACAAATTCTCCCTACCACCGGTTCATATTATCCATTCTACGATTCTTCACTGTACGGAACGGATCACTCTGTTTTCCCACCCACCCTCACCTAATAATATTATATTCATAAATTGTACCTCATATGGTCTTTTTACTCAACATCAGTTATATTTAATTCGTAGTACCTTTTATGGTCTACCATCATAATTGTACCTACAATGGTCTTTTATAGGCATGTATTTTATTCAAATGTATTCATTTGTGTATATAATATCTCTTAATATTGTCATATCATCAATTCTTAATCTTCATAATGTAATGTTTACACATACACATTACTCATAATCATAAAGTTTAATAATAAACTTTATTACTCCAATCTGTGATCCTCTCCTTTCCTTGGGTTGGGATGGGTTAATGAAAATACTGGGGAGCGGCATATCATTTTGAACAAACAAATCCGGAGATTGATTTCTTGGAAGAAAATGTATAGAACCCACCTATTCCGTCCCCACGGTACTGGTCTTGAATTGGTGTAGAAATTGCATATCCGTTGTTGCGACTGTATAAAGGAAAGTAATTACAGGAAATAAAATATCTCAATATTAACTAAAATCAGTAACTAAGAATAAACATTTCAGCTAAATCTGTTTATATGGATGGATAATATTTGATATCCCTCGCATCGCAAGATTGAAAACGATTGTCCTTCATTAACAAAAAAAAAAAGAGACTATCTTACCAAAAGAAGATGATGGGACAATCTAATGTAGCCGCAAAGTTGAATGCTGCATGGGCATCGCCTTCAGAGGCAGCCCCCTCTCCAAAGTAGACGATAACACAGCGCTGGTTCTGTGCGCACTTATAGGCATAGGCTGACCCCACAGCTGCAAAGAAAGCTCACATTTATTAAGCGAAGATATTGAAATAAGGCCTAATCAATCTCTGGGCAGTGAAGGAAGTACTCTACTTCGTGCATCTAAAGGCTAATCATTTTTTTACGGCAAATATGGTAAATGTACCCTATATAAATTATGAAATGATTTTCAACCTTTTAATCAGTGATATGATATAGAAATATCAATGTTTAAGATGCCGTTATACTTACCCTGGGGTAGCTGGGTGCCTAGTGGTGAGGATATGGTGAGTAGATGTAGGTCCTTGTTCCCATAGTGGACAGGCATACTGCGGCCTTTCTGCATGTCGTCGGCATTGCCGTAACACTGACTCATCATGTCATACAGCGCCATCCCCCGCCAGAATATCACACCTTCAAGCAAGAAATAATACAACTTCAACAAATGATTGTCTTTGTTTAATAAGAAGTTGATAATTGCGGTTGTATTTTTTTTGTTACTTTTCACTTATGTACAAGTCTTTTATGAAAAAAAGAAAAAAGAAAATTGGTTTAAATAATAGCAGCAGTCCATGGCACCTACCTGCCTCCCGGTACTGGCCATATACCAGATCTGCGTCGTCGAGTGCTGCAGCTGAGGCTATCTGGAGGCCCTCCTCACCATAGTTAGTCATGTAGAAGGAGATACGACCTTGCCGCTGCGACTCGTACATGATGTAGTCCATAATTGTCAGCTGGGTCATCTTTTTATACATCTTAACCAGCATTTCTTTGGACAGCTGCAAAGCATCAATTATTTGTTAGAGTTTAGGGAGGGTTCATTATTTATGGCCGGGGGGAGGGGGTGAGCATTTGAGGGGTATTCCTCATGGATACTTCTTTCGATTTTTTAGTCTTATCATATTCCTATTGTATATCCTATGCCATACGTCTTCCCTAACTTTTAAAATTATTGGCAGTGTCTTAGTCTATGAGATGAACACATGCAGTGCAATATTTTTTACTGTAGGTCGACACTAAAACTCCCTATGTGTTTATACTGCATGGCTCAGTGCTTGTACTATTAGCTTAGTTCCTGGTATGCTCACATAGGGGGGACACTGAGTCAGTGAGGTGAATAAGCAACGTTGGTTTCTATCTCAAATCATGCATTTATAGACAAATATATCTAACATTGAGCACTGCATATCAGTTAAAATAATAACAAAACCCTTGACATTGAAATTATATCCATTTTGAAGAAAAGGTTTGGGAAGTCTATTAGCTGATATACCATCTTTAACTTCTAAGATTTGGTCAGGCTACTGAATCACATAACCATACACTAGACGTTTTAAAATGGGCACCTGTGGATCTTCGGATGCTTCCATGATGTTGCCTGCTGTATCCATGACACGATATATAGGGATGGGTGTAGCCTCACTCGGTCGAAGGAAATTCAGTTTCTTGACAATCTGAGGTTCACTGGTCCCATAGTTTTCTGAGCTGGCATGGTTGGTTTCATGCACACTTGAGTCTGCATCTTTTACATTTGCCTTCTGACCCACGATGCAGCTGGTTCGGAGTCCCTGAAAAACAGAATTCGACCATTTAGGGTAGGCTATAATCATCTCTACACATGTATATATATCTACCATACATCCGCAAGCTATAGCAAACGCGAACCAATCACTTGTACTGGTTACCAAATAGATTCAAGACTCAAGAAGGCTTAATTGACTAGTAATGTATTAAAGGATACATTTATGTCAGCACAGAGTAGGCATTAACTGCATTATTACACAGTTTTTATATAGGAATATATACAGTTGATGGCTCCTGGTCGGTTTGATGATACTCAATAAGGTTCTACTGCTAACATTTGAGGGACCTTTCTATTATTAGTATTACTATGCTTGTCATAAGCAGTAGCAAACTCTTTTTTTTCAAAGCATTTGTGTTCACTTTGAATTTCTGACAGATTACAACTACCGGTATGTATAGTATTAAACAGGGGTACACACTAACTTTTTCAGGCATGGGCCACCCGGCACCCGGCCCCCGTAGGTTCCAAAATCTATGGGCCCATACATGAATCTGTGGGCCCAGAATAATTATTTTACTTTTCTAAAGAAGAAAATCAATTTATGTCAGGTAAGGTAAGTTGAACCATGTTGGACATGGCTCAACTTACCGGTACCCCAAGATGGTTCAACTTACCCAATTTTTGTTATTCTGTGTATTTCTCATCATTTGTAAGCCTACCAAGTAGGCCTACTATTCTAATCCATCAGTGCATATTTCTGTTTTCATGACCTAATTATGAGATTTTTTGTCCTCTAAATTACATTCTAATTTTATTTTCATGTGAAATTGCCAGCTTGACACAACTATTATAACTTCATATCATTGCCCCAATATATTTTATTTTAGATATATAGGCCAATTAGTCAGAAGTTGCTTAACTTCACTCCCCCTTACAATACTACCCCCCCCCCCACCCCCACTCCGAGGGTGGTAGCAGGCCTATAGTATAAGGGAGTGTTCATTTTTTAATTACAGGGGGGGGGGGGGTGTTGAGATTTCACTCGGAGGGGCGAATTTTTTTTACGCCCCCCCCCCCCTCGAAAGCGCGTGGAACGTTTCGTGCCCCCCCCCCCTCGCCGAAGGCGCTGAAATGTTTTCGCCCTCCCCTTTGAGCTATAGTAATGCGCTAGCAGCTGGCTTTTTTGCTAAAAAGGGGCTTAAATTTTTACGCCCCCCCTTCATTGAAGAGGGGTCAGAATTTTTTACGCCCCCCCCCTCAGGAGGGGTCGCCCCCCCCCCCCTAAGGGAGTGTTCATTTATTAATTACAGGGGCGTGGTGAGATTTCGCGCGGAGGGACAACATTTTTTTACGCCCCCCCCCTTGAGAGCGCGTGGTATGTTTCACGGCCCCCCTCGCCAAAGGCGCCGAAAATTTTTCGCCCCCCCCTTTGAACTATAGTTTTTGCTAAAAAGGGGCTTAAATTTTTACGCCCCCCCCCCCTCAAGAGGGGTCAGAATTTTTACGCCCCCCCCCCTCAGGAGGGGTCGCAAATTTTTACGCCCCCCCCCCCCCCCGCCCCTGTAACTAATAAATGAACACTCCCTATTTAAAAGTAGCAGACCTGCCTTATAGTTCACACCACCCCTTACAATTTGGTGTCTAGGCAGGTCTGCTACAAATAGTGAAATACCAGGCAGCCTACAGTGTAGGCTACAACATGGCCTTGCTCTACTCACCCGTTGTATTGCCCTCCCTGGACCTTGATATCGGTGATTGATTGCAGCATTATGCACTATTCTACATGCAGTTCTTAAACATTTTAACCGGGATAGGCTAGCCATGGTGTCAATAACTTTTCCAAGCACGGGCACTGGAGGAAATGATGTGTGCTTGCAGGTGCTTGCCGGCTTGCTTCGTACCCTTGTTGTCGCAAAACCAGCTGGGTTGCAGCCTCGCAGACCCTAGACTACTGCCTGGACTTGCATAGTGCCTCTCAAATTCAACATATTTTTTCTTTATTTTTGTGAAAATGCTACCTAGCCTACGTTTAGGCCTATATACGGCAACTCTGTCACCTGCATTGCCTTAAGAATATGATATTCTAGTAAAGAAGTATTCATTAAGAGTCTAGAACAGAGTTACAGACAATATCAGATGTGACTTGTCCAGGAACGCAATAAAAAAAATGTGGGTAGGGCAGGAGCAAGACTATGGCTAAAATAACAAGTTCTCATGCCCTCTGACGGCAAAAATATAAAACACATTAGCAGGTGCTGTCGTCTGTCGAGTTCGCCATTAACTTGCATAGACTGATTGGCGGGAGACCGACCAACAGCTGTCAAAATGGAGACCGCAAATGCCACGTCTCTTGGCAGTGAAAATACCCTTGTTGCTGCTTCTTTCATCACAGAAGTTCTAGCCAGTGCAGGTAAGCTGACATGTCTTTCGAAAGCACAGCTCCCATTTCGTGTAGATGTGTCAATACAGTCCAATCCACTGGTAAAGGTACAAAAAATAAGTTGGTTAATCCTGGGCGATAATAGAAGGATTTATCTAAAATCCTACTTTGAACCAAAGGCAAAGTCTTTGGCAAAGGCAAAGACTACAAGCGTTTAATAGTTTAATATTTCTCTCTGTTGTTATATTGAACAAAAAGGACAATTCCGGACCCCTTGACCGGGGGGGGGGGGGGGTAAAACATTTAGACCCCTCTTGGAGGGGGGGGGGGGGGTAAAACATTTAGACCCCTCTTGGAGGGGGGGGGGGGGGGGGTCAAACAAATTAAACCTGTCAGGGACAATGTCAGGGAAAATATTTTTCGTTTCAGGTCAGGGAAATGTCAGGGAATTTCAGATATATTGGCAAAAAGTCAGGGAAAATGATATTTTGTCAGGGAAAATCTTTAAAATACAAAAAAAAAGTCACCCGTTTTCTCTGAAAAAGCTTGTATTATTTTACTATGATTTTAAGGGAGAAAAATATCTAAATCCTCAAAAAGGAGCGGGTAAAATTTTTGCGCGCACGCAATACACAAAACCCCTGTTGTTAAGTAATGACCACTTGCTAAGTAGAATATAACTTTAGAAAGACTGCATATTCATAGTTGTAGGTCATTTAAAAACTTAAGGTTCATGTCGCGATTGTCAGGGAAAGTTGATGTAACATCAGGCAAATGTCAGGGAAAAGTCAGGGAATTTAAATCTATCTTGTCTGTGGCAACCCTGGGCGCCAACGCGCACGATTTTCGACGTGCAGGGCAGGGGGAGGGGGTAAAAAATTTCGACCCCTCTAAGGGGGGGTGAAAAATTTCGGCCGCTCCATGCGAAATCTCACCACCCCCCCCTCTTGTTATGTTAAAATATGAGCACTCCCTTAGGAGTTACTGATTGAGGTCTAGATTATCCCTATACCTGGACTTAAAACAATATCCATGTAGGCTATAGGCCTAGGCCTATCCTCCTGTTGATAACATTGTCACTGAAATTTAAAAAGATGTCTAAAAATCCCTCATTCGAATCTCTCTTGATTTCAGGGCGACTCGAAAAGGATGACCTGAATGCTAAACTTGGCAAACTCTTCCGTCGAATTGATGAAGTTAAAGCTGAAGTTTACGAAGCGATTGAATCCGAGTATGAGCATTTCCTACCCTACCTGCATGTGGCTCCAGATCTCAGTGACCGGGTGGATCACTTCTATGCTGATGTGGGAGACGTGACGGACAAACTACAATCAGAGGTAAAATAAACGTAAAATACACTGTACCGGTATATCATTTTCCACAACGTATCATATCACTATTATCAGACATATATGTAAATGTATTAAGGCATAGTGTGCGAATCGGTTTAAAGCATGAAAGTTAAAGGTGTAGGCCTGTTCAGATAAGTCTTTTGTCTATTCTAAGAGACTGGTAGCTTTAAACCACAATGGTAGAGTCTTTGCATGTCCCACTCCTCTTAATCTACCCCTCCCCAAAAAATATGTTCTTGAAATAGAAAGCACTGAGATGCTGAAGTCTAATGATTAAGTCTTTTAAAACATGTAGGGCCTACCAGACGACACTGATTATATAAAACAATTTTCCTAATCATCTTGTTTCTACCTTGAAAATGACAGATGAAGACCCAACTGAACTCCTCCACAACCGAGTTCCAGGAGCTGTCCCAGAAGTTGGGAGAAGCCTCACATATGTCTCTCCTCCTTAAATACCTGGTGGAACTTCATGACCTGGAGAAGTCTGCATGGTCTGCCCTGGAGCGGGGCGACTATTCCACGGCTGGTAAACAACTCCATGCCATGGAGGGGAAGCTTGACGAGATCTCCAAAGATGCTGTCTATGGCAACTGTGAGATTCAAGTTTTGACCGCTCTTTCGCGCTCTTGTCGTAAACATTTGGACTCACTAGAATCCAGCCTTTTTGAATCATGGGGAAACCACATAAAGTGGAGTCTGCCATCCCAGCAGAAAGATTCGAACAAGCAGTCTTCGTCTGTTGCACTTGCAATTCAATCTTCAGAAGAAGCTAAGGCCTCGTTAACAAACACTGTTCAGGCTCTGCATCAGTTGGACTTACTCGAACCCAAGGTGAATGTCTTTGCAAAGCGGGTGATGGAATATATCGTAAGACCAATCATTGTAGAGAAGAGGCAAGTTTCCATTCGCGAGACAAGTAGTCTAGGTAGCCTCACAATGGAACTTCGTCTTAAAAAGAAGGATAAGAAAATCGACCCAAGCCTGGAGCAAGCATTTGACGTATTGAAGTCGAGTTTGACCTTTCTAAACGAGCATCTGTTTAGCATCAAAATTGGTGGAGAAGAGGAAAGAAAACCCCTGATGACCCTCATGGAACAGTTTATAGCCGAAGACCTCCTAAAGCTCATCATTGAACACTGCCTTGCACCTTCCATACCCACCTCTAAGAAAGACTTAGAGGGCTTCAATGTTGTTGTGAATGCTACAGAATCACTGCAGAACACTTTGTCTGGGATGGAGCTAATTTCAGCATCTGAAAACTCCCTTATTGACTATGTCCAAAGTGTCAACATGCTGTTTGCCAACAAGAAGTGTCAGGGTATTCTGACTGAGGCTCGCGACCTAATGCGGTCAGATATCCACGACACGGTGAAGATCTGCCCGGAGAACCCGCACCAGGAGGTGATAGACCTCCTGCCGGACCAACTCAAGAAGCTACTCCAGGGCAGTAAGGAGGAGAAGACGGCCTCCAACCTCGCCATGGCAGCCGATGTCAAGCTGAGTGCAGAGACTTTCCGCCTCCCCACCTGCAGAATTAGGTGTGTACCTTTGTGGTTTAAGAGTTCTTAGCCTAAGGAATTTTATCATGAAAGGTTCATCATAGAAATATGACCATTTTGTGCATACTATATTCATATCCATTTACATGTATATTTGCACAATTTCTTTGGTGCTGTATCTCCTATGATCTACCATATTGGCTCTTAGGCGCCCATTCTAAAACAAATGCCGGTCGCAAATAATCGCCTTAGGTGGAGTAATGTATTGGAATAAATATATAATCTAATAGCACACCTGGTCTTAGGTTACTAGTCAATAATATTGATAACGCCAGAAGTCATTACCATGATGCCCTGTTGGTTTCAGCTTGTCCACACAGCAGCTAGTGAAGCTGGCGTACGAGGTGCTGTATGAAGCGACGCAGAGTGATGAGGCGTGCGCGCTGCAGCTCTTCAGCACGGTGAGGCAGATGTTCAAGCTGTATGTGGCCGTAGTCCCCACCTACCACAAGGACAGCCTTAGTAAACTACCCCAACTCGCTGGTAAGTCAGTAAACCAGTCAATGTATCAACAGTTTTAGATGGATGGAGATTAAAATATTAAAGGGAGTAATATACCGGTAGGCCAAAATGGGCATTATCAGATCATTAAATCTAAATGTACATGCTTTTAGTGCTCTACTAAGAGTGAATCTGATTCTTTTCCTCATTACTACATCCGTGCACGATATGTTAAATGACACATTTCTGAGTTTAACTTACTACACGCTTTCACATGGATCTCGTCTGTTGTTCCACTGTAATACATGTACTTTAAAATAATTGTGTCTCGCTTAGAGCTTGCTGAAACTGTTTTAAACACAAAATCTGATAAGAAATTCAGTTTTGATACGTGTATGACAAAATGAAAACCTGTGTTGTCTTGTTGCGGTTGACAGCCTTACACCACAATAACTGTATGTACGTGGCGCACCACCTGCTCGTCCTTAAGCACCAGTTCAATGCTAAGTTACCCGAGGCGCTGCGAGTCGATGCAGCTGACTTTGTCGACATGGTTCCTGGGGTACGGCGAACTGGCACCGAGTGCTTCCTGAAAACGATGACTGCCCAGAAAAACCAGCTCATCGAGTACCTAGCGGCTGTTAATGGTAGGTTCTGATGTTAAATTTAACTAACTTTTCTCGTCACAGTTTTGCATATTAAATATGAGATTTTTAAGTGCTCAATTTGTAATGACCCAAACCGTAGATATTTTGTCCAATACATCTGGCATGACCAGGGTCCCTGATATGACTTTTCTGCTATTAACTATTGCTTTTATATACACAAGAACCCAAATGCAGCACATGTAAAATGATCAGACCCGAGAAAAGCAATTGTAAATGTCTATACAACTGTCTAAATATAGGATTTGCCGGAGTGAGTGAAGAAAACAACAGAAAGGTAGCAGACCAAGCTATTGCACAGGTCTTCCACCAGCTGCGGCGCCTGGCCAACGTATGGCGTGGTGTACTGCCACAGAATATATACGCCAAGAGCTTAGGTCAGTCCACATACTGCTAGTAATTGTAAAAACGTTGATATTGGAAAAGGCTGAGAAATACTCGATATCCTAATCGCATTTTCTCCTCCCCAGTCTTCATTTTTGAACGTTGAATGAAATGCCCTATATATACCTGCTGTATACGTTTGATGTTTATCAGAAAATTAAATCAAAGGACATTCATACGTTATATAGTACCATCCTTGACCAATAATTCCAGCATCCTCGCGTATTGACATACCAGTAATAATCTGTATTACCGGGTAGCAGTCCAATAGCATGTGAATAAGTAAATTTGAGAATACAATTTGATGGTAACCTTTTCCTGCAGGCACGTTACTGCAGTCAGTCATCAAAGAGGTGATTGACAGCATTGTGGCGCTAGACGACATCTCGGCTGATGATGCCACGGAACTTGCCGCCTTGCTGGGCGTCTTTGTGGTTCAGGCGCCCGGTCTGTTTGCACCAAGGTTGGACGACGAGGTCGAAACAGAGACCGGTCTCGATGACGAGATGGAGGTGACTCTTGACGACAAACCTCCCACGGATGATGCCGCATCTGGGGCGAAAAGCTCGCGGAAGCTGGACCAGGCTGGGTTAGCATGTCTGATGAAGCATGTGGCCCGCTGGGGTCAGCTGCTGGAGTTACGGCTGGTCCTGGATGCAGGCCTACAGGAGGTGGCTGACCGCTGGGCTGATGCCAAGGGACCACTGGCCGTCCAGTTCTCAGCTAATGAAGTCAAGCGCCTTATCCGCGCTCTATTTCAGAACACTGATCGGCGTGCTGCTGTGTTAGCCACCATACGACAACCGGTGAAGAATTAAAAACAGAAAGGCCAATCCTTTATGTTAATTCAAAACACTCGTATCAACGTGTTCACAAATATGCCGAGATTTACTTATTGTTGCTTTATATCAAGACTTCTTACTGCGATTTAAAAAGCAAGTATTTATAGCCTGCGCAGTCTTCTCTGAGTGATAAATGAAGGATGTATAATTACCTTACTTTAATAACTGAATCAAGAACCCTACTCGGAGGGATACTTTCAAGTATCTATGCTTTCAGCTTCTTAGTAGGCTTACGATTGAAATTGACAGATACATTGCTTAAGTACTGTTCATATTTATGACACATACTGATTGTGTTACTACTGGAGTAACGTTGCGATTATTGTAGACTCTTCTGCCTAAACTAATCGAAATAGCATATTATTGTAACAATAATAGCATGATGTTCTGTATAATATGTATATATAGATATATAAAAGTAACCTGTCTGTTGCAATGAATTATATGATGTTATACAATAAATATGTAAAATATATTGCAGCTTTGGGGAGCATGTGTTTAAGATCAAATGATAACTTTAGAAATTCATGAACATATATTTTTTTGTTGGTGGCCCCCCTGAATTCAACCAAGTGTCCAAAACCTGATCTGGAATTAATTCCAGTCATCAGGAAAAATAAGTTTCAAAATAGACCGCACAAAAAGGGCCACATGGGTGCTCTTAGAGCCTCCATATTCTCTTTTTTTTTAAATCAACCCCGCATGCATTTAGAGGGCCACACAAAATATATAGAAATATACCAGGTGTCTCAACCATTATTTGTGTATGAACTAAATTTAAACATTATTCTTCTATCTTTATTAAATAATAATCAACCTATCCAAAAAACTGAAATTTGAAATAAAAAAACCGGCTGCCTTCATGGCACAGGGTAGTCCTGAGAATAAGCTGAAAAAAACCCTCTTACCTCTTCTGTCCTAAAAGTGTGCATAAAGCTGATGATCCATGAAAAGATTTATTCATTATTATAGATCGACATATCAGGGATGATAGCTATCGTGAACAAGGCATATAGTGGGTTAAGATATTGAACTTCAACTATGTCCCTGGGCGAGGTAGAAGACTTGGCCAGGCGAACCTGACATCTAGCCAAAGACGATACTACCCGTGTGTATTTTGTATTGATCTAGCACAATCAATAATGTAGGCCACTAAGGGTGACGAACCTGTTGTCACTCCTACACGCCTCTTTGCGTGTACATGTAGTAGTTGACTCTAAAGTGAGTAATATACAACGACTGAACCATGTTTTAAGACGTTTTTGGGACATGGGAGAATCTATGTCATTCAGTGTGTGTGGGACATAGACATGAGATGACAAAAGGGACAGATAGGCAAGTTCGGGGGACAAATGTTTCCTTCAAAAAGAAATTTAAAATGTCTTTCCTTCCATGTGATATTGAGCTGCGATCTTCAGGTACTAATTTCTCTCTTTTCGGTAAACTCTTAACTACTGTTAAATTGCTACCCTCTAAATGAAAGCTACATAGACTTAAATGTTAAACCAAAGATAGAAATCAGGTTCTAGCCTACACTGCCTGATATTTCTCTCTTTACATACAGGAATGCCATCTACTGCAGTAGAAATACCCTCATATACACAGAAAAAAACCATCTAGGTTCTTTAATTTGAATTTAATTTAAATGAACCAGGAGAGGTGGAAGCGAGGCTAGCGCATGCCACACGTCAAAGAGTGGTGCCACTGGTACTTCTTGTACTGCGCGAGATGTCAATGTGTGCAGATGAAATTGTACCACCTGCATCTCCGCCGTTTATCGTCTGATCGACTCGCTTTTTGATAAGGACAAAAGGCGATGCATGCCCGCAGCCTGCAACTGTCGCCCACACCCACCTGCACACCCACACCCACCTGCTCACCCACACCCACCCGCTGGCCTGAAATGGAATAACATACATGTATGACACATGACTTGAGGGTACTTTCTAACAAGGCATTCATTTCTGATACCAGAATTGACCAATGAATGATTATAAGGGAGTACTATATCTAAGTACATGATAAGCTCCAGCTCCAGCATACCCTGAGTCATCTGTGAGGCCACTCACACACACAATCTTTGGGTAGTTACACCCAATGGGTACGTTATGAACAATACATGTAACGTTTAGGCTATGCATGTAGCCCCCCTACTACCATTGTTGAGGCTCAATTAGTCATTCTATGCCTTTCATTTATACTGTCATGGTTTTCATGACACATCTTGTGCATTGTATTAAAGATACAATTCCAGTACTATTAAGGGAACGTTCAACCATTCAAAAAACTGGACCATTTTCGCCACCATGTCACTGTTTAAACAGTGTTTGCTATTTAAACCAAACGCTAGTGGTGAGCTAATTGCCAAACGTCCTCTAACAAACAGCACCAATGGAATCTATCTAGACTGACAGTAGCCCTAATAAGACCACTCCAAAAGATTCTCATCACCGGAAGATCCCCCCGCCTCCCCGCAAATCTCAAGGGAATATTAAGATGTGATAAGAATGGACGGTATCTAGATATGAGCATACTTGGTATCAAATTGCAAATACAATTGTCGAAAGGAAACGTGCAAGTGGGAATTAAGTTCACTGAGAGCCTACATCCTATCAATTTGGTCCTCAGCTAAAAGCAAAACAAACACAAAAAACACACGAAATAAACGAAAGAGAAAAAAAGCGCCTTCATCAAATCTTTCATGGCTTGATGATGAGAAACACTTTTTTTTTGGAGTGGCCTGAGGTTGCGTCGTGTGATGACATCACTGGTCACGTGACGGTGGTATCTGACTAGGTGAGCAGCTCACGGGAGATGTGGATCAGTTACCTGTAGGACCCGTCTGAGCTGCCAACAGACACACCTGCAGATCAGTAGGTGAGCACAGAGGCACCCCGGCACTGTACTACAGCTACTACATTGGTACACACCAGAAGAACAAGGAGGTAGGTTGTAACAGTGGACTTTTTATTGGCCGCTTTGTCCTTTTCTAATAGTAAGCATAACCAGGTGCGGGGCAAGCCTGTCCAGGGTGGGGGAGGTGGGAATGGGGGTTCTGGCCCTTATTTAGACACCTTTTCTTAACCTTTTAGGTTTGACCTTATACGACACATACACCAATTAAGGTGCAAATTGATATTGCCCTACAAGGGTTCATATTTGATGTTAGTGGCAGCATCTCAATGAGTAAACTCCCAATATCTAGACAGTAGATGGGGTATTTCAATTGATTTCAACATTCTGTCATTTGGGAAAACGATGAACTGGATTTTCAGATCATTGTATTTGGGGAAAATATTTAGATTTTGCCTATATGTGTACGTCAGATTATTGACTCAGGGTAACTGAGTAATATACGACGATTGAACCATGTTTTAAGACGTTTTTGTTACATAGGAGAATGTCTATCATGGGCCCTGTGTAATAGATAGACATCAGATGACCAAAGGGATGAATGGGCAAGATCGGGACACAAATGTTTCCTCCAAAAAGAAATTAAAAATTTCTTTTTTTCCTCTAAGAGAATGTCAGCGCGTAAGTTGGGTGGTTAAGATACAAGCTAACAGTAATGGACCGGAGATGCCTTCCCCAAATCTCTTTTCCTGACTCATTTGGCAAAATATACAGACTCTGTGTAAAAGAGTGTATATGTGCATGCAGTAAGTAGTAACTAGTACTTCTACTAGTAGGGTACATGGGGAGTGGGCTATGTACCGGGCTATGTATGTGCAGGATATATAGTATAGCATAGGAATCTAGAGGCATACCTAATGGGTCCGCCATATTCTACATATCCTGCTTGAGGTTAAAACCACTGATAATACATCCCACTCATCAGTGTTGTCGCCATAGCAAGCGCCCCTCCCTTATGCAGAGCCCTATATATGGGTAGTGGACTGTGTATGTGCAGGCATTAAGTAGTATATTTGGAGTGGACTGTATGTGCGGGCAGTAAGTAGTATATTGGAAGTGGACTGTATGTGCGGGCAGTAAGTAGTATATTGGGAGTGGACTGTATGTGCAGGCAGTAAGTAGTATATTGGGAGTGGACTGTATGTGCGGGCCGTAAGTAGTATATTGGAAGTGGACTGTATGTGCGGGCAGTAAGTAGTATATTGGGAGTGGACTGTATGTGCAGGCAGTAAGTAGTATATGGGGAGTGGACTGTATGTGCAGGCAGAAATTAGAACATGTATATGGGGAGTGGACTGTATGTGCAGGCAGAAATTAGAACATGTATATGGGGAGTGGACTGTGTATGTGCAGGCAGAATGTGTATATGCATAGCATGACCAATTAACGGTCCATAGTTTATGAAGAATGGACTGTGTGTATGTGCAGGCCGTAAGTAAGTACATTTTGTAGTACATACATGAGAAGTTGACTGTATATTATGTTCAGGCAGTAATTAGTACAGTAAAATGTGAATTTCGGTCATGAAAAACATATATTATCCATTACATTTTAGCCCTCGTGTAAAAAAGGCCTCCCACATCATATTTATCAGTCCTTGGTGATGAGAAACCACTTCTTTTTCTTGCGTTGCCTTACTCCCTCTCCCCTCTTACATTCCACCATCTGTATTCATTATTAGCAAGGGAAAATTCTACTTTCATATTTCATTTCCTCTAGAAATGCGGAATAATAGCGTAGGCCCCGTACGGAAAAGCTATGCCGATGCAGCCAGTGCTATCTCCCTGGGCACCACGGCCAACATGGCCATGGAAATGATCCAAGGAAATGACGACAGTATCGCCAAACAGGTGAGCTGGTCTAGATACATTCACCAATGTTCTTCAAAGTGTTTCATTTAGGACTTGATATAGTAATATAGTAATATCTAATATCTAACTTGAATAAAAGTGGTCTAAGCATGGGGTCTAATGTTTCCGCAAACAACAACGTGTGAATGAGGCCTACTAACCTCACTTTAAGTGAATTTACATGTATACAATATGCACATTTAGACAGAATTCACAAGGCATAACCATAATCCTAGGTTATGAGATCTCCCTCTCTCTCCCAGTGTCTCTGTCCCCCTGTCTCTGTCCATCTACCTCCATCCCTGTCTACGTCTGCGTCTGTCTGTCTATGTATGCCTTTGTCTCCCTCCTGCTCTCTTGCCTTCCCTCTTTCTCTCTCACCCTCTGTCATTATATGTGTACCTTGCTCTACACTAGGTTGGTAAGATGATTCTGGTCATCATGGTTCCTGTGGTGGCACTCATTACTAAGACCAGCATCTCCTTTGCTGAAGCACTGGCCAACCAGAAAACTGCAGCCAGCCTTGGTGCTGGGATAGAACATGCCCTCTATGCCTCTGAAGGCATTCAGCTTATCCAGGTGAGTACACAGAGAAAAGAAGATGTGTCGCCGTGACTCTATTAGCCATGGTCACAATTTGTCCCCCACGTATTAGTAACTCTGATGAACGGGGGTCAAGTGAGTTTAATTCAAGAGTTGGATCAATGTTTTCTTGTCTATAGAATCATATCTTCGTGTGGGGGAGGCCAAGTGTTCGCAGGGTCAACTAGAGCTGACACCTGGAGCAGAGTCATGTTGATATATTTATTTCTCCTTCTTTAAATGCGTCAAACAATAACTCGGACTCCTCGTCCGATCTTCATAACATCTTTTTAACCCCCTTTCCGCAGCAATTGAGGGAGAGATTATTGATACGTACAACCTTTTAAAATTGACCATTTCTGAGGACAGTGTCTTGGCGTTTTTCATTCTTGACGTTTTTCATTTTCCTAATGAACAGCGTGAGAGGGGATTGACTGCCGTTCACATGGGCTCCCATGAGGGTGATTTCAAGACCTACCGCCAGTTAGCCAGCGCCAGACTGGTTTGCAACGAATTTCTGGCCCAGTTCACCGTCTTCCAGCCTATCCTTCTACCTGGAGCAACCAAACCCATCGAGACAGGCCTGGACATCATAGAACACCTGGACAGCATTAGGGCTACTGTGGATGTTCAGGCTGATGGTGTTAACATGCTGTTCATCATTGAGAAGTACACGGAAGTGAGTCAGGCCCTGATTAAGGACTCCCTGAGGGTCTCACTGGTGCCCTCCAGGCAGGATATCTGGCCATTGGTGGTGTCCTTTGGTAGCCTATCTAGGGCCCTCGACACGGTGGGCGTACAGCGAGGTATAGGCGGCGCTGCCTTCTCAGCCTGCGGCCTCACCACCAAGGAGAGAACCACATTTCTGGTGCTCAACTCAAAGTATATCACCTTACTGGCCAGCAGCTTCCAGTTCCACACACCTGCCAAGACTCTGTACGAGGCCAACTACCCCGTGGGTGGTGAGCTTAACACGATGATGACCCAGCAGAAATTCTACATCCTCAATGACAGTGCCATGACTGACCTGTGCAGGAGTGGTCGGGAGATAGCCGACCAGCAGGGACAGATGTGGTTTGAGGCAGCCACTCAGTACATGGGGCTCATCTCGGGGATTCAGAAGAATGTCACAGAGCTCATCAGACAGCGCATTCCCTCCCTGGAGGCACAGGCCAAGCTCAACATGGCCGCCTACCTGGGTGTCATGATTGTGGTCAGCGTCACCTGCCTCCTCCTGAGTGTGTGGTACAGCTTCCAGCTGGGGAAGATGAACTCCAAGGTCAAGGCTGCTGTCATAAAGGTGAGTGCTAGTGCATGTATAGTATGCATGGCGCCTGGTTCAATTAGACTCCAGCACCCAATCACTAAGGCCACTCCAAATGATAAACTTGTTTCTCATCACTAAGCCCTGAGAAATATGACGACAGCGCTTTTCTTTTTCCATTTTTCTTTTGCTGATGCCTAAATAGTATGGGGTATTGAAGGGTCTCGGGGAACCAAATTCACATTTTCAGTAACTTAGGGATTAATGATCTGCGGAAGTTGTAAATGTGCATGTATTCCCCAGCCCATTTCATTTGCTGCACTGTAAGCTTTCATTTGATACCAAACATGATGATATTTGTCTAAGTTTGTCATGTTTTTCCACTAGAATTTGCCAAAAATTTAACTCAGGAAGGAGATAATTATCTCAGGAAGGAGATGTTTGTGATGCGCGCGGTGATGAAAAACAAGTATATCATTTGAAGTGGCCTAAGGCAGGCAAGAAGCTGCAACCACAACACTTCCAACTCCTCTGTGCTGAAACATTGTACAATATATGCTTGGAGGCAATGAAGTAATTGATCTGCCAGTCATCCTTGGCACCATATTAATCCTATAGATGCGCATTCAACTGTCAGTGGCCTTCCTTACCCTTTGAACTTGGAAGTGTACTGCCGACGCTACATTGTTAGATCATGAATGTGAATGTAAAGATTTTGTCCTTAAAGGTGGTGTGTTATGATACACTGTATTGTTACAGGTTAGGGCTAAGGCTGACGCTGTGAAGGAGGAGAAGAAGAAGACGGACTTCCTCCTGTACCAGATGATGCCCCGCCGGGTTGCAGACACCCTCAAGTCGGGCATGGAGGTGACCCCAGAATGGTTTGACGGCGTCACTATCTATTTCTCTGACATCAAAGGCTGGTCTGAAATGTGTGTCAAGTCCTCCCCTCATCAAATCGTCACATTACTCAATGACCTCTACAAGTGAGACCCAGCTTATTTACATTGGACCCATAATGACAGTAGCAAGTTCATGGTGTATAGGCAAATTTGCAATCAAAAAGGAATTGGCGATGTCCAGGTATCTGGTTCAGTTCGTTCCTTCTTGCATATGTTGGGACTGGAGGGGGGGGGGGGTGGTGGGGAGGTGGTTCTAGTCTCAGAGCATGATCACGTTATGGACATTTCTTTAGTAGGAATCGATTGGAAGGTGCCTAATCTGTATGTCTGTCCTTTGTAGCGAGTTTGATGATATCATAGTGAAGTATGATGTATACAAAGTGGAAACCATTGCCGACTCCTACATGTGTGTGTCTGGGCTGCCAGAAAAGAACCCAAGACATGTTAAGGTGGGTTGACGTCCTCTTATAAAATACTTGTGATTCAAATACAGCGTATATTTCAGGAAACTATCAATGTTTGACAAATGACGTATGAATAGATGCATGCTTTCCCATATTAATTATGACATGAATCTATATATTGTTGCATGTGATAGTGAATCTGCAATATTGAAGTGACAATTCTGAAACTTGTCTTTAAAGTGGCACCACCTCTGAACTAATTCTAAGAAGACATTATACGTTGACAGGTCATCGCCTTATTGGCCCTGGAGATGATAGCCTTTGCCAAGACCTTCAAAATTGTTCACCTGCCAGATGTTGCCCTTGGCCTCCGTATTGGGTTCCACTCAGGTAAAGTCTGAATCAAAGTATAAGCTGGGGCTGCATCACCCAAATTCGTTGCCAAATTAGTGCTATTCTCCCAAAGCTGACTCAAACCCAGGAATTATTATGCTATAGGCGGGGAGGTACTGAAGACCCTGCCATAGGTTGGGGTATTTGTTGTTCTTTGGAGATGGGACTATTGGCATTTTTAAACGCTAATTTTAGCATTAATTGTTAATTCATTTTGCATACACCACCACGATTTTTAAATGTCAGAGATTTTATAATTCCCTACAATACATTGCTTTCTACTTGCCGAATTTTCTGTGAATCCTAAATATTTCAATTTATCTATGAGAATTATTTGATTTATCAAAATCTTTGGGAAAATCTATAAATATTTCTATAAAAATTTGATTATCATAATTAGTTGCCTGTGATAGCTCACCTTAAACCCTCACCCACCACAATCATATAAAAGGCTGAGTACCTGTCCCGTCCCTACTCCGACTGTTGCTGTAGGGGTACCAACATGTTGGTATTTAAACCCCCACCTCCCCTATACATATAAGGCCCAAGAGTACCAGTGATAACTCACTTCGACCCTTATTGTAGGGACAGTAAGGTGTCGACCGTTAATTAATGTAGGTGGTGATTTCACGTGTTGCAGGGCCCTGTGTATCAGGAGTGGTTGGCACCATAGCACCTCGCTACTGCCTCTTTGGGGACACCGTCAATACCGCCTCACGGATGATGACTAATGGTGAAGGTGGGTAAATAACTGCGCTACCAGCTAGTATGTTTCAAACACAGTGATACTTCAATAAACGATTCTCTGAATTTCATGGAAAACATTGAAGATACAATGAGATACAACAGGGTATAACATAGAGGATGTCTTTACCTTAAATTTGGTACCAAACAAGCAATTACTTCTCAAAATTTGACCAATAATATAATAATATTATTTACTTGATCAAAAGTCATACGGTCAAATAACTTTGTGCACATTATACTTTTTTCGCGTAGAATAGGTTCAAGTAATTTGCTCCAAACATTACAACAGTGTAACAGTAGGGAATCGAGGCACAGTCAAAACACAATGTTATTCAGACAAGAGGTCCCATGGACCCCATCCATATATATAGGTTTCTTTTCACAGTGGGTGGTAGGCCTACCTTGGCTTGCACTTCAACAGTGGCACGTTGAGTATAGCCCTCATAATTTGACCAAACATGACCTAACCTATTTCATGATAATAGAGAATGAAATTATTTAACTGAAGTAGGTAAAAACTCTTCTGTGGTGATCACCCTACTATTGAAAAATGATCTCTAAGTTTTGATCATCGGACATATAGTATTCACTTCAATTCGATTATGGATGGTAGCCAAGGAGCTTGGGGTCATTCCAACAAGTATCATTGGGTATTTCTTTTTTTCCAAGTTGACATTAGGGAATAACAGCTACAAAAGTGTCTAGATACTTCATTCACAACCAACACATGCATGTAATTGAAATATTCAATTTCTATTGCTTTTCAGCCTTCAAAATCCATATATCCGAGGCTTCACAACGATTACTGGAGAAGATCGGGAATTTTGATATTCGTTATCGTGGACGGATTCCAATCAAGGTCGGTGCAGTTTCCGTACTTTTCTTGATTTTCAAAAAGTATCATGGCAGGTTAAAGGGACCTTCTACATGAACATTTCAGTACTGGAAAATAGAGTTTAAGCTCATAAGTTCGCCTTCGAGAAAAGCTATTTCACAACAGCACTCGCATTTATATAGTTCGTGTCTCCTCAAGGTCCCGTGGACCCTGGCCGCTACTCACATGTCATGTATTTCTTTCGAAGCTTTAGTCTTTAGAGATCAGGTATGAACAGAATAGTGTATCATTTTCTCTATGGCCATTTTCTCCCTGGGGCGGACCTCTCCAGATAACCTAATCCACAAAGCACCCGCCCCATCCGTCAACACATGACTCGTCCTGTATGTTCTATGGTTACTCTGAATAGTCCAATCCAGATTGTTTAGTAAATCTACCCACTGTGTGCTATGATGTGGCGTAGTAAGATATAACCAGTGCCTTCCTCACGCAGGGTAAAGGAGAGATGACCACCTACTGGCTGGTGAAGAGGGGCAGGGCTGGAACTCCGAAGAAACAAGTCCAAATTCAAAACGGAACAGAGTAAAGACACATTTTTGAGCAAGAACCATGGATTTCAAAGTGAGCGCCAATTTCAACGTAAAATAATGTCAGCCAAATGTGGCTGCGAAAATGGATATTGTATTTATGGGTTGTTCACCATAAAAGTCAAACTGGTATTGCCAGAGACAGATCCAACAGACGCCATGGCATCTTAATAGGATGAATCGTATCTTATTGCCTACGCAACCTTGGTAACACAGAATGGCCACCAACATATGCTCTAACCTCCATCAATGTCCAATTAGTAATGTTGCTGAAGGTAGGATGCAGCAGGGGCCACTGAGATTAAGGTCAACTTGGGTCAACACTCACACCAATCAAGGTGCCAACCTTGGCATTGGAAACCCCTCCTGAAGCCACCTGTGCCTTAAGGTGGGGAGGCTGAAGGACCCCAAGGCTGCTGCCATGATTAGTCTTACTCCCATGTCTAATGGAGGTCTATCCTTTACAGTTATAAATCTATTGCAATCATGGTCAAATGCAGAGATGTACTTCTTCAGTTCTGTTCATAAGTCACATGTTGTACCATGATACTCAAGGAATTTTAGGGGTAAATGCAGAAGGCCAAATGTTCAGCATTTCTCTTTCGCTTTCCCCTAAGGTAAAAAAAAAAGTGGTGTTTCCAGGCAACCCAACTGTAGATTCCAAAAAGAGGCGACCATTGCATTTTATATTCAATTTTGGACATTCAAATCTTTGGTTATTCAAATACTCCTATCTTTTAAGGACTCTTTGGTCAAGGACAACAACTGACCTCCATGGCTTAAATGATGATCTGACTTCGGGAAATGACTTTTTAAGAGAACTTCTTGATATTCCAAGTAACTGGAAGAATAAGTGAGTCCTTCTGATGAGTTGCGAGTCAATGTGGCAATTCGCAACTCATTCCTTGTACTCTTTAGGTATAAGAAAAAATCCGACCTACCTACCCTAAGATCTCGGACCATGTTGTCTAAAACGCACCTTTATTTTCTTTTTGCCTACAGAAAGATACTCTGAAAATAAGCAATGTACAGGTGTAGAACTTAAATATATGTACATATTATGTCATGGAAACTAATTCCTTTAGAGGCGAGAACCCTACGCATGACATAATCAACCTGTATCAGTAAATGTATTGGTAACTATTTATATGATTTCGTGTTAATACAATTTTATCTATTGGGGACTTATTCTTATTCGGAATTCCTATACGTCTGCACTTAAATTCATGAAAGTTGATGTTTTATCATCCATGGATTTCTGTCTTTAAAGATGTCAAGATAATGAATGTGATTCTGGAGGCCTACCTGATATTAAACATAAACAAATATTCTAGCGTTTGGATGGTGTATCATATGTGGATATCTACATCTGAGCTGATATCAAGTGTTTCCTTTGGGGAATGTCTTGGCCCCACAGTGGAAGGAGTGTTACATTGTGCACTTTTATCCTATATGCATATTCAGTCTCAATCTATGCTGTGACATGTATTGCAATCTCCATATGAAATTGAAATGGGTCATAAACAATGATTATTCATATGAAA
This sequence comes from Harmothoe impar, assembly GCA_947462335.1. Taxonomy (NCBI): domain Eukaryota; kingdom Metazoa; phylum Annelida; class Polychaeta; order Phyllodocida; family Polynoidae; genus Harmothoe; species Harmothoe impar. Next base: position 52,540,107 of record OX381704.1, read on the forward strand.
TTCTCTTTAATTGCTTGCTCTACTTCTAGGGCATTGATAATTAAGATTCCGATGCAATCTTTGGTGGTCTGCGTTCTGTCTGTACTTGCTTGTATTGCCATGTGCCCTTACGGTAATTGTGATTTTATTTTCCTATATCCAACTTTCCTATATATGTTCGGTGTATACATGTATGATGTGTGTAAATAAATTAATGATAGCATTTCGAAACTGATCCCAACTTTTATGTATTATCAAGTTATTGTACAATGTATATGGCTGGGTAAAAGCTGTATAAAGAGGCAAAGAGGGACTGGTACGATTTCTTTTATCGAATGCGTTTTGTTTCACAAAAAGAACAACTAGCTATCGTAAACTGACTATTTGCATGTATATATTCAGCTTTTATACAAGTGACAAGTGCCTCTGCTAAGCTTAAAGTATTGAAGACAATTAATCATCCACTGTATGTGCCAATTGGTAATAAAGTATCGTCAGAGTTTATACACTGAAACCTCCTAGTTATGAGACATGTACTACTTTTTAACCTCGAGGGTTTATCTCTTTTCGATAAATACAATACACACACACATGCCTTTACATGTTCTATCGATTCATGCCCTACACTATAGATTGATGCCAACATCACTCTGGGCTCCCACTCCTTAGGCCACTTCTTTCTCATCACCAAGCTATGAAAAATATGACGAGAGTGCTTTTTTCCCCGCTGAGGGCCAAATTGGTATCAGGAACGACCGTACCGGGGAACGATCGTACCGGAACGATCGTACCACATTTTGGGGAATGATCGTACCGCCCATCGGGACTGATCGTCCTCCATGGGAATGATCGTACCGCCCTCTTGAGGAATGATCGTACCACCCTTGGGGAATGATCGTACCACCCTTGGGATATGTTTCTAATGCCCATTCATACTAACTGCAACTGGTGTTACAGTTCCTGAGTTCCTAATTGGGACATTATTGCAATTCAATGGATAGGATTAGGGTTAGGGTTAGGGATAGGGTAAGGGTTAGGTTTAGGGTTAGGGATAGGGTTAGGGATAGGGTTAGGGTTAGGTTTAGGGTTAGGGATAGGGTTAGGTTTAGGGTTAGGGATAGGGTTAGGGTTTGGGTTAAGTTTAGGGATAGGGTTAGGGTTAGGTTTAGGGTTAGGGTTAGGGATAGGGTTAGGTTTAGGGTAAGGGCTAAGGATAGGGTTAGGGTTAGGGATAGGGTTAGGTTTAGGTTAAGGTTTAGGGATAGGGTTAGGGTTAGGTTTAGGGTTAGGGATAGGGTTAGGTTTAGGGTTAGGGCTAAGGATAGGGTTACGGTTAGGGTTAGTTTAATTCGTAACTATGTGTGAAAAATAGTATTTAGATTAAATTATATGAGATAATAGCAGTCATAAATGTGTACTCATTAATGCTACAAAAATCCACAATAATGGCTGTATATGAAGATGATATGGAAATGAAGCTATTAGGTGGTAGGCCCCTACGATCATTCCCAGGAAATGGTACGATCATTCCCAGAAAGTGGTACGATCAATCCCAATGCTGATGGTACGATCGTTCCTGCAAAATGGTACGATCGTTCTCACGTGGGGCAAAGCGGTACGATCAGGTGGATGGTACGATCGTTCCCTGGTACGATCGTTCCCGTAATCGGCCAAATGGGTAAGGGGCCGTAGGCTCTCGGCGAACTGAGATTAAAAGACGTACGATCTGCAAACGTTATAAATATACATGTTTGATATGGCCATATCTTTTCATTTCTTCATTTGATGCTTTATAATGGTAAATTTGCAACACCAACAAATGTTTAAAATAGCTCCAACACTCGATTTTGGGGACGTGTGCGGGGATGAGAAACACGTGTTCTTAGTAGCATTATATAAATGCCGCCATGACGAAGTGAAGGAAGTGTGCTTCTCGTTACAGTGTCATTTGGCAATAGCTCATAATAGCTCTCATAATAACTCCAAGTCCAAGTAGCCTCTTCCCCACCACCGTACACCGTATACGTATACCCAAACCATATTGCACGGTCTCTCTGTTTGCCCTTTTTGCGTTGGCAAGACCCCAGCTGGTACTCCGGAGATCAGTCACAGACAACAGGAATACAGACAATAAAGGTGGATGACCGCAGGGAGTGGTCTATAAGGCTCCATACCTGGGCTGTGTTTTATGAAACATCAGGCATTAGTGGGTGGGCTGAGGGCGGGGGCGAACAAGGCCGTCCTGTGTTCCTACCCCTCTGGCTGTCTGCGGGTAAAACAGGGGTTATCCCGAGCCGCGACTCTCCCCTATGGACATATATGTAGGGTGCATTAAGCCTAAAGCGAGACATCCGGTCTATGATCTGTTTTCCCTTTGATTGACTGCTAATCCATTGACAAATAACGTTTTTATTCCCATTAACGGAGAAGTGAGATGACACAGAAATATCTTTGCAGTGGCGTAGGAAAAGGGGGGGCCAGGGGGGCCCGGGCCCCCCCAATCACTGGAGAGGGGGGGGCCTGAATATGTTTGGGCCCCCCCAAATATGTGTCAAAAGCTGTAATATAATACACACAATTTCGAATTTTTATCTCCCGCATAGAGAAAAGTGGGGGCAGAGGGGGCTGTGCCGCCCAATCGGAACTAAAGGGGGCTCAAATACTACTTTTCTATACAATCTGATACAAGTATCTTTAATGCTATATCATACGTAAAAGCCGCTACTCAAAGTGGATTGGAGTGGGCCCCCCTGGGCCCCCCCAATAAAGATTTGCTTCCTACGCCTCTGCTTTGTGATTTATATAGCACACTAAAATGTACAGAGAGGTCTTATCTCCTCTATGTACGTGCGTCCTCCCACACCCCTACTGAAATAGTCGTTGTGTTTGATTAGGAATACCCAATAATCAGGACAGGGTCAACAATACACCCACAGAATAATTATATTGAGCTCCTCTTCGAATATAACTGAATCGTATATACAATATATACATATCAATATACATATAAATATCGTATATAATTATAATTGTGACTCAGGGTTTCTACCCCTGGGTCATATGCATCGGTTCGCAGTAAAATTAAGACGTTTTTGTGCCACCGTAGATGTTATCTGTAGGTCACAGCAGGTCACCCTGACTACAGGAACAAAATTAATTTTAAAGTAGTAAAAAAAGCATGTAGGGGACAGGTAGGAGCATGATAGAACACTTACAGAGCATAGCGTAACTTCAAGTCGAAAGAGACAGGTCGGATCATATTTTACATGTAGTAGGAAACTACAACTCTAACTGGAGGAGTCTAACCAGGGGCACATAATCTAGGGGTGTAGGGCTGTGGAGAAGGACGGGGAGGCAGAGTCTTGGACATCCAGCCCAATAGTTTATCATTGGCTGGGAGCAGCCCCCCTCTTAAAAAGGTATTGGGGGAACAGTGTGTATCAAGTCTGGGGGGAAAGTGGGCATTGGGGGAAGGAGGCAATCAGGTATGTGGGGAACGGTGTGTACTGGCGGAACCAAAATTTACAAATTTTGCCTGAGTTTGGCCACTCCAAATAATATACTTGTTTCTCATCACTAAGCCCTGAGAAATATGTCGAGGGCGCTTGTTTTTTTTCTTGTTTTTTTTTTGCTGAAGCCTAAACAGTATGGGGTATTGCAGGGTCTCAGAGAACCAAATTCACAGTTCAGTAACTAAGATATAAATGATCTGCGGAAGTTGTAAATATGGATGTTTCCCCCAGCCCATTACATTTGCTGCACTGTAAGCTTTCATTTGATATCAACTATGATGATATCTGTCTAAGTTTGTTATGTTTTTCCACTAGAATTTGCCAAAAAAAAAAAACACTCAGGAAAGAGATTTTGGTGATGCGCGCGGTGATGAGAAACAAGTATATTATCTGGAGGGGCCTACAGGAGAATCCCTGAAATTGTCGCATTTTGCGCTCGGATTGAGTCGATTTTCAGCGGGGACTACTTGTGTGACCTGGCGATGTTCCGCAGACCCACCTGCTCGCTCACGCCCACCTGCTTGCCTGAAATGTGATGACAGGAACCAGGAATACCTTTCTGCTCTGAGAATTGACCAATATTCCATTGTTCCTGAAATGATTTACACATTCAATCTCTCATTCAACCACTTTATCACCCTGACCCCGAGTTATTTGTGATGTGAATCACTCTCCTAATATTTTTATTCTGTGTATCCACAATTATTTTATTTTATTTGTTGCTGTTGCAGCAATCACCATTGTAACACACCGTGATCTTGCCATAACTGTGCATGTAAATCATCCCAGCCTAACCCAGACAAAACCGACTGGACTCAAAGTGGGTTGCTACTGCGGCTATCAGTAATACTATCAATATTACATTGTATATGAAAAAAAACCGTCAATTCAAAGATTTGGACTGAATCTGAAACGGTTAGCGCTCTCCATATGATTATAGGCCTACACTGCGTGTAAGGGGTGTGCCTCTACATGGGTAAAAATCGACACGGGCGACACGGCAACACGGCCGTTTTAGGCCCTTTTAAAAATCGACGGACACAGGAAAATTTGGGACAAAAATCGACCCACAGGGATTTTTCTCAAAGTTCTTATTTATCTAAAAATCGACACATTAACAAAGTCCTGCTGCTAAAAATAGACACAGCGACATGGTCCAAATTGTGGGTACCCATGTACACTGAAAAAGTAAACTTGTCTCCAGACTCGTTGAAGTGACTAGGCCTATCATAAAATAAACGAGTCAAAAGTTGTCTAACCTATCAGGTTACCATCCCACAAATAGAATCTGGAGCTGGCAAATGTCGGGTTTTGGGCTGGCACATGCCAAGTGGGTCTTCTATCTCCAGCTAGAAGACCCGCTCCCTTGTCACTTAGACGAGTTTTTGACTCGTTTATTTTATGACCGTCACTTGGAAGAGTCTGGAGACAAGTTTACTTTTTGAGTGTAGAGACACGGGGGTGTAAGGTACCTTACCTGGGCTGGGATTCCTCTCTTTCACCGGAATGACAACGATCAGTATGTCCGCTTTAATAAGTGGTAATCTGATGAGACATAAAGCTGCGGTTTCTAATTTTCAACATTATTGTTGTTTTTGTTGTTGTTGTTGTCACTCATTTTTATAATTTTGTACATAACATGGTTGTACAATGTATTCTCTTATCTGCGCAATATACTGGTCATATATGGTAAACATGTACATGTATTTTATTTAGATGAGTCTTGATATTCCTCTTCGCAACCTCTTCCACCAAACAGAGAATTTCATATATTTTAACGAGGGCAACGACTCAACGAGACCAATTAGGAGTGCACATAATGCATCATATTGCGAACCGATATTGAATTATTACTTAATCTCATGGGAGAGTGGTGACGTATAATCCAGGGCAAAATGTTCCCTATTTGCACAAGTATTTCCATATTTCTAAGCAAACACTAGGTTTAGAGTACCAACTTATTTAGTGGATACTTTGTTTCAGTTCCAAATATATTCAGGGAAATAAATACATTTTGGGATTGTCCGATTATATCAGCCACTGGAGTTACCACCCCCAAACCAAGCAGTACAGAGTGTGTAGACCCTGTATAATTATAAACAGTGACACTTTAGCCTTTGGAAGGTTCCCATATTCACCAGTACTGAAGTGGTGGGCGCGGGTCCACCACTTGAGTGGTAAGTATCACATATCCTCCTCCAGTGGCCGGAGGGGTGGGAGGGGGCAGGGGGCGGATCCCGCTGGAGGTCTGATCACCAGGAGCACAGATCAGAACAGCTAGCCCGCCGCCATGGAGCCGTCACGCGCATTGGGATCTCTCCTTGCCTTAGCCGTCCTAGGTAGGTATTTATACAAACTTTCAGTCTTTTGCCTTTATTAAATACGCATCTAAATCTATGTTAAGAAATACGATATTTTGAATTATCATTTGATATAATCTATCAATCTAATAGACTGTTTTACTGATGTAATGTTAAGCATCCTTTTTTTTAAAACATAACCCAGAATGTATACCTCACAGTTTGTTGGTATGTAACATGAAAGAAGAAAACCGGTAATACTTTGTCCTGAAGGAAAATATATTTATACTAAATATTTAGGATATTGTACACATCTTACTTCCGACACATCATCGTTATTTCTACAAAGACTAACGTTACTAAAACTGGCTAAAAGGACCTTTTTCTAATGGCTCGTGAGGGGACATTTACTTTTGGTGGGTGGATCTGTTACATATACTAGGTCGGACAGCTGTTTTGCATGTTCAATGTGCCTGACTGCATAAGTTGGATCTACATGGACACCGTTGCCAATTGGCATTGTTATCTCCCCCATCAATGAGTGCGTTCTCACAATCATATAAAGAACTATCCTCGGTGTTTTATCACTTACGGGATATCACTTCCTCTTTTCATTCATGTACGGTATACAGTGTACACATAAAGAGTTAAGACTCAATAAATCAATCCCAGAATTCAATCATATTGAGCCCAGCTAACAGAAAAAAATACGTCATTTTACGTCAGAATAAAGTCTCTAACGTTATACATGTGATTTTACATGTCATTTTACGTCAGAATAAAGTCTCTAGCGTTATACATGTCATTTTACATGTCATTTTACGTCAGAATAAAGGCTCTACATGTGTATAACGTTTATACATAATTAGAAGTCATAGAGAAACGTTCTGAAAGGTTGTATAATTTTTTTTTTTTACTGGAAGTCTCCCAAATTTTTCAAGATACCCAGAGTCAGGCACGGCCTGACCATGGGAAGAAGGGCCTCTCTATTCTTATACTCAACCCCCGTCTCATGTTTTGGGATCCAAATGCATAGTGTGAACCCGTCCCTGAAACCGAACAACAATTTTATCAATTTAATACCACTCCTAATAACAAAAGGAGGTTATTATAACAGTAATTGGAAATTATACTTTTTTTTCATAGGAAAACGAATGCTCATATGAGATAAGCCGTAAACATGTATATGATGACAAAGTCGTGGGATTGTCGACTTATGGTCATCATACCGGCAATCCCATTAGAAAGCACTGTATAACTATGTGTGGATACATTAAGGTTGTTGCTATGGAGCTGACTACAAACGCTGGGTGCCCAACACCAACTTTGAGACGGCTGGAAACTGGGAGAGCGGCAGTGTACCTTGTGCTAACGACCATGTCAAGTTTCCTGATAACATGGGGTCAGTCTTTGTACAGACCAATACTACCATCACTGAAATGGTGAGTAGTGTATATCATTAAACTCATTGCAGTTAGATATGTATTTATCACGATTCTTTGATTATCAACTATTCATTATTGACAAATCAATCGCGTTACCAAATCGAACACCTAGGACATGACATTATATTCAGGCAAAGTGACATGAATGCATGTAATTACTGGACATCGATTCTCTCTCTTTGTAGCTCTATAGTGATCGATGCCCAGTTTTATACTTCAGACCAGTGGCTCATTTTGGCTGTTTTTTGCCTCACAGATTGCTTCTAGGGCAAAATCCTGACTAGGTGCCAATATATTCTCTATGCCAATGTGTAATATGAGGGTAGAAAACACTGGAACCTCAGTTAGAAAAAATCCTACTGAACAGTTTTTGAGAAAATTAGGGTTTTGTTGCATATTTTTGGTGTTTTTAGTACATTTCCTACATAAACCGTGAACGCCAGCATTTCTCACTTTTCAGGTGTTTAGAATCAGAATTTGACTTTTTTTTATTCGCAGTAGGATTTCTGAGTATCGAGCCATTCTAGAAAAGCTATTCTTTGGAAAAAATACTTAGTATTTCTTGATGATTTTCGTTGCACAAATTTAGGGTTGTAATATAAAAACTGCATTGTCATCCAATCAAAGTGTTTATGCACTGTTGATGGTCACCCCCTCCAACCCTCTTCACTCTGCATTGAAGGAGAACAGGCAGGGGAGGTACACTTGTCCGTATATAGCTGTTGACCTGGGTGCTGGGTGCATTTTCAATTTATGGGGTGCCAACTGTTCATGAAAGAAAAATCAAATAGAATTTTTTTTTTTTTTAGTATCAGATTAATGCAACTGCAATTCGTGATAGCACTTAAAGCATTGTATTTGCATTAATATGAATGGTAGCCACCTTATGGGGTGCCAACTATTCATGAAAGAAAAATCGATAAGAATTTGTTTTTTATTAGCATTAAATTGATGCAACTACAATTCGAGATTGCATTTCAAGCACTGGAGCATTCACTGAATGGTAGTCATCTTAAATATATGGGGTGCCAACTGTTCATGAATTTTAAAAAAAGAATAGAATTAGTTTTTTTTATTAGTATCAGATTAATGCAACTACAATTCGTGATTGCACTTAAAGCATTGTGGCATGCAATGACTGGTAACCACTTTGAATGTATGGGGTGCCAACTGTTCATGTAAGAAAAAAAAGAAAGTTTTTTTTTTTAGAATCAAATTAATTCAACTGCAATTCAAGATTGCATTTAAGCAGTATGGCATTCAATGACTGGGGGCCATCTTGAACCTATGGGGTGCCAACTCTTCATGAAAAAAACAACTAATTTGGATTTTTTTAACAGTATAAAACTAATGCAACTACATTTCAAGATTGCATTTAAAGCATTGTGGCATTCAATGAATGGTGGCCATCCTAAACCTATGGGGTGCCAACTGTGTTTGATAAAGGTATCAAATAGAAATTTTCTTATAATAGATATCAAATTAATGCAACTACAATTCTTCATTGCACTGAAAGCATTGTGGCATTTAGTAAATGGTAGCCATCTTGAATGGGTTGAATGAAGGAAAAATCAAATAGGATTTTTTTTTTATCAAATTAATGCAACTACAAGTAAAGATTGCATTTCAAGCATCGGGACATTCAATGAGTGATAGCCATCTTGAATCTATGGGATGCCAACTGTTCATGAAAGAAAAATAGAATAGATTTTTTTAAATTAGTATCAAATTACTGCAACTGCAATTCGAGATTACATTGAAAGCATGGTGGCATTCAATGAATGGTTGCAATCTTGAATTTTGAAATGAACATACACACAGACATATTCATAGGCATGAACATGGTGTTCTCCTTCATATAGATATTCATGGATTTCTACTTCTACTAAATATAGCTTTATGTTAGAAGAATTCTGTTGCATGGATGTCGATGTCCAGTTTTAGATATATATCCATATAGTGCATTGGAGTGCTATAATGTTGGACTGCTGTATATTTCATATGTATAGCAGTAATGGTATGTTGCGATCCAGTCACCATGCAGAGTAGCATGAGTGGATAGTATGAAATGTATTGGGTTTTTATCTTGTCATTTTTCACAGACCTTGCCGATGACAGGAGAGCTGCTTCTTGGAAACTATGTATCAATTTCCTTCCCCCTGGAGCCGGCATACACCCCTGGGTGTCCCGTTGGCAGAGGTCAGTTTACATATGAATTATTAACATAATTATAAGTATTTATTTTGCCACTTATCCACACCCAATGAATGTAATACACAAGTGACATTCTGGATTGTGTATTGAAAATAATACCATTGTTGATATGTATGTTACAATAAGGTTTTTAAAGAAAGGCCAGGCAAACTCGTACAACCTCTTCACAAACTAACTTTTAGAACATTCCATAGTACTCCCTGTATGTGATAACTGTACCTTATCCATGACTCGATTAACCCTTAATTCTCCCCATTCTCCCCCACCTCCCTCTAGAGGTGAAGTTCTCACGGACAGACCCCAAGAGCTGGTTTGATCCATCAGACTGGTGCGTGACGGCTACAGAGGCAGGAGACTGCCGGGCTGACCAGCCTGCCCTGCTGGCCTCTGAGCAGGTGCCCTGTAACACAGACACAGTGAGCTTCCCCATGAGCAGCTCCTTCTTGGTGGGCCTGGAGTATGGCACTGATGTCTATGCTGGTTCCCTCATCATCTCTGGCAAGGTGGGTTCTAGAGTTCTGCTCTGTTTGACTATATATGCTCGGTGACATATGGCAGGCGTTATCAAAATTTGCATGTTTTTCACTACTTTTACAAACATGTACACACTGGATAATGGGCAAACATGCACTTCAACTTGTTTTGATATGATAGGAATTTTTTTTACATTACTATAAAGTAAGCATATGCCGTTGATGTTACAATGTCTCCCATACATCCCAGATATTTCAGTATTATATTGTAGTATCCAGGATGAATTTAAAATAATTTAAATTTTTTTTTTTTTCAAATTCAACCATATCACATCTCTTCGCAGGGCTACAGTACAGCTCAATTCAGGACCTTCCTGGACAGTGAGGAGGGTAAACGCCAATTTGTCAGAGGCTCTGGTAGCCCGGCCACCACCTTCACCCTCACAGGAAACCAGTGTAACGACATCTCAGGGTGTTCTTGCGGTAATGATAGAGGATCTGTGAGTTATATTCTTATCGCATATTCAGGTCATATATATGTACATGTGTAGTTGCACTTGCTAGGGTCCCGGCGTTTTCACTTACTATACCAGAATTTGTATACACATGTATCTATTTAAAATCCCAACATTAAGTTTGCATTGCATAACCAGCAAAGTAACATGTGAAGGCCCTTTCATGGAACAAACCTGGTAATTATTTCAGATCTTGGAGAAAATCTGTCAGACTTCGGCGGGGCAATGTGCTGCTGTTCTCACTTGCACACACACCATTAAACCAATGGGGGCCTGTTGTGAGATATGTGGTATGTCCTTTTTATAGATACATTCTAATGTCCTATCTGCTTATAATTCACGTATAATGTCTTACACAAGATCTATTCCATAGTATTATTAATTTTTGCTGCATTACTGGCAGCATTAGCTTTGATTTGATACCAAATATGCCAATATTTGTCCATTTATCTCATATTCTATCAACATTTTGCAAAAATGATTTTTATGATGCTCGCGGTGATGAGAAACCATTTTATTTTTTAAGTGCCCCTGAGGTATTAGAATAAAATACAAAGATATACAGTATTTAAAACAGCAAGAAAACACATACAGTTGTGCGTTAACAATTTTCGTTCTGTGTGTAGAATTCACGAGCATGGCTTCCCAAGTGGCTTCTATTCTTGACCAGAAACCGCTGTTTTATCCTCCAGCTTTAGGACTTTAATAAACACTGTACTTTTTCTGTTTGCAGGAGCTGTTATGAAGCTTGACATTGGTTCAGGATTCAACAAAAAAGATACTGAGAATATGATTCTCTCAAAATATGTCCATGGCCAAGTAAGTAGAAACCAATGATACATGTGTATATCCCAACTGTAACAGAAACTGAGAGATCTTTATTCTATGTTGAATATATTTGCTCAAATGTATATTCATTCAGTAGTACTTGAATAGCTCCCAGTGTAATGAGAACTTGATGCCAAAAAAGCCCTACCAAACTCAAACTCAGACCATTAGTTTCCCTAACAATAATACGCTTATTGAACGTTGTTGTCTAATGATCTCTAACTCGTCCAACCCACTTTGGTCTATATGCTAATGACGGACTAATGATTGAGTTGTTCCTACCTCCAGGACAAATACAAGAATGTGAAACCTATTGTCTCAAAAACAAGTCTGAATCAAATACAAGTTGTCTTGACGGACGATGATAACGGAGAACTAGCAGCGGAGGTGGCATTAGCACTGAAGAAAGACTTTGAAGGTAGGTTGAGCATCACTGAGTTGATAATAACGTGTTCTTTCATGTTGACTCTACTGGTTTGTACATGTGTTTCACAAATGCTTAATTCAAATAGGACCAACATTATTTACATTAGAACATGTTATTGAAATATCAAAGGACTGTACACATGCATGAACCAAAACAGATACACGTAGATGGTCGTGTCTGTTCATTTTCAACTCTTCTATATGCCTATCATAGTTTGTGCTCCTAAAAATTGATATGTCTGTTGTGATTACTAGGTAACACTAAGTACGGTGTGACTGGAGTTTCTGTGGATTTGTCGGAGACTGTGAAGCCAACACCTGGAGGTCAAACAGGTAGGGATGAGTTCAAACATAAACTTAAAGATGGTGTGTCAGCTAAATGTTTAGCGATTTTTTAGTTTTATCATATTCCTATCCCATACGTCTTCCCTAACTTTAAAAATTATTGGCAGTGTCTTAGTCTATAAGATGAGCACATGTAGTGCAATATTTTTTTACTGTAGGTCGACACTAAAACTCCCTGTGTAATTATACTGCATGGCTCAGTGTTTTCCCTATTAGCTCAGTTCCCGGTATGCTCACAGGGGGAGGGGGGGACACTGAGTTAGTGAGGTGAATAACTAACATTGTTTTCTATCTCAAATCATGCATTTATAGACAAATATATCTAACATTGAGCACTGCATATCAGCTAAAATAATAACAAAACCCTTGGCATTAAAATTATATCCATTTTGAAGAAAAAGGTTTGGGAAGTCTATTAGCTGATATACCATCTTTAACTTAGGTTTGAGTTATATGATCATTGGGACCATTGGGACCATTATCTAAATAGTGATTTTATTTTTGTATTTTGGGATAATAGTATAGCATCTATAATGGTTTACCAATAACATAGCTATTTCTTAAGATAGATGTTTAGCCATCATGAACCAACAGCTACAAAGTCATGTATTTTGTCCACCTTTGTGTGACTCATAATTTCAATGCCAGATGATTGATGAATTTGTGACTATTTTGCAGGCTTGGAAGGTGGAAGTATAGCAGGAATCATCCTTGGCATTCTCCTGGTTGCAGTTCTTGTTGCTATCATCCTCTACTTTGTTGTCGGAAAGAGAAGGCGGTGAGTACAGGGAAATAAACCTCATATTATGTCAGCACAAAGCACCTCAGCATTTTGTAACCACTTTGGCAATATGAATCCTACACTGAAAACCCAGAGAAAGGAGCCTAGTCATTATGACGACCTAGGTTGTCATAATGAATAATAGCAGGTGCTCTAGAGAATGTTGTATGAATAAAGTCTCTAATTAGTTCACCTCTTAGCGAGAGGCATCCCTGTCACATATTTTGTGTACTCTTGATTGAACTAAGTAACATTACTTGTTATAAATAAGTTGCCAATGGGTGAGAATGATGGCCCCAAAGGTATAGAGGCCACCCTGCTCCCCGTCACCAGTTTATATCTTGTGATAACTTTAGTTATGCAGTTACTTCAATTCTTTAACACTAGGGGAAGTAGTGTGCCATGAGAAGTCCAGTTTGCAATAGCATTGAGTAGCATTGAGTAGTCATTGGAACAACCTAGGATTTGAGAGTTGTCATTACTGATGACTTTAGGTCTTCAAGTTGACAATACCTAAATAAACTACCTTAAGGTAGTCATTCTGACTACCCAATTAATGTGACTACCTAAGGTAGTCATTATGACAACTTTGTTTTGAATGGATCAAATGTGACTACCTTAGGTTGTCAAAATGATGACCAAAGGTTGTCACCATGGCTACCTAAAGTTGCTAAGTTTGGTATTGATAAAAGGACGACCCTGAGGTTTTCAGTGTAGGTCTTTTGAGATGTACAATGTTTCAATTGGTCAATAGCTTCCCTGGCTCTAATTCCATTTTGTCTTGCAGGCCATCCTTGCCTATCAATCTTAACTTTGATAGTGTCAAGTCGACCTTCCAGAACTTTGGGAGGCCAAAAAGCCCATCTGACCTTGAGCTTGGAACAGTCAGTTTTAAGAATAGTCCAGGGGTTGAAGACCTCTCCTATGGCTTTGACAACCCCATGTACGGCGATTCCGGTGCAGTCAAGGTATTTGTTCCTTTTTAAATTACATATACGGTATGGTCAATAGTGAGATACCGGCACTAAGTGTAGAGAGGGGGGGGGGGGGTAAAAGAATTGAGTGGCATCACACCATTATTGGATTCATATAACTTCCACAATAGGAGAGTCAGAAAAGGGAGTCGTTCTGGAAGCAGCCAGGACTCCCTTTTGACTCAGTTTCTTCTTCCTGTGTAATTTAAAAAGTTTGGTTTTAGAATGTTTAGTTGCTGTACATGTATTAAAATGATAGTGATTGTCCGTTTTCTGTTACAATAGAGGAAGGGGACCGTGGTGCCAGTGAATCAGCATTACTTTAAAGCTTTTTATTTTACAATGTAGCTATTAGGGTATTGTTGACTGTTTCCTTTTCACGTTATTATACCTGTGCAAATCAACTCCTATTTAATGATGTCCTTTTATTTTAATTAGGACATATCAAGTGGAATGTCATCTCCGGGACCAGTTTCTGCTAAGCTTGAGCCTGTTTCTGACGCAGCAGCTGGCTTCTCTAACCCTCTCTATGGCTCCGGGATTCAGGTAGGTCTACGTGAATGGTACCTCAAAGCCATATATCTAGTTAAGTGCCTGTAGCTTCTGTAGCTCCTGTAGCTTCTATAGATTCTGTAGCTTCTGTAGATAGATGTATACTATTTGTATTTATATATATATATATATATATATATATATATATATATATATATATATATATATATATATATATATATATATATATATACTAGTATGCTGCTTCTGGTCAGGAAAGAACAGCCATGCACTCGTATACTGATAATGACTAATGTATATATAATTACATACATATTCTTTTGACGTATCTTTGATATCCACACTGCTTCACACAACACAATCCTTTTCTATATCAAGTTGCACTATTTTAGTCTGTGGTATTGGTTTTTAATTTTAGTTACCAGATTTACTATGCTTAAGTATTGGAAGTGCTGTAGTCAAAGCCCCCATTGAATACAATGTGACTGTATTCAATGGGCTAAAAAAAAGTTTTCCTTTCTTCATCTAATGGCTTCTAATAAAAAAAACTTAACACATATGCCAACTACACTGGTACCGTCGCTGACGTATTTCACTCATGGGGGCTGGAGCACATCCCACTCAGCATGTAACTTCGTAGGAGACGGCTTCAACCCCCCGTAAAATATGTCGGAAATGGGCTCAAAGGATGTTGGCATTTGTCTATATATTGGGCCAGACGAGAAAAAAAAGGCGATGGATTTCGTGCATTTTATTTTCATAGTTGGAATCTTTTTCTTTTTGTCAAAGCATTTCGCTCGCCTCATTTTATGAAAATTAAGAATCATTTTACTTCTTTCTTCTATTGATTCCCCAAGATCAACCAATGGGTTATTATGGGTTCACTAGTAACATTGGTCAGGGGCTAGGTAAAAAGAGAATTGTCACTCGCTCCACTTTTCCATCCGCAAAATCCATTGCTAAAAAGAATTCACTCACTCACACTTTAAAAAAAAAGGTGAATTCCATTGACCGGTTTTTTCTACGTGGCCTTAATATGACGAGAATAACAAAGAGACTAACACAATCACTAACACAACTAACACAATCATTTCACAACAACTAGTATTGCATATTATTATGCCATGTTGAATGCATACTAACACACATACTAACTCTGGTGGAGCAGTTGGACTTTGAGAACCTTGGAGAGAGCAAACCTAAGTCAAAGTCAAAGAAGCCTGCCAAATCCAGTAAGCCTGTAGAGCAACTAACATTCCCTGATGCTACAGCTGCTGGCTTCGACAACCCCCTGTACTCAACACCCATCCAGGTAAGAGGACAGAGTATGATAATGCCAAGACAAGGACCGTCATGACTGCTCATAGAAGGGTGTCAATTTGCAATTGTCAAATGGAGTGGTCATGTTTTAACAATGGGGGGGGGGGGGGGATTGTGGGTGGGGGGAGGGCAGGAAAATATTGGACACCTCTCAATTTCGGCTTACTCACGTAAAAATCTACCGCCCCCCGGTTGTTGAAAAATGACCACTCCCTATGAATGTTCTCTCAGGTCTTGAGGGTAAATGACTTTGAGTTTAACAAGTGTTTATTCTACTATTTCAGTCAACATAAGAGTATATGCAATGGTTTCCATTGAATAACAGAAGAGGTTGGTGCTTCTATTAGGCCATCACAAAATAAAAACTTGTTTCTCATCACCAAGCCATAAAAAGTATGACGAGAGCCCTATTATTTTGCATTTTTAATTTATTGACTTGCGAATGTTGTAAATGTGTATGTTTTCTCGGGCTCATTGCATTCATGACACTATACAGAACACGCCGTTGATCAAAATATCATTAGAAAAATGTAAAAAAATAAATTCCTAAAGGGGTGGGGGAGCCCCCATGGTCTCCACCTGTGGTCCCCCTTTCGCCTTTGCCTGATATATAAGATAATCTGGTTATCCACTTTTGTGGGGAAAAAAGATTATTTTACAGTTTTCACTCTAAAATCCTTAATAATTGTCAAGCCGTACAAACTGGAATGTAGCCCAAAAAAATGTATATATGTATATTGCCGGTTCTGCTTTGGGTAGACTCGGTCGGGTGACTGGAAACAAACCTTTTTTTTGGCCTGATGAGAAACCGGTTTATTTTTTTCAGTGGTCGTACATGTACAAAAATAAATGACATAAGTTATAGTCCTATTACACCTCGGTAAGATGATTAAATACATGATAGACATGGTCGCATGAAAGTATTATTACAGTGGGATGCACACTTATCTTTATCTGTTTCTTATTTTCTAGGTTGTGGATAATAGTCAGACTCTGCCAGAATCACCGGTCCGGGCCACCACAGTGGACAGCAGTGACAATGCCATCCTGGTGCTGAACCCTGTCTTCAGCACCGATGGTGTGGAGGACAGCTTCATCTAGGTCAACCAGCAACTCCAGGCAGCTAGATATATAATTTAAACCTGGGGCAGCTCACCTATAGGTCAGCCAGCCAGCACAGACCTTGGAAACGTACCATCTAGATTAGCATGAGCTCGGAAAATATGTATCCCAGTCAACAAAAAACATTATACAACATTTTATAACGTTATACAACGTTAAATAACGTTTCTCTAAGGCTCCTTACTATTGCATAACGTTAAATGAAATTCTATAACGTTATTTTGATGTATCAAATATAACGGTTTTTTTTGTTCGCTGGGATATGTTTAATATCAGGAAATTATCGGATATTTCTGTTCAAAATATAAAGTCCCTGAAACATATTTAGGGCACTACGATCGTTGGATATTTTCGTTGGATATCACCAAAACGTTCCTTTAAGAACATTAAAATGCATGATCGTCCCTCTTTTGTAGCTAGGGCCGGGTGGCACCAAATGCCAATTTTTTACTACTTCATAACTATGGATAGTGCCAAAATACCTAGGGGATTGGACGTGGAGAGCACGATAATATAACTCTGCTTGTAATTATACTGCAATAGAAAGCGATAATAAAACACCAGTAATAACATTAACACATACATTTATTTGAACTCACTCTCATTTTTCATTTACCCCCTGGTGGGGAAGATTGTGTGTAGAACGATCGCAATATTCACCTTTGTTTATCACTGAAACCTCATTGAAATATAGATTTTTTGTACATGCTCTTGTATCAGACACTGTATAAAATAAACTGCTCTGGAAAACGTGGAAGATCATATAGGCACATTTTGTCTTAATTAAAAGTGAACTCTTGATGTAGATAGAAAGCATTTTTGTCTAGATTAAGAAGGCTAGTTTGTGTCCCCTTATCGTCCAATAGCGAGGGTTACCGTAACTTGCAGAAAGAATGGGTCAATTAAAGTACATGATTCAATCAACACAACCATTCTCAGACTGGTTCCTGAATCCTTTCTCCTTGAAAAATGCCATAGGTAAGTACATCATTCTTGGCTGAGGCCCATGACATGCCTTCAGTATTAAAGGACATACCGATGTCACCTGATGGGGTGACGGCTATGGCACCCCCACAGCCCTGAACTCTGTCCACTGTGTAGGCCAACCCCTTCTCAACCGCCTCTTGTACTGGGCACCCTAGGGAATAGAGAGTAAAGGGGTGGTCATTTTGAACAACAAGCTTGGGAGGAACAGTCCGTTTTACAAAAACATGGATGTGTTTAGTACAATAAACAAATCTAAGGCAGCAAGCAACCCACGGATTCATAAGGTACAGGTAATACATGTAGGATTAATTTGATTTGAAAATAGTTTCATTGGTCATTATGCATACCTGATCATTATAGTAGAAAACGCATATAGCTGGGAGTTGGGACGTACTAACATATAGTCAGGTCTAAAGTTATATATATGTGGCTTACCTTGTTCCATATAGAATATGATGAGTCGTGCAAGATTTGTCTTAATGAACGATTCGCCATGTCCAGTTGTTGAGACTGTGCCAACCTTATCATCACTATACCCACCACAACCTAGGGTGAGAAAATATGTTTTGAGTGGAATGGGGCAAAAGTGCCTACAATAATTTCAATAATTTGCATCATAAGCGTACTGGTTCCACTGCCTTTGTACACAAATGGTCGTGTTATTGTTTTTAAACTCCCTACGGTAGGGCGTGTCATGGGAGAAAACCATGACATCCTTCATCAACCAGACTCAACGTTACAACCTATAGCATATCATCACGACCAATGAACTATGAAAATATCAAAGTGCTATGAAATGTTCTTACATTATGATGTATGCTGATCAACGTGCATACACACTTGTAGTATATTTCATGGCAACCTCGTTTTATACTCCTTTTTTTAAACATACCAATAATTGCTACAGTCCATACCTGGTACAGAGCTGTCCCCACATCGTCCTGGTTTTTTAGCATTAATTCCACCAGTACTTGTGGCATATGCTACATGCCCCTGACTGTCTACAGCTACAGCACCGATAGTGTCATGGCTACCATCCTTTGCCTGACTGTAAACAGATGATACCATTTTCTTTCAATATATAGTTATCCAGTAGCCCCATGAAATTCAGAAACTCACAGTATGACTCACTGCTTGACCAATATTGTAGTTTCGGCATTGGTGTATCGCAATAATAGCTTATAATCGAAGTCATTCCTAAAAAGACATGTGTTTAGGAATGTTCTACTCAAGAATTAAATTAATATGATTTTGACATATGAATTACAATATTACAATTTACCATGCGTATCACTATGTTGGAAATGGAAATTGGTCACAAAAACTGTGGAGATATATTAACTTTATAATTATGTCCATTAAAAAAGGTGGCTAACTTTGGCATATTCTCATCAAACTCCAGTTTGACAGAGGGATTAAAACTTGGGAAGTTCTTGAGTCGGTTGAATGATTTCTCTGAGATCAAGGATTTTGTTGGTACAGGCGTTATCCCCTGTTCAACTGCAAATCTCTTGGCGCCCTCTCCGACAAATAGGACATGGTCACTCTGTAGATAAACCAATTTACACAATTAGGTTACTAATTAGAATGATTTAGAATGGAATGTCAAATTTGGTTTATGACATTTGAGAGTGAAAACTATTCAGGACATACTGTGCACACTCACTGATATAGTCAGAAACAATAAATGTAAACTACATTAGAAAAATTGAATATGATATAACAAAGCTGACCAAGAAGTACCTTGTCCATGACAAGTCTAGCCACTTTGATGGGGTTCGGCACATTCTCTATACAGCCTACACCACCAACACGTAGGGTGCTGCCGTCCATGATAGAGGCGTCCATTTCCACACCGCCCTCTATAGTCAGACATGAACCTCTACCTGTAACATGTATGGTAATCAGGCCAAAGGAAAGGGGGTGTTTCAGGCAACATGGTCCGAAATTAGGGTAGTTCATAGGTTTTCATATTCATATTTCCATTCAAAAAATATATTGGCCCACAAAGTAACCTAAAATATGTTTATTACCATGAAATATTGTGTTTGAAAACACCCCCCAATTTAAAAAAGCGTGTGCTCTAGTTTAATCTAGTTTAGGTCAGGTTGCCTGAAATACTTATCTTTTTCTTTGGCCTTAGGAATGAATTCATATAGCATGGAAAATGCAATGTCACCACATATATAAAGCACTGTTGTTCATAGAACATATGCGATGATGATAAGCAAGAATTAAAATCAGAACGCATGCTATGTCTAGAGGTTTTTATTATTAAGACACTTTATTACTAGCGATTGTAATTGATAGTGGAAATGAGCAGCATAAAGGTACCAGCCTGCATTGAAGATAGGGTTGTCCTCCAGTGAGACTGCAGCAGCCTCCACAGCGTCCAGGGCTGAGCCGCCAGTCTGGAGGAGGCTGTATCCTGCCCTAACTGCAGCCTTGACCCCCTGTTCTATACTGCCTCTAGCTACATGGTCGTGTACAACTAGGGCATGGGTGCCAGCCCCTCCATGCACCACCATGACAGGTACATGAGACATGCTGGCAGGTGGGAACTAGACCTGAAAAGCATTGTTACCTGTATACATAACTACATACATATATATTGAGAGTCACAGAAACTTTACAGATGCTGCATCTTTTACTGATGCTTATAGTGTTGTTATCTGTAACCATTATGTACAAAGCAGCCTTGATGAAGCACAGCATAAACGTTTATGAAAGTCAGTGACTGCCTTTCACCATTTACTTACAGCTCAGTGGGTGTTACTGGAAGATGATCTTTGAAAATGGATTGCCTTGGAGAAACACGTCCACCAAAGTCCACCCAGTCCACAAACTGTCGTGTTCGCCCTTGCTTATCTTTTAATATTATCAGAGGATGCACCTGTTCGGTTATCTGATCAGCTGATGATATCAGTATTATACTTATAGTTTATGGACTATACATATCAGTATCGATAATACAGAATTTCTTGAGCATGCATTTTCGATCAATGATAAACTGGAATCCAAGAATATTTTTCATCTGAAATGGATGCATAATTTCGATGAGCAGGAGTCCTATCTGAGATATGCCGCCACCTGTTCCGAATTCAATGCACTAATGTCTGCATGAAGGGGAATGAGCTCCTGTGTCTGCAGTGGGAATATAGTGTACACACTGCACACAGCTGCCACCTTGTGGATTATAAGAAAGGGATATTAATTGCTCTATTAATGACAGCACAGTGTAAATTAGTTTGCGCTACTGTGTGGGGATTTTTGTATAGAAATAGTTCTAGATTTTATACTTTCACATAATGTCTTACAAGATCACGGTGTTTATCCCTATGCCATAAGTGTATACCGCAAAGGTCGGAACAGTAACTTGAGGGGGGAAATGCCAAAGGTGTTGCAATGAATCATATTCCGACACTTAATTCCTGTATATTGTATATAAGTATATGCAGCTGGCAAGGGTACTTTTTGGCCAAAATCCAACACCAGCAGCCTGACAACAAGGGCGTTAGGAAAAGGGGATGGGGCAGCGGCCCCCAATGATGAGAGGAAACCCTATACATGTGTATATGCATAACAAAGAAAACAAAAACTTTAGGGTCCTCCAAAGCGAGACCCTCCCCCTCCAACTTACGGCCCAAAGCCCAAATAAAAATGTGCTTTCTGCACCTCTGTTATATGTTTGCCTTACTCTGCCAGTCCTACTTCAGATGGAGAATGACATCGTAGCATTCCCAATCTTCGGTACTGCTATTGAATGGTAGAGAGCATAATGTGCATTGTTATCCCCTATGCCCGTCCATAGTCACTATTTTAACAAGCCCAATATCCTTAGTAGTACTGTATTAGTCCAGAGTGTAGACCTACTGTGTACATGGAAGCTGTGGATATGCATGGCCTACATGAGCTACAATCAGGTCAAAACCTTACCTGCTCAGTACTGCTCACCAAGTCTCCAGAGCAGTACAACTGTACACGGCGGCTAGGGGCGAAATCTAGGGAGGTGCCTGGACATTTGCAATCCTCGTGTAATCTTAAATGCATAACACGCATAGTCTAAGGCTATATGTTAGTAACCCGCCGGTGCTGCAATGGTGTATCTCGACCCTTTGGGAGTATCTCAACCCTGTATGTTCGGCATGATGCTTAAATGCAACGCTCGTCAGGGCGATGCGCATCCATGTATCATGGCGACCAAGGGCATGATGCATTAAAGGGTTAAAACCTAGGTGAAATGTATAGATCCATCAATACTTCGCGAGGTATATGCATTCAAGAACATATGGGGTATGCAAATATCCAGGCACCTCCCGAGCGGGCTACACTCCACACTAACCAGGGTACCAGAGGCTCGTTCAACAGTCGATTTTTTTGGCCGATATATTGGTGACCTTACCTCAAGGACGCGAAGCTTCTCTGCCAAAATGCCAAAATGCAGTATACACAGCCTAGTACTATAGGCGTCTAGCCGGTTGCATTATTAACCAATGAGAAAATTCCCTGGCCTTCACTGCAGAATTCTTAGGGGGCATTATGTAACAGCCTGTACCCATTGTGGCTACTGTACCAGTGCTTATCTCGCCGGTTACCAGATCAAGCAATGGTGCCCCCTACTAAGGAACCTGCAACCTCGGTATTGAACAGGCCTCAGAACAGCACCAAGATAACCCCCAGTGCCTGTGGTTCTCACTAGAGGGTAGCACTGTCATTCTCTGCGAGGTAGCGTCCTCTTGTAGCTCATACACATATTGAACAGTGAAGTAGAAAACTTGGAGAGATTGTCAGTCTCAGTATACTATTTTTATATTAATTTTTAGGAAAAAAATCGACTAGAGAGTGCCATATTAAATGTATGTTATAGATCCCATACTCCAGAACATGTAGGCGTGTATATGATGTTAATTTATTGAGAGTGGTGTAGATATATACAGAAGGGATATCTGCATACATAGTTTAGTTTTACTTGCTACCCCACCAGGGACCTTCAGAAACAAAACAAAAGCTTGATAGGTTACTTCAATACTGTCGAAATTGGTATTTAGTACTAGTTTGTAGCAAGCATGATCCGGTCGAATGTTATGGTATGTATTGTCAAAAACAACAACAGCAGCAAATCAAAACAACATGACTGCATTGCCATACTGATGATAGAACAGTTTGTAAACACTAAATTCCAACAACCATAAAGACATAAAGATTGGGAGGCACTAATAAGATCTGCTCTATTGTTGCTGTAGATTATCCTGATGAAGCACCTTTGTGAAGCACCTTGTGAACTTCATTATGAAATCATTGTAAAGTAGTCCCTGTCAATATACATGTACAACATGCCTCTACAAACAGCACCAAATAAAACCCCAGCTAATATGGTTTCATATGCAATACTGTACATGCAAAATACGCGCGTTAATCAAAATCTAGCGTGTGATCCTAATCACAAAAGACTCAGGGTGTGAGTGTATAGTGTGTGTGTGTGTGTGTGTGTGTATGTGTTTAGTGTGTGTGTATAATGTGTGTATAGTGTATCTGTATGGTGTGTGTGATTATCACTACATTGTATTGTATTTTGGTCTCGATTTTCGTCCACACATCTCTTCCCATGCCATCTTGGTCTGACAAAAAGCGTCTCACCTTGCTAAAAATGAGATCTCCCGTAGGTTTAACACTAAATGCCGAAATCGACAAAATGTCTACAGCAGTACTTTGATGTTTGTCTACAGTACCCAAAAAATGACCTTTTTTGGACAAGTCTAATTTGAGATAGAATTTGAGATAGAACCAATGGACATAAACAGTTGCAGTTTGTTGCATTGGAACAGAAAACACTTCAATTGTATGTGTACATCACAGCAATATCGAATGTTGTTTTTTTCTGTGAGAAAAATTGGTTTACTTTTTTTTCCAGAGATTGGTGAAAAGTGTCTCACAGAGGCGTCGTATAAGACTCTGGGAGCAGTAGCTCCCTGAGTCAATAAGACTCTGGGAGCAGTAGCTCCCTGAGTCAATAATGTTCAAATGGGGCTCCCTCCCTATCAGTGGGTTAGGTCATTATCTTTGTTTACAGGACATACCTCGTTGTCACATATGGGGGTTATGTCAGAAAATGAGAGGATCCATATAATAAAAAGGCCTGAGGGTTCCTGATGTCTGTATCGGTTAATGGCGGCAGATGCAGAGATGGTGACCCATGATAATATAGACCTTGTCATGTCGACCATGTTATCATATTTATGTGGCAGTGGTTCCCCACATGACGTATTACCGTAGTGGGAAAACGTCACAGACAGGGGAAAAGGTCAGTATGTTTGTACACGTGTACACTTTTTCTCCCCCGCCCCCACTTATTTCTGGGCCATTTCCAAGGCCTTATACTTTTGGAATAGGCTAAGAGAAGCATCCACACACATTTGTGCAGGTTCCATACGTTAGTGGCATGAGGGTTTGACGGGGATTCTCCCATATTGTCATGATGTCCAAGTTGAGAAATCGTCATGTTCCCTGCAAGGGAAACTTTACGAATAACGAAATATGGCTTGGATTTAAAGATGGTGTGTCAGCTAAATGTTTGGAGATTTTTTGATGAACCTAGGTTAGCCACCACTGACTGACCCCCCAGTCATTTTTGAATATAAATTTGCCATTGTGACTAACACACATATGACGAACCTAGGACAATCTGTACTGACTAACCCTTTCAACTTATGGATTTTCAGTGCACCGGTATCGTTAATTGAAGCTACCTAACCCACAATGCCATAGTGGACCAATTCTCCCAATTTTAAAGATGGTATATCAGCTAATAGACTTCCCAAACATTTTTATTCAAAATGGATATGATTTTAATGTCAAGGGTTTTGTTATTATTTTAGCTGATATGCAGTGCTCAATGTTAAATATGTTTGTCTATAAATGCATGATTTGAGATAGAAAACAATGTTGCTTATTCACCTCACTGACTCAGAGTCCCCCCTAATAACCCGTCCTGAGAAAACCAGCCTTCAGGGGGGATTTTTAGTTCTCATTTTGGCCACCAGGGGGCGTTATAATGGCTAAATAGAGGAAAATAGACCCAAAAAAGCTTTACGGTCATTTTTTAGCTTATGATATCTCATTTTAAAGATCTTGACACTAACTTTAATCATCACTTCCCCCCTACATACCCCTTTTTACTGGCCTGGTCACCTATGTGAGCATACCAGGAACTAAGCTAATAGGGAAAGCACTGAGCCATGCAGTATAAACCCATTGGGAGATTTAGTGTCGACATACAGTAAAGAATATTGCACTGCATGTGCTCATCTTATGGATTAAGACTCTTTTAAAATTTAGGGAGTATGTATAGGATAGGATATGCAATAGTAATATGATACGATTAAAAAGTCATGAGATTTTAGCTGACACACCAGCTTTAAAAGGGTGTTGGGTGTAATATACACAGAGACTCAAGTCAGGTTGACAAGAGCCTAGCTGTAAGCATACATGTAAGTACTGTACTACAGATGGCAGCACAAGCTACCCGCGGTCGCACAGCACCACTTACCACCATTGCATTGGCGACAGGACCCGACCCGCCCCATGCAGTGCTGACCTCTAACGTCTCTTTCGTGTAACTTTATATGCTGGGTGTAGCTAGCCTGGATCCCGACCCAACTCCACTCCCACTACGTTCCTGCTACACGAGCGAATACATCTCAAAAGAAATGATATCGACAATGAAGTCGTCCTCAATTAGTTTGTAGAATATAAATCTGAAGAAGACTACTAGTAATTAAGTTGAAACGTTGTGATCAATGCATACTACTATTGTTATCATGGTGCAATAAAACCTCTAAACCTTACTTCAGTTGTTCAAGTACTATCTATTTAATTATCCATGTATCAATAGAATATAAAAATAAACGAACTTTATATTCAACAAATATAATTCATCAAAATTTGATTCCACTATCAAAAGTTCATATTGTAATGAAATACAGGTATAATTATGGAGGGCTTTAGTGACATATGACATGGCCATTTCCTATAATCGATAGGTGACATGGGGAGCCCCCCCCCCCCCCCCCCCAACACCCCGCCACCCCTTTACAACTCCTCGCCCATTTCAGTCTTTGCGAAAACTTTTTCGGCATGCAGGACAGTCAGTCCTGCAGCTAGCCAATTTTGCAGGATCGGATAGATTTCTGCAGGACCGGATACCAAAATCAAAGTTTTGCATACTATTTAGAATAGAATAACATTTATAAAAGATATTATAACAAAAAAGAAATTGCTTTAATTTGCCTAGAATACTAGTGTGCACTCTAGAACTTGTATCTTCAGTTCTAGTTTGAATATTTGAAAAATTCTTTCAGTCCCGGAAAGCCCAGAATGTGGAGGACATCTGGTCCTGCAGCACCAGTCATTCTGCCGGACCAGGGCCATCTTAGGCGGACATTGCCACTGTCCGGCACGTTTTGGCAAAGACTGCGGCATTTCTAAGACAGCTCAGAACTAACATGGCCGACCATACGGAGAAATCGGAAATATCGCTATAAGTCCATGCACGTGTTGTCCCAGGAGGGAACACTTTGATTTAGGTACACACAGGGCTAAACACGTTAATATAATCCGATTTGTCAGCGATACACCGAATAACCTGTAGTACAATGTAGAGACAATGCGCTTATGGGCCTACTTACAAGATCATGTGGCTCCCGTGATGGTCGTCACATGGTATTAAATATAATCAGGTAACAGGTATTCGGAGAACGAGGTCAACTTAAAGGCAATTCTGTCTAACTGTACAAAGGGGCAGCAATGTCCTGCAGACGTCATAAATTATTTGATATTATTTCCTGTTATGATATAGCACAATAACTGTAGAAAATAAATATAATACTTAGTATCTATAATTATTGTGCTAACCGTGCCCTCCCACGACGGCGCACGTGCCTCAATACACGATTTAAACCTTTTGATATCGTTTTTATTTTTTATACATAAAGACACTATAGAGAAGTACAAGGTATAGCCCATGAATCCACTGGTAACCCCCTAGATGTTTTACATCGTGACAGTCGGTGTCGTGTGTTATAAGTTGTTGTATTGTGGAGGAGATCCCTTTGTAGACCACGAGCTGCTGAGACACCGACGTGTGCCGATATGCATGGCTGACTCCACGTGGTCTCCACTCCATCGCAAGGTAGGCAGTTGTAGTGTGCTATATGGGTGCATGGATAGCACCCATGTGTGTTAAAAGTCGTATTTATAAGATAACAATACACGAAATGGTATTATACTAACATAAATGTAATTATATTCATCCATTTCCAAATGAAGAAAATAATAATCATAGAAAGCAGGTAAAAGGGGTTGGGGGACTGAATTCAGGGGGATCATCAATTGGTACCACGACCGATATTCAAGTATTACCGGATATAGTGATCCACAATGTGACACTTACCTGTAGCGAGCCAAATGATAATGATCCAATCTCATATGCTTGGATTAAAAAGCCATGTAACACTAATGAGCAACAGCACAAAGTGACATTTTATAATGATCATGACTAGCTCACTACATAATGGATGCGTAGAGTTTGGACTCTCTATAGACATGCCTGTTGCATACTTAGTGACATTGAACATTAGTTTGTTTAAAAAAAGTGAATCGTTCCACGACACGGTAACGGGTGCTTTGGTGAAGGAGGAAGGATGGGTATAAGGTGGAAGACATGTCTGCCACATGTCTCAGACATACAACTTCTTTGTTGTTGGTAGAACTCCAGACCAAATACAACAGCAGGTTGGTGGCATGGGAGGTGGAGGGAGGAGGGGGGTGGGTGAATATCTACAATTTAAAACTCACAAACTGACAAAGGATCCACCCGGCGCCCTGCACCAGCCGCAGCTGGCGGCCCAGGTAGGGGGAGGGAGGGATGAGCGGGTGTGTGTGTAGGGGGGGGGGGGGTGCAGCGTCTTTGTTATCTCTCCCTGTGACTCCTCCATGACAGGTGTCCCAGGTGAGTCTGTTATCAAGACATCCCGGATCCAACCCGGCGGGAAGGGGGACAAAAGGTGACGGACCGGAAGGGTACTGAGTCCGGCCGCGTCATGGACTACAGAGGGGAAGCTTCCCTGGGGGAGGCGGATCTCCACCAATTGTGTGTGACTTCACGGGAAACACCTATTACTAGGGCTACTACAGGTGTACCATCCTCCCCTCCTGCTCCTGTCCAGGCACGCTTGGGTGGCCATGAATAGATCTGGTTACGTTGCCGTTTAGCCGACTCCCACGGCATTCTGCGTACCGATACCCCGTTCTTTGCATCCCAAATACCCCAAAGCCTCCCTGGCTTGGTTCTCTATAAGCTATGACTCACATTGCGTCACGTTGATGTCATATGGATTAAAATAGTGTTAACTACCTAATCCCCCTCCATGTCCTGCTGTCTGGGAATGAAGCCTTAGAGGGTGGTTCCCCTCTACACCTGAGGAATGTGAGATAGACGTCACGGTTGACTGCCACCACGTAGTCACAGTCGGCTGGAGGGCCCAGACTCCCGCCCCACAACCAGACATCACACTCTCAGCATACTTTATGGCTCTACTCAAAAAAATCATCTTAACCGCCGACAGAAACGTCATAAACATACCCCACAGAGTCCTATTGTCTCCATATCTACGTCTCCCCAAAGCCGGGTTCTTCGTAAACAAATTATAAACGCTTTTAACGTTTGTTGAGCAGAGTTTGTGGATAAAAAGGCGCAGTGTCACGCATGGCTTGCTCCACGTGGTGCCTATTAATCTTTGTGAACAGATGTATGATTTGGTTCCTGCTACCAGTTCCTGCAAGCATGGACGCAGCCGTTTACTGGTTTTATTCACACTATCATTTCACTCCAGGACACGATTAGCCCTTCCGGATGTCCAGGACACATGTTTTGTGAGGGGTAGCACAATTGTGCATTCTCTTCAGAATATTTACAATATGGCACGTGTATACATGCATATTGGGTGTATGGGGTTTTCAAGTGTATGGTAGGGGTGGGGGCATGGGAGTCTAATTTCAACATCTGTACATGTACAATGTACTAGTTCCCTAGCCCTGGTGACATTTTCTCAGGGCAAACATCACCATCTGGTGGGCTTCTAGGCACAGGCCGTAAAGGTACTGGAACTAGGTATAGGTTATAGGTCTGACTTGAGTGCACAGGGAGGGGAGAGGTGGGATGGGGTTGTCTGGGTGTCAGGGTGGGGGAATGCCTTGTACACCTGAGTTGGCATGGCAACTAAACAGGTGTGCAGGGCACCAGTCGTGTCCCCAGTGGCCCTCCTTGGTGCTTTTGTGTGAGGGTGAGGATAATGGGGGGGGGGGGGGTAGCATAGGCTAGGTGTGTGGGGTTGCTAGGGTGTGGAGGGGGGACGCTGGGTCCTGGTAGAGCGTCAGTACTCCATGCCTATACTTGCAGAGACCCAGCTACGACAGGTGTCGTCGTCAAGGCAACAGGTGTCGCCGAATTAATCACAAGGAGGATGGGGTGAGACGGAGGTCGACCGGCAACTGATAGGCCTGGATGCTGCCGCCTTTAGGATGGCTCTAAATACACGAGTAGTACAACTCAGCATACATGAATATATACAGAAATAGAGTAATGTAATCAGTTACAAGAATATCCTGTGATTAATTGTAAAAACTGTTCAAGTTGACAAGGAACGTATGTCATGTTTATACCTAATTATACCACGATACTTCCATGTGAGTTGTGTTTCAACGCTATTTAAAATGTAACAATCTAAATGGTGGCACATGATATGTTCCATAAGGGTTTCTAACCCCCCCCCCCCTTCCCCATTCATCCCCGCCGCCACTTCTTACTTACCAGATGCAGTTTCAAATATAGACTTTGACCAGGTACCACCCATCCTAAGTATACCATTTCATTCAGAATCCGGGAACTGTCAGACAGTGACATAACCTACCATACACATGTACATTGCACTTCACCCCTGGCACTTGTTCCCGGACTGAGCTGTCATTGAGTGTGGTCAGCCCTTCCTCCAGGGGTTGACAGAAATACCTCCAGGAAGTGGACCGTGCACCATATTGCTACAGTTAACATCCTGGTTAACACCCCTTCCCCCTCCCCTCATCCAGGATACTGCTTCAGTCACAGCAGTCGATCCTCAAATTCCAAAATGTGAAAATCCCACGCCTCCCCACCACCCTCTGTACCGTAAGGTCAACATAAGACCGCTTTTGGCATCGCATCAACTTATTTTCTCTACAAATATGTGTGAGACATGGCACGTTTGGATTTTAGAAGCATTCTTCTTTGTCCAACCGTTAAAGATCTAATGACCATTACCAGACATTCTTTTGTGTCATGCTATCATGGCAATAATAACTGGCTTTTAAAAAAAGTATTTAGCATAGCATAATTATAACGACCCTATAATAGAAGGATGTCCCATTCGTGTAAACGAGGTAATGACCGGATGGCTTTGTATTTTACTGCAATGAAAGAGATGCATAGAATGTAAAATTCTAACCTGGTCTTTGATAAAAGCATGGAAGAAAAAATATCCATTCAAATCTACACTTTCATTGGAGCATATTAATCTATTAATAGCATTAGCACGACCTTCTTCCATTCACCCCAGCCTCACCCCAGTCTCACCCTGCACTGCACGCCCCCTCACCTGTCCTCCTAGACACACATGCATGCACAGGTGACATTGCGCCGTTTGCCCTCATGCTCAGGACCGTCTAGGTTGCATACGATGACAGGTGAAAAATAAGGACAGCAGGTGAAAAATAACAACACGGCATGCCCTCAGAACTGCAGACCGAGTAGCATAAAGGAAGAAAGAGGGTTGGGGCGGCAGCTGTGTGTGTGTGTGGGGGGGGGGTCTGATGACCTATCATAGGCGTCAGGTGTCCTCAGCATGCATGACCTGTTGAAACCCTTCTTTCCCCCAGCCTCATGCACAATATTTTACTACAATACACAAAATATGGCATGCTTCATTACCAATGGTGAACCTACGCAGGGAGGACACATCTCTTGTATTAGAGTAACATAAATGAGTATTCTAGTATACATATAGCTCTTAGAGATCCAGTTAAATGTAGTAAAAGGAGCAATCTACATTACATATTTTAAGGTGAAATTGCTGATTTTCAATTAAACAGAACATCCTCTATGATACAAATGTACCTGCATGCCATGGCATGAGCAGTTGCATGGTTGACCCTGTGGGGTGTTTCACAAGGGGCATATACAATTAATTGTAGAATAAGTGTTTCTTTAGGAGGACTTCATTGTATATAACCAGTAAGACCGACATTTGGTTGTATCAATTGTATACTGCTTTTAAAAAGTGTTTCACAAAGGTCTACAACCAAGATGTTAAGTCAGGGTCTTGGCCTACAATTGAGATACAACTAATGTATAAGTGTTTCACAATGCATATTAGCGTGGAGCTCATACCATGCCCGCTAATATTTTCCTTACATATTTTTTCACGTTTTTTTTTCATGCAATACATGTGTCATACTAAACACAAGAATCCCTGCAAATATCTGTTTATTCAGGATGAAAATAAACTGGTTATACACATTTAAACAACACTTATGTTGATCCAATGTGGTCATTATACAAGGGGAATGTATTTAAGATTAATGCTTCATGGTTATTAAGGTTGACTTACTTTTACCAAATGTTAGTCTTATGTTGGTGTTTCACAAGCCGCATTATTATCTTCAATTGTATCTAAGTATATGTCCATAGATACAATTGAAACTTGTGAAACACCAAGATAAAATTAACATTGGGTGATATTAAGTTGGTCTTAGAAAACATGTAAAATTAATTGTATCTATTTTCTCCTTGTGAAACACCCCACTGGGTTGTCTATGAGCACTTCTGCTGGTTGTTTTGTGAAACTAACCAAACAAAGGTGATAACAAATCAACACAATGGATACCGCCCAGTCACGCTGATGACGAACAATGGTATTTACACTACTAATTGGTTCTATAGAAACCCACGACAATCGTCAAGAGGTTACCAAAGAATGTCCTTGCTATCACTCTTGCATGATGTGAAGGTTTGGGTCTTTCAGGGGTGGGGTTACAGAAAGGTTACTGCCCTACCCGGGTCATATACACTGATACTGCAGTACTGCAGTATGGTAAATGTGTCGTACATTTAGATAGGTTGATGGTGCTGAATATTCATTTGAATAATACACAAATTCCTGTCGTGTTCAGAGATGAAAATCCCACCGCAGGTAATACTCGACACTCCTTTAGGATGATATGTTTCGCTTCGCGCATGCATGCGCTAGCTATTCCTCTGTTCCCTGAAAGGCCGTTTTATCCTGACACTTTTCAGCATTTCTAAAAAAAGAGTTTATTTCATAGCCTCTGGCCGCTGGAAACCCTGCCACTTGCCGTAAGATCTATCAAAATAAGGTGCCCTTATTAACAATATGACCATTCACTGATACATCACTATACCTCCTAACTTCTATCAAACGCATATGCACCAAGAATGGTCATTCACATCTTTTTTTTGTAGGAAATGCCACAGTGGGGTAGGACAGGGTGTGTTGTGGCCAAAATTTTGTCTTTTCAATGTACAACATCCTTCAGATCTTATGATAGAAGCCATAAAAGGAAATTAAAAGAAAATCATTAATTAATTCTAGAAAAAAAAATTGTGACAAGGTGACCCCGGTACGGTGTGAGCTGTGGCATGGGGCTAATTGTCACTTTGCATAATATTAAATCTCTGAAGAATTGGTTTAGAAAGGGTTTGATGATTGATAAATATTAGGCCAGATATAGATAAGGGTTGGTTTCCGGCAACTTGGTCTGAGGATGATATCGGGATAATAGGCAAGTGGGGGTGTTATTCCTTCTCAATTTTACATTGCCTTTTCATATAGGAATTTTCCAAGCCGTCCTTTCGGGTCAAAAACATAAGGTTGGTCACGTTGGGTGACCGGAAACAATTTTTTTAGCATTAGAAATGTTTCATGTATTAACTTTGACGATGATTGACGTCATAGGCACAGAGGCAAATATCAGAGTCACCCAATGTCGCCAATACTACTCTCAGACAAGGGTCAGGCACTGCTGGACTATAATATATGGGTCAAGGGCCATTCTAGTGAGGGTCAGGCTAGGCTGGACATTCAATAACAGGCTGGACCTTGGCAAACTTGCTTGAAAGTCTGGCCATGCTGGATCCTCATGCCATAGTCTGGCAATGCTGGACTCTTGCAGGCTGATAGAGACTCTCCCAAGAGTCCAGCATTGCCAGACTATGGCATGAGGATCCAGCATGGCCAGACTTTCAAGCAAGTTTGCCAAGGTCCAGCCTGTTATTGAATGTCCAGCCTAGCCTGACCCTCACTAGAATGGCCCTTGACCCATCTATTATAGTCCAGCAGTGCCTGACCCTTGTATGAGAGTAGTATTGGCGACATTGGGTGACTCTGATATTTGCCTCTGTGGGGTTTAACCCACAACCCCTATAGAGCTAGCTGTGTTCAGTATGCTGGTTTGATAGTAGCTAACATATAAGTAGAATTTTAAAACCAGCCACTCAAAAAAGGGTTCACATCACCAATATGACGAGGGTATTGTTTACGGATTCTCTTATTAACAATATGACCATTCCCTGATACATCACTATACCTCCTAACTTCTATCAAACGCATATGCACCAAGAATGGTCATTCACTTCTTTTTTTTGTAGGAAATGCCACAGTGGGGTAGGACGGGGTGTGTTGTGGCCAAAATTTTGTCTTTTCAATGTACAACATCCTTCAGATCTTATGATAGAAGCCATAAAAGGAAATTAAAAAAAAATCATTACTCAACTTGATCATGCATTTTAGGGAACACTCTAATGAAGGAATATCATTTACCTTGATTATGACCTAATTCTAGAAGAAAAAATTGTGACAAGGTGACCCCGGTACGGTGTGAGCTGTGGCATGGGGCTAATTGTCACTTTGCATAATATTAAATCTCTGAAGAATTGGTTTAGAAAGGGTTTGATGATTGATAAATATTAGGCCAGATATAGATAAGGGTTGGTTTCCGGCAACTTGGTCTGAGGATGATATCGGGATAATAGGCAAGTGGGGGTGTTATTCCTTCTCAATTTTACATTGCCTTTTCATATAGGAATTTTCCAAGCCGTCCTTTCGGGTCAAAAACATAAGGTTGGTCACGTTGGGTGACCGGAAACAATTTTTTTAGCATTAGAAATGTTTCATGTATTAACTTTGACGATGATTGACGTCATAGGCACAGAGGCAAATATCAGAGTCACCCAATGTCGCCAATACTACTCTCAGACAAGGGTCAGGCACTGCTGGACTATAATAGATGAGTCAAGGGCCATTCTAGTGAGGGTCAGGCTAGGCTGGACATTCAATAACAGGCTGGACCTTGGCAAACTTGCTTGAAAGTCTGGCCATGCTGGATCCTCATGCCATAGTCTGGCAATGCTGGACTCTTGCAGGCTGATAGAGACTCTCACTAGAATGGCCCTTGACCCATCTATTATAGTCCAGCAGTGCCTGACCCTTGTATGAGAGTAGTATTGGCAACATTGGGTGACTCTGATATTTGCCTCTGTGGGGTTTAACCCACAACCCCTATAGAGCTAGCTGTGTTCAGTATGCTGGTTTGATAGTAGCTAACATATAAGTAGAATTTTAAAACCAGCCACTCAAAAAAGGGTTCACATCACCAATATGACGAGGGTATTGTTTACGGATTCTCTTCTTATTTAAAAAAAAAATTACTGAGGGGTCAATTCATCTATAGTGAAATAAAGACTTTTCGCAAACAATTTTTACATTTTAATGGTTAACAGTTTATTGATTTGGAATATTGTGATAATGCAATTTACTCCAAACTAACTACATTGCTGACAGATTCAGCTTTAATATGATGCCAAAAATACCAATTTATCCTTGAAAACATTTGATGAGAAACCTCTATTTTTTTTATTGACCGTAATGGTAACAGTCAGAAATCCCATTGTTTTAATGGTGCATGATATATATACATTAAGCTTAGGTGACTAGTTGGACGATTTTAATTAGTTAATTGATACAAATTAAGTAGATTCAAAACATGTAGCCCTCGGGGGTAATATTGTTTTCCTTCATACATGGCATTACCCCTATTATATGCACCACATGGCGACCGTAGAACATGTGTAGACGATTATTCAAACAATACATCATGGTTCCTGTTCACGTTCCTACTTGTCGTCGCTGAGAACAATGAGTAGAACTGATCCTCTTTTGTATACCAATTATTTGCTGAGAGGCAGACTTTGTATAAGTACCCAATGGAATGAATAAATGGTCAGTAAATGATGTTATTAGTATATATGTATAGGGTGTGGTCATCGTGGGGTTGACCCGTTGGAATAGACCTGAGTACACACTTAGCGGTCATGCTGAGAGAAAGACAAGTCCCAACTTGTCTATATCCCTCCTAGGGGTCAAGCTGGTCAGTGGGCGGGAGTAGCGTAGGTAATCACCGGCAGACACTGTCTGCTTTCGGCCAAAGTCATATTTCTGGATCAAAAGTGGGATTTTTATGACCACCCGCTTTGAGCATATCAGAGGGGCTGTCGCGGGGGATGTAAATTGTGTAATCACATTCCTTCTCTATTAGTATACGCGTCGCCTCCTTGAACCCTTTGACCCCTGTTTCACACCCTGCCCTCTATACCCTGTTCCATGTATGATGTTGGGATTTTCAACTATATCTCTGTGGTAATAATATCAATAAAATGGAAGTAAATATATCCCATATTTGGACCGAGTTTCTACTATATCTGTCTCTTCTGTTTACATATACAGCTATAGTGATGGATATTACACAACATTTGAAATGGGACAGAATGGGCCAGGTCTCAGAAGACCTGCACCTATACCCGCCCTAGACCACCATCACATGTATCAGTTCTAGG
The DNA here is from genome assembly GCA_947462335.1 of Harmothoe impar. Classification (NCBI taxonomy): domain Eukaryota; kingdom Metazoa; phylum Annelida; class Polychaeta; order Phyllodocida; family Polynoidae; genus Harmothoe; species Harmothoe impar. The sequence goes on from OX381704.1 coordinate 52,575,839, forward strand.
CTAAATGACATAAGAGTGAACTCCATTTTAAGGTGTCCATGATTGTAATTGAGATGAGGTTTAACCACGACACCCCCCCCCCCCTGCAGTTCACTCTGTCCTCCGTGTGGGACCCAGGAAGAGCGTGGTACCAGAAAGTACCCTCCCGCCAACCCCTCCTTATCTCTGTGGATATCTCCTATCATTTGTCGCTGGGCGATGGGCAAGTGTTTCCCAACGTCTCGAGTTACGTCCTACGTCGTACCAGTGACGTACCAGTCTATGTCAGTCCCTGATACCGGACACGGCACCATCTTACCACACCTCACTTACTTTGGTGTAGGCCTATCTAATCATAATTCTGTTAGTGCTATCTAAAATCATCATTTACTCTTTTTGATAGTTTTGTATGTGGTTTCATACTAAAAGGTGTATGCATACATGCATAGAGGCAATCTCTTGGTTATTGCCACATATATATTACAATTTCTTTTTTGTATGGACTGTATATGAAGTCTGTATTTATAGGCCTGGCATGGTCAACTTGATTTGAAAATCAAGAAAATGTATGGATGGTATATGGATAGGTTACATTTTGGGCACATAAAGCATGTTAAATATGTAGATATAAGTTTACCAACAATATATGCATTGACAAAATTACCAAATAATCCCCGTTCAATGTATTTGCCAGCCCGGGGTCCCGTCTCAGAAAGCACGTGGTGCTGATATGCCTGATCAGAAAGCACGTGGTCGGCTGCGGTGGTCATGGAAGTCAGGATATTCAGTTGTGTTTGAGTTGATAAAACCTCAATACCCAAGGACATTAATGTTGTCCTTATAGGTATCTCATCGTATGTGTGTCATCGAACACTTTGTATATCTTAGATTTGTATGCTACTCACGCCTTAGCCTTATTACTTACGATGTTTTACCAAAAAATGATGACAACAAATCCTATATCCACCACGTGGTGTTTGCGGCACATGGGACGCTGGGCCCCAACCCAACCCGACCACGTGGTCGTCTAGGAGGCAGACGGGGTCGAAAGTAGTCCCGGCAAGGAAGGCATGCATGCACGGCCCTCCTCCCCCGGGAAGCATGGGGTGGGAGTGAGGTCTGGGGTGGGGAGGGGTGGGAGGGATTCCTCGCTCCGTCTGGCCAAAATAGTCGTGACCCTTGACCTGTGTATTAATGACAAATGATGGTAGTGCCGCTGTCCGCTCCGTGACCTCAGAGGTGAAGTTCCGGTCACCCGACTGGTCACTGCTCCCCGCGTGCACCTCGGGCCCGGGGCGCGCCGACAACTGCAGCTGACCAGCACATAAGCCACAGGGGGAACATGGGCACACCTTGCCTGAGGATGCAAAATGGCCATTTTGGACTCCTGCTTCTCTTGTGTCTTTTTCCTAGTTTCCTTCTGGGTCGTGCTTGTGTAGGTAAGAGGAATGCGCTTCCCGCGTAAAATCTGATCCTCTGCTAAGGGTGTGGTGGTGGTGGTGGGCGGGGGTTCTAGGGTAGAGATAGGTAGAGGGGGGGTGGTCGGGGGTCACTAGAGTCGGGGTCAAGAGCGGCCAAGCCTTCCGTACGTACCCCTTTCCCCATCCCTATCCCCTACCACCTTCACACCCCCACCCCTCCCAACGCCTACTGTAGCCCTGGTTCCGGGCCACCCCGACCCCATCCCCCTCCTCCCCAGCACGTTGACCTCGTTTCCTCAGACCCCTTCCCTAGTTCCCTTGGGTCATCTGCATTCTAGTCTAATTCGAGCTCACCCAATGATGGCGCGGTGATAGTTATGTCTGGATACTTGACGATCGGTCACACTCGCTTAGGCCCTTAATGTATGCATACCCTAGGTGGGGGTTCAAGAGGTCAGCCCAAGTTAGGGTTGGGAGGGTGCTTTTGGGGCTGGAGGAGGGGTAGGGGTCATCTTCAGGGTGGACAGTGGACACTAGACCTCATGCCTGGGGACATCTTCATATTCCACATACCAGGCATTGTTTGATCGTTTAATGCTTGCATATCTTAAACGTCCAACAATGTGTTGTTACAATCACAGTGTTATGACAACAAAACACCATGTTGATGTAACCTGATAAGTGCATTGCATCCCAGTAGTCTATATCGACTTGAACCTCTCCCCCACATGGCCCTATACCTGAAACGTGAAGCTGGTGCTTAGGGTCCCTTCGGCCCGTTGGGACACGATGGGTAGTCTGGCCTCGCGATGACCCCGACCATCGTCGGACAAGTTCATCACATAATTACAGTGGGCCTCATTATGCCCAGGTCCGACTTTCTCCAAACTGCTGCTGCTGCTGTTCGTCCAACTGCCATCACGTTGGGTGCTAACGTCCCCCCTTCCAATTGTTGTGCCAAACATTACATGGAAAATGGAAATTTTGTCCAAAATGAAACTAAACATTAATAGCAATGTACTGAATAGATGGCTGTGAATGGGCGAGGTCATGTTTTGGAATCACGTATAATATTGGGTCATGGTCTTGCCCCTGCCCCCCCCCTGTTTCCTATATGTCTACCTGTGTAGGACTTGGCAGCATGTGTAAATATGGGGCCCCACGTGCAGTATAAATATACAAACCGCAGTCTAAAGTATAGTGCGTGGAATTTCTGCTCTTAAAATGAACACCGATGATACTTTGGGCCCAACATTTGTGTTCAGTTGTGATACTAAAAATCAAAGACTGTGCAGCACATCAATACGTTGGGTCCTTTATGTCCTGTACCAGTATGCGGACCTTCTGGAAGATCTGCTATCAGGAAGTAGGCCTCTGAAAACCGTGTGTGATTCATGTGACATGGCGACAGGACCCGTGCATGTGTAACTCCAGCTGCGTGTGTAGGACCAGTCACCATGTGTGCACTTTGAGCTGCATGAGTAGGACCAGTCACAATGGGTGCACATTCAGCTGCATGAGTAGTACCAGTCACCATGGGTGCACTTTGAGCTGCATGGGTAGGACCAGTCAGTCACCATGGGTACACATTCAGCTGCATGAGTAGTACCAGGCACCATGTGTGCACTTTGAGCTGCATGAGTAGGACCAGGCACCACGTGTGCACTTTGAGATGCATGAGTAGTACCAGGCACCATGTGTGCACTTTGAGCTGCATGAGTAGGACCAGGCACCATGTGTGCACTTTGAGATGCATGAGTAGTACCAGGCACCATGTGTGCACTTTGAGCTGCATGAGTAGGACCAGGCACCATGTGTGCACTTTGAGCTGCATGAGTAGGACCAGGCACCATGTGTGCACTTTGAGCTGCATCAGTAAGACCAGTGACCATGGGTGCACTTTGAGCTGCATGAGTAGGACCAGGCACCATGTGTGCACTTTGAGCTGCATCAGTAAGACCAGTGACCATGGGTGCACTTTGAGCTGCATGAGTAGGACCAGCCACAATGGGTGCACTTTGAGCTGCATCAGTAAGACCAGTGACCATGGGTGCACTTTGAGCTGCATGAGTAGGACCAGTCACCATGTGTGCACTTTGAGCTGCATGAGTAGGACCAGCCACAATGGGTGCACTTTGAGCTGCATCAGTAAGACCAGTGACCATGGGTGCACTTTGAGCTGCATGAGTAGGACCAGTGACCATTGTGTGGACTTTGAGCTGCATGAGTAGGACCAGTCACAATGGGTGCACATTCAGCTGCATCATTAGGACCAGTCACCATGGGTGCACTTTGAGCTGCATGAGTAGGACCAGCCACAATGGGTGCACTTTGAGCTGCGTATAAATGATGTGTAGGACCAGTCACCATAAGGCCACTCCAAATAATATCATTGTTTTTCATCACCGCTTTCTGTTGGCTTAAAAAAATCTATGCAAGTGAATTACAGAATAACCATGTTTTCTCTATTTCATTGCATTTGCAGCACTCCAAGCTTCAATTTGATCAAATATTCCCATATTTGTTCATTAGTAGCATGTTTTTCCATTGAAATTGAAAACAAACAAAAAATCAAAAAATCTTCAAAGCACGATTTTGGGGGATGCGCACGGTGATGAGTAAATGATATTATTTGGAGTGGCCTAAGCTGCACGTGTAGGACCAGCCACGTGTAGACAAATTTAATTTAGAGCAGAATGAGCTGCTCACCTTTCTGTTTAGCACCACGTTTAACACCAATGATATATTATTTGCTAGTTTATAAGATCATCTTCAGGCACAAACACCCACAGTGCACATCATTAGCACTTGCCCTATTAAACTTGGGGGCAAACATTGCCTCCTAGACATCTGTCGTGATAAAGTAAGAATGTTACTATGTATTTAATATGTTGTGGAACTGATAAAGGCTAAAGTACATGTGTCTAGTTTGTGGCATGAGTGTAAATCGTGAGAGATGGTGTTTCATGTTTTGATTTTTAAGCTATAGTGTTGTATTCGTCATGCTGTTATTAACCTAAATACTATTTATGTTTGGGTTCTGTGCGTGATATGTTAGTACCATGTTAGCCATATGTCTATAGAAACAAGCACTCGAGAACAAGCAGCACAGGGAGCCTGGTTATCCATGCCTTATGAATGCCTGCCGATAAACACATATTTAATGTGTTAAATTTCGACCAAAAATGTCGGTTACTTATCGTCTAAAAAGCGGCCCTAAAAGGCGCGTGTGTCCTTTTTTTTACTATTAAAGTGGATGTGCGCAATGACGTCGAATGCGGTAATTACCTATTAAAAGGTGGAACTATTTGGTATGAAATCAAAATTTACGCTCATTAATGGTGCCAGTAATGCAACTAGCTACAAAAAAAAGAAGAGGTATTTCTACATTCCATTAAATTCTTAACTGCTGAAACAGCATTTCAATGTCGGGCAGGCCAATGGCATAAGACCTTTGTTTGAATCGGTCCAGAACACGTTTTTTTGTGTGTGGCCTAAAGTTGTGCAAAGTAAAACATTAAAAGTAAGGTCTGAATCAGAATGTGCGAAGGCACCATGCACTCATGCTCGATGTGCGCGCTGAGACCACGTGGTCGGGCGTGCTTTGTGTACGTTCCCAGGTGAACTCGGGAAGGTTCCCGCCAAAACGCAAAGGTCGTGACCCCCGGGGGTGTGTCTGGGTACTGTGGGGGTGGGCGGGCGGCCCGGGTGAGGTCACACACTCGGCTACGGTCACTGGGTCACCCAACCCGCGCTGAGCTTCCCGCTCATCACACGAGATGGCGCCACTGCATCGCTAGTTGAACGCTTGGGGAACGCTGGGACCAGCGTCCTTGAGGACCACGTGGTAGTGAAGTTGGTGCTCTCGTTGGGGCGACCATGTGGGTTGGTTCCACTTGAAGTTCTGCTCATAATTCTACATAAATTGTTTGAAAAGAAACTTTTTTGAAACAAAAAAACACGCACATCAAAAAGACTACATTAAGCTGAACAGCAGGATATTAGAGAACCCTTCTGTTTCCCAGGGAAATGGCCACCACTCACTCGGGCCACTCACTGCCCTGGGTGAGGAAACGCACGAAGTGATGAGCATGACATAGGGGTGTGGATCCAGGAGGGGGGGGGGGGGGGTGCCCCATTTCCCAAATTCTTGGGTTCTTGTACTTTTTTCCGCGACGCCTTTCGATAGTTTGGTCTCGCCTCATCCCTATGATGCCCATCATATATAAGCTCCTAGCACGGTAACAAAGATGGACCAACGTGGTCAGAACAATCCACCCATGGCCATACAGGCATACTATACCATAGTTTGTAACATTGGGTGTTGATAGAAGATAGAATTGATTGCACCCCCTCCTGTCCCATCACAGTAGCCATTCCTTGGCTTACATGTAGGCTGGATGTGAAACCGTCGTGCTTTCAAGGCATTTAGTAATCTGATTAGATGTCTGCAACACATGAATTGGTTTGGATCATTTGTACCTCGCCTAAAGCTGTATTTCATGGAAGTCGGTTGGGGGTGGGGGGATTTAATATCAGAGGCACAGAATCGTATATCACCCGTGGAATGCTCTGCTTCATGCCAAAATGGATCAAGCCCGAGATCAAGCATTCCTATACAGTAATTTATAATCCTGCATGTTGGAGTTCAAACCCGGGAGTTCAAACTAATCAGAGACCGTCAATGACAGACGTAGTTCCTGCAGGAGAACAAGGTATAATATGTTCTAGGAATTCCTAATCCCTTCAATACATGCAATGCTTTCTCACATAATCAATTAGGCTTCCAACCATAGCTCAGAACACCTTTGTCTATAATATCTAACATATATACTACAAACAAGTGTAAAATCTATCCGTTTATACATCATTGTTTCTCTTGAGAACAAAATGCACCCAAAGACCTTTGGTTGTCACACCTGAGACATACAGAAGATGTAGCTACTCGTATGTTTGTGAACGCCAAGGATTTATAGAGCTTTCTTAGCTGGATTTTTAGGGCAAAACACTTGTATGGAGTGCAGAACAGGACGGTCAGAAGCCCCGAGTTTTCACGCTCAGCAAGTGTCAGCGCCATGGCGGCGCCATAACGCGCCTTGTTGGTCACACCTGGTTTTCGGCGCCAACAGACGTTTTAGCAGGGCCTGCCGGTGCCATGCTCCTACCGCGTGCACGCAACAGTGTCTAAACTGAGCAATGTTGGGTGGAAACAAGTGCAAAGTTTACCAAACTGAGACAAAAACTAATCAAGTATAACTTGCTGCCCCCAAAACTGACGTAAACTGAACGGTTAAAATAAAGAACGTATCACACGAGGCCCCTATCATAGTCTGGCATGGAAGCAGGTATATTGTTAAGGCATGAGGGCCTAAGCAGTGTCTGCCTTTTGATCATGTTTTCAGGCGCCAATTTATTCAGAAGCATTTTAATCATGCGTATTATGGGAAGTGCGCTACACATGCTATGTCGTTTTTTTAATGTCAGAGCCTACACCAAGGCCTATATCAGAGGCCTGAAAAATGTAGAATAATCTAGAAACAGGCCTTCAGGCTAATTTTACAGGAAGTGACCAGAGACATTTGTAAGTTATAATTTGTGGGATGGACTTAAATTTAATCTTTTTCAATAAAAAAAAAAGAGAAAAAAAGACGGGTTGGGGGGGGGGGCGAGGGGGGGGGGGCATTCAAGTCTCAGGACATTCTCGGTTCACCTCTCCCCCCTGAGACCTCGTCAGGCGTACTTTATGAACTAGGCCTAGTGAAAAACTTCAAACAGATGTGTACTTGGTGACACGCAACTGTTACAGTCTCGGTGAATTCATTGGTGGTTTGTTCTGGGCTGGCCACGTTGCAGGATCACGGAGTACGTTCACACAGTGGCCGAAGTGTACTTCATTCATACTGCTCCAGGCCAAAAGGCCCCGCTGGCCATTTCCCCGAGCCCAAAGTTATGACACTGTTTGGTAACAACGGCCGACATCCGATTAAGTGCATAGCCATAACACAGACTCCAAATATGCACTAAGTGGCCCTCGTTGTCCAGCTCCCATCCCACCACACTGCCCCATGTGGACATTGTGGACTTCTGAATGAATGCCAACTAGCCCACGCTTTGCATTGGCCATCATTAGCTGCACATTCCTTCAGTTGGATTAAATGTTTTCATGAACTTATGATCTTTTCTTACCACCTAGAGGTAATGGCACCACGCCCCCCAATCTGGGCCTAGGCTTCATGCCATGGTGATGGCACCCACCCAACTCTAGCTTGGTGTCTGGCAGAGGGCCTATGGCAACCCACGCACTTCTCCATTTTCATCATCCATAGCCTACTCTATTCCGTAGTCTTTCCTATCAGACCTAGGCCTACATAGGCCTGCAGCCTAAAGACATGACTACGGTATTTAAAAGGCATATTTATATAGGCCTACTAATCTGAGTAGGGGCCTTGTTTCTCCTAAGGGTTTATGACGTCAAGCATCAAGAACGTGTAGACGGGGGGGGGGGGGGGGGGGTAGGCCTAGGCGGTAGGGGCCTAACCCTAGTCCTAGAATTTAGATATAGGCCTAAGTTCAGGCCTAACCTCGGCTCATAGTCCTAGGTCTAGGCTATGTTTAATTAATCTGAGCCTAAATGTCATTGCATTCATATCGGGCATAGGCAAGGTAGGCCCAGAGTCCTGTCAGGGGCGGATCCAGGGGGGGGGGGGCGCAAGGGGCGCCCCCCCCCCCTATTTTTTGGTAAATTTTAATGTAGATGGTTGAACACCCTCAATGCTGTGGGTATTACGCCCCCCCCCCCCCTTTCCCAAATTCCTGGATCCGCCCCTGCCTGTGGTTGATATCTAACGCCCCACCCCCTCCCAATTCTGTCTCTACTTTCCAGACATCATGAAAAGTCGAGTTAGAGGATCCAACTAGATCCCTGCTTCATGAGGTACATGAATATAGAAGATAGCGTTGGGACTCGTGGGAGTTGGGCAAGCGTGGGAACAAGTCTCACGGTCCCTGGGATAAGTGTCCACAACTATCTCACAACCCACATTACCACAACAAAAACAATAACAAAAACAATAAACATCAATATTATTAGTTTGTATTTTGATGCGCAGAAGTTATGAGTAGGTACTGATTCATCATACTTGTATGTATGTGTGGGTTTACCAACACTCATTATATAACGGCCAGTGACTCAAAGTCTCCTGCGTTGCTATGTTCAGCCATACCGCTCCCGCTGACTCATCATACCTGTGGGATCCACGCATGGCCTTCCCGCCAGAATCATTCACGGATTTGTGTTGGTGCGTATGCAAATGAGCGGACGTGGCACTGGGCCCGCGGGACGTTTTCTCATTGGGTGCCGCGAATTCCTAACATTCCAACTTGAGCGCGCCCATTGGGTGGGCGGGAATTTGGAATCCACCAATCAGCGCCGACCGCGCTTCTGACGTTGGCGCTGAGCCAAGGCGCCGCACCGCCCCAGACACTCGCCAGCCTGTATCCCTCCTCCCCGCGTGTATATATAGTCCCATGTCTACCTCAGGTACACATATCTAATAATTATCCCATCGATGAAACATCGATCTGGACTTACAAAACCGATCACTTGAGAAATACTGGATACGTTCATTTCAAGTTTTGTGACTATTACAGGGAGAGATCGTGGTTGTGCTGGCGCTGTGCCAAGGTTTGGTTACCGACGCGCAGTGATACACGGACAGCAACGTTCGTAGTAGGTGTATATTCATGTTTTGAACCGTCTCTCGTTAGTTTATTCACGACACCCGAGCAAGACAGTTGTCGGACTTCGATTCTGGATTACGATTCTAACACTACAATTACAATATGTCAAAGATGTTGGCAAAGAAGATCAGCAACCTCAGTGTGTTCTGTGCTGGGATTGCTAACAATAATGCAGCCAAAGAGGAGAAAGGTGAGTTTACACGGAGGTTTCTGCCATACTTTGTACATGAAGTAGCGTAGGCTGGCTTCTCTCTCGTTCAGTTCGCTTTGAGGTCACACTGTCTGGTCGAGACATGGTCACTTATGGCTTGTATCTTGTGTTTTCCAGCTCGAGAAAGAGACTTTGAGCGTCTCTACAGTGTGGAGCACGTCCTCGGCAGTGGTGGATTTGGTACAGTTTACGCAGGAATCCGCAGAAAAGATGGCAAATCGGTAAGTACACGCCTGGAGTTTGACCGTACTGAGTGTAGACATGTTGTGTTGGGTGTGGACTCCCGTCCACGCCTACGCACCCGAGCGGATGTGTATTGTACCAGTTGGTGCTCTATTTACTTACATTGAGACGAACATTCTTATGAACCTTAAACTAAACAGTCTTCCCTTGGTTTACAGGTCGCCATCAAACACATCCCAAAGGACAAAGTCACCGACTGGGGACAGGTAAGCACAGTTTCTACCTCGCCTATTACAGTGGGAGTTGCGGGAAAACAAATTGGCAGTGAGCCAACTCGGTGTACCCGCGGTTTTTCTCGGGAAACCGAAGTTTTACTGAGCTTAGCTCACCATACGGTGGACACATGGATATATACTACTCCAATATTCAACCTTATATCGTTTTGGGGTAGATAGTTGGTTGATTTTGATGTAAAACATGATCGGGGTGTGGAGTAGCCTGTTCCCGCCATATCGGCGCAGACAGTTCATTATCATAGGTGAACTCGTGAGGCAAGCCGCCAGTGGCCGCCCACTGTCTGTTCATAATTTATGCTGAATTATAGAGGTTGGTGGGAACATGGAAATCCTAGTGCGTTTTTCCATGTTTGGGCTACTAAGGCCACTATTAAATTGGATTTTAGTTATCACTCAGGGTTTATCACTTTAAACATTGATGATAAATTGGAACACATAGTTATAATTAAGCCTAAATTATAATTAAGCCTAAATTTTGAGTGATTTTGATCAGGATCCCCACTAATATGACTATAGTTATGCAGTTCAGAACATTGATCAACATGTATACCATAAAGTGACTGATGGAATAATAAAGCCTAGAAAAAGCCTTTAACATGTTCCATGTAAATGTGTATTCTGCCTATTCTTATGGATCCTTACTGTTGTATCTTACAGCTTGTCGGCACTGGCCAGGTCGTACCCATGGAGATCCTCCTGATGAAGAAAGTTGCCCATATTGATGGCATCGTCAAGCTGTTGGATTACTATGAGAAGGCAGATAGCTTCATCATCGTCATGGAGCGACCCGACCCAGTGAAGGACCTCTTTGACTACATCACAGAGAAGGGAGCCCTCTCAGAGGCAGTGGCCAGGGATTTCTTCAGCCAGATTGTGCGCTGGACAGCCGAGTGCCATAAGGCCGGAGTAGTACACAGAGACATTAAGGATGAGAATATCCTCGTGGATCTCAAAACTGGCGAGGTCAAGCTCATCGACTTTGGATCTGGAGCTATCCTTAAGGACACAGTCTACACTGACTTTGATGGTGAGTACAAGTTTAAAGCATTACGGCATTTGTAAATACTTAGTATCCCATATCACTTTGTAATCTCTTCTAACTGTGAGTGGTCTGGGATGTTGAGTTGTGGGCGGGATTCTAGAGAGAAGGGGAAGAGGAGGGGGTGGCCCATCTCTTCTATTTTGAAATGGTACACCAGTGACCGATTTAGCTAGGCAGATGGTAGGGTCGGGGCGGGGTGTACTCGGGGCCCGACGCGCCGCCAACTCCCCCTGCCTATCAGGTTACGCGCCCCACCTTACATGGGAACCCTGCATAGCATGTAAACGTCGCCCTCTGGCACAGTTTAAGCAGCATTACCACCCCAATACACACCCCAAATCCACTAGTATTACTTTGATATGTGTATATGAGATAAACCAGGAGACTAGGTCATGAATTGAGTAAGGTAGACGTGTGGGATGAAGCCACAATGTGCTGAGTTAGCAGGATTTAGACATGGAGTAGGTAGGGGGAGTAGTACGTCTGGCCGCGTCTAGGTGGCGAGGCTGTGCTAAGGGGCCGTGGCCTGGGCTCGGGTCGCGCAGTGCTCAGGACGAGGATTGAAGGTCGGTCAGAGTTTGGGGGGAGGGGGCGACGCGCGCCATCGGCCACCTGTGACTGGGGAGGTATACAGAGAGAGAGGGGGGGGGGGGGGCTCACGGTGGGAGGCCGACGCTAGCTGGGCCGTGGAGAACAAGCATGTTTGGAATGTGACCGACCCAGGCCAACATGTCTGGGCCAGGAGCACGGTCGTACCACGTGATATCCTCCACTCATGTCTACCTCATAAAACCAAAGTCACCCCCAGCGACCTTACCGCACCACCTCCCCCAGCCACCTCCGCCTAATTAAAGCCTTAAAGCAGCATAGCTAATAAGCAGATCGAGCGGTGAGAATAATAAAAATCTGAACTAGTTTTTAAAGATTAATGCCATGTCGACATGAAACATGATAAAAGTACGTGAACCCAGTTAGTCATGGTTTGTCTGGTTTGTGTTTTTCAGGAACCCGCGTGTATAGCCCACCTGAGTGGATTCGCTTCCATCGTTACCATGGCCGGTCCGCGACTGTGTGGTCTCTGGGCATCCTGCTCTTTGACATGGTCTGCGGCGACATCCCCTTTGAACAGGATGATCAGATCGTCAAGGCCAACGTCCACTTCAGAACCAAAGTTTCCAGCGGTAAGCATCTATTTCTCTATATACAACACGAATCGAGAAAGAACCAAAATAGTAAAGAAGCTTTATGGTGGTGTGTATCCATACTACTTTCTGAATTCAAATTGATGTTGCCTGAACTAAAACTAGAATACACATGCTCAGTTTTCACATGTACTTATGAGGCCTCTATTTTATGTTTTGCAGAGGTGAAAGACTTGATCCGCAAGTGCCTGGCCATCCGGCCCTCGGACCGACCCTCACTGGAGGAGATCATCCAGCATCCCTGGCTTCAGACAGGAGATGTACATGATGACCCCAGCCTCTCGACTTCCACCTCAAGCCGCGAGAGTATATGACCATTCATCTTCTAGGATGGTTTTACTAGAACGTTGATCTCTTCTCCTCGGGAGAGAACACTGCAGCAGCGTGCCTATGGCCGCACTACGGCAACGTAAGCCGTCTTGTGGGTGTGGCCGGTGCCCTGGAGGACTGGCTCCTCCTGCACCCCCACCTACTGCCCCTCTGTGTCCATGAGGGGGAGACGTGTTGCCTGTGGGCAGGCCGCGGTGACCGCCATCCGTGCATGCCGTGGAGGACCAACCGGAGGACGAGCTAGGCGCCTGGAGAGGGGCAGAGGGCCAGAGTGCGATAGGAATACAAGTCGCATAGCATTCCATTGGCCTCAGCCTCCTAGGTACCAGCCTCCCCGCCACTACAAGGGACTAACCACCAAAGACGGGAGCCCCCAATACCAGACATACTGGAGCCAAAGGGGTGCCTCCCAATGTGGACCAACCAAACCCCTTCAACCATCATTGGGGCCACCACGACTGCCAGGCCGCTGACTTTAATTTGGTGCTATGTTTTCTAACTGAATGCAAACGTTGCCATGAGGGCAAATCGTGGACTTTTAATACAGGAAGACAAAAGTGAAAAGACTGTTCAAGTGAAGCAGAAAGAACTGAATTATCATGCGCTTTTTTGCAGCGCTTGTAGGTTTTTGGACTCATCGTGCATGATGCATCATACCAATGGGTGTTTTGTTTTGCTGGTTGTTTACTCTTCATATGAAATTGTCTTTTAAAACAAAATAACGGGGGACAGTTGCCTGGTTATCGAGCACGCTCAGTTCGTTGCTCGCCACGGTAGCACACAATCCCAGACCGGTTGGAAATTTTGGTTTGTGAAGCTGTTAATGAAACTCAGGTGAAACATCATCAGAACTGTTTGGAAAAAACTACAAGAAACTCGCCCAGTTGCAGCATTGACTCGCATCATCCCAACATCCAAAGTGAAGTGTGGATGATTGTGACACCATAAACTTTGCTCCTGAGCGATCTGTCTCAACCAAAAATGAACATTTCTATTTCGACCAAGCATTACGACTATTCGATATGTTCAGATTCGATTCGGCCTGGAGGGCGAAACAGTGATGATGAATGTTCATTCCATTATTTTTTTATTTCATTCGCGAAAAAACGCTGTTCATCAGTACCCATGTTCACTCCTATTGGATCAAACTGTACATTCCATCTAACTTATTGTAAAGCCCTATAGGGAGCCCTCATACCAAGACTGTGTCCTACTAGTTAAGTGGAGAACGTCAAAGTTGGGCATCCCAGGGCTCATGTGTCCTAGACAAAACCCTAGACCATCAATTTGTATATAGAACCATGAAGCATGTCATAGCCTTGCTGTCCAATTCTTTTCTCTGAAAAGAATGGACAGAAGACTCGTTAAAACTAGGAGTTATTTTTCTCTCTAGGATGTTCAGTATTACGAGTAAGGGACATGAATCTTGTTAATATTAAAGGTTAAGTTATTTCCTAACTATCTTGCTCAGTCATCTCATGTGGATGTGGAGGCACTCATTCATATAGGAAATTGTAAAATGATTGTTGGCCTGAAAAGCAGAGTTCTTTTGATAGTTTAAGATATTTTAGGAATCTAAGTGATTTTAATTAAATGACTGTTTTTTATTAAGATGAAAAGGTGTTAAAACAATTGTTAATTTAACTGATAGTAGGTAAAACCACATACACAGCAGGACTTCGGTCTAGACATTGACAGGGTAGTGTGCCTTGGACTCCACATTATAACGCAAGTAAATCAATGCAACTGTACATAAGTTATGCATTATGTAAACTATTTATTGAGTAGAGCGAAGCGCTGTAAGCTTTCTGTATATAATCATAATTTAAGAAGTCACCATCACATTACATTGAATCAAAGAGAAATAGACCCTCAATCTATACCATCGACCATCATTACTATAAGAAATGTTCACGTTCTAATTATTAAAATTATAATGGGTAATTCAAGTTCAAAGAAAAATCCAAGTGTTCCATCTTGAAATATGTCTACTGGGTATCTGAGTGATAAGAGGGCATGGAGAAGTTCTATGCATTCCAGGAATGTGAATGTTGCCCGTCGGCTGGATGTCTGATAGTATATATATATACACACATCTATATATATACATACATATATGTATTGCTTTATTTATTCGAGAGTTTGCGGTTTCTCAGTGTATCAGATTCACCAGTGTAAATCATTGGCTTGAAAATGGGTGTTTTGTGTGAACGTGAGGGTTATCATCAATAGCTGGGCCTAGATGGCCAGACTACCACTGCTGTTATCATCACCATGTTTGTTGCATACCATGCGATTTAAAGAGGATGTATTTTTATAAAGAAATGGAGAAAAACGAAAAAGATATGACAAAGAAAAATAAAACAATGATTTTATTTAAAACGTACTTTGCCCATCTCTGTCTTCCTTTGCATATCATATACGACCTCGATATATACAATACATTTAATATAGAAGTAATTGTAGTCTGACGGACAGTTAAAATAGTGCAACATGATCGAAGTCAGCCCATCAATTTTAAGGATCATATTACCTTAACATCTGATTCAATAGCTACGCAAAACTAAGTACACATCAACCTAAGCCAAATGGGAGGTAGGTCTACACAGTACCATGATACGAAGGGATTAAACTGGCACTGGGCTAAATCTAGTACAACGCAGTTAGTTATACGTTAACCTTAAGCTACACCTTGCATGTTGGGCCGCCCAATGGTTTTCATTTGACAAAAAAAACACACTTTGAGTGCACGTTTTATAGAGTACGTCTATGACCCGGATGATTACATACATACCCAAGAAGCCCCCGATTCACTCAGGGGTGGGAGGGTGGGGATGGGGTAAACCACTGCTACACTTGTGAACGCAATATTTCCCTCGATTTTCTGCATATCACACAAGTATGGGGATTCTTGTGGTATTCTTTGACTGGTATAACAATGCCACGCCTCGACTTCAAGGCCCATTTACCTTAATTATTGATGTAATTTAATCCAATCATGGAATATGTACCGACATTGCGGTTTTGCAGGAGGGGTAGGGAAAGTGGGGGGGTGTTGAACTTGAACGGACGTTGGAGGTCGGGGAGTGAGGGGGTTGAGAAAGGAGAAGTTGGGGGGTCAAGTCAAAAGTAAGAGTGCAGGTTTAGGGGGGGTAAGAAATGCCTCCTGTGGGGTAATGGTGGGTGCGCGTGGCCTCTGCCTCCACCTCCTCTAAAGGCTTTTTGTTCACAGCCTCATCCCGGGCAGGAAGTATAGGGGGTAGGTCAGTACATCCTCACCCTGCTATCTCTATTACCATTATTCACTCTGCGGTTTTTACTACCACCCACCTTTGGTTCTCGAGTACATTGAGTCATCAAGTTCGATTTGAATTTAAAAAAGGGGAAAATGAACCCTTCTATACTGCCTGTAACCCGTAGATATTTTGTTGATTTTTTTTTGGGGGGGGGGGGGGGGGTTGTAGAGTACTAGTACAACTTGAGATTTGTGGTTCTTGTACAACCGGCAACCAATATGTCCAATGATTATGGGACTTCTTGTGTTTGTAACGTGTAGGGATAATGATTTATACAGCTTTCTGTTTGATATGAGCAGACGCCTGATCTGGTTGGTAAAAATGAAACACCCCTCCCTCTCCTTACATGGGCATAACTCAAGGGACAATTTAACTGTGTACAACCACATGCTTGTCGCTAGCAGGGCGGGTAGATATAGGGGCGTGGCAGGCAGTCTAGATGGGTGTGTATTGAATGTTGGAGATGAGAAATGGGGGAGGGGGTGGGGGGGGGGGGGGGGGGTGGATAGGGGTTGTCACTAGACACAGGCACGTGCCGACAGACCCACATGACAGACCACAGCCTGTCTCACCCTCATCGTGCCCCATGCCCTGGAGGCGGACAGGAGGAGGGACAGGCAGGTGCTTGTCTAGCTGCAGCATGTAGACAGGGTGTGTTGGGTTGGTGGAGGGGGGGGGGGGTATCTTCATGACACCAGTCACCTCTGTGAACAGAGTATCGGGGCAGCGGCCGTCCACGAGTGACAGTCACTAATTGAGGTAACTCACAGACTGACAGCTGTTGAAGCACTATGTCTATGGGGTATACATAGCCTGCAGTGCAAACATACCCACTTGCCATCCCTTTTTACAAGGGGCGACCATAGAATATGCGCTCATATGTAATAGATAGACTATGGTTATGAAAAGGTATACGTAGAATTAACCACAGCTTGCTGGTGGGGCCAGACGAGGGCGAAGCTCAAGTCGCCCTACCGTTGTTTAAACTAATACAATTTCGCTATTACAACACTGCATCAGCACTCTTTACCGGCTTTACCACTGGATTCTACATAATTATGAATCTATGATATTGACCGGCGGCCAGTGGTGACACGTACGAGGGTTAACACAGGGCATGGAGGTTGGGTTGAGGGGAGGGTGCCACATCGCCCCGCCCCCGCTGCTCCAGGTGGTCCAGGTGGAGTGGAATGACGTAGGCGCGGGCGTAGGTTTAAACCAGATGGGGGCTACATGTACTTCATTAAGTGTATTGATCAAATGCGATCAAACCCTGCATGTAAGGCGTGTTTCGCGGATGACCCTCATTTGAGGTATTATGTCAACTAAATAGGAGATAGGGGTGTTTACTTGTCAGCGGATAGTGAAGCATGTGGGGGATGAATGTTATATAATATCACTTCTAGGAACTGTCATGTATAGATCTACTCAATCTACATATTGTGAATATTATTATAGGTACTACACATCACTACATAATGGCCTGTGGTCCTATTATATAACTATCAAATGTCTCCCATTGAATGACATTCACGTGTCCACTTTACAACAAAAAAATGGGCGCATTTTTGTCACCCGGTGGATATTAATATTTCTGGAGCAATTCCAATAGGATTCTTGAGACATAAACTTACTTAGGCTAGATATCATGAATTGAAGCACTTGCCTTCCCATAGACCTATAATATCGCAATGTAAAGCCACGCACATTGCATGAAATTGGTCAAGTAATGCGATTAAATGGTCGTAAAAATATGGTAATGTCTACTGAAGTTAGACAGATACATGTAAATACATGTATAACACGTAGGGTCTATTCACTGTTACGCCTAACTTCCCCCATCTCAACTTTTCACAGATGAGTTGGGGGGAAAGGGATGCCCATTGGGATTGAGTTCATAGAAAGTGACTTAAATTTTATTAGAGGTGGCTACCTTGAAAATGATACTTCATTCTCTGAAGTCATACGTCCATCCTCCTTGATTTACCATCAGCATGCACATTATATACCATTTCGCAACTTGGCGTACCAAGGTGACCCTAGAGGACCTAGACCAACTTCCGGTGGTCGGCATCCAGGCTATACCTCCCTGTATATAGGTGCCCAGAGCACCTGGGGCCGGTCTGGAGGAGACCTGGGCAGGAGGAGATGGGCATGTAGATGGGGAGCTCTGTCACCATGACAACCATGCAGGTGTACCAGGAGCCGGGCGTGTTGCCATGGTCACCAGGTGTGACCGGCAGCCTCCAGGGCCGACGCTGGAGGGCCTCAAGGTGCGGCAGTGTCACCAACTGGTGCCCGTCTGTACCTGGATGTCCTCCGGGTCAGCTCCCCAGTCTACACTGGAGGCTGCAGTATCATGTGGAGGACCTACCCAACAAGGGGTGGTCACCATGCTGCTATATACTAGTAACTTATTATATCATTTATCTTTAAAAAAAAAAGGATACTTTGTTTTAATAAATATAGTCTTATCCTACACCTTGATTAAACGATTTGTAGGGGTTCTACGCGGGGGTTCTCATGATGATAGGAGCCTACTGCAATATGCAGCTTCATTTGACAGTTGTATTATCTAAGGTGAAACATCAACATGCTAATAACCAATAGAGAAGAGCTCGCGCAGAAGACATGATGTGTGGTGTGAAACTGGTGTTAGTATACGTTACTATGGTAACCGGTAAATACTATGTCTACTCTAGCATACATTTGCACAACCGTCTCCCAACCCTGACACATTCTACCTTGATTCCTTTGCCAACCCACGACATTGTGTAGTATCAACTATTAGACATGTTAGTACAGGGCTTCAGGTGAAGCTCATACATGGCGTCATAGCACGTTGTATACTTAAGGTTAAAGTATGTGTAAATACCAATGTTTGCAGGTATGTCGGCGTTCAGTTTACGATAGCAGGTGGCTTAAATAAAGTTATATACTTGGGCTTACCATTTATGTGAAAGCCGACCCCCCCCCCCCACTACCTAACCTTTAAAGTATTGTATTTTGCACCCATGCAGCATTAACATAGCAGGGAGGGATTCGTAGCGTTGCCTTAGCATATGTATTGCTAATTAAAATGCTATCGAGGCTTTTATCAATGTACATGGGGCCACGCCCACATGCCTTTAGTCCGACCTGTGGTTTCTGTTGTCTCCCTTTATCTATTGACGACCCTCGTGGCTGCACACTTCACTGACTCTCCGGTACACCTTTGAATTTTATATTACATTGTTCAAACGTGCTCTTGGACCACAGGGCTGCCACCACTGCCTCACGCCATATCCTTACAGTCATAAACTCACATGCTTCATAAGCTCTACCTAAGCCATACCCATACATACATAACTCAGTAACTTGATCCGTTCCTCTGTAGGTGTGCTAGGTGTACTGGATGTGGCTACCACAACCTAAGTAGATTAAGTTAGCACCACCCCCCCCCCCCCCTGTCCCACTCCTCCTCTTCCCCAAGCCCACAAAGTCCCTTCTCTACTTGGGATCAGATATTAAGTCTGATCCCGTAAGTATGGTCCGACTATAGCACTGAGATAACATGGTGTCGAGTCGACCATCGTGTGGGTTATATGAACCGACGTAACTGTCTGATCACAGGGTATCAAGCTGTGACGCTAGATCCCCCTATGTCTAGAACGAGAGATTTAACCACCAGCTTGATATACGGAACTAGCACATCCTGGTACCTGAGGTAGTCGGGGGCTAAACTCCATCTCATTATCAGGCTAATCCCCTCTCCTCACACCTTGAACAAAGGAGCTGATAAGAAATTCTCCCATGATGCACTGCTCTGGAGTCAGGGGCCTAACCACAATGCATTGCTTTGAGCCAAGATGGCGGCCCCCATAGCCTAATGCGCTAGTCCCGTATAAATGTATGTGTAGAGTTGTTACATATGCAGGCGTAAGTTGGATTACGATTTCAAGGAAATGAATATCCCTTCACAATGGCAGCACATAGAGGTCATGAGACAGACATAGGTCACCCGCATGTCAATGTCATGCATGTAAAAAATAGATACCCTTGAAATCCTTTCAATTTTGAATGATGCGTTTTCTGCGAAATACCACAAGGCCTGCATGTAGACCCCTCCAATTTGAATAAACTCCTATTGCACTAAATGGATCAACTGAAAAATTAAAGGGTGTTCTGCCAGGACACTCATGTCATCTTCCATCCCCAGCGACTCAAGCGACACCTCACCCCTTCCCCTACCCCATCCACCACACCCCATGCCCATGTTCGAACCCCATGTCCCCTATCCAGTTCACAGGCCACCGTCATCCCTGGCATCAGACCGGACTTCACACACAACATTTGCACATCAATTCATTTACCTATGAACATTGCAAATATCGTATCCTTGTCAGGGCGGAAGTGGACAACTCTCACTTAGCGGGATAAATGCACTGGAGGAGATAAATGCATGGTCCTTGGCCTGTCATGGTGCTCCTGTTCTACTTATTGTACAAGTAATGTCTATGTACCTGGTTGACACTGGAGGTAACCATGTGTGGTGGCGAGCCGGCTTCCTGTCACCCCCCCCCCCCTCTCCCCCTCCCTGTGATGTAAGGTAGACAGGTTTGCCTGCGGGGATTCCCTTACCTGACATATACCTATTGCACTCATTAATTAAGGCGAACCACTGTGCTCTATATACCATAGAAGGGTATCCGTGTTACTGTGTTTCCATGAACTATTTACACTGTCCTGACAGACTACATTATGCAAAGTAACATTCCACTTGAAGACCTCAGGGATCAAGTGGACATGAGAAGGCGTGGGAAAGTTGTCTTACATCCAGTAAAGTACTATATATGCTTTGATATCCACACTGGGGCATGGTGTATGTCATTGCAGTGAACATAATTATGAGTGGTAGATAGTAGTGTCTCCTCCTTCTGATTCTTTACAAAGATACAAAAAGGTTGGGGTGTATTATACATCTCGAGAACGTTACATGCAAAACCAAGAATAATATAATGCGTTATTCGGTGTGTGAACATGTCATTACAGGTATATTAAGTCAATTAAGCTGACATGCCATTTTCTTGGAATGTGAGCTTTAAATCCTCTTTAAAGTCTGGAACCCCGGACTGGAACCACGTGTTGCTGGGAACGCACATGTATGGAGGGAAGCCATGTCCCCGACCACGTGGTCTGTGCCCGGGTCTGTGCTCCATCCCCCCCCCCCCTGCGGTCATACAGGACATGGTACCTGGGTACAGTGGATGCAGGCCATCGGGTGGAGGTACAGGGTCACCTGGGGACGCAATGCCCTCCTCACAACCCTGTCACCTGTGGCGTGACTACGACTCATTATGGTGCCGATGTGGCATTTGATGGACAGCAACGACAGAAAAAGAACAAGAGGGCCAAGGGAGGAGTGCTTGTAACCATGTGGTCGTGGCCGCCCCACCCCCGCCCTCTTAACATACACGCCCAATTTACATGCCCTATACCCACCCACCCACCCCCTCCCGATCTCAATCCAGACAGGCGAGGTCAAAAGGTTAGAAGAACCTGTCGTCTGACCCGGTGACGGAGGATGGGGAGGGGGAGGGTGGTTAACTGGGGTGTGACCCTGAGGGGGCGGGTGTGACCGGCAGGGAGGGGTGTGAGTGGCGGAGTGACCGGAGAGTGACCGCGTGGGCTGACCGGGTGAGTGCGGGTGGGCCCCGCCCGTCTCATTGTTAGGGTTGTGTAACACCTTACCGTAGGGGTGCCCCCCCCCCCACCCCCACCCCCATACACACACCTGCTACACCCCTCATCCCCACCCCTGTACCGGCCGGTGCGAAGATGCAGGGGTCACCCGAAGGTCACGAGCACCGTGTCCCCTGGATACCCCAGGAAGTGCAGACAGGGGTCACCTCCAGCGTCCACTAATTAGGCCAATACGCCATTTATGGTACAGGGTGCTGATGGGTGTGGGGAGAAAGAGGTGGGAGGCGAGCTATGTATGTACTGTGGTCACTTACAAAAGGGAGCAGCCTGCGGCTAGAGGCTCCCGTAGACTCAACCAGCCAAATGTATGTCCGACCTTTTAGCAGACGACAATTTGCTGGAGGGGGGGGGGGGGGGGGTGTCATTGGACTGTGGGACTTTATGGCGGCCCAGTCGGAACCCCCTGGGGAACATTGGCCTGTATTTTGACCAACGTCAGAGTATTGTAGTCAGGTCTGAAGCTGTTTAGAATAACTTAGTCGCCCCATCTTTGAAATATGCCATGTGCATGGTGTGAGATTGGAGACCGCGCCTCGTTGTTGGAGACCGCGCCTCGTTAATATCCGACATGCAGGGTAATGTGAAACTATTGTGAACCTAAGATAGCCAACTCACACATTAACTGCCACCCCTGTGATGCCTAATTTGGAGCAGGAGACAGACCCCAGATAAGGCTACGTCATGGTCTGACCACACACGTCCGGTTGCTCATGGTAGGCCTACGTCTGGGACCACGAGCATATTGGTGTCATCGTGTCTTGTCACCGCGCCCCAAATTCGGGATTAGAATGAACTACAATTTCTTATGCGTTGCAATAGACTGTAATTGTCAGTAGAATACATGATTCACCTATAAGAAAGTACTGATCATACATCAGACCTTACCTATTCTAATTGACAATGCATTTATGTGACTGTAACTGTCTGATGTATGGTTCATAACCTTTTAAAGTACCAACCACGTGGTGATTGTTTGCCCCCTCCTCCACTGTTCTATTATTAGTTGCAATCTTCAACTCGCCCTATTCCCCTGCCCCCCCCCCCAACACACACACCCAAAAAGAAAAGGACAACATTCTTGGGGCAGATTCTTGTATTCCAAGAGGTAACCAATAGGCATACAGGGTTACTTTGTCAGCCTTCAATACTGAACTTGGTCAGATCAAGGAGGCCTGATGGAAATCATTAGTCAGAACTATACAAAGTGGTATAAGATTAAGAGAGTGAATTAAGTACAGAATGGAAGTATACTTCTAGTTCTTTGAATACACCAACATCAAATATTTTTTCCTCCGTGGGCATGGTCCCTTGTACACTGGAGCCGGTGTCTGAGCTCTGAGCGAGATATGATTAGGTGCCGGCCTCCAGTGTAGGTCCCTTGGAGGTGCCACAACACTTTTGTCACACCTTGGAGTCGCCCCTCTGAATCTTTGCTGACAAAGTAACAGACTCACAGCTCACATCTGGAGGAGGCTTACCTTTCCCGCCTCATACCGACACCCTGTTAGACGTTACCCAGTTCCGTTACCCAACGTCACGTCATACACGTCTGAGAACGTCAATGGACGCCAGTCATATATTTACGTAAACTTGGGTCAGAGTACAAACGCACACAATGGCTGGCACGTACTGCCCATTGTGTAGCCCCCCACTACAATGGTATCCATCCCCTGGGTTTCAGTGACAGCTTAAGTCCAGACAAGCCTATACACCAAAAAGGGCTATTTAAAAGTTACCCAACCCTTATCGACTGTATGGTGGGCCTGGGAGAAAAGAAGTCCCCTTTCGCTGAAATTCCCAACCGATGACGCAGTTGGAAGGAGGAAGTGAAGTTAATTAGACTATAATGAACCCACTCCCATTGACCAGCCCTCCACGCCGATTCTCCACGGGTGAGATGGGTATGATAGTCAGAAGAGGAGTTGTCGGACGGTCTATTATCCACTGTTGGAAGTCTGTCATTATATTATGCAATCAGTCAATCAGCCTTTAAATTAAATAAACGTAGATGTCCCGTGTTATACAACCTGGAGACGTCTTCTAACCGGGTTCACACATAGACATCTTATACATGGTCTTTCACTATTACATGTGCTATCAACTACACACTGTATTATCATACAACTGATGAAAGTAATTCCCCAAAGAGACCCCCCCCCCTCTTATTGTGAATCCCATATGACAGGTGCAACATACATATTGAACATGGCTCTAATTTAAAATTTAATTTTAATATTACATTGCATCGTTGTAGATTCGCATAGATATTGTATTGTGAAATAACCGGCGCTAAGAGTCCCAAATGACCCCCCCCCCCCCCCTTAATTCTATTTATCCCATAGGCCATTTCGAATTCCAGTCAACTCGTCCACTTACCAAGTCGCCCACTACCAAGTCGCCCACTTACCAAGTCGCCTACTACCAAGTCGCCCACTTACCAAGTCGCCCACTCACCAAGTCGCCCACTCACCAAGTCGCCCACTTACCAAGTCGCCCACTCACCAAGTCGCCAACTTACCAAGTCGCCCACTCACCAAGTCGCCCACTTACCAAGTCGCCCACCATTCTTAGAATCATTTTATATTCCTGCTTGTTGGCAGTGCAAATGTGATATTTTTTCTCTAGGCTCTCCGTCTGTTTATATTCCACGTAGAACTATCATTATGATACATATGGAGAGAGGGACATTGGAATATGATATCTAAATATTGATTAATGTATTTGTATGTATTTTAAAATGAAATATTCATCATCAAAGTTGGTGAAGTTAATATCTCGATTTCACTTTGTGGTGTACACTTTGAATTTATTTTGTGGGCGACTTGGAGAGTGGGCGACTTGGAGAGTGGGCGACATTGAGAGTGGGCGACATGCAGGGTGGGCGACATGGTGAGTTGGCGACATGACCAGGAAAATTGGTGGGCGACATGGTAGTGGACGAGTTGGCAGGTGGACGAGTTGTCTGGATACCGCCATTTCAATGACCATTTCAATAAGACGGTTGTTATGTAACATCAGAGGGACGCCACGTGCAGACGACATTTTCCGACGTCGTGTGCCCTGTGTGTCCCTGCACTCCACCATCTCATTATTAGTTATAGAATGACGGACCACTGACAAACTGTCAGTAGTGTCTTTGTACAGGGAGCAGTGATTCGGTGTAATTGTCTAGTTTGCCGAGCCTTGTTATTGTTGTCATTGTTATAGGCGTCAGAATGGGCCCGCTTTCATGTGCATGCTGGTGCACTGAGATGGCGGTATCGTACATGCATGGGTTGACCCCCCGCCTTGGGCCCCCCCCCCCCCCGCCATGGTATACGGGTACAGACTCAAACTAGAACTTAGTGCAAGGACATTGATACTGACCCGGGCACTGACCAGAGAGTCAGATACATTCCTGGTACATGTAATGATATGCAATACTCATGTCCCTCTCACACCATGTCTATGTGCTGTCAGAGGTTAAAGAACCCTTGCTACAGTAAATGCCTGTATAGGTGCAGGATTTCTGTCTTCAGCTCTTCTCACAGATTCAACCATTCTGGATACGATCATCTGAGGGCCTACCTCTTACGTGTGAAAAGTTAAAGACTTGAGAAAGTCTCCTCTACATTAGTCAATGGGACATAAAGTGTTTTCAACAGCACCGTTTCCGTTTTAGCATATATAGGGTGTACAAGAACAGAAAGCCAAGAGCATATTGAAAACAATAATTCATGCAATTTCAAAACTCAAATATCAACAGGATTGAGTGTAAATTATTTGAGAGGAAAGAGGGGTTGGTGCCAGGGGGCGGGGGGGGGGGGGGGGCGTACAGAGCCAGACATACGGAGCTACAGAGAAGGCCCGGCGGCTACTGCATGCCCTGCCACACACCCTGACCACGTGGATATATTGCATCATGCCCATTGTGAAAGCAGACAAATGACCCTTAGTATAGAATATATGTCTGCACTGATCGATCCATTCCTCCATGGCTGACCAGTCGATGACCGCTAGAGCACCCCCCCCCCCCCAACTCCTTCCTCCTTTCCTTTAGATAATACTAGTAATACAAAACACGTACACGTTTACGATTCAATCAATGGGTTGTTTACCACATAAATGGGTACCGGGTGTGTGTAGTGCTACTTTCGTTTTTGTGGTCATTGTTGCCATTCTCTACTCCTTCATGGCCCTCAAGCTTATTTTAAAATCTAATATATATGTTAGAAGGGGACAGTAAGAAAGCTCCAATAAAGCTTTTTTAAGGTATTCAATTTGCACACAGTCTTCTTCTCATGTTTCTTTCATTTTTCCTCTCCAATTGAGGTACCATTGGGGATGCCATATGACAATATATCAGGCGAGTGCTAACAGTTGAATGCAATTAAATAAATAAGCCAAGAATAACACACCGGTCTTTTATTACATGTGAATGACTACCGGTAACTATATGTATTAA
Organism: Harmothoe impar; assembly: GCA_947462335.1. NCBI lineage: Eukaryota > Metazoa > Annelida > Polychaeta > Phyllodocida > Polynoidae > Harmothoe > Harmothoe impar. The sequence goes on from OX381704.1 coordinate 52,601,725, forward strand.
CGTTCCAAGCTGTGTATACTAAATAGATCTAATATATGCTCTGTGTTTAATAATTTGGCAACCAGTGTCAACGTCGTATCATATTTGCATTGGTTATGTCTACATCAAAGTCAAAATAGTAAACGTCGCTTTGTTGATCTTGCTGCTAGTCTATCACCATGTACCAAGCCTATGGAGAGTTCTACCTAGAGACACCACCTCATAAGTTAACTAAATACTAGGCCTATATAATAGATTATGTCGTGAGTTCTGCCGGGAGTCCGAGGGCCATACTGGGTTTGTGGGTCATCGATATACAGGGGGAAAATGTAGAAAATGTAGTAGTAACATGAAACTTGTGAATGTACGTGAATGGAATGGGGGTAAATTGTACATTCATAATGAGCACGAAAAGATACATTAATATACAGTGATACATTGGTGTTGTTTTTGAAATATTTTTATGAGTCACACACATTTGTGTAAATTATTGAAATGCGTGCATATCTTAATTATTCCGATATCACATTTTATCTCATTTCCAAAGAACTTTATCCAGTAGGAATGGAACCGTTCCGATATAGTTTATAGCCATGTAGATAGGAATGTCCCATAATGCAGTGCATTTACAAATTTTCATTTTGATTCTGCTTGACATGCTACTCACCTTATTTAGGTGACTCACATGCACACTATTTTGAAATCATGAGAGTTGCATAAGCAATGATAGTGCATGCAACCTTTTTCAGTTTTTGACTAGTCTTTCTTGTCGTGTGTTCATCATTGTCTACATTTGCATAATGAGTATGACTGTGGTTTATTATCTTACATATACATGTAACTTTATTATTATGATCACGATCTAAAACTTTAATGTTTTCTATGACCTTTAAGTCCTATATATATAATTATATATGCTATATGAAGTTTGTTTAAAGAGTGTTCCAAATCGGGCAAAGTCGTTTTCCAGCAGTGAAGGATCCAGGGATCAACTCACTGACCGGTCTGTGCTGGATCATGGTCAGACCCTGGGTCAAACCCTTACTGTACGGCAAGTCACGTGACCGTCTGGTCAGGAGGAGAGGGGTCAGTCTCAGGTCACTCCTCATGTTCAGCCCTCGTCTACCGTCCACTACTATACGGCATACCACCGCAGCCATTAACCTATATTCACTTTTATATGTTTTAGCTGCCCCCCCCCCCCCCATCCCCCTTGGGTGAGATGTCCGAGGCCATATCTACTTTACTGGAGTTGCGGAGCCCCCCCCCCCCCCTCACCCTTTTCCAGATTTTCTTTTACTAGCCCCTCCCTTATCCCTATTTCTGGGTCCATCCCTTTCACCTACGAGCATATACGTCATATAATCTCATTCTCTATAGTCTCTCTGGTGTAACCAATAGGCCTGTCCGTAGCTACAGCAGCAAGAAGAAGCTATACATATATATATGTACATGTATTATAAGGCCATATCCACGATGGAGGTTTGTCTATATCCCGATTTAGATCCTGAAGGGTGGGGGTATGCATACATTAATCATGAACTTCAGTTTCGCTCTCTCCAGGGTGTGATTGGAGCCGGATTGGAGGCCTCCTGGTGGGAGGCATGGATTGCCGGAACTATTTCCAGCCTGAATGGCAGGGCCCTGGTCGGGGTCCCCAACTAGTGGCACGGAGGTGAGGAGTTGACCACCGTTAGTTATGGACGTGTCATGACGACGACATACCTTGTTACGTCACGCCGACTACGTCTTGCATTATTTTGACGACGACACATACCGAAACCCCCTACCTCCAGAGGTAAACAAGACGCCCAGACTGTTGGTTTACACCGGTCAGCAGTGGCCACTCCCACCAGTCTCCTCCAGGTGTAGACCTACTCCACGGCCAAATACTAGTGTTAGCTTAACCACTGGTCATTTCTAACAACAGGAGTGGGGCGGGGGAGAAATTTGGATTTCTGGAAGGAAATGAAAATGCACCCGTTTTTAGCCAAAGAGTATGCGCGTTACTCTAACAAGAGCACCTCATCGGGGCCAGCGGAAAACATTTTGCCGCCCTCGTGCTGATATTCACCGACAACCCCCTGTTGTTAAAAATGATCACGCCACAGTCTCTGTTGGAGTGTGTGGCCCGACCTGACGCGGTAAAGTTCAAACCCAACTTGTGACGTCAATGGAGGGAACGCTGAGGGCAGACGGAAGGTGGGGGGGGGGGGGGGTTCTCAGGTGAAAAATGAGTTTGGTCCCGTTTGGTGCCTGTACGGGGGTATATGACTTACGCACTTTCTATATCCTAGCAGCCTGTCCTCCCCAATTGTAAAAAAAAAAAAAAAAAAAAAAAGCCCAGACACATATGGTATAACATTTAAAGTACTTGCATGGTTTCGCAGCTATTTACACATATGCCGTTAGTCTATTTGACCACACACCTCCCACTGCCTGCAGAATTTAGTGGGCGAAATGTTGAGTAACGTACTTGTCCTCCATCCGGCCCAGACTCCACTGGGAACTCCCAGCCCAGACCAAATATTACATAAGGGGTAGCCTAATGTTGTATAATATGGCGGGGCGGCTTGAGCCCCAACGGTTGGGCGGGCGTTTGGGGATGTCAGACCAGTCTGTAACTGACATTTGAACCTGTGAACATGATATGGTAAATTGACTACCGTGCCCCTCATACATAGAGAACAACCCACTGGGGAATTGTGATGCTTACCTAATCTATTCGTCTCTTTAACAGCTGTTTAAGTGGTCAGAATAATCCATGAAACCCAGAGCTCATACTACAAGGTCAGCCCAAAATAGTTAATATTATAAGATAGACACGAATACTGATTACATTGAATACACGTTCGTGGGACAATGCTTCTAGTGTGATTTAGTGAAGGTTTACACCAAATCAATTTGAACAAATCTCATCAAAACTTATGCTATAGACTATGAACACTCCTCCATGTTCAATAAAGCATATACGGCAGCAGAATTTGAAAGTAATATACTGTAATCTAAAGGCATGTGTATAATTACATCAGGACTATATATCTGGAGGGTGGGCTGGGAGTGGCCATTCCCGAAACAATGACTACTCTAAATCAAACAACCCTATCATTGTGGACTGTATACAGAGTGAAAGGGCTGCTATTTGTCTAGTGTGGTTTTAATCAATCTACATAAACCAATACGTAATTACAGAGTCTGGGTCTCTGACAGCCAGACCCAGCCAATCAAGTGACCATCCAGCTGGTAGACGTAAGGGATGAGGGGGCTGGGAGGGGGTAGAGATGAAAGAATACTGATGAAGGCAGTCAGGGGTCTGGCTTCTTTGCTGTTGTACAACAGGAAATGGAGGGAGTAGGCAATATGGCTACAACCAATCCATCACCGTTCTTTAGAGCTGGACAGGGAACAAAAGAGTCTGGAAAAGCCCTCAATGTACACACTCGTGACCAACGGGGTCATGTTCTTAGTTTGGGCTAGACTGTGAGTCGGTCAATAATACTAATAGGCGGGCTCCCATGATAGGGGCTGTCGGGGCCAATGCATACATGTGCAACTTTTACCTATGCGTGGGACGCCTCCTCAATATACTCCTAATTGTCATTGTGGGCATTTGGGAATCAAACTGGCGGCGGCAGACCCCACCCCTATCCCTCATCACCCGGCCTTGTGTAAGCCTCTGAATGCCAATTACGATTTCCATTCAGTCTCTGACTGTCAATGGCTAGAACAGAGGGTGGGGGTGGTAAGATAAAGCTTCTGTCTGGTGGCCATCTGAAGGCACTCAAGGCTCTACGAAGCCTGTCTCAATGCCCAGACATACCAACACAATTAAATCCGTAATAAGATTACCCAGGAGGACATGGACCATGTGGTCTCTGTCAGACACACCACCCTTTGAAGACATTGTCTTCTGGCTCATGAGCTTGGAAGCTGTAATGACCATCCGACCTCATGGTGTTTAAGTAAATATAGCATTTATTATAAGGAGAAAGGATGCTATTCTTATGTCAATTAAAAAAGTACCCGCCCCTAATTAGGGGACAGTTGATCAGGGAAAGTCCCTGGGGAAGTCAATGCAACAATTATAGATGTATACTAGTAATTTTTTCACTACATAGACCTGATCAGTTTGAGACAGATGTATGTGTATTCATGATATGACCATGTCATATCTACAGAAATTGTATTGGGATTTCATGACTACATATGCAAATACAATAACACACTAGTGTATGTCTGCGTTTCCCATCTTGAGCAGAAATATAGGGATCTGAATGGTAATATGGTTTCATCTGAATGCCAACGGAATTTACATTCAAGATCTCTGCCAAACCACGATACTAGTAAGTGCAGGCTATGCTGCTAAAATACCCACTAAGAAGACTAAAGTGTCTAATAACAGTGACACCTCACCTGTTGTTGTCTATATAAAGGTACAAAGCCACACCCCCACACGCCCCTGGATATGGCCTCATCTGATGTTCTATGCACTGACGCTGTATATGGCTTTAATCTCTACTGACTGGGAGTTTCCTCACTTGGTCATATAAGCCGGTGGAGCAGACCTAATCAATGAGCATGCTACACCTATAATCAGAATTATGTAATAGTATAATACTAAATTAATTGAGAGATGCCATTAAATTACGTATAATTACCTGCATGTCCAGTCTGGGAATAATTGATTGATTCATATTACTGCAGATCATTACCCAACCCGACAACCCACCTACCCACTGCCTCAATTGTATGTATAAACCCTGTCTCTCTATATTTCTATGCCGCTGTCTGTCTATCTGTCTCTCATCCCCCCTATGGTATCTACCCTCTCTCTCCCCTATTTCTCCCTCTCTTCCCCCTCTCTGTCACTATCTCCTCTCTGTGTCTCTCTCCCTGTTAAAGGCGCAAATCTCGCTACCCCTCCAGCGACAGTCGGAGTGGAGTCGGGACAGGTACTCAGCCCTATAAAATTGGAGCGGTTTAAAATTTTTTACTTTTTAATGTGTTTTATTGGGTAAAAGATAACAAAAACAAAAGTAGATGCATCATCCTAGCATAGGCGCATTGCCTTGCTTCCACTAGGTCCCCTCTCATTCCAAGCTTATCACAGATTCGAAGTACATATGGTTATGACATTACCGGTATATTCATAAATTTCATTACATGTTCAGACACTGGGTGTATCATATATCACAGATGTAGATAATAAAGGTAAACGGGTTTAAGACTAGTTCCAAGTGTACCGGCACTGGTGTCATTTATATACATGTACAATGTAAGTGAGGTGTTACATGATGCCTCCTGCACCAAGTACCCTCGTCTGTACCTCCTCCCGCAGGTGTAACTCAGGTAGGCAAATGTAAAACTACGCCACCCTCTACCTCCCGCGGCTACACTGGGCACCTGCATCCCCTGTGCCTCTCATGATGCATGTATAGCTTACTCATTCACCACAGAGGACCACCAGGGTTTCCATATCTCTTTGCCCATGCTAAATCCGGACCACCTGCCGGGTGATGCAACGGTTACACCCTGCCTCCTACCTGTCCCACCTGTAACCAGGGACCACAGGGGGTCATGGTGGTGTCTCTTTGTGGGAGGGGGGGGGTATGGGGTGGCTATTGTGTAGAGTGCATGGGACTTATGTTACAAATTGAAGAAGACAATGTAGTGGCCTCAGTTTGTGTCATGCTTATTATACATGTGTAGAGTCGTACACCAGGAGTCTGTTACAGAAGAATATTAATTAACATTAACATTGTGTAACATAGGCCTGAGGGCATGGCAGTCACACGTACAATCTCGATGTGAGCTACAGACAGGGAGGTATACATGAGTAATGAGTACTTTATTCTGTGTTTGCATATAGGGCTATACGTTGGTCTTTATATACAATGTATTTGAAAGTTTGCTTCTATTGCATCACACGACTGGGATTCAATAAGTTTACATGATGTTCAAGCAAAGTGGCAATTAGCAGAACACATATTCAGACCTTAGTATTTGTAATAAGAACTCTGGCCATATGGCATGGTGGTATGCCCAACATTGGATATCAATAAGGAAAGGGAAACATGTCCATGTAATATACATGTATCAATGTGGCACAGAGACTAGGCCATCCTGTTGTAAGTGGAGGGTAGAGGGTGACACATTATATACCAATGCCACCACGAGTAGTATCATGTTTGGTACCCTGAGGGTGTGGTCATATACATGTATATGTAATATATCCGGACTACTAGTTAGCAGCCAATGTATGTCCGGTCTATGTATCATACACTGTACATGTATGATACACTGTGCAATGTGTTTGGTACATTCACCAAACTATCAGATACGTGTACGGCCATTACGGCTTTTGGTGGTGCTCCAGGGCGAGTCAAGCATTCGCAGAGCCCCGCCCCCACCCAATACACACACCTCCAGCATCCTCCAGCCCATACACTGCATACACGTCATAGCTCATCATGGACAGCCGTTATCTACTAGAGACACATAGCTGTCATGCCTATCTCCATAACTAGGGTTTATAACCCTTACTTAATCTAATCAACAGTGCATGCGGTGAGAGCGTGGGTTGTGCAAGCCTACGATCCTGCAGTCTATAGTACAATGTACCAGAATAGTATCTTTATCTCAGTCCCCGTTGTTGGATGCAGCGTGCCCTTTACTTCCATTTGACCCCTATGAGGCCGTGTGACTATCTACGTTCACACACCAAGGCCGCTGCACCTTTGGACGTCTGGCGGTAGAGGCCAACCATATTAATATGGTGTTAATAACATTATTTTATTAAATGTACTGCTATATGCATGTAATACAGAAATTGAGAAGGGCTTTTATAAAGTCTTCTGACAATCAGTCAAATCAGCTGATATCTATTGGTCATCTTTTTTTAAAAGCTTTATGTTATATGTTTGCTCTATAAGGCCACCTTATTTTGATTACATGGATTTCAGACTTTTACAGCAAATACGTTGGGCGGAGGGAGGAAAAAAAGCTTCCCTACAGGGGAGCTGGGTCATAATATTTCACAAGGGCAGAGGGGAAAAAAGAGCTTGGAAAAAACCCTTTGGGCAATCAAATATATCCCTAATCTGGAAAGCCTCATGTTGAATCTTTGGCTTTTTCCTGGTCAACTTTATCTTCTTTTTTCTTTTGTAACATCCAGGGAAAACATTACAGCGGGGGAAAGTAATTTCCTCTTTTTGCAAAAGGCTAAAAATCTCGTCGGCGGATCCGTAATCCAAGTTATTCAAATATAATGGCCTAATTCTGCAATTTTTTCAAAATTATTTTATTTGTCCTATACGTCTTATACATGTATATGCATGTGGCGAGTGTCGGTGGAGGGTCGACATCATGCACTATGCACCGATATCAGAGGTTCGTATGAACTAAGTTACATGTACATTTTTCTGTATTTAGAATGTGTTTCTCCATCACTGGCGCTACTGAATAAAGCACACATTCCCTGTAAGCAGAATCAACTGGGGCATTAATAAAGATCACACATTAACTTCGCATGGCTGCCTCTCAAAGGACCGCATCAGAAACCCTTACATAGAGAGCACTTTGATTTCAGGATCCTTACACAACTGGTTGAGGTACATTCCATGTAGACTACATGTGTATGTACCAGTTTTGGACTTGACCTCTCATCATGGAATTTCCCTGTGATGGTGATAAAACTGCCGTGGGTGGTTGGTATCTATATAAGGGTAGTGGGATGGGTGTGCGATAGCCGTTATCAGTGCCCATCTCCACTCACACCCTAACAGTCCATCCAGGTACTGATAAAAGCCAGGAGTTATTGAGTTCATGAACTCACAAGGCTTGCCATTTCGGTTTCACAACGTAAATTTATCCAATAATGGTGACGGTCTATGTGTGCTATTAATTATTTGTTTCACATAATAAACGTACCATTACACAACAAGACATAAATGAGCATTTATACAGTCTGCTTAAAAGTGCAGTTCCCGTATCAAAAAGCGATAACTGAAAATGTGTTCTCATTTTTTTTGTGTGTGAAGAAGGCTAATTTGAAAGTGGGTAGACTGGTTCAAAGTGTATCCTATATAATAACCTTGACGTCATTACTTTTGGGTCATTTTAAGAACATTAAATCCTCCTACAATCAGGTCATGTGGTACATAAGTATATAAAATATTCATTATTACACACTAACGCGCCCTCAACAGTCCATTAACATAATATACCTATTAAAATTAGGATAAAATTGTCGGTTTGATCACATTGTAGTTTACAAATGCAGCAAATGAGTCGTCTGTTATTTGCTCCACTTCACTAGAAGATCAACATGTTTACGAAGAAGCACCCTCCAAACCAACCCCTAAGGGGATCTAGGGTATATGGAAAGTCACAGATCACAACGGGGTCGTCACGGGGTAATAAATAACGGTAAAGGAGAGGGCTAATTCATCTCAAACGTTGAATAAGCGGTTACATAAATTGAGAGTTGGCTTTTTACCGGGCTATCCACTATGATGATTATTGAGGGTCTAGGATGTGGCCTTTCGATAATGTACCTATTTTTTGTGTGTTGAATTCATGCCCTTTGGTGTCTCTCAATTTGCCCAACGATCAGCAACATCTCGGGCGGCTGAATCTTATGTTTAACCCAAATGATTTCGGTCTACAGTCTCAGACCCAACTCTATCAAATAGCTCATGTAATAGGGCGACGGAGGTTTGAATATGCATGTATTTGTTTCTTTTAGTAAAATAAATATCTCTTGTCATTGTCGTTTTAACATATAATGGTAATACAATGCTAACCAATATCCTTCGTCTTACAATGACAATTAATGTCACCTGGGACGACCCCACCCAAGACCGTGTCCTTCCCCAGGGGAGGTATAGGGATGGAAGCCCGCTCCCTCGGGATACCTGTGCAATGAGGGCTGATTTATATCCCCCTGATTCTCACCCCTCAAAAACTCATGACCCTGCATATACATGTATGCACTGTACCGGGCACCGCCCTGCGCTGGAGATTGAGCTGGATCTCTGTAGCCCAGACCAGGTTAGGTGAGGTCAGGTGACCAATGCATCACACGGCAGCGCCACCCGTGAGAAAGTGACGCCTGAAAGTGACGCCACCCAGCATGGCAGCCACCCTGGGTCCCTGTGCTGCAGCATGGAGTCAACCTGGGACCAAGCTATAAGTGTAGGCATAATTACATGTAAATAAAGAAGGTAGAGCATCAATGTAAAAGTGCGTTGTCTAAGTTATTTAGTGAATGCGATTAGTCAATATACCACCAAGATCTATCATTGTACAATTAACCATATCCATTTGTTTGTGTGTTTAATATATTAGTAATTCCTTAATGGCAGGCCTCATGTCCAGGATCAGTGTCAAACCTTGGGCTACTGGGCTGCGTTATAGACACTGCTTCAAGTGGTTGCGTAAAGGTACATAGTCCGTCTAGGTATTGCATAACATGTACACACCCACCCTGGAGACAGAGCCTATTGTAAAACAGAACCTTGGCCCTGAATGGTGATCATGCACCGTGATCATGTATGCCATTACATGAATACCTAGAGCTAAACTCGTACCACTAGACCACGCCCTGCCCCAAGCCACTCACAATAGGTTTATATGCATATCATAGAAGCACTTGCAGATTACTCACGTATTAAATGAGTGAACCCGATATTGAAAATCAAAATATCAAAAGATAAATACTCCATTGAACCAAGGATAAAAAAAGATATGAATATCATATTATTGCGAGAATATGACTGGTTTTGATGGCGCACCGGTCTTGTATAAGCACCAGTGGAGTCTTTGAATTTAAAATAAGATCTTGAACAAGCGCATGATCGCTTTTTATAAACATAGTATCTTTGACCGAAGATGCATAGCCTGGTTGACCCTGCAATTGTTACAATAATATAAAATTCAATTTTGTGAGATTTACCACAATGTCATGTAATGTGTCATGACCAAACCCGAAGAAGCCCCCCCCCCCTCCCTCCCCCTGACTGGCCACTCGAGAAACAACAATTAGAAAAACAACATTTGTTTTTTCACACCCCAAGCGTCATAAACATCTTGGGGAAAAAGGTCTTGGAAAAAAATACACTTCTTTTACAATTATCGATAAAGATACATGTATTGATAGTTGATGGTAGGGATTTTTGGGATCAAATTAAAGCTGTTGGCGATGCATTGAGCTGGAGAGAACTTGCTTTTTCATAACGTTCACAGATTGATAAACTATTAATTACTAAAACATAAAATCTGTTCTCGAAAACCCTACAATTTCCCCATCAAAGAGGCCGGCAGTCAAATAAAAGAAGGGAAAGGGGGAGGGGGGAAGCTCGCCATATTTTTGAGTGCCCGGTGATGAGAAACAATGATATCTTTTCTAGTGGCCTTATGAAGAAAATCTTTTTATTGTAGTATACCTTCATACATACCAGTAATCATAACAGTACTTTCCATCCAGGTACCTCAGATGCCCATTCCCAGGGGAATATAGGGGACACATGATAAGCCAGCTCACCGATAAGGAGACCCCATGGTTTATCCCTCAGATAGCCTGAGATACTGTATCCTTATGTCTACTTTGTTCATTGTTTCCTTATCATTCATGGAAACCGCCACACATGTGATTATCAATAGCAAGATGTGTGTAGCATGTTTGGGAAGCGTCATATACATAGGCCATGGACAGACCAGCCTCGGCCAACGCCTATCCTATATACCAGTTGGATAGCCTGGGAACAGGCATTCATCCCACCCCAAAACACATATTCCCATTACCTCTGTCAAATAAAGCTATTGCTTACACAGTAGACCCACCAAACTTGTGCAAATGGGTATCAAGTGGTATCGGCCCATACACAGCATGGCGAAGGGAGCAGTCCGAGACTATGGACAGACTGCCCAACCACAGCCCAATACCCAAAGTCGAAGTAATGTTTATTGAACAGCGGGATCTACGTTTTGGGTTCAGTTAAGCAAAAGCCACAGGACTAGGGCCCCATCTATCCACCCACCATTCTCCTACCCACCCCCCTGTTTCCATCCAACCAGTGAGTTATAGTGTATGTATGTTTTACCTGGGGGAGGGACATTACATTAACATCACTGTAGGAAGTCTTCCTGGTCCGTCTCAGTGAATGAGCAGCTCAGGACAATAAAACTTTCATTTTTTTTGGTATATGTCTGACCAGCCTCGGCCAGCGACTATCCTACCAGTTGGATAGCCTGGGAGCAGGCCATCATCCCGTCCCAATACACACCTTTCCACTACCCCTGTCAATTATATGTGTTAATTACACAGTAGCCCCCATGTTATTTTATTACCCCTTTGATATTGATTGGCATCTCTCTGTACTTGGATGTGTATTGACCAATACACACCCATTTGCGCCACCAATCTGGCGCAAATAGGTATCAAATGAGATGCAGGTCTGCTCCCATACCATACACAGCAGAGGAACCCGGAGCAGTGTTGGTATGGGAGTCCGAGACTGATGTCTGACTGATCGATGACGTTTCATATGTTAATATATATATTGGCGTTATACATGCATGGCATCTGAATGATAAGGCCGATAATGAGTGACCGTTTAGTATTTACATCTGATAATTATGATATGATTTAGAAAGGAGGGGAAAAATACAATACGTGTACATAACAATTGTAGATGGAAACCGCATTGGTAGGAATTATTGACATACTAAATATAATGCATTACTGGTAGCCAGAGAGGTATGATGGATGAAATTGCAGGTGCAAAATAATAAAATGAAAAAACAACTCATTTCAAGCTTTGGCTTATCTGCTTCTGTCATCCCTCTGTGCAATAAGGGAGCGTTCATTATTTATGGCAGGGGGGGGGGTGAGCATTTGAGGGGGGGGGGCAATTTTTTTAAGGGATATTCAAAGGGGGGGGGGCTTTTTTTTTTACCCTATTCTTAGGGGGGGGCCTTTTTTTTTAGGGGTATTCCTAAAAATGTCGCGAATTTAGTACGTTGAAATGTCGCGAATTTTGGTAACAGCCTGTGTTATATTTTACCAAATTATGTCAATATTTTCAAAATTTTCTAAAATTTTCCTCAAACTCCCAGCAAATTTCTCACTGCATCACTTTTGACACTCAGAATAGCCACCGTTTTGTTAGTCTTCAAAAAAGTGCCGGCCTCATGTAAGCACTGAGGGTATGGGAGCTTCCAATTTATAAGCACTGGGGCCCTTAAACTCAACGGTAACGTATGTTAGTCAAGTGTCTGAGGTTTGACTATTATGTGACTATACATGGGTAGCCAGAATTATTGCTGTGTCGCCGTGTCGTTTTTTAGCTAAGGGCCGTGTCGCCGTGTCGATTTTTATTCCATACATTCTGGTCTATAATTTCGTGTCCGTCGATTTTTAAAACCCCTGTGTCGCACGTGTCGATTTTAACAACCCCCCGTGTCGCCGTGTCGCACGTGTCGAATTTTACCCATGTATAGTCACTATTATCACCAGCGAGTATCATGAGACGTTTACACTAAAACACCTTACGAATGGATGTATTTGTTGCAAGGTAGTAAATTGAAGGTAAAAAAGTGCCCAGGATTAAATGCATACAATTAGTAGACACCAACATCGTTTTTGTAATAAAGTTGAAAACGATCCAGGGTGAGGGGGGGGGGGGGCGCTTTTTTTTCAACCTATTCCGAGGGGGGGGGCCTTTTTTTTTCAACCTATTCCGAGGGGGGGGGCCAATTATTTTTGACGTATTCGATTTGCCAAACGCTCACCCCCCCCCCTGCCATAAATAATGAACCCTCCCTAACCGGAGAGTTATACATTCTGAGAACAGGGAAGCACCTTGGATACCGGACTGCGTAGAACGGGAAGTGTGTGTGTGTGTGGGGGGGGGGTGTATTGATCGGGAGCTTCTGGGAAGTCTGCCGAGTCACACACCCTGCTATAGAAAAAAAGAGAAAGAGTAGGATCTGTCGGACACGGCCTTTATACACTAGACTTCATCACGTGTACTGCGTCACTGCATGGGTTAACATTGCATCCAGCTCGGTACGGTTATCATAGAGGGACAGTGTGGTCCAGGTTTGATGCCTTTTCTGAATAATTATCATGATATTCAGTAATTTTGCATGTGCAAAGTGTACCCTCCCATCTCCTAAAGACCCAGCCTCTCTAGATGATTGCTAACTAAGTTAATCCTCCCAACGATCTCCTCCCAACTATATAAGCCACATGTTGTAAAGGTACAGGATATGCCTTCTGCATGCCTAGACTGCTTATATCGGTAATTGTCCTTCTTGAATGACGTCAATAGTGATATGCGTGTGTAATTAGACTATAGGTACGCCGAGGAGATCCGGACGTGGGATACGTGCAGATAAAACATGATAAGACACCTTCCAATTCCTCATACCTGTCATTTTTAATTCGTTTAAGTATACGGGGCTATACAGACAGCGTACACTTGGGGATCTAGAAGATAGCTGACACCCCTTGACAATGAGCACGTATACATCATTATAATGGCCTAATCCTATCTATGTACATCTATTTCTCCTCCTAATTGTGTGACCTAGTAGGCACTGTATATGACCTTGCAGGCCAAGGCGGGGAGGGGAATTGACTATAGACCATGTTCGATGGTTATCAGATCACTAAGGGGACAGGACAAAATGCTGCACCTATAGATTTACAAGTCTTAGCTAATCTTCATTGAACAAGGTTCGACCTAGATGTAAGGTCAATAAATGCGCTGTTCTTATTGGCTGATCCCACTCAGGAACGCACTGACGTCATATGTGCCATCACCTTTTGTAGACGTATATAGTGTGTAACATCATCGACATACTCTTCAGAACATTGTTGACCCTTTTGTCCTTGCGTGGTGTATCGTGTGGTCCTGTGCAAATGAGTGGGTGGTCATTTAATGTGTGTGTGTGTGTGTGGGGGGGGGGGGGGGTGCAGGGGCGGACCCAGGAATTTGAAAAGGGGGGAGGGGGTCCACCAAACACGAAAGTACCGAAAAGTGACGAGCCGCGACTCACAGCGGATCAAATTATCATCTAGATCTTTTTCCAAAAGGGGGGGGGGATTCCCCCTCCCCCCTGTATCCGCCCCTGAGGGTGTCGGCCAGTATCCTACATGTATTTTTAGTAGCAATCCGAGACTTGGGGGGGGGGGCATAAACAATTTCGACTCCTCCTGAAAAATTGTACCCCCTACTTGGAATCCTCTAATTTTGACGCTGTTTCTCTTGTCTGTTTTGGTTCCCGGGACTTGGTTCTTGGAACACAGCTTGTTACTATAAACCATAACATGTGCGAGTATGGTGTACCAGTACATACCAGCCTGAATCTCACAAGAAATTCCGAGGTCAGAACTAACATGGCCGCGCATATGGAGCCATTAGATTTGTCGCTATAGTCGGTGATCTTGCTTCTACAGTGGGTCTCTGTCGAGATAATTGTGCATGACAACAATGTATCTGGGTTGATTGATTGTAACTGCACAGGGTTTCTTTATATTCCTGACGTCGGCCATAGGTATCTTACTTCGTGTCTTACAAATACATGTACATGTATATTGACCTTGGAATATAATTGCAGCATATTTCTAAGAAAATGACTGATTCAGCTTGATAACTGTCGGCAACGCAGAAACATGATGTAGAAAAATAACAACAGTGAACAGAACAACCATTGTATAGATGCTAGATAGTGCAGGATCCAGGTGATGAATAACATATAAAAAATAAAAGAGTAAAATGTCAATGCTGCTCCTAAATGAGTCGTTTAAAAACAATATGTTTGTTTTGTTTGTTTGTTTGTGTAGTTTAACGTCCCACTGACTATGCAGGTGAGACTTACTCAAGTTACATTTTTTTCACAAGTTAAAAGGTAGGCCGAAGGCCTACCTAGGGTGATCGTATCCAGGATGATCGAATCTATGAGATGAGCCAAAAGATAGAAATCCCGCTCCTATATGTTTGTGCATTTCTTTTCTTTGTGACATAGAAAGCAGGAAGTTAAATATTCTGTTCATTACATTGTATACCCTGGGGGTCACTTCTGTCAACACGGAGAGCTCTATGGAATGTATGACTTCCTTATTGTATATATGTTGGTACAACGCACATTACTCCTTGCCAGGGTTTTTAATACAACGCTACTACAGAATACCGAAACTAATATCGAAACCAGTATTATGTACATGTATATGGCATCATTGGCCTATCTTTTCCTATGTATGCACTTAGTCCCCTATCCCTGCAGGACTATGCCTAGTACTCTGGATCTAAATTCATCGTATTGAATTAAATCTTGGACTTTACGTGTACTGTGTTCCGCCACTGTGAGGTACATTGAGATATCGGTATGGTCCGGTAGTATGCGATACGGAATATAGGATCATATATACGATTAATAGCGAATGCATAGCGAACATGAACAGTAGTATAGTACAGTATAAGTACTCTGCAGCTAGAATGTTTGGACACATAGTCCATATCTTTTGGGCACATCGTCCACAGGCATGTGCGATTAGCGGATCCCATTATACATTGTGTGGACGACCAGTGATCAGTTTCCCGCCAAAGATCCCTGAATATTCCCAACTGTTGGTGTTTGTAGGATTTAGGATCCTTTTCATATACCACATGGCTACCTAAAGGGGAGGGGTGGGGGAGGAGTGGTAAATGGTTGTATCTATGCCCCCCTCCCCCTCCCAATCCACCTACCACTCGGGCTTCTTCCTGAATGCGTGGATCCCTGGCTTGGATCTCCCACCCAGGAGGAGGCCCTGACCGTGGAGTAGGGGGGTTGGACATTGATCCTCACTGGAGTGGCCGTGGTAACCGTCCTCCAGTCATAACACCTCCCCCTGTATACACCCATCCCCTCGCTTCTTCCCCATATTTACCTACGTTGCATTAAATCTGCAAGAGGCAGTTTGGTTGCATTTAATTTTTGTATCATGTAATACTAACAGCTCCTGACCTTGCCCGGGTTACTGAAGGTATAGTTATATCGTTATGAAGCAATAAAACGTATCAACCTTGAACCTGACGGGAGGGGGCCATATATTATATTGGGAACAGAGGGTGGAGGGCGGCACGTGCTACTATACACTACTAACATTCCCAAGTCAAGATAGACATCTTATTATGACCCCCCACTCTTCACTCCCGCCATGCAGGATCCAAGGGAGCATACCCTGCCCCCCCCCCCCCCCACACACACACACGCCATATACCACCTTGTGGTCTTATAAGTTCCGTGAACAAGCCTTTGCCTGCAGCCAAAATATCTTTATTAACTGGCGCGACCTTTGGAATTACACACGGTGGATCCTAGTGTTGCCTGCGGTAAGCTTTCTTTCTTAGAAACCGCGCCCTTAGTGTACGCCCACGATCCTATAGTTCAAAGAGCCTGTGGGATTTGATCTGATTTACAGGTGCTATAACTTGCATGCAAGCACAGTCTACCATCCAGACCGCAAACCACTTACCACCCTTAAGGTGGGCCTCCTCAAAGTGCAACCACATTGTCCCATGTCTCTATCTCCTTTATCTTCCCTTATCTCCCCCACCCTCCCGGGTTGGATCCCTACGTTGGTCCCCATTGAGGTATACGGAACTGCAGAAAAGGCCACCACTCTACGAGACAGGTGTGCTCAATGTGTGCTCTATGAGGAGGGGGAGGGGTTGAGACCTGTAAGGGAGTAGTCCCTTACAACAGAGGGAGGGGGGGGGGGGGCAAAAGATATTGGACCCCTCCTGAGGGGGGGGGGGCAAATGATTGCACCCCTTTTCAGCGAAAAATACTGTGCGTTACAATAGCTGAAAGGGGTCGGCTGTGCTCAATTTCAACCTGGCTGGGGGGGGGGGGACTGAAAATATTTCGACCCCCCCTGTAAAAACATGACCACTCCCTATTAAAGGGGTCCTGATTACCAGTCTAGTGTCAGCTTGTCATGTGCATCCACCTCCTGTGTCCTAAGCACGTGTCTAGGTGTGGATACCTCAGTAGGAGGGTGTTTGTCATCCCTCCCTATAGTTAAACACCCCTTCCCTGTGGCATGGGATGTGCACACACCGTTAGGTTACACCTGTTGGAGCATGTCCCATACACCTTTAATTGACACACACCTGTGGTATAGGGTACAATGGATGTAACACGAATATCATTGGGATCTAAATAGATACCACAGGCGTATTTTACCCAGAGGTGGATCAGCTTGTATTTTTGAAAGTTAGCAACTCACATTCCAGGGTCAGTGTATATGACACGTTTACACATAAATTATTCACGACTATTCCACATTTTATGATAAGATATAATTATGACAAATGGGCTGAACTGTATACAGCTTTAATGTTGATATTGTGTTTCATCAATGAAACCAGTATATGCATAATTCAATGCGTGTAGGCGTTAGCATTTGACGAGCCAGCATTTCCATTGGTGTCCAGGATATAATAGGACCCTGATACATTTACATGTGATTCATCAAATAGCCTTTTGCAAAGCAGCCTTCTATGGAACCCTACTCTGGTCCATATATATCCATACCAATGTTCTGGTAGACCGATACAGACACCGATAACAAACATATATGTATTAGTAGATGTACATCTGTTTTAGTACCATTGAGGTTATCGTTTGACCTAAGTTTTAGTGCCCGCAAGCTGTCTGAATGATGAATTAGAATGCGAATGTATTTTTCTATTGTGTCTATTAATGTGTACAGAATAATCACATTTCCATGCCATTTCTAGGTTCCCACTTTCAGAGACAGACAATAGCAATAATGGAAATGTCAATGCCGTGAGCAGCATTTTCTGAGTGCTGATTATGGTGATGGTGATAGTGATCATGATGGGGATCTGATGCTACCGTTATGATGGGTACACCACAAATATGGAATGACATGGAATGACTTATTAGCTATAGGTCAGAATGACATGGAATGACTTATTAGGTGTAGGTCAATGAACCCTACGCCCCGGCCCCCACCTACAAACATGCATACATACACCATCAATGTCAACATCACCATTCCGTTTGTCAGCTGCCCCCCCCCCCGCCACACACCCTCCCTCCATCCCTCCCCCTGTTTCCTCTCTCCCCCCTCCTCTCCCCTCCTCTCTATCACTCTATCACACTCTCTCTCCCCCCTCTCTCTTCTCCCCATCTGTTGCTAAGCCCCGTTATCCACTTGACTATGCACAAAGCGAGTAATAATGGTCACCATTCCGATCCGCCCTTTAGCCCTCCTTGTCTCTCGGCCATTTGTCTGTCCATTCCCATGGAACAATCCAAAGCATGCACTAACGAGCTAATACACCCTTTCACTGCCCTCCCCCTGGACTACCACACCCTCCACGGTCCCCTCCCTCCCCTGATTATGACGTCACAAGGGAGAGCGTTATATCTCCAGCCGTTTCCGGTTGGTACTAAGCTTGCTGCGTGAGCACTGTACCCTTTCCACTTCCCCTTTGAATTTGACGGCCACTTCACATTACGGGCACATAACTGGGTGTAACCCACGAGATTAGTGTCGTTAAGGGTGGGGGGGGGGGGGTGATGTATGCGACTGGTGAATGTCATAATTAATGTATGTGCCTCAGTGTCTGGTCCATCTGACTCACTCTCTAGACGGATACAGCATAGCTAATCACCACGGTAGAGCATTATTCCAGTGTAGCATTTATCGAGACCATAATTATTGTCCTTTTTTTTTGGGGGGGGGGGGGCAATAATGATGATAATGGGTTGGGTAGCACATATTGCACGCCGCAATTAGGTGTCTATCAATTAGGTGTACAAATTAGAATCTATATACATGTACATGTATTTATCCATGCAAGATGCTAGTGCATGGCCTGCGTTGAACTCTGTCAGAGACGATTTCTGTCTGACATTTGAACACATCAACCAATATTATTATACACAGAGTAAAAAAATAGAACAACCTAGATAGCATAGTTGAGTATATTTGACTACATGTACATGTACAGTAATACATTGACCAGAATTTGAGGACATGCCATTTCTCAGAAAGCAAAATCTTTCCATCCATTATACGACAACAAAGGCATCACAGGCTGGTTTGGTTGGCAGAGAGAAAGCAGACTTCACATGCATTGTAATTAGGCCTATTTGTGATTATCATGCAATCAATTAGGACTTTGAAGCACAGATCAAACATAGATCAAAGAAATGCTGGTTATATTTTGATTACTTAATGAGTGGCATGGTACACGCAGTTCTCAGTAGGTTACACAGGAACTAGAGCTGATGCAATATGCATATATCTATGAATATCTATTTTGAAAGTGCACCCATTTAGTAAACTGTGTGTCATATGAAATAGGATTTGATATCATTTGCAAGGTACTAGTAACATCACGTACAACACCATGTTACATCACGTACAATACCATAGTACAAACCTTAAAATTATATAATTTTACAGTTAGGGTTGGTCACATTTGATATCAATATCAGGTATACTTGAGGCACCCATCCTAAACTGAGAACACCTTGTGAGTCAGCCATGTTGCTAATCAAGAAGCAGATCATTGTCATACTTCTCATACCCTCCGTCCAATCGAGCTGCTCATCCAGTGAGCAATATAGACTAATATAGATACTGCTCAGTCAACGGAGTAGGCTGGTCCACGTTACTGAGACCTAATCCCTCTCCCACTACTACAGTACCCACCCCCCCCCCCCCCCCACCCCACCCCACCCCGATGTTACAGTTAGACAAAAATAAATGACAGGAAAACTATTCAAAATCGTTATTTAAAAGTAATGACTTGTGCAAGTCTACCTAGGCTAGGGATATTCATCCAGTATAGCCCCCCACTCTCCCCGCTACCACCAACACTGGGATCACATCACATTCTGGGTCAGTGACTGCTCTAGAATTTCCAACTGGCTTCCCCTGTCAGGGAGTGGCTTCCCAGGGGTGACTTCCCATCAGAGGCTATATTAGCGGACAGTAGGCTAATGTGTATTGTGGGGATGGAGCTGAATACATGGGTGACTTTGATACATGTGTAGGCGTCAGATGGGTGGAGCTGACGCAAGGTGGATAGTTTATCTCCATACATTGAACGTCATGCATGCAGACAGTCATTGATGCATTATTTTAAGTCATCCTTTCCTCCAGACTCTTCTCCTGACGCCGCATCCAACCCCAGGCTAATTCCCATACTTTAGCACACGCTGCTGCAGGAAAACCAAGGCGAAGAAGTCTGAGTCGGTGGTACTGAACATGTGTTTGTAAAAAAAGAGGCATCTTTTTTCTCCATCTAAAAGAAAAACACAGACTGGATTCCGTTCTGGAGTCGGCCTCAGCCAGTGGAGGATCCTGGCCACAGAGTACTGACGTACCTGGCATTCTGCCAACTGGACCACCACCACTCCAGGGCGGCGGGACGTGTGGGAGGGCCCTGGAGGGGAGGGGGTGGGTGGTAGTGTTGGGGAGGGGCTGATGGAAAGGTGTCTGTAGTACATCACTCTTCCAACCTCCAACGTACAGGAGGAGACCAACTCCACGTATATAAGAATCTAAACTGACAGGGTACACCTTGGATCCTTCCAGTGGCTAAACATGATCAGGGGTCATGATTCAGACGAAACCATTCAGACCATGACCGTTTTAATTGAGCCCTCACGTGGATATTAATTACAGCCAGTTAGATATCGATGGCACGTTTGGTAGCCTATGGGAAAGTGATACTTCATGAGGTTTAGCGAGGGAATTAGCTATTAGAAGCAGGAGGCAATGGGGTGTTCATGAATGGAGAATATGAGCGAGTGTCGGACCAGAGATTATGTAACAAAGGGGTGACATATTGATATAAAGAAACGTTTATTATCAATGCAGTGTTGAGTCATCAAATTCACCCCATAGATCCTCTCTGCGCAATATAGCAGCGGGTGGATTCTTTCCTTCGGCACCACACCAGTCAAATACTCTGGCTCCAGCGGTTGCTTCCGACCCCCCCCCCCTTCCCCTCCACCATTCCCTATCCACATTGAGAGCTCTGGCGATGGAGAATGCCTCCACCCCGTGCCAGCACCCCCCCCCCCCCCCCATGCACCAGATATGTACTAGACATAACAGAAGAAGAGTTCAACCCACCTATGCACCTCTAGATCGGCAGGAAGTAGGAGGGGGCTGTGGAGGGGGGGGGGGGGGGGAGAGGAAAGAATAAATAATATTGATAAAAAGGTACCAACAACCGCCATGTCTGGGGTGGAGGCGGGTGTCCATGTTTTACATAAGCCAAACAGACAGACGTCGACAGACAGACCAATACTAAAAATACTGCAATTCTCTAGACTCGATCCACCAGATGCTGGCGGATTGTCAGTGGAGAAACATGACAATAAGAGGTCGTCATACTCCCATTGTAGCCACGACACATTTAGAATTAGAAAGCTGAAAAGTTTATAGAGATGGTAGAAAATAGTGTAATAATGCACAACATTGCCTTATCCTTGTTCAACTTCATAATATTCCAAGACAACTCCCACTGAACATATGTTTGACGAGTGCAGTTGTACTTAACCTTATCCCTCTGCCCTGGAGACGTGTCTTAGAGCAGCACAGGGAGGAGGCTAGGAGGGGGTGGACACATGTTGGCATCCTCCAGGGTGGTGTCTGCGACGTTACGGACCACAGGTAGTGAGTATACGCCTACTGGAGGAGGGGGAGGAAAATAGTACGATGAGAGGGGGGGGGGGAGGGGCAGGAGGTCCATGGGGCCGGGGGGGGGGGGGGGGGGTTGTAGTTGCAGATTCCGATCACGTCACAGGTACACTCACTTGGGTGGGATAGGGGAAGGCGATCAGAAAAGGTAGACCAGGTGAGGTAAAAAGTAAACAGACTTTCGCCCACACTACCCCCCCCCCCCACGTCCACGCCCAACCATCCACTCACCTGCTGCTTCATGGACCAGCATCAACCAACCAGTATCAGCATTTCAAATGTCTTTGTTATCATTGTCAAGATGAGTTGTGCCCACCACTCTTGCACTTATCTAATGATAATAGTTATGCTGACGTACTGCATCTACAGGATCTCTTAAAAAGTACTGAAATACACTATGCACATGCCATTCTATAATGGGATTCGCCCATCAAGGACAGTTAAGTTCATTTTGAAGAATATGATTCATTGCCTGTTTTGTGGTTTGATACGGGCCCCATTTTCATGGATTATAAATGTGTAAATATTTTAAAGTTGTACATGTACTATATAATCTGCAGGCACGTGAATTCCGCCACGAAATAACTCTACTTTATGACATGATGATTATTGTATGACATCATTTACATGTGACTGCATTATGATGGTGTTATATATAATAATGCCAACTTCGTTTGTGACAACTTCATGGAGGTTAATTTCAAATGACAAAGCATATATATGATGTGTGGTTGCTACGACGCAGCATGGAATACTGCAAAGTCATGGTGTCACGACACTCACAGTCAGTACATGTAAACTGTCCAACACGATCTGTTCCTATCTGCCACCGTGTCATTGGGGGAGGTGGGAGATAAGGCAGTGATGATGCGACAGGTCTAAAAGTGTATGGCATATAATATTATATATATGTATATATATATATATATATATATATATATATATATATATATATATATATATATATATTATATATATATATCTATATATATCTATATATATCTATATGTATGTATGTTTGTATATATATATATATATATATATATATATATATATATATATATATATACAGTAATATTATATTTAGAGAATAGAACACGCTGTTCTTCACGTCGAGACTCTCTGTTGCTTTATAATGCACGATGGTGTCGAGCCTTCATAAGGCTCGGGACCAGAGTGTATTATAAAGTCACAGAGAGTCAAGATGTGGAGAAAGAGTGTTCTGTTGTCTTTATAAAACGTATTTCACAATTTTCATGTTGTTTAAAAAGGGTTTCTCATGTTTTTTAAAGGCTTAAAGCCTCAGCGTGCACTGTTACACTATAACGAACGGTCACGTGACTTCTCTGAGGCTATAATGCACGGCCAACCGTTTTATAAATATATATATATATATATATATATATATATATATATATATATATATACATCAATTAATCAACATGGCATATCACATGGTTATATCATGTGCATCATGATACCCAGATTCTCGGTATTACCATGTAGTGGATAATGTTTGAGTGAAGAATAGAACTCCATGTATACTAGTAAGTATATAATCTTGTATCTAGATGTGATTAATCTGTTTAGGTTTACAAAACAGTTCACTGAACCCGCTATATAATATATGGTTACGAATTGAGTCAAAGTTTGAAGTCATGATCAACAGTCGGAATGATTATCCACACACTAATCATTATCGGGGGTTTAAATTGATTTAATAATATGCGAACCAAAGTTTGGCCTTGTGACAGTCCCAGTGAACAAACATAAACATTGATCATCCCTAAACCATTATAGTTTGATAAGGATTCAATATAATGACCACAATAATTGTTACATACCAATTGGGGCACATGGGATGAACTAACCTTTACGTCGTACACATGTGAGTAACAGACCCATGGAACATGAAATAACACAGATGACGTCAACACATCACATGCTGAACACAAGTCCTCCACCACAATGACAACAATAACAACAATAATAATAAACTAGAACCAATAACCATTATGGCATTGGCAAACCTAGAAACAACGCATAAACTATTCGTTTTCTTCCTGGATATCACATATAAAAGCCCTCACACAAGAATCGTTATTATGTCGATTGTGCAAATTGGCCTTCTGAAACTATGCATTTTTTGAAGGTCCATGAACATGTCATTGTAAACTACTGTTAATACCTTGGGGAGGGGTGGTTGAGGGGAATGTGAGTTAAATGTTAACGTCACCCTGAAATGGAAGTCACGGGGATCCCCCAAAATAACCCCGTGAATGAAGCTTTCCCGGTACTATACTAAAACAGGGGCATGACTTTGATATACATGCCTCACAAACCGACAAGGGGATGGCCCCTTTGGTCTCCCCACTCACATTTTCCCGGTGCTATGGCGTAAAAAGCCTAATCAGTTGCGGTCACCCGAGGCTCTTACACGTTAAGATGGAATGAGATAGGGGGAGTCAATGAAAGAGAGGGATTGGGCTTAGAGTGCTGTGGGGGGGGGGGGGGGGGGGGGGGCAGGTGGGACTTAATCCTTCTTCCCGGAAAATACACCTATATTTAGCACTAGAGGGGTATAGCCATAGAGGAAGTTGTGGAGGTGGATACCTCACAGGGGGTGGGAGGTGAGTTAACCATGTGAATCACGGCCAACTGAGCCAGGCGTCGATCCCCCCCCCCCCCCCCCACCACCACCACCAACCCCACCCCTCTCTCTTCCCACATCCCTCCCCCACACTAAGGTTGCCTAGCTCATGCTGGGGGATTCCCGGTACGGTGCGTTCTCTCTAGGCTAGATGGGTGTGTGTGTTGGTAAATACGCAGTATTGACAAACATGGCCATTGTTGGTAAATATAGGGTTGTGTTGGTAAACAATGGGTGTTTGTAAACTCGTGGGAATGGATCCTTATTAGCGTCCACGTCGAGTGGGGAGTGGGATGGTATGTGGAGGAAAATACCTAGGCTACATGACTGCTATATTCACATGTTAGTCACATCAAGTCCATGTGGTTGACGAAACTATTCTGGTAAAGGGCACCCCCTCCCAGTCTAATCTCCCCCTCCCCTTAGTGCTACATTTTGTTATACATGTACGTGGTTAGTCATGGTCATTGTATTTGGCTCAGCACCTAGTCCTAGCCATAGTAATAGTCATCCCCCTACATAGTCAGCATGGGGTCTATCTATCTATCTAAGTCAGCATCGGACATATTCAGTAATGCCTAAGTGTCAACTTTGTCCTGTTTTAACTTTTTCTTTTTTTATTGTGGAAAGACAGCACACTAGTATATGAACCTAAGAAGCACTAGAGAGGTGTCTGTTTTTATTTACAACTTACAGATCTATTTTGGTAGATCTCCTCTATGCGCACATGAGGTTGAAATGTGTGGTTTGGCAGACGACCAATCACTCTAGACGCTCCAAAATACCATGAGAATGGGGAAGTAGGAAAGTGGCGGGAAAGAGGGAACATTATCTGGTGTCATAAACATACGCTTTTCACTTCTAGGCTAATGGGGGAAAACATAACAACCTCTCTTCAATCTGTCACAATCACAAGTCCCACTGTTTATTTACAATTTCCCCCCTGGTTGTAAACACATAGATTATATCAGCAGCGATCATCCAATTTCTGAGTACGGATCTTCCCATTCTGTGTCTGTGGTTTGTTTACTCGGTCAATTTCCGTTATGAATAATGAGGCTACAGCGTGCCTAGGTGTGTAATCCACCGTGGAGGAAAGTTGGCCACCATCAATCCTGCCTAACAGGGGGAAGGCCCAGGGTTCGACCCTTATTTTTGGCACCTGATCTACACAATAGATCTTGGGACTTTATACTGTCTTGTATCTCCATAGGGAAATTACCTGGTACTTGTGTTTTCCCAGTGTAGATGGAGGAATCATAACAGTATGGTTCTGAAGGGTAACTTTGGGATATTATACACGGGCGTATACATAGTACGATCTAATCATTTCCCTAATCGCCTTTACGATAATTATAATTTAATGTAGATCATACTATCTATAGATTCTCCACGACATATGACACACCATGACATCACCAAGAACTCATCTATATTGCTAGAAAGTTTATCTGTACACATTATCTAAACAGAAAAAAGTGCAATTCAACTGATACTGTACAGATCTTTTCACTCTGCAGTCACGCGCCTTATCGTTTCTATCACCCACGTGATCCAACAATAGGATGATAAATATAGAATTTGTGTTTATTTTTAGATACTTGAATTCCATATAGAAGTTCATGTATATCCATAAAACGGTATATCGTGGCGCATATCTGGAGAGGAAGTGTCTATAGCACTAGGTGTATAGGGTTTAGGGCCGATTCAGGGTGGGGGTGGGGACAATGAAGGCTATAACAATGACAACAATGGTGGACCAGAACAGATATAGGGAGAGTGGGTCAGGGATCTAAAGGGATCCAAATTTGCCTACCTGAGGGCTGATCGCCTTCACGTGACCATGAGCCATGACTCAGCAGTTTATACTTACTCTCTACCTATAGGTCCATGCGGTGTACATGCCAGGGATATCTCCATCGTTGTATAACATGTAGAGCTCTATATGGGGGAGGGGAGTATAGAACTAGAAGAGATTAGATACATTTTACAAACACAGAGAAATAAGAGAATATCTTCAGTAATTGTTAGACGTGGCTGTAATTTGTATACACACAGAGAGAAGTAAAGGCGTCGCCATGACTCTTTTACCATAGCCAACTCTAGTTGACTCTGGTAGCAGAGTCATGATGACTCTGGTGGAGGGCTCACAGCTACTCCAGTCATACCCCTTGATCCTTGTACAAATTGACTCCCCCTCTTGACTCTATCAGTGCAGAGTCAAGTGCAGTTGACTCTGCCCACAGCAGAGTCATTTGTAGTTTGACCCTTCATGAAGAGTCAAATAGAAAATGTGTTGACTCTGATAGTAGTTGCATATGAAACCACCTGGTGGGGCAACCAACACTAATTTGGTATCAGTGGCAACCACAAGGCAGAACCACTATCTATATTTTAGATAATTGTTACATGCCACACAGTTTTGATTCCTTATAGATAGGTCCACTATGTCTAAATAGTGTGGTTAAGGGATGTCAATGGATAAGCTTTCCAGTTAACTTACCTGAATCAAATATGATGACAAACTGTACAATACATTCCAAGAACATCAACAGTTTAAAGCTTAGTCACCATATTTGTGGGTATGGGAAATGAAGATAAGGCTGGGCACTAACTATGTGAGATATAATGTGTGGCACTGCTTACTACTTCATATAGATCTGATATTGGCATCTAAAATGTGTATGGCCAATGGTCTGTAGAATGTAGTGTGAGGCAGATATAACTTAGCCCTTTCACACAGGGGGGAGTGGTAGACATTACAAAATGTCTTGTTATTGACCTGTCTTGGGCAATAACCTCGCCTGCTCACTTCCCTCACAGGTCTCACCTGGCTTGCCCACTGATTATATACACCTGTTGCCCCCACTCTACCCTGGTATAAATACACAATCCACCTGACCTGCATGCACTCATGTATTCGATTTTGACTCCCCCTCTTTTGATGGGTCAACTGCTGATGACTCTTCAGGAACGAAGAGTCAAACTCATTTGACTCTCCTCTACAGGTGTCATGTGGGAGACAAACTGCGACTCTGGCTGTCAGGGTCATGGCGACTCATTTACTTTTCTGTGTGCATGTATTGATGTCAACTTAAGGAGATAGAGGTTATATTAACGGTATTAACGTACATGCTGATCAAACGCAAGCTCAGCAAATGACGTGAAGCGCGTTTTATAGGCATTTTGCTGACTATACTGTTTACCCCCTACTAGATGTACTTTCTCTATCCATTTGACATCGTGGCACTTTACCGTTATCAGGTTATTTGAATAGTACTACTGCTGCAAAAGTTATAAGTTATGTAAGGGAAAATGTGTATCAGGAATCAGGAATTTGAAAGCAGGACTCAGGAGGGGGTCCACTGAACACCAAAATACCAAAAAGTATGCAAAACGTGTCACCCTAACCCCCCTCCCTCCATCCACCCCTGTGTGTATGCCCTTCCACCTGTAACTCTACACATCCTCTTGGATCCCTATCAAGGCATGAGTCGGATATTCTGTGGAATTCGGGGGTTGGGGGAGGCGGGTGACAGTAGACATTGAACCAAAAAGGCGCCAAAAGGCCGGTGTCGAGGAAACCACAGGAAGTGAGAACATGACTGGTACTGAGAGGTATCATGGGGAGGGGAAAGCCCCTTCTGCTGGGGGCTGGTGAGTAAAGTGTCTACATTACCCAGAATGCCGACCACGGCTGTGCAGAAACAGCTTTACAAACATGAAGAACGCCTTGGGCAGGGTTCAAGCACCCACCCGTTTGTTTGAATATTCAGATAGACGTGCCAGTTTTCCATACCAGCGCGGGAAAAAGCGACAAGGACACTCCTCCTTCTCGGATTTGGCGCGAAATGTAATTCTATCTGATAGTTGACCACACAACAAGGCCTGAACGGTGCGTTTCGTGTGTCCCCGATCCAGCAAAGCGGAGCTGAGTCAAGAAGGCTTTGCCCAATCTTAGAAAACAGCAAAAACCTTTACACCATCTTGGGGCTACTTTGGAGTTTTCTTAGAAATATTTTATAGAAGAAGCTCAAGCTATTAACTCGTAAAATGTGGGAAAGAACGTAGGCCAGGGTGTATGCAGTTTGGATTTTGGAAAGTGACTGGACGTACATATATACAACTCTACCTTTTCCTTTCGTCATAGTGCATACAACATGCCATCATTCTTAGTTTTACAGTTTGGTTTATGATAATCACATGATTGACCATATGACCATATAGACTTCAAGACAGGGTCAATGGTTATTTCATTTATGGTGTTGGGCAATTCGCCAAGTTCGCCAAGTTCTGCCTGTAAACTAACATGCGCACTAGGTCCTATCTCAGACCAAGTAAATTGATCTGTCTCCTCACGTATACAAAGACCGAAGTCTCATGACTCCAATGTTTACACTTTTTGTCAGCCTGTTCCTTAACCTTTAATCGTGATCGGGCTGTAGGCCAGCGACCCCACCTATCAGCTATTTTACATGCACGACCTCTAAACATCATCCACTTCCCCACACAGGATCGAAGGACCATTGTTATTGTATTTAGATAATGGACTGACGACATGAAATGTAATAGAAACACCAGGAAGAAACCCCAAGAATCACAGACCGCTCCTTAAATTCTACGTCCTGTTAATCCCATGTCAACACACCCTGCCCACAGAACACACGTGTACACACATAATGTGACATGGCACTAATGGTGCACTAATAAATAGGAACAAGGGTCCCTGCCCTCTATGGACTTCCTTGTGGCCGGGCCTGAGTCCGTTATCTGACATGGTTTGGTTCAGCCAATCAGATAACAGGGTCAGAGTCGATCCGGGTCGCAGTTTTAGGGGAGCTGGGAGTTTCAGAAACTTGGTCCAGGGAACAACAATCGGGAAACGGGCCAACCCTACGGAACTCACATGGTATATATTTACATGTGATTATGTATGTAGGCTGTCAATGACTACTATCAATGAGATCTACAAATATGTTGTACCAGGCCAAATAAAAAAAGTTTTGTTTCAGGTAACATGGGAAGAGAAACTCTAGGGTCGGTACGTCGGATTTTTCTTTTTTTTAACGTTATTTTTTTACTTCCCCTCTAAAATTGACCCCAAAAAAGTGTAAAAAAGGGGAGATTTTATTCTAAAATTTTGTAAACCTAAAATTGACCCCAAAAAAGTATAAAAATATAAAACTTTCTTCAAAATTGCATAAAAAAACATAGGGTCGGCCCTGTTTAGATAGGGTCGGTCGGGTGACCTGAAACGACCCTTCTTTTTTTTGGGCCTCATGCTGTTACAGGGGTGGGGGTGCCAACATGTGTGACGTCATTTGTGAACGTCTCCCTGATATAAGCTTAATAACAAGGTATATTGTCATGACCCTGTCGTGAATTCTGATGTACCGGTACGTATTGTTCATAGACATCACATCATCAATGGGGGAAAAATCAGCGAAAAACATTCAACAACGGTTTCTCAACAACCAGTTTTCGTACATATAATGCAGCAGCCATATTGCATGTATATGTCTACAGGTTATTGGCTTCAAGTGTATGGAGAGAATGAGTGGTGTGAAGTTCTCTGCTCCATGTCAGACAGATGCACACAGATATAAGTATGCTAAGTAGCAGAGTACATGTCTACACACACAGTATCTATTTACACAGGGATTGCTGGCAGCCGGAGACAATGTAAGGCTAAGCTCCGTGACATGGGTATGTTGATGAAATGTTTCAATATTGACTCCCCTGTCTTAACAAATGCTGGACGTCGGGTCACACCACATTCCAGTGTAATGAAAACTATGTAAACACATACCAAGCTAGTCTAAGGCACATGCCTCCAAACTGATTTAGCCTCTGAGACTCTATAGCTAAAGGCACAATACATGTATTACATGTTAAAATAAGAGGAGTTAACATTTCTGTCAATTTGAATAGATTTTTAAATCAGTTTAACAAGATAAGCAGGTGGCTAATCGTGAACTCTAAAACTAATGTTTAAATTGAAATAGTGTAGTTCGAGGATCATTGGTATGTTGCATTGGGATGCCCGCCAGCAGTTACGGTATATTGGTACATGTAATACATGTACACGCCGAATCAAGATGTCGCTTGCAAACACCAAACTAATTCCCATACTGTTCAATTGAAATGCCTTCAATACCTAAAAGAAAAAAATCATATACGAGCCCCCGTATGAAGATTTCCTGTGCCTACGTGACCAATCCTATATCTGCCAGGTTTTGGCGCGCTTCTAGACCTACCGGTATATCCCGTTATCACCCTACAGACACGCTGACCTAGTTTGTAGAGAACGCGGAACTAAACCGCACATTATTTATTTACTTATCCCTCAAAAACAACAAGACCTAACCACAGACGACTTCATAACACAAGAGACAGGACATGGAGTGGCATCGAGGCACACAGCAACGCGGATGCGCGCCAATCCCAGCGCGTGGATCCGTTTAAGGACTTGCCACATAAATTGTCGTCTGCTCAGCACCAAATGTCACTTTCCGCCTTAAACGGATGTATGAAGTAAATATGCAAACATGTGGTAGGTATGAAGGTAATTCGTGACCAATATCAAGTGCTTAGTGATTGAAATAAGATGTTGCTTATTCATGAGAACATTAGCCATCCAGTTTTAGTTTCTCTAGTCTATGGTCTATATAAGGTGTTTTATATCATACAAAATACCAGTCACTGCTGAGCCTGTATATATATTCCACCCCCTATTCCACCCGTGCAACAACTCTGATTTTCCTTTGGGCTTTAATAGCATAGACTTCTCCACATAACTTTACATCCATAGATGGGTTTTGTAACGAGACGTGACCTGGGTCATATATTTCCATAGACCAATTTCCCAAAAATAGTTACAATTAGGGGTGGAGGAGGTCTTGATAAGGGTCTCAAAATAGATGACCGGTAATGTGTAAATGCTCCAGTACAGAAGTGGTTGATTTTCCGCGTGATATTGGGACTTCCCCTAGAGATGGTATAAATCGTGATCACAACAACACCATAGTGCTGGTGTACTTTCGGCGGTGCAATGCAAGGTCGAGATCCCTGCCAAAATTAGACATTTACTTAGCACTAGTTTCCCTCTCCAAATATACTCGTAGCCAGATGGATCACGAACAGGTCACAACAACAACCTATTCCCCATATACTACCATACCATTATCACCAGCGCTATCATCATCATCATCATCATGATCGTCATCGTCATCGTCATCATGATCGTCGTTGTCGCCGTCATTAACAAGAACAGAATGTACAAAATAAAATAAATACAACAAGACAGCCACAGTGTATGTACAATGAAACAAGTGGCATCCCTGGTATGCATTCATTAAACTATTATGAGTCACATTACTCTCTATATACGTGAATAAGAAGTATGTTAATTCATGCTGGGGTTTTCTTTGGACACCTCCCAGTCCCAGATCCCAAATGTCGCCATGGTATGTGCATAGCGTGTATGGTATGCTGTGGATCGCCATATCCTTCTGGTCGATGCCATGGAGAAGGGGGGGGGGGGGAGTGGGCAGCCAGTCAACCTCCAGGAATTCTGTGGTCACATGGGTAGCAGGGACGTCTCCACCTTCTCCTAGGTAACCACTCGTCATGCCGTGAGAACCGTTAACCCTTACCTGACCACGGCGTCGTGACATGACCATATACATAGGGAACACCCCCCCTGAGGGGTGGGGATCCTCCATGGTGACGGTGACCACACCAGTGTCACATGTCACACGCTGCCACTAGGTATGTCGATCATTCACATGACCGCCAAGATAATTACTACATGAAATAAGAGGCTGGAGACTATCACTTTCTCTGAGGTGCTCTGCGTAGAACAGTTTGGAGTGTTCCGCTCTCAACGGGAAAGTATGTCCGACTGCACTTCTTCCTCTGCATGGAATGTCGATAAGACACAACCAAAACAACAGTCTGGTGACAACAAAGAGTGTCATTGATGATTGTTAGTCTATGGTCGCTTTGTTTCATGTAAACAGAGTGGCTAAATTTGGAGCAGAACATAACATTGTCTGCTGAACCCTTGGACAAAGCAAATGTTGACCGAGTAATGCAATACCTTTATTTTAGGAACAGAACCAGGTTGGCTGGCTAGGATTTCTACGCCTTAATTTCTGGCCCCTGCCCCTTCTGTTTCTTGTATTGTGACTAAGAAGAATGATAAATAACAATGTTTGGATAGGATTTCAAGATACTTAACCTATTATGTGCTATAAGCCTAGGTTGGTTGTCCCACGGTAGTGACGTCCCCATATACTAACACACTACATGGACGTGGTCTAATTACAGGCGTAACGTAGAGATACTCTCGATAAGTTCATGTTTTAATCCTCCCATGGGGAAGACAAAATCCAAATTTAGGCATATCTAAACCTAACATTGGTACTCTAACAATGACGTACAATGAGCCCTTTAGTAAATCCACCCCTAAATCCTTGGTGATTTAAGCCTGCATTATTCTACTGGGTTTTAGCCTGTGGGGGCACCATCTAATCCTTTAAGGGCCGCATGGTGCTTTCATGCAGTATGTCCTTCGTCGTCATGATACATAAATGCAGCCCTGGCGAGTCTACTCCTCACGGTTGCATTCATGCATCATGCCAATCTTATGGGGTTGGAGCGCTCCCGAAGCGTTGTCATGATTCGAGCTGGCGAGTAGTCATTCCAGGATAACAATTAACCGTACACCATAACGACAAATGACATAGCATATTATTTAAAGTACAATGTGGTCATTAAAGCGCTAGAGAGCCAGCTCCCAGATGAAAGGCCTGCATTGTCCTATCACAACCCAATGCACCATGGGGAAGGGATTTGGGAGTGTCTGGTTTTGTATTGTCACCTAGCAAATACCAGTCACAGCTATAACAATGGTGGAGAAAGGCAAGCACCCCCACAGCCCTATGAACATGCCGTCAGTCTGCCTCAGTAGCTGGTAGACACACATACAGTCCCCCATCTCCAGTACATGTCAACGATGCACCCCCCCCCCCCACACACACACACATCTCCCTCCAGCTACCTCGTTCAACCTTCAGCCAAACTTACCTTCCACCCTATGGAGCATTCACAAACACTTTCTGACAATAGTCAACATTCTCAGAAACCTATAATTACTACATATAAATATAACTATTAAATTCAGTGAGAAAGTTCACGTCCAGTTTGACATGGCTAATAACCCATCACCCGGGGTCACTCCCCAGCTAACAAAAAAACGCGTTATTTTACATCAAAACAACATTTTAAAACGTTATATAACCTTATACCGTAATAAGGAGAGTTGTTTACTGGGTCATGTATTTTCTTTTAATATTCCATGAATAGTATAGTTCATATGTTAAGATTTCATAACAGGTGACTACAATGACTAAGTATAAACATCATCAGAAAACTAAAATTACTAAAATCATGTACATGTAAATATAAGAATACTGAATTCAGTGAGAAGGTTCACGTCCATTTTGACATGGCTAATAACCCATCACGTACCTGGGGTCACCCACGTATTTATCTTGATATTCCAAGGAGAGTATAGTTGATTTGTACAAGTGTATTTCCATTAAATCTCAAGTCGGTGATGAGGTCAATATTCAGTATTGGTCAGTATTGGACTGCATCTTGGGTACATGTGTTTTACATTGTATTATGATTTGAAAAAAACCCACCAATTACTGCACAGATTTCATAACAAGTTACCAATAAATTTGGAAGAAGGATCATGTTACCAATAAATTTGGAAGAAGGATCATGTAGCGACATATCGTTTAATTCCTAAAAGTAAATGTAAAAAAACTGTACTTTTTATGCCCACATACATGTGACGTTGTCATATGTCTAAGACTAATTTCTACATCCTGCCCTTATGGCAATTAACACGAACTCGTGATTATAACTTTAATTGCACCCTCAGGAGGGTGGATCATCCTCTCAGTACGTACAGGAGGCGTGGACCTTAACTGCGCACCTCGCCACCCTGTCCTATATTCTGATCCTTGTGTACAGGAGAGGAGGCGGGGCGGGGATCCACCAGGTAGACGTCTCCCCTCTCCCTGTGAAGGGTCCAGCCACTGACGTCACAGGGTGCTATTTTTAGGACTATATAAAGCAGCAAGGTGAGCAGCAAAGTGTGACACAACTCAGTCGTGTGTCCCCGTGAACACTACTCAGGTTGGGTATGTGTCTATGGGAAGAAGGAGGGACCCTCTAACATTCCTGGCACTGTTTATTGTGGAACTAAAACACACACAAGACGCCCTAGCACCCCTCCCTCTGCTAACACGCCCATATCAGTCACGACCCTCAGACCTACTGTACTATGTACTTAGGTACTGCCCAGGTAGGCATAATGGTGTCTAATTAAGAAGGGTGTGCAGAGATATGCAAATCATTGCCAAATTTGTATTATTCAATGTTGGCTGACGAGACATTGAAGCTGCTGCTCAGGCTTGTAACACCAGCTCAACATGTCTTACTATTTGAATAATAACTTTGTATTATTTCATTAGGCCCTATTTCCAAACTATCCCTACCATTTATAGGCTGAACAAACACAGCAAAGAGATGACCGCGTTAACTCCCACCAATGGCAACAAATGATTCAGCTTAGAGACGAATTACATTCTCCATTCTCTCCAACACCATACCACCAAATGATAATATTAAGGGGACCCTGGAGATTGGTTTGGGACGCCCTGGAGGAATAATTAACACCCCCACAAAGCATTAATGCTGATGAACCTATTAGAGCTCTATCATACCTGCAGCCCCAATGATATCCATATTATTTTCTGTCTGTGTGTAGTCAATGATAATTTTAAAATGACCAGCCTTATTCACTTATTTTTGTATAAACACTTAGGATATTGCTGTATCCATGAATCCCGGTTTAAAATGTCATGTTCATCTTGGACTTCATATTGTACCCTGTCAAAACGTATAAAGATGTTTGATAGTTTATACCCAAATGCCCCACATGCGGGCTCAAATAGTGCCCTGTCATAGCTTGCCATTGTAGGCATGGGCAGTGAACAGTGGCTTCAGGATCAATTGGCCCTGTCTGTTTATTTGAGGGGGATTACCCACTGTCACCAAAGCATGGAAACAATATAGTTTTCATTAACATGAGGTCAAGTTACTACGGCCTTCATGTAAGTGAGGAGAGGTAGTACATGTACGTGCCCTTCAATAGTTCTACTGAATCTATTGATAACGGTTAATGGTGGGTAGGAAAGTTAGCTTTGCACCAGGCAAAAACGCACCTTCTTAAATAGAATATACGCCACAGAAATAGTTTGAGGTAAAAGGTCACTTGGATGTGAGGAATGGATGAGACAAGAATACACACACCTGATGTGCAATGCAGCCATACTGGGAGGACGATGGCATTTTACATGCGCACATGTAACCTATACCGCGCTATTATGGGAACTGCTCATCTCATCTATTGCTCACCTGCTCACCCGAGTAGGGCTATACTGCTCGTTTCAGGGACTATATATAGTATTAACTCACTATTATGGTACCAAAAGAGCCCATGTAATGAGTGTAGATCAAGTTTTATTATAGGAAACCTCACTCAATGTGCATAATACCAAATAGCCATAGATGCTATACATGGTCATATGTGACTACCCTGTTTCGGCGTATAACTCGCTATGCGTCGCGTATTCATTTGATTGTGGGTATTTTTGAATGTAGATTTGAATCTATTAAAAGTTTATTTTCGTAGAAACTCACCCTGAAGGGTGATTGTAGATATTTTCAAATGTAAATCTATTAAAAGTTATTTTCGTAGAAACTCATTCTCTCGTTGCAACAGAACGGAGAGCTAGCTATACAACTGCCAAGTTCAATATCCCTATTAACATTTATTGCGCAGAAAAATGAAAAAAAATAGGTAGAAAGCCCAATTTCAAATCATTAAAAATCCGCACCACTGGAGGAGGAAGGCGTGACGCTAAACAACGCTAAGGAAAGCGTCACAGTCCTTAAGTTAAGTACACTTCACTCTGTGTTACAAACCGACCCCACTACACTAACTTACACACAAGAACGCCCCTCCTTATGATTCCTTTTTCTGGGTACTTGTACTAAATTAATCCTTGCAAGTAGTGCCTACACTTGAGGCCGTGTCCACTTTCTCTAGGTTAGCTTCCTAGGTTACCTTTCTAGGTTGGTTGTAGGTGTGCATTGTTTTGACTGGGGGCCTCCCTGTACGCCCCGACCACCCACCTGTGTAAACAGTACAGGTTCCTTGGGTGCAGGAGGCGCGGGTGTCTACAGGGTTAACACACTATGTTTGTATACAGACTCCTACTGGAGGCTGCCTCTAGGGCGGGGCATGCAAGACGATAGGGACATGGCCACTGCTTTTACACACGCCGCCAGCAGAAATAGACTGACTCTGGCACTTCCCCCAGGTTTCAGAGAAATTGGCGGGAAAAAGTAGCTGACGGGCAAACCGTTCTGCAAGAGGGAGTTTTTTTTTTTTTTTTTTTTTTTTTTTTTTTTTTTTTGGGGGGGGGGGGGGTCAATGCTGTATTGTATCCTCTGTAGTTATAACAAGGTGGTCTAAGATGGTGAGCCTACTAATGCTTATATACAGTCAGCTCGAAGAATATGAGATGAGCTGGTATTTAGATTGTCAGCCAGTTGATGCACTTGAATATGAATTTGTGCATGCAGCAATTATAACATGAAATAAAATGAGATCCTGATGACTTGAGCAAGTCTTTATCAGCAGAACATGGACCTTGCATGAGAGCATCATAGACCTTTCACCCACAGACCGCATGTAGAGAAATCTGAGTAACCTTCTCATACATATCTTTCTCAGAACTGAAGATTAACATGAAAAAAGAGAGAGAGGAAACGTCTGCAAGTGACGTCGTATCCTGCAGATGATATTTCCAGCGAGGATGCCAATATTTGATTACACCTTACAGTCCGACTCATATTACAACATCATTCAATTCTTTATTCCAAAATACAAGGTAGCTCTAAACGCGAAATACCTGTAATGTAGGGAGTGCTCTCTTTTTAACAAGGGGGGGGGGGGGGGTTGCGGGGGAGGGGGGTAGAGGGAGTCGTGCATCCGCACAAAATCTCACTGCCCCCCACTCCCTTGTTGTTAAAAAACAGAGCACTCTCTTCGATATAATATATAATACGCTCAATTTCATTTATGTAACTGACAGCGAGCAATGGTACTAAGGTACCATTACTGCAGAACACAAAGGAACAATCCTGTCTGGCTTAGAGGGGAGACAAGGCATACAATTTGAATACAACATAATGATAATTGCAGCTCACATGTGTCTCTCAGTTGAGAAGGCTTTCATGTTCTCATGGCTATGCTCTTATTTTTGGGAACTGTGCCCGGTTCACTGTCCCAGAAACAGTGGGAAAGTATACATTTGGTTACCTGTTACATTGTCACACCAGACCAGGGGCGGCGGAACATACTGAAAGTTGGGGGGGCCAATATCCTAAAAATATAGATTTCGCTTATTTCGCGCATTTATTTAGTAACTTATATGCGCGAAAATATGATGCAAATCAGTGGGTAAAATAGCAGGGGGTCTGGGGGCATGTCCCCCCAGGGAATTTTTGGAAATTAAGAAGAGCAAGTGCCTATTCTAGTGCGTTTTATGGGGAGTTGTCAATAATTACTCTACTGATTTTCAATTAAATAAACCGAGCTATAAAATAAAGGGATGTAGCAAGAACAAATAGGGCAAAATGTTGGGGGGGCCAAAACATATTCTGGCCCCCCCAACCTGGAAGTTGGGGGGGCCGTGGCCCCCCTGGCCCCCGTGGTTCCGCCGCCCCTGCAGACGGGAACACAGTAGACAAAATGAAAAGTTCCAGATATAGTGAACTTCTTGTATTTGAAGTGAGGGGGACACTATAGGGTGCCATAGCTATTTGTTCATCGAGTGAAAACCATAAGCATTCTAGAAGAGTCAGTTGGACTCTCTTCCTAATCTGACATTTCGAAATGGAGTCAGACAAAGCTGGACTCTCCACAGAACCTATCTGATTCGTTCAAGAGACGCTCAAATGAGAGTATGCTGGCAAGATGGTTGACTCTGGGAAGAGAGTCACGTCACTTAATTTTCTGTCTGCGTCGTGTTGAGCATGGAACATGCTCGGTAATTCCAGACCGACGCGGGAACTCTGGTTTCCTGTTACCCGGGGATCTCATGAATATTCATGAGGCACGTGACATGACGTCACGCTCGCGCCGGATTTTCAATTGTCAAAGTTTTGTTGTGTACACTTGACGTGTGGCTCTTTTCTCTCCGTCTCAACGGTTTTTTACCATTGTTCCTGAAACTTATTTGAACAAAATGGTCAAGGACTCAAAGAAGGAGAAGTCTAAAAGGCCCACGGAGGTTACACGCAAGCTTACACCGGAGGAGAAAGCGCTCAGGCGAGCCATGAAGAAGTGGCAACAAGACGCCGATCAGCGCATGAACTCGATGGACGGGAAAATGGACAGGTTGGTACGCTTGTTTGAAACAAAACCTCCTGTGGCCATTCCCCAGCAGCCGCCATTAAACCAAGCTCAGGCTGCCTTTGCCCATCACCCCTCCTACAACATGGCGACAAACCAGCACCCTCTGTACACCGCGGCATTGTCGGCCCCAGGTACAAGTGGCTTCGGTATGCACGGAATCCACCCCCTCGCCCCGGGCGCTGCACCGGCTGACGGGGACGACATGCATCTTGCTCTCGCCAACTTCATGAAAGCGAGTCTTTCTAAGTCCGGTAAGATGAACCCCATGTTCCCTCACTCACACATAACTCGTGGCGACCGCATGGAGCCAACCACTCTGGGGGATTTAGAACTGTCTGAATATGTGTTGGGTTTAATGAGGGTACATGACGCAGCCACCACCCCGCATGTCCATAAGACCCACATTCTCCGCCACCTCACCGATGTGGCGGAGGACGCCGTCAATTATGACTGGCACGATGTCAGAGCATGGAGTGAGGCCACCATTGCTGAAGTGGCCTCACCCCAGTCCCCTCTCACGTGGGAATCACAGGTGCAGATCAGGATCAACAGGTCTGAGAAGTCAAAGAAAGGTGACTGGCTGGACCCCCAGTCAAACACCAAGCGTTCTGCTGGCAGCACGCAAGCAGCCACCTCATCCTCCAGGGCCCCGCCTGCCTCGGACTTTGGGGCCAAGGGCGACGTGTGTAATCTACCTAGCAGTGTTAAGCTCTCCAAGCCTGACTCCCCCTGTTCTCAATTTAATGCCAACAAGTGTGACTTTAAGACTCATCACACCGAGGGCATGTACAGGCGCCTCCACCTCTGTTCATACTGCCTACCCAACCTGTGCAAGGCCTACAGGCATGGTGAACATGACTGCCAGAATCGTAAAGGTAAACAGAACAAGCAGTCAAAAAACTCCCAGCGTCCGGCCACCACGCAGTAAGCGGCCGGACGCTGGACACCTCGTCCAACACGGACACTGATGACAACTGCAACTCCTCAGAGGCATCCACTGCATGTGACACCTCTTCAAGTGATGACAGTACCCCCACCCCCCCAGCACCCCCGATAAAGGGTACCTCAGGTGGTTGGAGGGTAACTGCCGACATCCCCCCTGAAACTGACACTGACACTCGCTGTAGGTTTAAGTTTAGGAAGGTGCACTTTGATAATGTTGTTGAAATCTGTCCATTTGACGAGTCAGGGCTCGATTATGCCCACATAAATTCTGCACTTATGTCCCCTGTCGGTGATATCAATGAGAAAGATGAAGGCATGATTATTGTTGACAAAACTAATACTGTCCTTGTTAATGGTATGATCAATCTCTCCATCAGTGACACCGCAGAGCAAGATGCAGGTCGCACCATCCGCGGCATGTACGTCAGGTCTATCAATACCAGCCCTCGGGCTCACACCGACAGTGCATGTAGCTATGATGTTGATCCCAAACACGACGTCGAGACGGGGGATGTGTCTTCCTACAGTGGCAGCCCCGCCCTCTCCTCCAGTGACTCGGGCACGGTCGACTTCAATGACACACCCAGCCCTGTGAGTGAGGCAGTAAGGGACCAGTCCACCCAGGCCTCTCTCACATCCTCCAGCCTCGACGGTAGTGTATCACATCCTTCCTTCACCAACAGCACCCCTAAAAAAGGTAATGGTGTGGTGGAATATGATGTTTCCAATGTTTCTCTCAATGCTTCATCTCAATGGGCAGACGATGCCACAATAACCCAAATGGTAAACGCAGCATATGGTTCTAGAATACTTCGTAGCGCTAAAAAGAATCCAGCTTGGTTATTTGGTACACAACCCCATGTCGATGTTCAAAAGAAATCCAACAGGGATGATGACAGCAGTAGTACTGGTAGCTCTGTATTGTGTGACATACAACCACATTCCAGGGTAACTGAATGCAATATAACTGATAGCTATGTTACTGTTCCAGAGCATTACGGTGTTGACTCCTATTTAGCATCACTCAATGACAGCACAGAGGGTCGTATTGTAGGCACATATAGCATAGACTATATGGCCGGCGACCAAGGGTCAGACCACAATAATGTCTACCCACTCTGTGTTGGCAGGGAATCTGATGATAGTTCTGTTGAAAAGGTGACACTTAGTTTATCCAAGCTAGCAGCCAGCATCACCAGCCCTGGAGACGAAAACACCAGCAACACCCTCAACTCCCCAGCGCAGGAGGACACCCCCAGCCTTCATCTGGGTCGTCATGCCTCACTGCCCACGGACAACAACATGCACCGTGGCGACCCACTGACCTACTCCCCGTCTGCAGGTCGTCACGCCTCACCGAGCACGCCTCACAACATTCTCCCCGATGACCCAGTAACTACTGGACCACACAGCTGGCCCATTAAGAGCACCGGGAGAGACACCACACCACTCATGCTGGACCCCTGGCGCTACCGCGACATTCTGGAGGCGATATGGCCCTACCCCACACTGGAAGCCTCCAGGGTGGCCGAGAGGGAGATGGCTATGTACCATGCCATCCGCGCCACTGCCCTCCCCAACTACCTCGGCGCCAGGATCGTGCTCCCCTCCAAGCTCAACATCCCCGAGTGGACCAAAGCCCTGGAGGAATATGAAGACAAAGGGATAGTACAGTTCCTCCAGTACGGCTGGCCCTGCTCCTACACGGGGGACCAGCCCCCAGAGGCCAGTCAACAGAATCACAAATCGGCCACAGAGCATGAAGCCCACATCGATCATTTTATCGCGACAGAGAGCAACGAGGGCACCCTACTCGGCCCTTTTGAGGCCCCCCCCCTTCACCCCGTGGAGTCAGGCCAGTCCCCTCTGCACTGTTGAGAAAAAGATGTCGAGTAAACGGCGAATCATTGTGGACTTAAGCTTCCCAGAAGGACGATCAGTGAACTATGGCATAATAAAGAACTACTTTCAGGGTGTATACCTGAAGTACCGGTTGCCAGCTATCACAGACTTGCTAGACATGGTGAGAGAGCATGGTAGGGGCTGTTTCATCTGGTCTGCCGACCAAGAAAGAGCTTATCGCCAGCTGCAAACTGACCCTATGGATTGGCCACTAGGGGGCATCAGACACAAAGGGGTGTACTACCAGGACAAGTCCCCGTCGTTTGGCAATCGTGCGTCAAGCACTCATATGCAGCGTGTGTCCCGAGCCATCACACACCTCATGAAGACTGACCTCGTCACCGTCCTTCCCTATATCGACGATTACGCGTCAGTCAGTAGCACAGCCCAAGAAGGAGAGAAATCCTTAGTGAAGTTTGAAGAACTGAACAAGAAACTAGGACTCCAGCTGGCCCCTCAAAAAACAGTTCGTCCCACACAGAAGATTGTGTGGCTGGGATATGCGGTCGACACAGTCAGCATGACTGTCAGCATACCCACCACCAAGATTCAAGAAGTACTGGATGAAATTATAGAGTGGGACAGCAAGAAATGG
This sequence comes from Harmothoe impar, assembly GCA_947462335.1. NCBI lineage: Eukaryota > Metazoa > Annelida > Polychaeta > Phyllodocida > Polynoidae > Harmothoe > Harmothoe impar. The sequence continues at coordinate 52,644,107 of OX381704.1, forward strand.
GTAAACAAAAAGGCCATAGAGAAAATGACAGGCAAGCTCCTGTATATCGCCACAGCCGTACCACCAGCAAGGAGATTCTTGGCCCGGTTGCTTGCACTGGTACGTCAGGCCAACGTGATGAACCCACTGCCAGTATCCATGGAGAGCCGAAAGGACCTCAACTGGTTCCGGCACTACACACTGGAGTGTAATGGCGTCCACATGATCCCAGACGTCCGACCAAGATGGAGGATCGAGGTAGACTCATGCCTGGTAGGGGGCGGGGCCTTCAGCCCTACCCAATATTATGGAGTGGGGTACCCTGATTGCTTCAAGTTAGATCATCACATAACCCTGCTCGAGGCAAAGAACGCGGTAGTCGCCCTCAAGCACCTCTCCCCCCGGATCCCAGAGGCTACCAGATTGACCTGATATGCGATAACACAGGCGCAGTATCATCTATCTCCACTGGCAAGACCTCAGAACCGGTATTAGCGTCATGCACCAGGGAGGTGTGGTTGTGGGCCGTCAAGAACGACGCCAGAGTCACCATAACCCACGCCCCTGGAGTCACCATGGAGCTTGCCGACGCTCTCTCCAGGCGAGTTCTGGGCGTGGCATACAGGGTGGCGGCAGAGCGTCTGTTAAAAGGGAGAGGGTTGACCGAAATTGAACCTGATCTCACTGTCCCAACCTTCTCTGAAGGATTGTAATAACACTGGTTTCCTTCATTACAGCATGGCAGGGGAACCCCCTATACGACCAGATGCAGGATACTAGAAGACGCGCTGTCGCTGCTTCCACACAAAAGAACAAGGACAAGCAGTATCAGCAGTTCTACTCCTTCTGCATATGCTACGGGGTGGACGTGCTCGCCCCGTCAATTGACAACATATGCATATATATTCAGACCCTCGCCAATAAGTACAAGTCCCCTCAGACTGTCAGAAATGTGGTATCTGGTGCTCGACACCTTGTACTGCTCCTGGGGGGGTCAGATGTCGCGTTTGACTCTAGGATGGTCAGGGACATGCTCGCTGGGGTCAAGAAGGTGTCAACACATATCCCCAAGCCGGCTCCCCCCATCTCCCCAGAGATGATGTGTTTATTGTGTGACTATCTGGACACCCTCGGCTTGACGGGAGTTGTAGCCAAGGCCGCATTCTTGGTGGGTTACTTCTCCTTTTTGAGGAGCTCCAACTTGTGTGTATGCAGCCCCTGGGACGATGGCCACGCCCTCTTGCGGGGAGACATTCGCCCAGTTACTGGCGGAATGGTAGTCCTCGTCAGGAGTTCTAAGACGACAGACGGCCTATCCCCACCTACACCTATCCCTATTCAGACATTACCTCAAGGATCCCGGCACTGCCCGGTGGTGGCGTACAAGATGATGGCCATGCTTGTACCTGCCCAGCCCCATGCACCAGCCTTCCTGTGGGGTGATACCATGAGAGTAGTCACCTCCCCAGCCCTGCAGAGCCTGCTCAAAGAGGGACTAGCCAAGAAGGGAGTCCCTGATGCCTCCTCCTATACATTGCATGGAATGAGGCGTGGAGCCTCTCTAGCCGCCAATCAGGGAGGAGCTAGTGAAGCTGATTTGAAGAAACATGGATTGTGGAAGTCGGGGGCGTTCTACAAATACGTTCCCAAGAAACTCACATCTACTGTTCCGACAGCCATGGCTGCTAGCTTTGGGTATTAGTGTCTGTCATAACAATAGTCATAAATGCAACTATGATTTAACTGTGGTTTATTGACATATGATGTGATAACATGTATTTGTGACATAAGTCACTGGTGATGGTACGTTGATAAGTCATACATTTACCAGGTGTTTGTCGTGGGAGCCTGGCCCACTCTCAGGTTTAATTCAAATCTTTACGGTATTATACTCACTCATGTGATAAGTGATTAATTCACCTTTCTGAATTAAATCTAAAATTATTCCAAACCAGTTACTGGCGTTGTGTTCTGTAATTGTTGAGCATGGAACATGCTCGGTAATTCCAGACCGACGCGGGAACTCTGGTTTCCTGTTACCCGGGGATCTCATGAATATTCATGAGGCACGTGACATGACGTCACGCTCGCGCCGGATTTTCAATTGTCGAAGTTTTGTTGTGTACACTGGACGTGTGGCTCTTTTCCCCACCCTCCACTCCCTCATCTTAGCTCTTGCCCTGCAAGTCTTGGTATTAGTGTCTGTCATAACAATAGTCATAAATGCAACTATGATTTAACTGTGGTTTATTGACATATGATGTGATAACATGTATTTGTGACATAAGTCACTGGTGATGGTATGTTGATAAGTCATACATTTACCAGGTGTTTGTCGTGGGAGCCTGGCCCACTCTCAGGTTTAATTCAAATCTTTACGGTATTATACTCACTCATGTGATAAGTGATTAATTCACCTTTCTGAATTAAATCTAAAATTATTCCAAACCAGTTACTGGCGTTGTGTTCTGTAATTATGTATATATACATGTATCATGTTTACATTTCACCTGCTTCCATGCCTCCTATTTACTTACACATGTTAACACATGTGGAGCCTAGACTATTATACCACCACAGGGGCCTATCAGCCAGTTACCAGTAGCAGGTGCAACAAGGAGTCGCGTTACCTGGACAATGGAGTGAATGGTGTTAATGACATAGCCCACGGAGCATATAATGGTGCGCCTATCAACTCACACCAATAAGGGGTTAGATAGAGGCACCAAAGCTAGGTAGCTACTTGTATGTCTTATCAACTGCGTTCATCATGAGTGAAAACGCTGAAAAAAATGCATTCCTTGTATTTCTAAAGAGGTGTGATAATTTCCCATTTTGCTTCTCCTTGTGTTCTAGACAGCTAAGAATGAGATGCCGTAGTATAGATATGGGCGTAGGGGACGCCGGGGGGGGGGGGGGGGGGGGTCATCGCCCAGGGCCCCTCATCATCCAGGTGAGAGCGTCTGTAGGTCGGTGAGAACAGAGGGCTACAAGGGCTAACCCTTTAAGGGTGGTAGGATGCATCAAGTCCTTGGTCGCCATGATGCACCACTGCAGCACTGGTGAGTAATGATGCACCAATGCAGCACCAGCGAGTTATTAGCACAGGCTGCATTGATGCATCATGACAAAAAATATAATATTTTGGAGACATGCTGCCCTTAAAGAGTTAAGGAACGCGCGGGGGGGGGGGGGGAGGATTCAGGTGTGTCCCCTAACTGGGCATTGTTGTCATGTGAGCTCCGGTCAGGAGCCCGCCCAAGGTTTACTCCAGACGTGTTCTTTTTCCCGTGGGCAAAAAGCCGGGGAGGCCTGTGTAGGTGCCTGGTGAACTGTTGTTTGTAGTTATTATAGTGGGGGCATGGGAGAAGATACTAGCCCAAGGGAAGAGTCCCACGATCAAAGGTGGTGGGCGGGGGGACGCCCCGACAGGGTGGGGTCTACACTACCCAAACCCATGTACAAGGTAATAGACAATAAATATACTGGCGATATAGAAGTATGCATATGGGTGCCTGGTCCATGCAATAGAGGGGATGTAAGTGGAACTATAGGAGATGTCAAGGGTCAAAATTGACCAGAAACCCCGACCCCCACCCCACTTGGCTTGCCACGCCCCGGTATAATGTGACGTAGAGGCTCACGTAGAGATGTGATTGATTGATAGTCCAAGCCAAGGAATACATTTCATACGATCTTCCACAGTGTGAACTGTAATATGATTCCACCAAAAAAATCGTTTCCCATATGATAGAAGGGGATTTGGAGGGAGAGAAGATAATGCCCCATTCAAATGTTGATTACTTTTTACCTGGCGGAAAGGTATTGGGATCTTTTTGTCAGTGGGGAAAAGGAAGGGTGTGTTGTCGGTTGTGGGAGTAAATGTCTGAATTGTCCCGGCCATCCCCCACATAAGGCTATGTTTATGATTGGGATCATTCAGGTGGAAGTGTATCAGGCAGTACTGGGCGTGGGAGCGTCGTCCTGGGGAGACCCCCCTACCCCCTGCCCACCCTCCCTCAGGTACAAAGGGACGCCGACCAGCGCTCCCACACTCACCTACGGCATGGCATCGCTTTTCCCGCGCTTTAGGTAGGGTCGGGGGTTAGCCTTCAAAGCACCTTTGTGCCATTCACTAACAGAGACAGTTGTGGTGTAGAGATCCATACCAACCTCATCGGACAAACATATACACACGAGGAGAGAAACTTGTGGGTTTTTTTTCCAAGAAGGGGAATGGAATAGAGACCAATGGAGAATATACATTTCTTCACATGAAGAGAGAAACTTATCAAAACTGCATGGTCAAGATACTGGTATGAGGCAGGATAGTGGGGGAGTGAATTTTTCTATTGTGGATTATTAGACATGTGGTACACTGCAATGGAATGATATGTTTCGCGATGTATGTAAAAATGGATGTTGTATACTCGGGTTGTATTAGGCACTAGCGAGATACTGGTGCTGCCACCAGGTGTTGCTCTGATACCAAGTGTATCCCCCATGTCACCAGCAACCAGCTCAGCCAAATCTCATGTCCGAGGTTAGGGTACAAACAGGGTGTGAGTATTGTGAGTGGGTTGTACCTGGGCCTTCCTAATGTCACCTGTCCCTCATAGATTAGTGGTTAGCATGGTGGATTTATGATGCAGGGTACCTAAGCTCAAATCCCTGTCAAGTCATATCTTGGTGACCATGCCATGAATTTACATTCATATAATATCAAATATATTTTGCTTTTGGTAGAAGTGAGTAACAACCTTGAAATGATATCAAAGAAATATCAATAGTTTTTGAACAAATTGTTTATTCCTATTTCTTCAAAGGAACTATATACGTATATAAATAAGAAAAGGTATGGTGACAAGTTGTGGCCTGGGAGGGATTTGAGCTTAGGTCCTCTGCATCATGAATACACCATGCTAACCACTACTCTATGAGGGACAGGTGACATAAGTAATGCTCAAGTACAACCCACTCACAATACTCACACCCTGTTTGTACCCTAATCTCGGACCTGAGATTTGGCTGAGCTGGTTGCTGGAGGTTACACTGGTTACACTGGTACCAATAAACATGACGTTGTACACAGGGAATAATGCGGAATAACTACAGGTTAACGTATCTATCCCCTTCCTCCTGTCACAAGGACGAACAGCCCCGTCCTCCCGCCACAGCACCCTATCCCACCATGCTCTCTGGTTATCCTTCAGTTCCCAGCCCACTACACTTACTCGTGTGTGGCAGTACCCTGGGGAATGAGTACACATTATAGAGCTGTCTGGGAACTTACTTTTCATAAACATATACCCCAGGCCACCCTCCACTTATCATGCTTATATCGGTGCATGGGAACGCTCCCCTGGTGGTTATGCAATTATCTATAGTTTAGACACAGCCACGGTATCAAGCCTGGTTACAAGAGGAAAGGAAAGGGAAAGAGGGCGGGCGGGGTGGGGGGCAAGGGCAATGCACTAACGGATGTCTACATGGCTTTGGAACAAAGTGGCTGTCTTTATCTGCCAATTATATTTACATTATAACCCCCCCCCCCCCATACACAGAGAATTTTCTACGGATTCCCCACTTAAATACCATTCTGGGGTACCAAATTATCTTGGCACCCATGCATGTGAAACCTACAAACCCTGCCCCCATCCAACGTCTCGACACACCTGAGGGAGTATCCAAGGCAGTAGCACTCTTTTATTATCAAACAGACGATGTCAAGAAGACGATGTGAGCAAATCGTGGGCGATGTGGCCAAAGACTGTGTCCATTAACCTGAGGTTGAACTTCTTATATATTTCCCTGAACAACAACCATAATTATGGGCAGCCCACCTCATATATGGTAAGGACAGCCGCTGCCCTCTGAAAGGGCAAAATATATTTTGGCCACATCGTCCATTGGCAATGTTGTCCATTGACCACATGCTAGTGGAGTGGCCACATCGTCCATATTCTTAGCCACATCGTCACCAGTTTGCCACATCGTCTTTTTGCCACATCGTCCATAGTCCACATGATACTGTGAAAGTACTTATATTCACGGGTGTAAATTTTCGCTGATGTGGCAAAAAAGACTAATTCGTGGGTATTTATTCCATACTGTAGCGTATAAGAATTTCGCGGATTTTTCATTTCCGTGAATATAGCGAAAATATATACCCTGCGAAATAAAGTACGACCACAGTAACAAGTAAAGAGATATATGTGGTGCAATTATTTCATTCGTGTCTATTATCCTAATAAGTAAAGATGCATATGTGATGTAATTCTTCCATTCTTGTCTACCAGTATTATCATACGAAGTAAAGATTCACATGTGATGTAATTCTTCCATTCTTATCTAAACTTAGATATAAAATATATCTTGCACAGACTGGTCTATTTTTGTATCCAAAAGTTGATATGTGCTTGATGATAATTGTATGGAATGTGTATGATGTGAACTTAACTTTTGAAATTCAAAGTTGAGCTGGTGAACAGAAGTTAAACAGGCACACATGAACATGTCTTCATATCATGACATTTCAACACTGGTGTGTAGATAATGCAATCGATGTGTGTTCAAAGAAATTCCAAGCCATCTTCTCTCCCCATATTCAGTGACTATAAGGTCCTTTAATAGCAAAGTTATTGCACAAGATGTCTGACTTTCTCTCACGCCCTTTAGTTACCGTATAGGAAGGAGGCACAGTAATTATGCCAGAAAAGGTCAGACAATTACAATTTTCACATTGGTCGTCTTTTGAATGGTGGGTTCATCGTGCCTACTGAAAGCAGGTGTAAAGGTTAACTTGTACACTAGACTAAGGTTATTTATTGGAGCTTGATAAGGTCACTTCATTTAGACTTAGAGCTAGCATTGTCCACATACGATTCCAGTTGTTGGTGAACTATTTCTAAAGATACTTTTCAAAAACAGTCCGTGTGGGTGGGTATAGGTACACGTAGACAGGCTGCTGCTGTTTAATACCGAGCTTTACTCGTAGTCGTGCCCCATCTCCTTGATTATACAGTCAGAAAATCACATACATCAAACTCAATGAATTGTAAAGTCTATAGTGGGTAGGTGTACAATCAATCTGAATCTTGCCATTGCAACTATAACATAGATATGCCTTTACTAGTATGGGAGCTCAATATTAATGAATACTCCACATTGGGATCCCATTCACCAACGGAAATAATTTTGATTCCTCTGTCCATTTCCTTATGTTTCCTATGTACACGAAACTTTGTAAACTTCCAGGCAACCAGAAAGGGAGACACAGAGGAAGTAGACATGTTGATATTGTCTAACGGTCAGGAAATGCAGGAATCTACCAGAGAATACAGTTCCCTTGACGGTTGACAAGGGGTGGGTGGATCAGGGCCTGAGTCAACAAGACAACAAGTTAACCTCTTACATATATGAAGGCTCAGCTTATAGACCAATGCTTCAAGCTTGCTATGTAAACGTCTTCATGTCAGCAGGGGGTAGGGCTAGGTGAATAGCACTTCCTGGCCCTGTTTGTAATTAGGTCAGGCTCTAAGGTGCTTGTTAGCATGTTGCCATAGAAGCGGCGTCACTATGCACTCCCCTCCACATGTAGCCCCCCCCCCCCCCCACACCCCCACACGCACCCCCTACAGGGCACAGCGGCATACAACATGGTTTGTTTGGGCCAGTGTTCACCAGAGCATGACGCTCACAACACTGGGGCCAAGGTAGCGTGGTTCATGGATCCCACGCTAGAAATACTACCTGTAGGACGCTCATGACTGGCTGAGATTAGAGGTCTCTACCCATTCCCATGCTATAGTTATTATAAAAAGGGGAGGAGGTATGTGAGGCAATTGCCAAGAATCGGTAATAAAGCTCTATTCTCCCAGAAGTATTATTTGTAGTTGGAGATGGTACGTGTATCACCAACGTGAAATTAGAGTAATCATGCCTAATGTTTTGAATGCATTTATCATCGTATGAATTAAGGTTCCTCATTTCAAATTGATTATGGGCAGTGCCAGTGGGTGATCAATTATCACAGGCCTGATCATAGTGATATGCCATTCCGCTGCTACATGTATTCAAGTTCCACACATTCAAACAAGGAGGGGTGTGGACACATGCCATGGTATGCCATTCCGTTGCTATTTAATGCATTTTTAACTAGCAAGGATCTGGACCTGGACACAAATAGCCTCCAATGATAAGGTGCTACGCAATTTCTTAAAATACAATCAAAGCTCAGAAAGAATTCATGTCTACAATGTCCACATGTAGACGAACCCCTCCGTAAATGCAACATGTAACTATACATGTAGGGCTAATACCTACATCTAAATCGTGTCTAAAAACAAGGCAGTTATTATAAGTATATGTACACGTATATAGCCGTCTAATCGCATAAGTACCTAAAGACATACCTTGACTTATCGCAGGTTTATTAGGCCCTAGGATAAATATAGCAAAATATACACTTAATTGGCGGGCGTGGGGACGCTAGTGACGTCATTGCTATATCTGTCATGTCACGCCCTCGTGACGGCAGTCCCATGTTTATATAGGGGCTGTGCCCAACTCGTGACAGTGAGAAGCCACTTCCATGCAGACACCCCTCCCCCCTCCCATTCTCCTGCACCCCTGGCCAGTACCCCCGCCCCCACCCAAAATCCCCTACCAGCACCAAACCAAAGCTGTCCACCATACCCCAGGTATCGTGGGAAGAAATGAGATAGAAAGGAATAGGTCCATGATTCATATTTATGGTAAAAAACAACAGAAGTGATTGGCGGGCTTAGGGATACATGTACCTGTAATAAAACATATAGAGGTTGTGCGGATAATGCATACTCATATTCTTGCCTACATGTAATGTTGTAATTGGTATATGGTGACAGACGGTCCCATATGTAATGTATACTCGTAGGTACATACATGTAATTGCGGGTTAACTTCATAAATAAAAAGAAAACTAAACACCATCATTATAATAAGACCCTGCAACAAGACCTTGGCCATCGTGGGAACCAGTGCAGCAAAACTGCCAAAAGACCCACTTTTCAAACCGACTGAAGGGGGTGATTTTAATGCTTTTGTCTTTTTTCAAACTTTTCTTTTTTTAAAGAAAAATAGTACGCATGCATGGGAGAAATAAAAATATAATTACCCCACGCCCAGGGGGAAGTTGTGAAGACACAACTGCAACTTGCAAGGGGAAGTACATGTAAACGTATGCATCTAATTCATTTCCTGGCCTCCATGGTGGAGCACAGGCCTGCTTATTGACCCTGCCTCCATGACGACAATCAGCAGCATAATATTACACTATGGGCAGGGGTCATGCACAGGGCAGCAGAGTATATGCACATACAGACATTCCCTGTCTGAGGGCCAGCTATGTGCTACAAGACCGTGCTACAAGTAGTGGTGGTCAGCAGTTACATCACTCAATAACCACTCCCTCTTGCCCCGGCGTTGACCCTTCCACTGCCAGGTGAGATTGATCCAGTGCATGTACACAGTTACCTGTACACAGGGTGGGTGGTGCCATAATGGTTGGCAGGAGTGGAGTTGTGTGTGTGTGTGGGGGGGGGGGGGGAGGGGGTCCTAGGAACCATTGGATCCTAGTTCCCGGACCCTAGTGTGTTAGACGCCCAATGCGTTGTTGCTGCGTCAGGAAGATGGTGTACTATAGAGATGGTATGTGAGGTGCGTGGAGTGGGGAGGGGGAGGTATAGTTCACCTTTATTGGCAGGTCTCCTCCAGTACCTCTATTCACCTATACCTACCTACCTGCCTGGCACCGACCACCATAACAACACTCCCACCACACCCTTAGGCTGTCCCATCACGACATTAACAAACTGCTGAGGACGAGAATCACGATGGCCCAGAAAACAAACAATGTCTTCTGTACTCTTCTGTATAGGATACTGGGCGGGGCAGTATCTATTTTTGGCATATTGCAAATCTCATTTTGTGGTCGCATTGTCTTATACATGTGTATTTTGGTCAAAATCACTGACAGTTAACCGAATTCCTCTGTTTCGTTCCTACAGGCAGTTTAAATCATATAGAATCGGAAAATGCAAATAGAAATGGAGGTCCCGAACTAATTTTTTTCAATATAGAATTTTAAATGATTATAGTATTTTCATTTTTCTCTAAAAATGAGAAAAAAATGCGTTAAAACTTCCATGATTTTATTTCATATCAACCAATATGCTCAGAAATGTAAAACATCACATATGAAACGCTAATGTGTCCCCTTTACTACAAAAATGTTTCGAGAAAAAGTAAAGGAATAAATCGTCATCATTTTGTAGCCTTATTGGCTAAAAGTATTATTCAAATTTAACAGAATTTTCCTAAACTCTCTCAGAAAATTGTTCAGATCATTTACTAACATATTAAAATAAATTTGCATAATTTTAGGGTTTTCGACCGTTGAAGATAGAAAATAATGCAAAAAAACACCTGACTAGGTCATACATTTAAGGCATTACGTGATGGACCAAATCAATGAATGAAATGCTCGTTGTTCATGTAATTGGTTGTTTTGAGCAACATCATAACATCTTTACTATTCTAATGATGAATCATTGGTAAATAGTTCCAATGCACATGTACTAGCTCATGTTAGAAATAGCAAATATTACCTGTTCCTAGTATTTCAAATATTCAAAGTATCACAGAATGCACAATTCCGCTTGTAAAGGTGTTATTTTGTAATACGGTTTAGGGAATGTATATACATGTACTAGTACTTATATATATCTGACTATGCAATGTCACTCCCATTCTGATACATTTAAGAATTTGAAGTATTCGGATTTTGAGTCAGAGGTAGCGATCAAAATACACTAATGACAGTACTGGTGCTAGTTTTTGTCATTCACTGTTTTGTTGAATAGAAACACCTCTTGTATAAAGTTTGCATAGTTGATATGCATCACCCAAAGTTGCTTTAGAATAAAATATAATCTAAATAAAATGTATATGTATTTTCAGCTCCATGATTTAGACTTACTAGTAGATGTAGAAGAAAGGAAGGTCTGCTTCATTGCGAACATCCCACACAACCTCCCACACACATAGAATGTAGTTGCAGCCGCCTAATTATGAAGAGCATTATCTGTAAAAGCCAATTTAGTACTACGTCTGGGTTGGATAATGGGCATGCAGTGACCGCGGACTTGACCGATGCTGTAACCAGGCATGGGTTACATATTATGTAACCGTACAGACAGTGTTAGATCGATAGCCATACGCCCACACTAAAACGCCCTGGAACTTTCCACTGCAAAAATAAAAGTGCCATAACCGATAGGTCATTGGGAATATACACCCCAGAAACGCTTTCCAACCCCCATGGTATTGTAAGAATGTGAAGCCTACAAGCATTATAAAATGGCGACTTTAGGCCACTCAAAAAAAAAGTGGTTTCTCATCACCAAGGTCTGAAAAAACGGTCGAGGGAGGCTTTTTTTTTTTTTTTTTTTTTACTTGCAGGTAAAAATGTATGGGATGATATACGTTTTTTATGACCAAAATTCACATTTTAGAAGTTAAGAATTTAAGGATCTTTAAAAGTAGGGAAAATGTAAGTTATTTCTACCCTACTGCATTACCGTCAGTATTAGCTTTAATTTGATCCAAGATATCCGAATATTTGTCCATTTTTATCAAATTTTTCATCAAATATTTGCAAAAAAAAGAAGGTCTCCTCAAAAGCTGATTTTTATGATGCGCGTGGTGATGAGAAACCATTTTATTTTTTTGAGTGGCCTTATATCTGCGATAAGATTAATAAATGTGCCACATGTTCATGCTTCCTAGAAGTAGACCTATAAATAGGGCGTTGGTCCATTGTTTAATGTGTATAATTTTTCATGTGGTGTTTTTATACGTAGTGTTTTTTTATGTGGCCTGCATATAGACATGGCATACTGTAGATCGGTATTAATGCTTAGGGCAGACATGTACATCATTCACTATGGACACACGGTTAAATATAGACCTTTTAGTGTACACACGTGTCTATGTGTGTCTATGGCCGTGTGTAGGTGGGAACCTACGTGCCCTGCCCCTACCCACACCTCCCGCCCAACTCTCACAGGTGCAGTGCCAATGACGTCACAACTGCGTCTGTTTGATCACCCCCCTCTCCTCCAGCCTCTTCGACCAGCCACAAACTACGCAGTGACCGGAGTTTACACTCGGGCGTGGTCCCTCCCTCCCACCCTATGATCACCGTGCCTTCCTCCAGTGTACGCGGGAAACAGCACGCGGTGGTCCTCACTACCATTCATAACAGTATAAAGGGGGAAGCCCCTGCACTCCCTCCCCCCTCCCACACTGACCATGGCTACATACCAGGTGGGATTAGGCTGGATTAGTCTCTAGGCCAGCACCCAGGGTGTCCGCTAGAACCGTGGAGTCAGGTTGTGACTTGTTCTGATTTCTGTGTGCATTTCGCAATCCCTCCATGACGCGGTGCAAGCACGCTGCGTCGGCACCGCGTCTTGTGATGTCTGCGTCTGACGCAACGCGTGGGAACGCCAACTGTGACGTCACGGGATGCATGAACTACGCGTCACAATATAGACGCGTAGTAGATGCTAGTATTGAACTTGAAGGCGTTGATGTGATTGAACATGAGCTACCTATTCATCAGAGACACAATGTGGGCAGTTTAACATGTACAGTATTCCCATACACCCTTTATGTACACAACACCCTCTCTCCTTTACACAGTAGACAAAAAGTGCCGGCTCCAACAGAAAAAGAGTCAACTAAATCTCCTAAATCTCCTAATACGCATTTTAAGGGTCTTGCTTTCTTCTATTTCATTTTTCATTTACTACATGGACATGTCAACAAAGGTCCATTTATGAGAAGTTTGCGAGATGTGACCGCCAGTATCAGGGCTCTAGATGGGGGGCCCCCATGTCGCATGTCGAATTTAAGAAATGGACATGTCATGTCACTTAAAATTCCCATGTCCCATGTCGCCCCTAAAAACCTGCCATGTCCCATGTCGATCTTAAGAAATACCCTATGTCATGTCACTAAAAGTTTCCCTCATGTCACTAAGCTCCATGTCGCATGTCGATTTTAAGAAATTGCCATGTCGCCATGTCGAATTTAGGCATCTACCCCCATAGTATCTTCCTTATAAACCACCGCCCATTTCAGTGCTATTAAACCGCCCTTGCCAGCTAGGATTACAACTCCCCTGAGACATTACACTACTGTGCATGTGCATGTAGATTTGAAAGAAAGGGTTAAAGTGCAATGATTGCTTTATAGGTATGTTATTGGAGGAATATAGCTGTGGTTGCTCCTCGAAGACCTGCCTAATTGGGCCTCTGTTTACTCATATGTAGTCGGACCGTCCCTTTTCATAGAGTTACTGCCCTTCTACTTTTGAGTCACCGCCCCTATTTTTCAGGACCACTGCTTCCGCTTCCCAGGGTCGTTTGGAGGTGGGGCTGGGTACCCATTTGAGACAAAGAGTAGCCCCCCTCCCCTCCGATCCCCAGGAGGGGCAGGCAGTGGCTATGTAAGGGATACAGGAATTCCTGGATTGTTGCAACGCCATACCTTTCCACCCACAGCCATCATTATCTCCAGAAAGCTTCACTGCTTCCCCAAAGCCCCATACATGTACCGGTAGGCGCCTACACGGCTCTGCAGACGACTTTTTAGTTAGCCCTGAGAGGTCACGATCCCAACATGTCTTACATAATATTAACCACTGCTGGCGGACTATGACGTCAATAAGGATCACGTTAATTGAAATGTATCATTTGCTAATTGGGAAGAGTCTCTTTAGGGAAAGTAGTCTTTGTGCCAATCTACACAAACAAACAATGACGCAGCATATAATATATCTTATGCCGTAAGGATAAATACTGCACTTCATCCTCCTCCTCACAATATTCATGTATTAAACGCCACCGTCATGAGATATGATAATCGTTACATTTTAGTGAATACTATTAATATACATTCATAGCTGTATATTTGATAAACAATTTTGTGTAGTGAACATGTCTTTCTACTGAGCTAGGTGCCAAGGCAGTCACCATGCTCATGACTGGGATGCTGAGAGGGCAGGGCCACAGTATGATCATTCTTGTATGTGAAGTGTTGGATGTGGTGCAAGTTACTTACCCAGATATAAAATGCTTTGTTAAATATACATATATTTATCAGATTAATACATTTAGGTCTATATGTGGTTGTTCTTTTTCTATGGCAGGGCTAGCTTAATTTACAGTTCTTACAATTGTATGTTCTGTAACACATTGTGTTAGCCTCAAGCATAATGGAGGCTATATACAGCACAGAACCACAATTGAACATTTTATCAATTGCCAATGTTGATAGAACATGCCAATATCATAAGCATGATAGAGAACTGACTCGTCCATGGGGACATGTATTAGCCACATGTATTATATTCTATAAAGGTAAATCACTGATTTATATCACACAAGAAGAATGAATAATCATGACAAATACTTTTGTTTAGGTGATTAAACGTACGTTTTGTAACCACGCGTGTGTAACCTGAAAACATCTTGTTGGCTCCACACCCAAGTGTATGGCTCTATTGTAATGTAACCACGACTTCACATAATGACCACATATGGTAAAAATCCAAATATGTTAAGTCACTAATTGGTAAAATGAAGCCAACCAGTCCTACATACATACACCATTGACATGACAGTGTCACGTTACTATGATTTATTACACGTGTGGGGCATGACTCACCTTGAAGTACAATGCTTAACTCTCAAAGCTGAGCCCCAATCACCGACACCGATACCATCATCTATTGGCATTGGGATTCATTGACCTTTAAACAATCACATATCTGAGGTTTCAGGTCAGGAATTAAATGGCAATATATCGGGCTATGATTCAGCCACATCTCAATAACAGATAATGGTCGTGACAGTGATACAATCAGTAATATTTATTAATCATACACATACCAAGCTGATCTCGAGGCCAATCTAATGTTTGTATATGGATAGTGAAAGTAATTCTGACCCAATAACATTACTTTCTGGGCACATTTACAACAGAAAAAAGAAATGCAGAGTTTATATTAAAGTCTCTATAAGAGGATTGCTATAAGTATAACACGCAAAATCATCTGTATTATTAGGCCTGTGTCCACTATACGACAAGGAAAGTGGACGATTTCACCTGTTTGACGTCCAGTAGTATGTGCATATTTGGGGATGTATTTGCTAGATATATTCCACTTTTATTCTTCTGATGGTGTGTCCACTTGGCGTCATATATTTCCTTCCAGACTGCTTGGGGCACAAATGATCAAGCTATTATAATAGAATAAAGAGCATGTTTTCCAATTTCTGCACTGAAAATCAAACATGTTAGATATTTAAATGTCCACTTTTGTCGTCCACATTTGACACCCACATACTGCTATCCCCCTTTTGTATTTGAGAATCTTGTCGTCCACCTGTGTCCACTGGTAGACAAACCATATATTTCATATTTGTATTCAAATTCACGTTTTGAAGGACGACAAACAGCCTTATATATGCTAGTGGACACAGGCCTAATGACAATTTCCTGGATGACCAAGGGATAAATTTCTAAGGCCACAACAATGGACATTGTCAGTCTTTGCAAAAACTTTTTCATCCCAGAGGACATTCGGTCCTGGAAATTTTCAATGTTGAAGGACCGGCTACATTTTTGAAGGACCGGATAGCCACATATCTGATTATTTCTGCATTTTAAGTATGAAAGAGTTTTGTCCACTAAAATGCAATTTATTTGTAATCATTCATGGCCAAATCAGGAGAGATAATTATATAATTTTACACAGTATATTGATATACATATTTCAGCTTCAGAAGCTTATCTGAATTCTTCTAGTTCAGAAAAGCCCAACATGCAAGTGGACATTCTGCTACACGTGTAAATCTGCTGGACCGGTGGCATTTTAGAAGGACATTGCCACTGTCCTACATGTTTTCGTAAAGACTGCATTGTGATCTCCGATCGCCGAAAAAAATTGAGCCCTTATTTAGAAGTGTGTTTGAATGTATGTAGCATTAGGCCTGTGTCCATTATACAACAAGGAAAGTGGAATATATTGCCGTTTTGACGTCCAGCAATATGTACATATCTGGGAATATATTTTGTAGATATACTCTACTTTAACTTCAGGTATGCTGTGTCCACTAGGCGTTACAAATTGCTGCCCAGACTGCCCAGGGCAAACATGGACGAGGTTTTACAATAGGCCTGTGTCCACTATACGACAAGGAAAGTGGAATATATAGCCGTTTTGACGTCCAGCAATATGTACATATCTGGGCATATATTTTGTAGATATATTCTGCTTTAACTACAGGTATACTGTGTCCACTAGGCATCATAAATTGCTGCCCAGACTACCCAGGGTAAACATGGACAAGTTATTATAATAGAATAAAGAGCACATTGCCCAATTTCTGCACTAAAAATCAAACATGTTAGATTTCTAAATTCTCACTTTTGTATTCCACTTGTGGCACCCCCAAATTGCTATTCCACTTTTGTATTTGAGAATTTTGTCGTCCAACTGTGTCCACAGGGAGACAAAACATATATTTCATATTTGTATTCAAATTCAAGTTTTGTATGACGACAAACGGCCTGATATATGCTAGTGGACACAGGCCTATTAGCATAAAGAGCATATACATGTGTATTCCAATTTCTGCACTAAAAATCAAACATGTTAGATATTCAAATGCCCACTTTTGTCATCCATATTTGTCCCTTGCAGATTGCTATTCCACTTTTGTATTTGAGAATTTTGTCGTCCAGCTGTGTCCACAAGGACACAAAACATATATTTCATATTTGTATTCAAATTCACAATTTAACGGACGACAAACGGCCTCATATATCCTAGTGGACATAGGCCTAATGATGATTTAAAACGTTTTTTTCGGAGATCGGAGATCAATCAAACAAACACTGTGTCGGTAAAATGAGGACGGGGATAGTTTATCAATGAATATCTATACACTACTCACTTGTAGACCTGAGGACCAAATGAATGCTCACACGTTTCACAACAAAAAGGATTTCCGTTTGAAATAACGTCCAAACTATATTCAAAAGGTTGACATATGAAAGCTACCCATGTCGATGTCAACTTAAGAATTTCAAAAAAGAAGAAAAGAGACCAGAGGCCCACATCCCCCAACCACCAGGTGGCCAGCCTAATCAAGGTCACACACAATCTTACCACTTCCCGTTCAAACCCCCTCAGTAGCCAGGTTTACTCGCACCCTGGAGGAGTATTTACAAACACTTGTGGACATGATAACTTTCTTATCATATGTCTCAGAGTGAGGTCCTATCTGGACAAATATGAGAAAAAATGTGATGTAAATATCACAACAAAAATACAGACGTCTAGGTCAGCGTACTTTGTTGCTGCAGAAAAAAACTTTGTATATATATATATTTTTATTGCAAACATGAACACAGCCTTATGATCTTATGGTAATCTAAGTGTGGTTTCCCAAAAGGATATGGATAGTCATGACAGCAAACAGGCCCATATACAGAGTCAACATTTCCCCTTAAAGTACCAGGTATAAGTGGTTCTTCAGAAAAGGAAATTATTCATATATAAAAGAAGCTATAGTCGTGGCTTAAGGTGTGCGAACCAGGTGTTTGAACCAGGATGCTTTATCAATTCCAATCAAAGATAACTTGCAAGATCCTACTTTAATAGATTACAAAGCCCACGACGAACCTCACCACCTGGGAGTTTGGCGGGAAGAGGTTCATTGAGAGCCTCACAGGTGGCGCTGTTCGCGGCCTTCCGGTGCAGTGGGAAACAACTACTTGATCCCCAAATGGCGTTTTCCGGAAACGATTGGTAGTTGTACATTCTGCAACATGTTATATATATCAGTGTTATCTGGCCCGATAAGGTGCCACGATGCAGGTCCTGCCCTGATAACACAGCTATAGACACGTGATGTTGTGTCTCGGCCTCCCTATCATGTCTGCCTCCCACCTCCCCTTATACAACACATGACAAGGTCCGTGTGACCGTACCTGACCGTTTCACCTGTGCTGCCACGTCCTACATATATACACCTGATACTACAGGTCACATTGTGTTTAATGTAACTTCCTTAAAAAACACGTTGCTTTCTTAGAAACGCCTAGAGTATTGATATGCTTCAATGGCGATGCAGAATTGAATAGCATACCTATAAGCCCAGATTGGGGATTCATATGATATAAATACGGATAGACCAGGAATAGGCTTGCTTAATCCTAGATAATCGATAAAATAGTATAAATGTTAGTGTATGAGCTTATCGTTAACAGCTTTCCTGATATCAGTCTGGCTTCTGGTTAATTCCCATGGTACTTTAGTAGTGGTAGGCCCACTTCCGTCCCATGTCTTATCCTGGTGTAAATTTTGACCAGGTGATTTATGCATGACCCATATGATACAGGTATTTAATTCCAATTGCCAGCATTGCTTCTTACACAAAGATGCTCCTCTCCTTACTGCATTCTAAGTACAGATAACGCACTGTATCTACCAGGTTGCAACTTCGTAATGTACCAAATATGTCCCTCTTAATTAATAATATAGAAGTAGGATTGAATATCACAACTTTAGGTCAATAGGTCTAAATTATTATAAACTTCTCTCGTTTTATGTGCACTTTTTATACAATGATAGCAATCATGCAATTAGTTAAAGTAGCAATTTTACAAATCGTATAAAAAAAATGCAATCGTAGATTCTTCAACAGGATTCAATATAATATTCTAAACAGGCTACAACATGTACTTTGGAGACATTTAATGTGTACCATTTATAAATGTGCTGTAGTCAATTACCTTCCATAAGTAAGTGCGGGAAATGGAGATGGGGAATACCCTACGCAGTATTATATTAGAGTACATGTAGTACATGTAAATTGTATGCTGCATCCATGAGAATTTGTCGGATACACTCATGTTTTACAATGTAATAATGAGGTGTTCGGTTTATCACTGATTGTCAGTTTGCATAGCTGTCAATATATTGGATCACTAATGTTAAATGAAAGGGAATTCCTGCGCCAACCAGTTTAATTGGAGTCACTGAAAAATGCCGTTCACATGCATTTGTGAATACATTAAATGCATTCACTACCATCCCAAACCACAAAAAGAGGAAGGCAATAAAACATGCATTTACTTACTACCATTAGCTCAAAATATACAAATTCAGGATGGTGACTTTGCATGGGAGTGGGCGTGTTACCCAGAGCAGTATATATGAGGTGCATCCACAGTGGTTAGTCTGCAACAGCTGCAGTTAGTGGGCCGTGGTCAGCCTCCATGTCAGGCTGCAGGTGTACCCCACGTCCACACGGAGTGCTCATCCTATAACAACACAGGGGCTGGGGGCGGGGGGGACAGCAGGTGACAACATCATAGGGTTAAGTGATAAAAGGGTTGCTCCCCCCGCCCCAAACCGACCACCCCTTGTTTTGTAAAAATGATCACTCTCTTGTATAGGCCTATAGTTCCCGGAATCAGTTACACCCAAGAGGTGACAGCCGGGGGTGACAGACTTGTATGGTGTGATGAATTCGGTGTGATATCATGTGTACATAAAATGGGTATCATGTGCTGTGTGGGTGGAAACAGTACGACACAAATGATTCGCTATATAGCGAGAAGGTCCTCACCACCCACGCCAATGTCTCAGATCATGCTGATTACCTATGTACTATTTAGCTGGGCTCAGGGAACCCCTTTTAGTTTCACTGCCCCCATGCATCTTTGGCACCTCGTTGCGTATCACCCACATGTAATTCCGTGAACCCGTTCTGTAACTGCTCCCTACCTCCTCTATAGTGACTTTATATTCTCCTTCTCTATGCCCCCCCCCCACCTCCCGATCCTAATTAATGCCCTGGACAGTGATATCAGAATTGTACATAATTACACGTCATTAGCGCATATTACACATACCGGTATTCTAGGTTTGAAAGGGGCTGCACTGAAAAACTCTGGACAGCTCTGGAGTCTGTAAGGTCGTCTAACAGGACGAACCTAGGGTCTTCTAAGTGAACAGCATAGAATCAACTAGCTTCAACTCGTCAAATTGACAACCTGCCAGCTTACCATCCCACAAGACAACCCTAGACTTGTCAAGGTCGTCAAACTAAGATAGTTGATGCAGGCCTAGAATAGCCACAGCTGGGGCTTATCCTTGCATAATGGTGGTAGGTCTAGGGTTTCAAATGTATCAGTTTGGTCTGGTTCCAGATGACAAGATTATTTTATACACCACCACATATAGAAGTGATATTTAATCCACTAGTGCCACCAAGGATTCACATAATGTATCACCAAGTCTTTACTGAGTATAGGCTACTCTCCAGCAATGGACTGTAGGCTTGTGTGTATAATACCAATATAAGGTGCATGCACCTATTTGTGCCCTGGTGAAAGACACAAAATAGGTGTCTTCCTTCTACACATGTGCTCTATTTTTTAAATGTTGTCAAAAGTATGCATTCTTTACATTATCTTACTTTTTCCCTAGATACTTCACATAATACTCCATATTAACATATATGTATTGTAATACTCAGTATTATATCAACATAGGAATTAATCAATTTGTTCCCAAGGGTACATATTTATGCTAGGCAATGGCCACCTGCAGGGAGAATGGTGAATCACTTCTAGACAAGTTTAGGGCTGGCATATGCCAGGTAGCTCTAGGTGGGTCTTCTTACTGAAGAGTTTTGCTTGCCACCCCCTCTCCTTGTCAAATTGACAAGGCAGTGCCAGGTTTGCCGACTCTGGATTTTATCTGTGTGGGTGGTTATCTCTGCATTTAAACTAGCCCGGTTGTACCCTTCCGTATTAACATATTGCCTAAGTTGCAGGAGCTGATACATTATCCGCCATGGTTGTACAATATATTTGGATTCCCGGTAAAGCTATCAATGGTCAATAAAGGCTAGCCAAGCGCACCTCCACACGTGTGTACACCCCCCCCCACTCAAACCCCCCCCCCCCCACTCAACCCCCCCCACCCCCCAGCCCCAGCACCCCATAGGATAGAAGGGTGTGTGAATGGTGTGGGAGTAATGTACAATAAAGTGATGTTCGATACGGTTCACCCTCAGAAAAGTGAGAGTCATTGTCGCTAAAACTACCCTCACCTGAGAGTCAGGCAGTGCCTGTTTTAGTTTTAGCGACAATGACTCTCACTTTTCTGTGTGTGTTGTACAGGCCCGTACCAAACACAGACTAACTACCTAGTAATGATAACAGCCGTTGTAATACAAAGGCATTCTTGGAATTTGTCAAAGGCCTAAAAATAAATGTTTCCAGTTCCTGAAATAAAAATAATGACACTGCTGCTCTGGAATAAAAACGTTGATTGTGAATGGGAGGAGAGGCGAGAGGCAGGATCTGCCTGCATGGGTAGAGGTCATTAACCTTTACACACAACGTACCAAGAATTAAGATATCACGGCTACCTCCAGGAACAGTGGCGGATTTAGAGGGGGTCCATTTTACACCCCATTTCAGTCCAAAAATTGGGGTTGTGCCCCCTCCCTTTCCAAATACTGAATCCGCCACTGCATATAGGATTCATTTCCTATATTAGATTTCGGAACTACCCGCAGGTGGTCGTTGACCAATACACAGTTTGGACAATACACATACGTGCCTCTTGGTGCACGGTCCAGTTATATTTGGAAGAGATATGGAATATGTGGGTTAGACATTATGTTACAGTAGTATAGCAACACATATAAACTGTTCTAAATACGTCATGTGTTCACCGCCTTCTACCATCTGCCAGTGCTTTTATCAGAGCACTCATGAGTATTGTAAATTATGGTTAGCCAGCTTTATAATTTATAGATGCCATAAAGCCATCATTTCCTGGAAGTTGCCGCTATCAGCAATCCTTAGTCATTCCGTGCAAAATGCATGCATTCATACAGGGGGAGGTGGGCAGGGGGGGGGGGCAAGTAAATGAGACATGAGAAATGTGGTGAATATATCGGTCTCGTGGATCATAGTTTATCCAGTTAATTCCTCGGTAGTAATAGGCAAGGCCGATCAATAATAGCCAAGGCCGTGTATCAACTAAACTCATCAAGGACAGCTACAGACCAGCTCATACACACGTATACTGTACCCTAGTGACGTCACCGGAAGTGGAATAATTGACATCTCTGTGACGTCACCACTTTAGGTGCACGTGTGTCCCTGAGTACCTGGCAGACATCATTGCCGGGAGTACAGTGACTCCGGTGAGCGTCTTTGTACCGAGTAGGTGACATTCAGGTGACGCACAGGAGGAAGGACGGGAGAGGGGAAGGGAATGGGGGAGGGGAGGGGAGGGGAGGGGGGGGGGGTAGGAGGGGGATGAAATGCCGGAGGTGAGTGGTAACTTTGAGGCTGATATGGCCGTCTGAAGATTGTGGCACAACTCCAAGGACGCCACTACTAACGCCACCTGCCGACTGGTGTGTGATGTACATCCGGGCGTCCTTCTAACCTCGTCATAACCACGTCATATCTACGTCATACAAAGTATCCAAAGACAAAAACTACCCAATGTCATATTCATGGATGAACCCCACACCGTTAGAAGTAAATATACCAGGTAGCTGAGCAGTAGAATCTACTGTAGTTTTATAGTATATACATGTGGAGTACAATTAACTGTTTACATTATAGCCTAAAAGGACGTAATTTTAGTTTCACCATTTTACAGTGCACATCGAGAGTAGATACAAGCGATATCTAAGTGGAAATATTCTACTTTACTCACAACATTCTGTAGAGGAACCTATTTGCATGCTCAAAAGTTCCTGATTAAAAGGTATCCTCTATTTTGATGTTAGCCGTCGCTGTTTTGATGTAAACAGAGTCTGTGTGGTGTACCCGTTGATCGGCAGCGATTAATTTCTTATGAGGCACTGCGATTCCCTTGATTACGATAGCGCAAATAATTGATTCCGAACTAGTGCAAGTGCCAAAGGTCAGTGAACTATCAAATAAATGGGTGGGGTCGGAGAATGGATTGGAGTGAGAAACTGGCACGTTCTCGGCCAGTGGTATTGGGCGGGTTGGTGGCGGCTAGTAGTACATAGGATGTACAGTTGGGGCTTTGTGGCAGGCTTCCGGACTAGCGTCCAGTCACAGCTTCAAAATGTCGCCTGCTAGACAGACTGGCATCACTCTGTGATAAAATACACAAGATTTATAAGAAGAGCAAAAAGGGGCGGATAAAAGCACTCTCTTTTAGGGTACTATCATAATGCATGTAATTATAAACCTATAAGAATGTATATACGCGTTAATGTGAATACGTTGATCTGCTTAAAACACCCTCCCCTCAATAAAAATGTGCTTTCTCCGCCCTGTCGGTGGACTAGTGACAGATAGATGTATGGGGGCTGCACCCTGAGGGCATGCTACCTTCATGCCTACTGCAACCCCTCTCCAACCACTCCCCGTCAATCACCTCCCCCACAGACATTAAAGCATTGACCTATTTGTCATTGTCTCTAGTGGTCTTTTTGTTTTTATTTTTGTTGTGAGATGGTCTTCAATAATCCATGATTTATGGAATTATACAACAAGAAAGAAGGCACAAGGGAGTGGCTTGGTTATCAATTTGCCTTATCAAGATGAGCATGATTTATTGTTCAAAGATGTCGCTAGACGCCAGACGAACATTTCTCTGTTTGATCAGATAAACTGCAGTTTTGGCGGGAAGGAAAACAATGCGCGGGAAATGATGGGCTGGTTGCCCGGGCTGGTTGATGGTGGTGGCGATAAAAAGGGGAGCAGGCAGGGGGATGAACAGTGGTGAGCGCCGAGCACGGCACTGGCAGCAGACGACGATCTAGGTTAATGTAACCTAGATTCTCAATGTCGTCTGCTCCCGAGCAAACACAATCAAGAGGAAGGCAAACGGCGCGTCCCCGCTGAGGTGTTGGCCGAGAGCAGGCAGCGGCTCCTTCAGGCCTCCTCCAGCATCTGAAGGTCACGTGAGCAGAGACGCTGGAGGATCAAGGGAGGTGGAGGTAGGGGGCAGGGGGTCGGGGAGTTGGGGGGGGGGGGGGGTCCAGGAGGAGGCGCCGTGACCCAGTAATGATATGATTAGATGCCAACGGCCTCGTTCCATGAGGACAGGCCTACTTTTATGTAGGTCATCATTTGTTTGGGTGGGGAGATAAGATGGCCTGTGCGATGATTATAGGCGCTCTGTAGTGGCCATGGGGAAAGTGTGATCAAAGACAGAATGCACAGAAAGCGATGTAGCGATTAATGAATGGGAAGAGCAAAAGGGGAGGATAAAAGCACTCTGCTTCTTTCTCACCTTGTTCTACCTCGGAAGACACTTTACAGAAAAGGTGAGCTTGTATGCCCGACTTCACCCAGCTAAAATGCTCTACATTACATCACTATAGTATACGCCTATGTTTATCTATTTGAGCCAAACTTATGGAATCCGACTAAAAAGAAATAGCACTTTCCATTAGTATAACTGTATCTATTATTGACTTTAATAGATGCAGGGTGTGGCATAGGGGATATCATTACCGGAGATCGAGATGCTATCTGAAAAGACAATTTTACAACCTCGTATACAGTTTTGCTTTTGGTTGGGGATGGAGTGCAATCCTGCTACAGCATTTACAAATGCTTAGCAATTAGGATGTGACCGTGGACACCTTGGAGAAGGGTTGCCTCTGCATTACACTGCTGCATTGTACACATAACCGTGGTGCACTGTATGGCTGTGTGCACGATGGGGGTTTCTTTATTCTAGACGTCTCCGGTAAATATAAGCTCATTTACTACATAATACCATTTATTTTTTATCAAATACGGCAGCCTCATTGATTTAACCAAGGAGTGCCGTATTTAACACCCCCCGTGAAATAACCCATGGCCGTATTTCACGGCCCTGTGACGTCATCAAAATGGCAGTTTGTTTACATTTGAACGGCGTAGAAATAAGCTATTTTAGCCTATTTAGGCTCCCCCTATCATAATTTTGGTGATTTGAATCGGAAAACATAAAAAATAAACACAAAGGCACACTCGTTTAAGCCTGTAGGGCTGGTTATTGCACTCGCAGGCCTATGGGCCGCATTTCACTCGGCCTATGGCCTCGTGAAATACGGCCCACAGGCCTGCTTGTGCAATAACCAGCCCTGCAGACTGAAACTCGTGAACCTTTGTCTATGTGTACAATGTACTGTGTTAACTGAGATGTTTACTCTCTACCTTTGCCAATACACCTTCTTTATTCTATGGCACAGAAGGGCTATTCCCTCCCTACACAGAATATATCGATCTTGGCCTGAACACACAAGGCTAAATATCACAACACCTCCAGGGGCCTCCCCTCATACTACGTGTAACAAACACACACACTCACTCCTCCAGTATGTACTTGACATAGACCAAGGACCCATCCCCTGCTCTCGGGGGAGGGTTGAGTGGAAACCCCCTGTGACTGCTGAGTGTGCCTCCAGTACATGTAACATGGCCTTACCTAACGTTTCCCACACGTAAGGTGATTATGGTGGGGTGGGGAGGCCAGATGCATCCTCCAGGGTGGGGGGTAGGTGGGAGGGGGTGTATACACGAGTGGCTGCACATGGAGGAGCTGCGTCCTCCGGTCTGATCGATATTCGATCCGGATGGTGCGTAGAGGGTGATATGGTGTAGGGGCGGGGAGAAGGGTAGACTGGGTGTATGGTTCAGGGTATGGCTGGTCGCTGATGAAGCCGAATGCCATTAAACAAGTCAGAACGTATACCTAAGTATTGTGCATATAGCATATTACACTAGCGGCTGCTGCGTGGTTATCTCCTACATGGCTGTGTCAGGGTAATAACATATCAGCGGGAGACATGACAGACCCTAAGAGGCTACTCCAGGTCTAGAGACACCCACATCATCATGCCGTGCATACTACTAAAACGCACTGGCCCGTCAGTGAGTAGTATATGGAATGGTGCCTTTATCGCTGGTATTGTAGTGCTTACTAAAGGGGGTGGGGAGGGTGCTAGGTATAAGGGGCAGGAGGAGCTGGGTACACAGAGGGCATGTCTCCCCGACAGTGCTGGCTGCTGGAGGGCAGACGGCGCGTCCTGACGTAGTCACAACACATCGATATCCACCGCCTGCTGCACCCCGCCTAACCACCCCAACGTAAACCCCACAACCTGTGGTCCACATCCAACGCTACCCACACATTTCAATGATATTTCCATTCCTCTAAAATATGTAATAACTTATGGATTCTGATTTGGGTAGAGGCCAGAAGCATTTCCAAACACTACGGTAGTTGCCATTTTATCTATCCATATTATGATTAGGCGAAACTACAGAGGTAGTTTTTAACTTGATTATTGAATCTAAGGTTACTCTATAATTCAAGGCATATTTGCATTCGACTACAAACAATATAGTTTATAGTAGGCCTAAATCAGTTACTTCCGGATTCTCTCTTAATAATTCCCTGAACTCAATAATTCTTAAAAAAAAAAAATTAAATTGCTTTTTAATTTTGAAAAGAAACACGAATATAAAACATACAGTATCTCATTTACTCTGAGCAACGTTGAGATAACATGCACATGTACTCTGGACATACGTTCGGTAAGATATTGTGCCTAATTTGGAATATCTATGCAAATACATGCATATAAGACGGTGCTTATGTAGTATGAAGATGACGCGGGTAAGTGCTTGGTTTACGGTATTCCAGGGGCCTCGAAACCCGCGGTGCAGCCGCACGGAGGGCGACGGCGAAGGGCTGCTGGGTGGGTACCAGCAGGGGTAGGGTAGACAGGGAGGTGTGTGTGTGGGGGGGGGGGGGGGTGCTCAGACGCGTCGGCGCCATCAGTGCCACGCCCTGGAGCCAGAGCCGGCGAAGACAAATCGACGCCCGGTACTGAGGGTTCAGGGGATGGTATAGATCTATGCGCTATGGGAGGGTTGCTGAAGGTTAGAGAAAAAGATAGGTTGGTTAAAGGTTGTTTGAAGGAGGAGTATGTGCTTGGAGAAAAATAGAGGGAGGTTGGAGAAGTGATAGGGTTGTGAGAGAAATATGTAGGGTGGTTGGAGGAGGAGTGGCAGGGTGGTTGGGGGAGGCGGGGTAGGGTGGTTGGAGAAATAGATATGGTGGTTGGAAAAATATATATGGTGGTTGGAGAAATAGATAGGGTGGTTGCAGGAGGAGGGTGGTTGGAGAAATAGATAGGGTGGTTGGAGGAAGAGGGGTAGGGTGGTCGGAGGAAGAGGGGTAGGGTGGTTGGAGAAATAGATAGGGTGGTTGCAGGAGGAGGGTGGTTGGAGAAATGGATAGGGTGGTTGGGGGAGGAGGGGTATGGTATAGTTGGAGTAATATATATGGTGGTTGGACGAGGGGTAGGGTGGTAGGAGAAACATACATGTATATCGTGGTTGGAGCAGGGGTAGGGTGGTTCAAAAGGCGAAATACATCCCGGGTAGATTGTGAAGAATAGGTAGGGTTGTTGAAGGATGTAGGGTGGTTTGAGACATACATGTCATAGGGTGGTTGGAGGAGGAGTAAGGTGGTAAGATAGATAGATAGATAGATAGATAGATAGATAGATAGATAGATAGATAGATAGATAGATAGATAGATGGATAGATAGATAGATAGATAGATAGATAGATAGATAGATAGACA
Organism: Harmothoe impar; assembly: GCA_947462335.1. Classification (NCBI taxonomy): domain Eukaryota; kingdom Metazoa; phylum Annelida; class Polychaeta; order Phyllodocida; family Polynoidae; genus Harmothoe; species Harmothoe impar. The sequence continues at coordinate 52,671,870 of OX381704.1, forward strand.
GGGTGGTTGGAGGAGGGTAGAGGCCTGAATGGTTGAAATGTGTATCGTGTTAGGGGAGGGCAAGAATTCAAAAGATGTAGACATCATTTGTGTGTTCTTAGATTAATTTGTGTGTAGATGACCAATTAAACCATTATCAGTTTCAAAAGGAATCTATATGGCGCTATAGCTAGGATTGGGATCGCCTCCTGTTCCGACACACCTTCAAGCGTTCACAAAACATTGGATCGACATTGATAAATGGTTGCCAATGTTGATTCAATGTTGACCTGGATTTTGTGCCCAATGACTTGATGTTCATGCTACACACAGTACAAGTACAGCCTCATGATGTTTCCACAAACAGCGATCCCATAAACCATGTCGACGCCTCTTGAGTGGATAACAGTGAGACAATACTCTGCGAATTGACATGCACTTAAGAAGGATTGCAGATGCATAATATCCATTCATTCTTGTGAAGGTCATGGATAGGAGTCTGTTAAACATCCCCCGTCTAAGCCATCATCCCCACTACCCTATGGGTATTATGCGACGTGGGGGGTCCTGCCACAGGAAGCTACAGTCTATCTCTACTTAGGTTGGATCCAGAACCGACCTTATCACGTACACAGTTTGATACCAGTTGACATTTACAAGGTAGCGTGGTGTACTGGCACTTAGATTTATCTCATATAGGACAAACCCCTTAGGGTTAGAAGAGTCCTTTTATATCGAGTACATACATTATATGTATATAAAATGAAGGGCGTAAGAAGCGAATGTTTAGTAGAGATTGACCTTTAAACATACACACTGCACACGAGACCCACGCCACCGTACAAGAGACCACACATACCCAGGATGGACCTCGTTAATAATAAGCAGGACATGTCGGCGTGGTGTGACCGCTAATTGATGCAGGGATTAATTCAGGGGGTGGGGCAGATCTGTCCTCCTGTACGACATGCCCGGTGATGGATACCCCTCACCCCAGTCCATGTGAGTAGTATATGCAGTCGGCTGAGCTGCTCCGTATGGACTCACAAGAGCTACGCACTTGGCATGCTCAACTTAATTGGATTTGCATTAAGAACATCATAGTGGGATTACTGTTTGAAACCCAAATGTTTACTCAACTGCCTCCCCAAACGAGCAAAAACAGGAAAGGGATTGTTATCGGCCTAAAGGGAGTAGGATAGGAAGGACATCTTTATTAAATCGTCCCTTTCATTACCACTACTGAGAGCCCCTAATGACTAACACAAATATCAATTACTGCCAGAGTCCTTATTGCCCATTAGGTCCCCATATAATATGAAACCCCTCTAAGATGTAGCCCTTATGTATGTCCGTTATGCGGGGAAACCTGGATCAGGATGCTCTATTGTAGTCCAGGTGCATGCAGTCGACATGTCTCTTAAGTGCATCATAGCACAGCGCGGCAAACTTACAGAGGTGCCTAGATGACATATATCCATATCTATACACGTTGTACTACCCCTTACAGGCAGAGAATCCCGAGCCAAGACTGTAATTGGTGGGTGAGGTAACCCACTGCTCACCCCCCCCCGCACAGACACTCCCCAGGGTGCCGGGTGGTCCGCTGGGAACAGAGGCAGGAATCAATGAGATTACTCAATATAGGCTGCATGTGTGAAGGAAGCATGTCCCTACATACATACATCTGTAGGTGATGGATTGCTTGTCCATGTCCATGTAACTTGCAGTATAACAGATTAGTCTTGTGACTGCGACGTGCTCCTCTCGTCCTCCGTGAGTAGTATATGAAAGTGGGTGCCGAATCGGGCAAACATGCCGGGCGGACTCCGCTATATGAACTCCACTTCGGTAATTCTGTGATTGATGCAATTGGCAAAACTATAAGGTACATGTATACGAATGAGAGATCGGACTGCCCTATATAAAGATTGCACAGTTGCCTACAAAATCGCAACATCACCGACTAAAATCAGCCGTGGAGTTTAGTCACTATAAGTACCAATTATGCAAAGGGTGCATGCTGAAATCGAGATCAATGTAGTTTTAACTTGCATTTATTGTTACAAAAAACCTCGCCAGCTGAGATTTCCGATTTCAGTAGCGGGTCTAATGTCACTGGTGGGGCCCCAAGGGCATGACCTTGACCTGGTGATTGGTGCCCTGCTTGGCCTCTCTCGGGGCAGCCGCTGTGAGTCCGGGGAGACCGGCCAGATGGACAATGTTACCAAAACACACTTTTAAATGGACAGATGTGGCCAGCGCACGCCCCATCCTCTCCTACCCCTAATTGTGAACCCCAAAACTAACAGGAACCCTGACTTTGAGAGCAGCGCGCCCTGCGGACAGACTTGGGGAGGCGGTGGGAGTTGGTGGGTGTTGTGTTACCCCTGCATTTGCCGTGGTTGTTTTATTTACAGGGGAGGGAGTGCTGGAGGATGGGTTGTAGTGATGTGCAGCAGGAGGTTTAACGTGTCTTAATCCTACCCCGACATCCTCCCCACACCCCGGGCCTGCTCTCCGCTGACAGCTCATTACACAACGGGTTGCCTCTAAGGGGTTTGTCCGTCGTGCTGCTGCCGCGTTTGATGTCACGCGACTTCCACGCGTCGCACGGCGCCCGTGCTGCCGCCGCGCCCGGCGCCCTGACAGATTTATGATCTTCGCCCAGGCACAGCCCTCAATGAAAAATTTACTCCGACTTGGAGGTAGGAGGAGAGAGGGGGGCAGGGTGCTCGCCACCACCCGACGCTTGCTGCACACGGCGGCGCGTCGTTTCCGCCGCTTGTGTTTTCAGCTGCCTCCGCCAGACACCGCCACCCCAGAACACGAAGGACGCATGCGCGCGGGCATTCTCCCCACGCAGCAGCAACTTCCGATTAAAGTTTGAGCGCGCGGGGAGAAATTAAAGGGCCGTGGATGACGGGTGGTGGTGAGTGTTATGAATGGAGGAGCAGCTCAGGGGCTGATCTGAGCTGCTCATCACGTCGTGAGTGGGTAATTCATGGTGCCCTGTGGTGGTGGTCTGCTCCATGATGGAATGGCAGGCAGGGCAAGCAAAAGATCCAGACATGTACATGTATGTCCTAAAGGTATCTCCCAATGTAGCCTACTGATGAGTAGTAGAGAGTATTGCTTGCCTATTATTATTATTATTATTATTATTATTATTATTATTATTATTATTATTATTATTATTATTATTACCACATCATCATCATGACCATTATTATTATTGTTATTATTATCATTATTTATCTGCACCATTTCATCAGAATGTTTATATTGCCAGGAATATTCTGTACTTGGCATATACGAAGATGCAAGCTGATATCGATTTGTAGCGACAGCTAAGGCTGAAGGAGGAGGGCTTACCTGTTACCTAGTGTTCTGTAACTATAGAACGACTCAAATTTTAATTTAAGTACATGTACACCTGTAGGTTCATGCTCCTACATAATCATGAGAACTTAATATCAGGATCACAATTAGGCTTAGGGAGATTTAAGCCATGTAACAATTAAGTACAATTAAGGCCAATAAGAATATAAGAATGACAGCACCTGCTCAAAGGTCAAAAACCAAAAGGTGAACATATTCACATATAATGTCATATTAATACAGAAACAACGGTCTACCATTGTGGAGCCATTCTATCACATTACATTAATATTTATGTAGAAGTACCACTGCCTACAGCCATAATGTCCGACCTCGGCTAACCCCACCGGAGCCTCTGCATCATGTAGCTGCGTCCATACCCATAAACTAACATAAAGTTAAATTTTTGATGGGAAAGCCTTCCAGGAATCACTCAAACCATCTTGTGCACGTCGTTTTTTGGGTGGTAATATCTGGCTGGGTGTGTGTGTCTTGGACACATCAGGAGATGCTCACTCCAGCTCGGACAAGTGGTCCTCAGGGCTTCCTCACGCAAGGGAGCGATGCCTCCAGGCTTTTACAGATTTTAATGGTGTTGATTTAAGATTTGATGGTATCTGTCTGGCAGGACTTGAAACCCTTTAAGGAGAATGGCCACATCTCATGCAACGAAGGGCCCCTTCCTCTGACTCACGCTCTTTTTGTTATACCTCCCTTTTATGGTGGATAATCTGAAACCCCAAATGGTCTTTTGAACATGGGTTTCATCTTCCCTACAAAAACAGCCGTGCAATTTTAATCGCGTCTGGTTCCAAAAGTACGACACATTATAAAACATTTGCAGCTCTCATAAATAGGCGGTGTTGAGCTGTAGAATGGCATCGGGGGTGCCTATAGTGATGCTTGGTGTTGCTGAGTGACTCATTGAAGAGAAAGGGTGATATGAGTGACTGGTCGGGTATTATTAAAGGGTTTGGGGACAAGGAACAACTATGAGGTCTGGGCTGGAGAGATAACTTCATTGTGGGTGTGGCTGGGGGCTACACCCAAGCAGCCTTTGTCACGTAACGGTGCTAGGTGTGACTCCTGTTGGCACTGCAGCCACTAACCCTTTAATGGATGTGAATTACTTTAAAGTGCTATGCCCTTGGTCGTCATGATGCATACATGCGACTCTGATGAGCCTACTCGCCAGGGCTGCATTCATACATCATGCATGCTGACTGTACAGGGTTGCAATACACTCCCGCGTGGTCGGTATGGTGCTTGAATGCAGCCCTGGTGAGTAGACTCCCAGGACTGCATCTATACATCATGATGATGCATAAAACCTATGCTGGCCTTAATGGGTTAATGTGGGGGTGTCGTGTGGTTATAGGGTTTGTGCAGCCTGATGGTGTCAATAGTAGAAAAGGTGCAGGTGGTGTGTATATGGGTTATATCATTACCCCACCAACCAGCATTTCCTCTACCATCTGCTAATGCAGGTAATGCACTAAGACTTCTTCATGGTAATGGCATTTTTGTTGTGGTGGTTCAGAGGGTAATGTCCTACAGTTACAATAGGGGTAGTCTGTAAATGAAGTGCTGTTAATAGATGTGGAGAATACTCTCTGCACGTGTGTATTATGGTGATGACCGAGAGTGGTGCTGCATACAGGTGCATGGGGGGGGGGGGGAGTGATGCAGGTAATGGTGACTATATAGAACGGGGTATACACGCCAAGTTGTGGAGACCCATGGATGATGCATACGTACTACATATCATACTTTTGACATACGTAGGTAACTACTGTGATGAATGTACTTCAAGAAATACATATGCTATGGCGGTGATGGTACCCCGGGGATGGTACTAAGAGTTATAGTATAACCAATAGCCTGTGATATCAGCTACAAACTTGATGCCTGGCCCTTGGTGTCCTTGATGGCAGCTGATCCTACTGGTGGCTTACAGCCGAGGACAGACAGACAGCCATGAGCATTGTCCTGATGGGAAGAGCAGCAGCGGTAGGGGCAGCAGGGGGTGAGGCGCGTGTTTTGCCCGTTCCGCACGGCTGAGCACGGTTGTACACAAAGCCGGTGCCTGGCCTAGTGAGGACAGCTGCACCAAGCGTCCCCTTTGTGTTGAGCGCGCGCGTGGCGCATCGAAAGGGGTGGAGGATGAGGGGGGGGGGGAGGGTAAAGTGTAACAGAGGAGGGTTGGGGGTGCAGCTGAACGGTGCCAGTCTGACCTAGTTATAAGGACATGATTCTCAGGCCCGTGCTCAGAGTACACGTGTGAATCTTTAATGTACCCCCGTCTGGAGCTGCCAGGAAATGGCGGCAAGGCGCTGCAGTATTTTCAGGTCTCCATGAGCTACACGCGGCAACAAACAACAGCAACAACGACAACATCAATGCCAAGACCCACCCGCCCCCAGGTGAAGTCTTACAGACGCCGGGGTATCAATGATTCAGGCCTCACGCCGCTTTATTACAGTGGCCTGTACCACCTCCCGTGTTCTGGGTGCAAGTTTAATGCTACCTGGGAACTGGAGCTGCAAGGCATCATGGCATGGGAAAATGTGGACATATTATGATGGGGAGTATAGGTAGTAAAATATAATCAATATTCAAGGATAGCTTCTACCACATGCTTATCCTCCCCAATAGGCAATACCCCAGCATTATATAGATATGGCAGATACGCAATACTTATGCCAAATAAAGCACTAGTTATGGTACGTTGGTGGCGTGATCATAGCATGTACACATGGGGTGTGGATCCAATGTTTTATTACTTAAAATAGCAGAGATCAGTGTCACGGAGGCGGAGGTTGGGATCTGGGACGAGGCAGTGGGTCCAGGTGTGTATGTGGGAGTGGGGGGTGGGGGAGACGGGGCACGTGACAGAGGCTAATACCTCATGGGGCCAATGCTCTGTTATCATCATCACCGGATAAGGTCAATACACCTATATATAGAAAAAAGGGACACGTGCAGGAATAGAGCACATGTATTTTGGATACCAGATACACCCATGCAGAGAATGTGAGGATCAATGATCGGGCTCCACCCTCCATACCTTAATCTATCGATACGCCAGTACAAAATGTGCATCAACATTATTCAGAGTCTACCAACTGCAGTTCATTTGCTTAAGCCGCCATGGGCAACAGTACGTATCTTGTGATATACGTAATAGCCCAACAAGGTAAAAATCTAAAAAAAAAGAAGTAAAAATTAAAGGTTCTGTCAGACTCATACCACATGTTCAGGATAATGATCGTTATATCCGAATACAGTTAACGGGTCTGTCTATGGGACTGGGTCTGTAGAACTCCATCATTCATTTGGGGAGCGTTGAAGCGGCAATGACAAATTTCGCACGGACGGTGAAGCAAATTAAAATGGCCGTCGCCTATCGGTCAGTCCATTACGCTCATAAACCAGGTGATAATGAGCCTGAGTCTCCTGACATAATTACAAAGCACAGAAAACTCCTCTTCCTGGGAAACATGCTCGCTGGAAATAGCCATCAATTGCTCTCCCTTTGTCCTCTCGAAGGCTAGCTACACCGGTTTCTGTCAAACCCGAGTGGTTTAGACATCGGGGAAGGAGTTGAGGCGAAAAATTGACCAAATTATGCACACAATGGAAATATGGTTTATGGGTGGCAGCGAGCATGCTTTACCGCCATTTAGTGGAGGGGGAGCAGCTTGAGCCCTCTATCACAGCCAAACAGAAATGTGCCAGCGCATATTTTATCCCTCAGTCCCCCCTGAGTCGAGCACTTAGGGTGTGGACGTGAACTGGTCATTGTTTAACTATCACTCTCACTCGTAGCTTTGTCATCACTGGTCATACTGCCTTCTTTTCCATTACTACAAGCCGTACAAGTGTACAGCCTTTGTCTCTCATTGTTACCATGGCAATACGTGTATACAATGCGACAATCCCTCTAACACACGACGCGCCACCTAAAGCCACCGTTTCACCAGATATTCAAATGTGTTTTTTTCGTACTCCTTCACTGCCCTGTCGCTGACAATTGAGTTATAGACTTTTATTTTACGGCAGTATCAATGTTGATGAAATGAACGCAATTTCAGAAGACGAGCTATGATTTATGAATGGGTAGGGCAATTAAAAACAAGTGCTTCTGGCAGGTTGTGCTGTTTGACACTGTACAAGGAAATCACTTTTTTTCTGAATCAGCCTCAGCGTTATTGCTTTATTGTTCTACAGTTTAAATCTTAAAGCTTGGCCGAGTCAGCCATAAATCTAGTGGATGCAAATAAGTAATTGTGGGGACGGGAAAGGGCGCTGATGGGCATTTAATGACATCTCTGGAGGAAAATAAAGCCGGTTTGACTACGGTTAAACCATCAGCACAAAAATGGGCACAAATACGATATGTCATAGCCTTATATAATGGAAAGACGACAATAAAGGTTATTGGATGGTCAAGTGGGGAGGGGGAATGCTGTACACTAATGTAAGTATGATGATATTTCAAACTATTTACGGTATAGATAGATGGAGGATTGGTTGTGTATTTTAATCTTATCCCAAATGCAAAGAAAAAGTAGGCATGTAAAGCCACGTGTATTTCAAGTTTATTTTTGTAGTTCACTATTTTAACTGTCGTTATAGGAAAAAAAGAGTATAGATTGATATACTATGTTCATTTTACTTTGCAGTTTTACAATAAGTGCCAAATGACTGAGCTCGTTAATGACTCCATCCAACTTCAATATACACAAGTACAGAGCATTTACTACACAATAACATGGATGCATGGTCTTTAAAGATTCAAGGGCAGGTGTCCGACATATTGGATACCGTTTAATTATTCATGTATGACGTCTAAACTGCTTATCATAGAGCAGTGATTCAGTTGTTACTATAAATTATTAAAGCCACGCAACCACAGAGGTCAGAAGGTACACGCTCTCAGCCAGGCATGTTAAGTAGATGAGGAGGACACGGTTGGATTGTGTATGGACTGGAGAAAGCACACTGGAATTCACCTGAAGGTTGTTCAACTTGTTGTGCATAGATGATCACGAATGCCTTGTTATCTTTAAGCTTAATGATGTTAAACTTGAAATTAGGTTTCAATTGACATACCTTTTCTACAAACTACTACGGCTCGGTATACAATTTGGTTAAGTGTTAGGGAGTGGTAATTCTTTGACAACAGGTGTGGGTTGGACAATGGTGGATCTTCGCAGGAGTGTGCCAAAATATTCCGATCCTTCCGCAAGAGGGGTACAATTCCTCCGTCCCCTCCCCCTTGGAAAGATCCAAATCGTTCGGTAGACACTTAAACTATAGTAACATGTAGGTATTTTCACTGAAAAGGGGTGAAAGACCTTTGGTGTCCTCCTCAAGGGGGGGGGGTCGACTTTGTACGACTTTCTTTATCCCCCACTCTCAAGGGGTCTAAATTCAGCCTCCCCACACCGAATCCGGCAAATCCACCAACTCCCCCTCCATCTGTTGTTAAAAAGTGACCACACCATGAAAAGGCGTCATTCAGTGGGTATATTGAAATTACCAGTCTAAATTGGCCGTGTAATACGCCTGTTTATTCTTCAATTTGAATTGATTATGTTGTTCTTCAACAGAACCGCCAAGGTTAGCTTAACTGCGCATTTAACAGTAATATCTTCCATCTATATAATATTTACATCAATTATCCAGACCAACTTCAATGCTTGTTTACAACATACATCATAGCTTTTCAAAAAGGAATGTTTAACATGCATGGAGAACGCTGGTGTGAAGAAATGTTGCCCCCTTTATTTTTTATTTTTTATTATCCTTTAATGTGGAATGTGAAGCCAATGTTAATAACATACACCTCTGTAGACATGCGCCTTTACTATGGTCTAAATGTGTTCATAAACGTGTGTCGGGGGCACGAGGGGGCTGGCAGGTGGATCCCAATCATTGATCCACGCCTAGGCTGGTGCCAAGGTTGGTAGGACGTCCGAGCCGCGTGGCTGCACCCACACCTGGAGCAGGGTACTGGAGGATAGCTAGACCTTCCACACCCACCCATAACAAACAACAACAACACCAGTAATGGTAATACCGGATGGCACAGAGAGAGGAGCATAATGATACAAGTTCAGAAAGTGCAGGCCCATTGACAGTGCGTGGGTATTGATGACAATGGAAATGACATATTAATGAGAAATATTGCATCAACAACAACACGTTTTTATAAGTGCATATAGGGGGCGCAATAATGATCATTTGGCTATAGAGTGCAAGCAATTAAGTTGGAGTAGATGTGTTGGATTCTCTCATATTCATGTGTTTAGTGTATTTCCAAAAATACATCTACAAAAGAAAGATATCCCATCTACGCCAAACAGTGTACATGTATACATAACATGACGAGGAAGACTCGACAGAAGGCACACTTTGTGTTAACCTGGTTGGAAGAGTTGTTGGTTGCTATAGCTACTAGACATCATGAAGGTACACGTAGTCGAGCATTGGTGTCATTACCTTGTACATTTTGTACCTCCCTACCCACCACGCGAACAAAAGTGCATCTTCACTTTAGATAAACTGTGTCCACGAGGATTTATCAGACTGTTTTGTCGCCTATTCCCACAAGTATACGCTATATATACAACACACATGCATATTTTGTAAACCACTGCAAGACAATATAGATTAGTAGAATCTATTAGAAAGCATTATTAAGCCTGTGTCAACTAGGATTTATAACACTGTTTTGTCGTCGAGAACTCCGTTTTGGCGCCAACAAAACGGTTTTGTCGGACCCTAAATGGGTTTGTCGGCCCTAAAAAGGGTTTGTGGGCGCCAAAACATGTTCTTCGGCGACAAAATAGTGTAATACATGGAAATCTTATTGGACACAGGCCTAATACCTTACCACCACAATTTGTCACCTATGGTGAACCTATACAAGCAGGCCTCATATATGCCACTGGCGTAAATTGGATGCCATTAGGACATTGTACAAACAGTAATGGCATTAGGTAGGTCTTGGCCAATGTTACAGTTATCGCCCTTGGAGCTATTTGGGGTTCCAGCCTGGTTCCAGCCCACGCCGGGGCAAACCGTTACACATTCTGAACGGGGTTGTCGTAGGCATTACGTCAGAGAGGAGGTCCACCTCAGGTGCGTCCCTTTATTGAGGTTGACTTCATTCAGCCACAGCTTTAGGGCATGTTAGACCTCAGGTGAGCAATGCTAATAACCAGACCCACCTACAATGCATTGTTTTCTTTTCTCATTCATGATCGAAAACAACATGCAGTTAGGCCTCATTGCTTTGGATCAACAGAGGCCATGGAGTGCATAGCGTTGTTTGTGTCCTAATTCTGTGAAGTGAAGAATAGTAACGTAAGGTTGCCTGCGGCCATTCATTATACCAAACACTTATTTACCTTTCGTTTCTAGCACAATTGAGTACCCGTATATGGACAACATCCCTTCTTGAAATTCTACATGTTTTTTTTTTCAATCTCACGCAATCACCAAACAAGAGCATGCAAGGACATTAAGTGCTTTTTGATATTTTCAATGCAAAATAAATTTTAATGGGTCCCAGCCCCCACGAAATAAATAGAGACGGTATCAATGTAGTTGACATTTGTGTTTATTATTTTATTTGAAGAAGAAAGAAAGAAGCTTTTCTTAACCCATTCAATACGGTCACACTGTAGGCAGTGGGGGGCATTGAATAGAGCAGTAATAGTAAGCCTCGTATTTCAAGAAAAAACCTTGATACCCACATCTCGATAAAAAGTAAATGAGAGTGAGGGATGAAATACAGAAATAGATACGTAAACCACTGTAAGTATAACAAGAAAGGTTAAAGTCACATAACACCAAACAGAGTACAATACATTTGGCATGTATTTCTGGAATGTATACACGCTTATACAATCATGTTTTGTTGGATAGTAAAGCTATTATTCTTTAACTTTTCGACTTAGATTGATAAGTCTTCATTATGATCTAATCGGTAATATAGCGGCTGTACGGATACGGTTATTTAGGTCAATATAGCAGTACATGCACACAGTTGGTAGTATTTATGTGTTTAATTAAATATTGGCCATTGTGCATGTGTGTTTTTTATGCTCTCCTGCGGTCCCAGTGGTAACACAGCTGCACGTGGCACATTTTTTTTATTTCCAAAACATTATTAAAATATGGAATCCCGACAAACAAAACTAACTGCTGTGTGATTAATCAGCTGTCTGCATAGACATAATAAGTAACATAAAGGGACAAAACCAGACCAGGAGGCCTGTAGGAGTCAACAACGTTGTCTTTAAGGGAGCCCCCCCCCCCTATACATTGCACCATGGCTGTGTGTCCTATTTAGCATATTAGAGTAGGTTTAGGCGGGTACAATGTGGAACTGGAAGGGTGGAAGGATTTAGTAGAAGAGGCATATTTCACCTGGAGGGATCATACATGAAAAGGGTATTGGCATGGCTGTGTGTATTATTTAGCATATGTTAGAGTAGGTGTGGGTGTGCCGGTGGGTGTTAATATATGGAAGGAAGGAAGGTAGGAAGGATGGAGTGGGAGGTGTGTATTCCTCCTGGAGGCACCCATGGAATGGATATAGATTGTGGGCCATCGATCGGAGTAGTGACGTCAGAATGTGTTTGACAACAAGACCACGTGAGCCTCACCATGGCAACGCCACAGGGAGGCACGTGACCGAGTGTTTGTTGTGACGGAGGCTGCTCCATGTTTGGGTGCCCCCCACACACCCACACACCTCCCCCCACTCACCCCCCCCCTCCAACACACTCACACACACACTGCCAGACGCGCGTGCACACCGCGTCCGGGGCTATGTAATAAGGGGAGAACTAAGGGGGTGGACGGATCGAGTCTGGAGTGGTTCTGCAGTGTGTGTATCTCCCTTTGAGTTATGAAACTGAAGTTTGATTATTCCCAAGGCCCACTTCTGCAGTGGCGGGTGTAGGGGGTCTGCTGGGGGGTCTGCATGTCTGCTTTGACTATCAGTCCAGCTGCTGCAGCACACCCATGCAGCCACCAGGGGGTCATTTGCATGTATATCTAACATAAGCACTGGGTCCGATGTCCAAGGCCAAACAAAAAAAAAAGTTGTGTTCAGGTAACCCGACCTACCCTATCATTTTGGCCCGACCCTAAACTTCTTTTTTTTTTTTTTTTTTAGATTCATTTTGGTTAGGGCACCTAATGAACCGAGAACCTATCAGATTTATCACACGTTGTGGGATAAGAGGGGAGGAACGTCACATTGTTGTGTCTTATTCTTTGTATAGCAGATAATGGAAGTGTTTAGGAACTGATAATGCCTTAATAGGACTATTTGATTGGTTTGTAAATGGATAGTGGGGATATTAGTTACAATAAACATGATAATTGGCAGTGGGAAATATATCAACTGTAAGCATGTTGCAAATCAGAAGTATCCTTCCTCAGACTGACCTCAAAAAATAATTTCTAAAAAAAAAAAAAAATCCGACCTACCTACCCTATTTTTTTTGGCCATGTTACCTGAACACGGATTTTTTTTTTGTTTGGCCCAATGCGCGTGTGGTGAATCATGCATGTTATATAACACATGCAGGCTGTACTGGAGAGGTATGGGAGGCTGGGATGCAGGACCCCCCCCCCCCCCCAACTGCCCAGCCCTGTACACACCACCACCACTCAATCCCTCTCTGGTCAAGCCAAACCAGATGTATACGTTCCCACATCCGCAAATTAAGCCGTGTAATTATAGGAGGCATTGCTAAGTAACAGGAATAACGTGACCCAATACCCTCTACACTAGATGGCATATGTGGGCGCTGTTTTCTCGGAGGGGAGTTGGCTAGACACGAGACTGATTATTATAAATGTGTGATGTGAATATATGTATCTATTTAAATCAGATTGCTATTTAGTTACAGTCCAATGTTGTGATGCTTAGTAATGTATATCGTTTGGGTATTAGACTATTAGGAAGAGACACTAGTATGAGAAGAAATTTGTTGGGCACATATGTTTGAGCTCATTTTTGAATTTTACTAGGTAATGATACATGTAGTTGACATGCCTGTCTTGTAATACCTACATACTGGCATACTTCTTGAGCATTTGATGCATTTTCCACAGATCTCAGACTCTTTTGACTGTTTGTGCTAACAGATATCAACACGCGCTCTATTTGAGTGTGCCGCTGTGTTCTTTTTAAGGTAGAAGTACGATTACTATATTTTTCAATATCCTTTAGGCCACTCAAAAAAAAAAATTGTTTCTCATCACCAAGCAGTGAAAAATATGACGAGGGCGTTTTTTATTTAAATTTTTTTTTTTTTAACTCGGGCATAAATACATAGGGAAATTTTGATTTTTCGCGATAAATTTTCACATTTTAGTAATTCGGAGTTTATTGATCAGCAAAAGTTATCACAATGCAACTTATTCCTAGCTGGCTGGATAACTGACAGCATAAGCTTTAATTTGATACCAAATTTGCCTATATTTCTCCAATTTTAACATATTTTTCATCAAAAAATGTAAAAAAAAAAAAAAAAAAAGTTTTCTCCAAATCATGATTTTTATGATGCGCGCGGTGATGAGAAACAACTTTTTTTTTTGAGTGGCCTTACCATTACAATTGACCAAATCCATTACCAATGGCCAAGCAGGTTGGCAGGTATGGAGGTGGAGCGTCGGAGTATTTACTGCTTAAAATAACAGTTATTGTTTCGAGCCGGAACTACTTTCATACAAATGAACAAACCGGAAGGGAGAACACAGGTCTACTTTGCGCGCAGGGACTCGCCCTCCATTAGTGTTATCCCCTCCTCTCCCCCATCTCTTCCCTCATTGGTCATCCTCCAGATGATAGTCTCCAGGTGATGACCATGCAATGTTGTCAGGGTCGCTCCCGTGATGCAATAGCGTCTATGTTTCCAGCTGAGTGTGACGTCATAGGATGCGTCTAGGCCTAGTAGTCATTAATACGTCACAGAAGGGAGAGTGGCGCGTGTTGATGCGCGTGGCCTGATTGTTGTCGTTCCTCAGCGCGCATCTGGTGCACTTTGTGCACATGGCCATCCCTCTGTGTGCTCATGTGAGATAATGAAGTTCACTTCTGAATTGGACTCACGCGCCTGCATACCTTCATCATAATATTATGGCCATAGCTGGCGGGCTTGTCTATAGGGCCTCTGTATGTGTAAGGATGGACCATATACACAAGCAGCAGGAAGGTACAATATACAAAAGTACAAATTAATTACATGCAAAGAATCATTCACAATGGCCGTTTGGCCAGCTGTGCTGTTCATAGAAAGTGCCATAAACGTCACTGAATTCATCACAAATTCATGGCATACATTCATTAATTATTCAACATTCGGGATGAGGTCACCCATGGAAAGCATAGAAAAGTAAAGCTATGTCCTCAAGAATGCGGTCAGTGCAATGACTTGCCATTTTTCATTGACTGGAGTCATATTATTTGATTTGAATTGTCATACTGTATTTGACATGGGTTCTGTGATGTACCGCGCTCCCTGATGTGTACCCACCCCCTGCCCCCATCCCCACCCTGCCAGCCCGCGATCTTCTACTGTTTGCTCCACAAATATCATATATAGGTCTGGGCCTATAATAGGCCGTCGGAAAATTCCATCCTGTTAGCTGGAGGATCAATGGGAAGGGGGCAGGGAGGAGGAGCTAGTAGACCATTCATTTACACTTTCCCCGTTAATAGTAGAGCAATTGTGATAGTTAAGCAGAGTGGTATGAAAACACTTAATTTACAATTATGCATCATATTTACGATTATGAATATACGCATGTAGCCACTCCAGATCATGTATCAAGACCCCCCCCCCTCCTACTACACCATCATGCCCACCCGCCCCCATGCAGACCCGCCCACACAAGCCCACCGACCCCGAGCTACTCCCCCTACCATTATTGATACAGATGTAATTGTGACGCGCCCACCCTAATCCTTTCACGCCTGCTGGCCTGAAACAATATTCATTTACACCACTGCCAATACTGGCACTGCTGTCGGCCGGAAGTCCACGTGCAGGCTGCGATGGCGCCCTCCCACGACAATGGTGTTTGTAAACATATTGACGTGTGGTCCTTGACGTATGTAGCACAACCCTGCTGCTGCATCAGCACATGCTTGTGTTATAATCCTATAAATAATATAAAAGACAATGACAAAAACGGCATTCCCATTGCTTCCCACTTGAGTAGACATATGCATGTAATACAATTCATTATATACAGTGACGGGTGTATGGTTCATGCTCTGTACATGTACATGTAAGATGCGTTAACCCAGTAAACACACTTACGTTATTACACGTTCAAGAAACGTAATTCTCTAGGTTAGGATAACGTCATTTCACTACGTGAAATAACGTTCAAATGTAAGGGTTTATTTAGGTTATTTTACTTAAATGAACGTGTATACACGTTATTTGAACGTTGTAGGAACGTTCCCAAAGGTTTATTTAGGTAAATTACCTGAAATAACCTAACATTTAAAAAAAAAACTACGGGCAGCATTCTCTGAACAATTAGAAAAGAAATATAAAACTACCTGGTATAAATAGATAGATAAAACTCTCTTATAGTACACATTTCTCCCCCTATATATTCCTGGGATTTGAACTTGATTACTACACATTAGGAGACAGCTGCTCTACTCACTGAGCTAGAGGGACATGTGGTAGATGGTGGTGGATAGGGACCTCATATACGCACATAATTTATAAAGCATTAATAATTCTCATAAAACGCAGACAAAGTCTATGTTTAGCCTGTTAACATATTGTGATGAGGAACAAAACCTATTTCTTAAAATGGACAAGAACATTGACATTGAAATAGACAAGTGACACAGCAATCATCACTTTAGAACATGCATAAGCATAATATAGCAAACATAAAGCTGTTGATGAAAATGATCCATGTACTCATTAACCAAAATTCTAGGGACCTTTAGCATACCCAAAGTAGTCAATAAAATGTGAATGTACACCCCTATATGTGTGTTGGCCGTTTTGCCTATGTTTCACAGAAAGTTTTACAGGGACTTGAACTTGCTTGCTTCAGATTAGGAGACAGCTGCTCTACTCACTGAGCTAGAGGGGCAGGTGTTAGACAAAGGTGGATAGGGACCTCATATACACGTTTCCATGGTGTCATATACATAGGCTCTACCTGGCTGTCTATAGCAAGGGTCTGTAAGTAGAGGCCTTTAGCAAACCCGATGTAGCTCATTTAACCCAGACGTATCCTATCATTTCAGCACTGATACGTCTGCGTTTAATGAGCTTTTACGTTTGTTGCTAAAGGTCCCTAATAGGGTAAGAGCAGAGTGTACCTACACCTAAAGAACCCTAATAGGGACCTTTAGGAAATCCGACGTAGCTCATTAAATGCAGACATAGTAGTGCTAAAGGCATAGGCTACGTCTGCGTTTAATGAGCTTTTACATGGTTGCTAAAGGCCCCTATTAACGTAGGTGTGCTTACTGGGTACTGGGATGTGTATCAGCAATAGGGACCTTTAGCAAACCCTATATAGTTCATTAAACGCTGACGAAGTAATGCTTAAGGGATAGGCTACATCTGCGTTTAATGAACTTTTACATGGTTGCTAAAGGTCCCTATTATGACAGCCCAGCTGCAGACCTACTACCAGCTGCCCTCATAGCTCAGTTAGCTAAAGCGTCAGGCTGCAATAGCCAGGTTCTCAGTTCGATTCCCAGCAGGTCAACCCAGTAAACAGGCACTTACAATGTAAAACTGTGACAACATTGTCCCTATTGCCCATGTTAACTACGTGATTAATTACACTCTTTTTACTAATTTTGATGAAATCCCACCATTTTAACATGTTGGTTCGAGTCCTGTAACCAGAGAAGTGTTCAAAAAGTGTAGCATATATGCATATTGATACCACTCCAAAAGAAGATAAATATAATATATAATATATAGAACTTGTTTGTGAGGACGAGGTGTGTGCTCTCCGCTACGCTGGAACATACATTTCTGTGGGAGTGATAATCGAATATTTAAGTCTCAGAATTAAATGTTAGCTCACTGAACCCCTGTATGTTAAACAACAACAGTAAAGGGAAATCTTCAATATATATAGAATGTGTCTTTATATAAATGAAAATCGTTTTTAAAAGTGGGGTCGTATGTTATATCAACTATTGTGGATTGCCACTACCCAAATAAACCTGTAAATCATTTTCCTTTCCAACGTAAACATGCTACAAATATCTAAGGGCATGTAGTTACACATCATCATCTCTCTATCTCTCTCTGTCTCTCTCTTTGTGGGGCTCTGTGCTTCAATAGAAACAAATTGCTGTTTAGAGGAGGATTCGAACCCACATGATTACATTTACCTAACCTTATATAACGTTAAACTACGTAGATACAGGTACGTAATTAAACCAGCAAATAACGTTATTTAAACGTGTTTTAAACGTAACATTACGTTAAACTACGTCAAATTACCTAAATAAACCCTTACATTGCAACGTTATATTACGTATTGAAATAACGTTCAAATAACGTAGCTGTGTTTACTGGGAATATACATGTATTCCATGCATGCTCTTGGCCATGCACTCCTAATCATTAATGCCATTTTAGCCTGTTTTAGCAGAATGGAACACACATGGCAATGAGCACGGAGAGGGGCAATATAATGGTAGGTTCATGATGGGATGGGTTGTAGGGTGAGGTATATATGTGTCTATATTCAGGACTGAGCAGCTAGGGAGTGGGGGTTGACATGCTGATGGGGGCTACCAGACGTGGGTGGGCTATTAGGCTATTACTGAAACGGTTGCCTCTAGTAATAGATGACCTTTAGTTTTGATAGGTCCATACACGTAGACTACCCCCTTCACGGAGACTTGTCTATCAAATGAATGAGATATCATATTATAATGTGTCCACCATGTCCCGTTGGTGCACATGTGTTTAGGGCCGTAGGCACCAACGGTTAATTGGTGTTGCTGGTACATGTATATACGTACAGACCCAAAACACATATTCTAAAGCCCATATACACCATCCAATATGAAATGTTCTGGAAAACAATTGATCGGCATCCACTTGCTGATTGTGTGGATTTAGTTGATTGAAATGCTTATCACCATATTCCATCGTTATGGAATCATATATGCATGTATGATTATTAATCGAGATACACATGTATCTATGCATGTACATCTACATCTATAATGCAGGGCATAGAGTTGGATGCAATCTTTCATAACCTGAATAAGGCTAATTCATGATATATGATTATGAAATGATAGCCCTGTATACATAAACAACACATGTACGTAGATAATCAACGTTAGGCTTATAGATGAAAGATTATTTCATAAACGGTTTTGATCATCCGACTCTCCGAATTGGGCTCTGACATGTCAATGGACAGTTCAGCGATAACAAAAACGATGATGATCGTCATGTACCTAAAGGCATTCCATGATGTGGTATTTCTTTACGTCTGTCTTTGTTAATTGTTTTGTTTCATCAATTCTAAAAAATTATAATCTCACTGACACACAGGGCAGTTACTATATGACTGGAAGGAAGTAATGAGCCACCGAATAGAGACACTGCATAGATTTGGTCAACTATATAAAATACAACTTTTAAAGCATAATTGTAGGACATACCCGGTATATATATTATATATATATATATATACATTATGTATTATATATATATATATATATATATATATATATATATATATATATATATATATATATATATATATATATATATACACTGGTAGGTCCCAGCGGTGAGAAAGTGCAAGGTGGTCGCCGGAAACAGTCAATGTTGATCATGTGATCACACACCTGTTCAAATCACACTACTCTCCAACCAGATACTCGGCCAATACTTCAACAATGCCATTATAGCAATGGGATAATCACTCAGACCGTATCCTGCATGTGTAGTACTTGGAGAGTAGAAAACGGATGCCACCCACCTCTATAACTCTTTGTACTTATACATTATTTATTTGAGACAATTTAACCTTAATAAGCCTTGGTTTAAGTACAATTACATTTATTCCTACGGTCGTCCTGTATGGCTTAACGGTATTAACATTGTTTGTAGGAGAGGACCGGGTTTCTATCATCGCAGCTATACATTGTATTATGTTTATGATAATTTTCAATTTGGTTTGATTTTTAATTAGGTCCCTCAGGACGCAACATATCCCGATGGGTCGACGCTGATGATTGGTCATGGTAAATCATTCTGTATATTATCAAAGACCCACTTTGTTTTTAAAGGAGAGAAAAAAAGATGCATCTTTTGCAGTACCTTAATCACAACCATGTAATGGACTATCACACATACGATGTATTCATTATAATCAGGTATATAACACCTCATACAATTAAAATAATTTTTATCAACCCAATTCCCTCGTTAATTGTTTAGTTAGGGAACAATAAGGCCAGCACATATTCCTATACAATACAAGGCGCCTTTGATGCCAAGGAAATGCCGTTAGTCTTGGCAATGTGTAACTATTATAGCTAATTTCTTCTCAATTTCTGTTCTGGTGGAAAGCATGGCAGTTGCACACATTGTATAGCTGATAAAACTTTATCATAACATTGTGTTGCGTTGGAGCCATATCTGCTGTTGGTAGATCACCCTATGTAGCAGCTGCAGCGGTGGTCTAATGTGTCTGTCATACATGGTCTGTGACAGATAACACTTGATTAACATTCCGCTTTCTGACCCCCTCCACCACCCCCTCATCCCATGATGTAAATGTACCATATGGTGGGGCGGGGGCGGCCTCCATTCAATATGTGACAAGTATTATACAGTTTATATAAGCATGTTATCACCTGCTTCCTGCTGACACCTAGATATAAATTCATGTAGAATTTGGTGTGTTTCTGTATTTCATTTTTCTATATTATTGATATGAGCCTCTGTGTGCATATTGTATACAGAAACCTAGACTATGGACCACTATTATATTCCATGCAATACTGGAAGTTCTGGCGAAGCATCCTAGATCAATTAAATAATTACTTTGAAGTCACAATCATTGGATACACTAGTACTACTAGAGTAACTTAAAAGTTGGTTGTTGCCAGGTGAGGTGGTAGTAAATTGTATAGTTATAATAGTGTATCCTTATACATTTTGGTCTGATATTTATGAATTGATCAGGGATACAATCAATTAAAAAATTACGCTCTGTGTCTAGATTCTCATAATATATATATATATATATATATATATATATATATATATATATATATATATATATATATATATATATATATATATATTATATATATTATATATATATATATATATATATATATATATATATATATATATATATATATATATATATATATATATATATATACATGTACCGTATGTACCCTACAAACTTTAAATGTTATATTGATTTTTATTCAGTTACTAATCAATGAAACACTATAACCTTTACACTTTAACCTGTATTGCTATACCATATGTTATAACTACAATAGGGTGTAACTAGATTGCCAGTATAATACAACAAAACAATCATGAAGTGAAATTGCAAATACTTATTACAATCCACTCTAACTGTTCCTGATCTGAACACTTTCACTTTAACATGGCGTACCGGGTATTATATAGACTTGTCCATATTAATTAATCTGAGAACCTGTAATTGAAAATGTTAATCAAACCAATCATACAAGTAAAATTGATTAAAATGTCACATTTCTGTCCATCAACTTAAGCTTAATGAGTCTGTCACCTATGATATAAACCTATCCCCTATTGTACACCCCACTCCCTGTCGGAGACCAGTCATTGTAGATTTGACCTGCATATGGTGGCTTGTCCAAATATAATTATAGGGTGGCTCGTCTGGGATGACGGCCCATAGATTACTCGATAGTTCGCCCTGTCCTTCACCTTCCAATCTACAACGGCTATTGAGCAGTCCAGATGACGCCACTAGGGGGACGTCATACGACGTCATCATGTGTGTTACGTCACCAGAGCATAGCGTCGGGTGTTACGTCAAAATGTCGATAAATGTGATGTGGGTGCTGATGAGGGTTTGGGGATGGCTGAGTGATATCAGAAGGGAGGCAGTGTGGTGAGGGAAGGGCATTGTCACTGAATCATTGTGACTGGGAGGTTAGGAGGGGGAGGGCAGCTTGACCATTTAAGGACCGCATACTGCCTTAGTATTCTTTGTCGTCATGTTTCATGAATGCAGACCCGTCGAGTTACTCGCCAGGGCTGCATCTATGGAACATGACGACATAGCCATGCATTCGGAGGTGTATCAGTATCAATCTCATGCGGCGGGCATGATGCTTGAGTTCAGCGAGTCGCTCAGCAGGGCTGCATTCGTGCATCATAACAACGAATGGCATAGTGCATTACAGCAGATATGCGGACCTTAGAGGGTTAATGTGATTTTGTGTGAGTGGAAGGGAAGTGCAGTTCAATAAGGTATTGATGGTCAAGTAGCGGCCAATCAGGAGGACCATTCCCCTGAAGTTGATACAATTATAGAACCAGACTTGTTCACTGTTACCGCACTGACCCAGACATCACAGTAGCACCCTCCTCCAGGGCTGTCACAAGGACCAGGCACCCCTAGATGACACACCCTCCTCCCCCACCATAGTGGTACATAGTGGAACAGGGACCAAGCACTGCTGTATCACGGTGTATAACCCACCCTCCTGTCCCTGCCATATGGGCGGACCGGTTCATGTCCAGTTGTTTTATTCGAAAAATGCACATCTACTCCACCCTTGACCAATGGACCTGTATGAGTACCTATATAGTCTTTAATTACCCTGACCCCGTGCCCCTTCTCGTATACTACTTCATAAGTTACATATGCAGATATGTTGAAACCTTACTATAAGTAGTATAAGGAAAGGGGCACGTGGTCAGTTGTTTGTAGTTTACGACTAGTATGCCCCCTGTATTGTTGGAAGCTGTCGTACAAAGTACAAAGAGATGGAGATCAGTCTGAGCAAAATATCTGGGCATCGTCAATCCCCTCCCTATCACATATACATTACGTGGACGCGTGGACGCAGATGGAGGTGCAGGCTATTGATGACAACGATAATTATGAGAATAGGTAAGACCACGGGGCAATTAATCAACGTACAAAACTGGACAATAGACATAAATGTACGTTTCAATAAAGCCTTAGGCCAGTATGAACTGTCAGTCTGTAATTTGCTCCCCTGTGGGTGGTACTAATGAGTTTCAATTGGAGACCTCCGCCCCTCTCTGTGTCTTTATCTTACCTGTACCCACATCCTGAACCCCTACTCATGGAAGTAACTGCGTCACACAATGCACCAGTTGCTGGTCATTTGAAAAACGAAGCCTCTTCATCACATGGAAGCTTTGGTTCTAATTTCACTGTCCCAGCGCAGGTGTGGTTGGTTGGGGCTGTTTGTTAGCTGTCTTTCGTCATTTGGTAGGAGAACTATTCTTTTAGTACAGGCCATCAATTATAACATCTTAAAGGAGGGGGTTCAAAAAGATTTCCTGTCCACAGATAAGCAACTGGACATTCAAAAAGGCCTTACAAAAATTGTTGAAAAGGCGTCTCGCAGCACCAAAATTCTACAGACCTCCCGGAGGTGGTCATTTGGTGGTCAGGTGGCGGCGGCTACCCCCTGGAGTTAGCACCAAAGCCCATTTGTCTCTCCTGTAGGTGCTGATTAACTGGCTGACACGTGGTCTGAGAGACAATACGGACAGTCTCATCACTGCCAGGTCCCAGATGGCCTAGCTGCTATCTGGCCGACCACTCACAATGGTGGGGCGGGGTAGGGGGTGGCTGCAGGCTCAAAGAGGCGGTGCAGGGGGTGGACACTGACCACCGTGATCCCTGCTCCCCTGACATCCCAGAGGAGGCTCACAATATGTCTCACCAGTCACTGCCAATCAGACCTCCACCCTAGGGCACTTATTAAAAGTGCAACCAGAACTCTTTCTTTGTCACCGCATTAGACGATTTGCTCATTTGGGATTGTCATTATCTTAGAGATGGAATTTCCTGTCATCGATGATCCCGGAAACAGGAAGGAACCGGAAATCATTGCTATTCCTCTTATTGTGTTATCAGTCCTGCCAGTCATCCTTAAAATGGGCAGAGGCTTTTAATCTTAGAATAAAATGAGTCCTCTATAGACAAAGGTTCACGAAAATTGTTCACCAATTAGTACTTTAGTGTACCTGAGTGTTCTACCACCATGTGGATCAGTGGTGCCCAATTGCTTGTACTATGCACGTGGATATCCATGTGAAGTCCCGGTCTGTCTTCCATATAAATGAAGGTAAAACCTATCATTTAGATTACATTTAGTATCTTGTACTTTGCACGTGGGTATTCATGTGAATAAGTCTCAGTCGTCTATATGTGAAGGTGAACCTTAACTTTTAAAGTACACCTTTTATCGTGTACTGTGCACGTGGGTATTCATGTGAATAAATCCACCATGTGAAAGTGCAACTTAACCTTCAAATTACATTTTGTATCATGCAAGAACGCATCAGCCAATTTCAAGTACATCGTTTTGCTGTAAACCATTAATCATTCTTTTTGTTTCTTTGTGAAGTAAAATAGCCATAACGCCTGTGACTACAATGCTTTATACATGTGGCAATATTCTTACGCACGCATTCTACAATGTGTATACGTGTACCAGTACAAGTACCGTTATGCCCTCACCTTCAGAAAAGTGAGCGTCACTGTCGCCGAAAGCACTCTCACATAAAAGCCAGGCAGTGCCTGACTTTCAGGTGAGGGTGCTTTTGGCGATAGTGACGCTCACTTTTCTGAGGGAGCTAATTATGTATATTGTACATCGTCTGAGCATAGCTCGAAATCTATAACCCATGGTTTTGTGACACTGGGAGTTTCAACGCAGATTTTATTCTTCCATATGAATAAAGAAGAAGTGGTGCTGCTATCAGCCCATCCATCACACCAGCACCACGAGATGTGGCCTCATCTGTATTTGTCAACATGCTCCTGTCCTGGTGCCCTAACCCTTTAAGGGGCGCATACTGCTTTAATGTACCATGTCCTTGGTCCTCATGTTTCATTATACATGTAGCAGTCCATGAATATGTATAGCCCTATGGCGATTCTACTCACCAGATCTAAATACAGCATGGGCGAGTTACTCGCCAGGGATGCATGAATGCATCATGGCGACCAAGGACATACTACAATAAAGCACTATTCGTCTCTTAAAAGTGTGATGGGTAAGAACTGGTGCACTGTCTCCCCATGTCTGACCCCCAAAAAGCAGATTGACAAATAACGCTCTGTTTGGCTTTTCACGCGGGTGACAGAGAAAAAAAAGAGAGAAAGCAGAGCCTGTAAAGCCGACACAGAATAAAGGATAAAGACCAGACGGAGACAGTAATGTGTGTCTATAGATCCTCCCTGCCAGACAGCACAAAAATACCTCATTGTCATTCAGCCCCACCTTCACCACGCACAGGGTGACAAAATATATTTTCTTCTTCTGACGTCGCCAATCCCTGTCACTCAGAATCGGATAACTGGTAGTTATTTCGGCATATCCCGGCCAACATGTAGTAGACAAGGTCTGTGTCAGCGGCCCGCGGATCATCCATTCTGTGTGGCTACACATACTGACTATATAAGTACTGCCTTGTTTCCTGTGTGAGCAGCAGAAACGGTAACCGGGACGCCCGTGCGCGGAGCATCCTTTCTGAGTGGCCGCCCACCACACATATATACGCAGGGGATATGGATGACAATGCAAAGTCTGAGACACTTCCCTGCTAACAGGGGAGGCTGGCTATAGAGTTGGGGGGGGGGGGGCAGGGGGGCTGGGAGTAGTACATTGTAGGCAGTATATAGGGTGGCCTGTGGGGTGTTATATTCGGTGTAAATAAACACAACAAGAAGCAGGCCACCAGTTGGGGTGCGTACTCCAACTTCTTGTACCCCAGGTAGGAGGAGGGGGTGACCGATTTTTTACCTCCCCCCCCCCCCCACCCTGGAGGATGTGGTCTGTGTTTATGTGTACCGGGTGCCCTTGGAACCTGTGGGAAGGCACAATCCCACACGGGTGGTTGTTCATGGGGTGGGGGATCCTGGCAGATCACCTTTTTTCGGTCAGTAAGCATCCATTGTGGGAGTGGGTGGAATAGTACCAGTGCCATGGTACAGGGTGCAGGGGTGCAGGGTAAATGGGATGGGCGCAGTGCGGGTGGGGTGGAGAGGATGCCTCGAGAAGGTGTCATATCATTGTCAGCATTATGATTGAGAGCAGAAGTTTGCTTCCACTTTACTTTACAATTAAGATAAAAGGGAAAGGGGAGGGATTTTTCCAATGGTGTGGGGGCGGGGTAGGTTTGGGTTTGAGCACAGGGATAGAAGGGGAAGTGTAGCCCCATGACCCGGAGGAGGTCAGCGTATATATATAGGCTGTAGGGTACGTTTAGCACCAATACAGGGAGTATTTACCAACAGTAGTTGACACGGAACTCCACCAGGCGCATGCGTAGATTCTAATGACTACGGCTTCCGGTGCTTAGCCTAGAACAAGAGTCATTTGTCTGTTAACAGATATAACTAGTGCCACGTGAGTACCTAGAGTGGCGGATACAGTGCTATATGGGGGGGGGGGGTCTTGAACCCCAATTTGATGTCCCTAATGGCAGGTGCCACGTCCCCGTCTGGGACACTCTGAGAAGGTGGTGCCGCAGAATGTATCGTTTCAATGCCAACCAGCACCATGCATTATAAAACCAGATATGTGGCTAAATACGATTGACATATGTGTACATTACTTGCACATGACCGGAAACATATATTTATTTGTCTGGTTCCAAGCTGTGCACTCCCTCACTTTGACCAAGTCCACTCATGTGAGGGGTTAAATCACTGTCATAATTAGAACCACCTTATTATCTATGGTCCAGACGATATGTAGCCTTGTTACTTGTAAGCATGGTTAAACAAATTAGGACTGCATATAGAGCGAGACGTCCTAGGGACCGGTGTTACACATGAGAGCTTTCGACAAAAAGATTATTTTACGTCTTCATAGGAAATCTTGCACATGTATGTACATTATGTAAATCTACAAAATGTTGCGTCCCTCACCCTCTAGAGCGCGGGGTCTTGAAGTGGTGGATCTCATAGTTTGGGGCATTGTCTCTCTACGTCCTCAAAAATAGGGGCCGGTACTTCTACATGAGGGAGGGGTTATGGACAGTTATTGATGATTGTAGCGAATGAAAGCTATTATTGGTGATTGTGTTTATTATTTGCATCTAAAGGAAATAAAGGTACTATTACCGAGGTCCCTGATATAACATGGGCGGTGGCTTATCTGTAAGTCATTTGATGGCGGTCATCTGTATTTAGGAGGGCGGTTGTTTGGCAGCTCCTGTTGTAGGCGGGTAGTAGTTTGGCAGTCGGCTTCTACATGCATTTACAATCATAGAGCTAGTAACCCCCCCCCCCCCCCCCCCCGACCACACACGAGCACACGGGACCTTTGTGATCTGATATCTCTGGTTAGTTGTTGTGGCTTTATATAAAGACGAAATACACCATATGGGTGTGACTCTGAAGTAGAGGAGACAGATGCGTGGATAAAATGTAGAAAATGGTGATGCACCTAGTCCTGGCAGCATATCCATTATTATACCGACTGAGCGTGATGATTTGGCGGCCCAGTTAGCTACGCCAAAGGCCCCATCATATCAATTTTCATATTTGGAGAACAAAGTCATAAAACCTTCCATTTTATTTGGGCTGTCTCGGTTGATGATTCTTAATTCGCCATCTGGCTGCTAGCCTAAAAAGGACAACGCTGCGTTCATCTCTCATTGTCTGCCGTGGTGAGAGCGGTGACGAGACACAAAGAAAGACGTCGAGGAGGCGCAAAAAGAAAACTGGAAGACAGAAGAAGAAACGCGATTTCCTGTCAAAAGTGGGATAAATGAAAATGGAAAGGGAGCGTGAAGAAGGACTGAAAGAACGAAAGAGGATACATGTATTAGATATGGCTGAAGAATGAAGATGTGAATTGTCTATGTAGAACGTGAAGAAACCCCCAAAGGGGAGGTATTGAAGGTTTGACTAAGGGCCAAAAACACTTTCCAGTATAACATGGTGTGAAAAGTTACTGATTTGCAGTCGACGGTCCCCACCCATGTATGATCGGGTAGTTCACTGTCCAGCAGCAGAGGGGATGGACAGGTGGGATCCATGCCTGGGATCCATGTCTTACTGTAATAACAGTGGCCCTGCTCCGTGTCTGAATGAGACGGCATCTTACCGCGCTGTAACGGTACACCATCCGCTAATCGGACGACGCTGGTAACCCTGCACACCCTCTAGCCTCACCGGAAGTGGTAGCGCCATCTTTGTTGTGTTCCAGGAAGCACTTCTAGGAAGCAGGCTTGTGGTTATAGTGTGAGTGTCGGGGGTCAGGGGCATGCCTCTATCAAAGCAGCAGTGTAGTCGGATAGACTCCAGCCCGGTGACAGACTACTGTCAGATAAAGGTGTTTTAAGTGAGGGGGGAATGGACTGGTGTCAAGGCTGGGGGCGGTTGCGGGGGGGGGGGGGGGTGCAGACCATCGTCCTAGGCAGTGGTAGGTAGGACTGATGGGGGTTGATGCAGTCTGGAGAGGAGACCAGGGGGTCAGAGAGCACGCTGCGCGCACGTGTCACGGCGCAGGCACGTGCCGCAAGTCAAACGCCACCAGGGGGCCAACCACTTCCGGTGAGAGGAAGCTGTGCGTTTTTGTGAATGTAGTCACCGGCTGAAACACATCAGTCTTATCCATAAGGGGACAAAATGGCAACTTTCAACGGGTTTCCTCTTATCAGGTGGGCCTCACTTAGAAGGCCACAAAGCCAGCTGAACCAGCTCCCAGAGGTGGTTTATGCAGCCCCCCCCCCCCACCCGGGGGTAGGGCGTACCCAGACGGAAATAACGATTTAGTATCCCAACTGGAGTCTGTAATTCAACTGGCACTGCCTGCCATGTGAAGACCCATTATTTTGGCCGCTTCATTTTTTAAAACTGTTTTCTTTTCAATGAATTTATTTTATAGACCTCCATATTATATATATATATATATATATAGTGCTTCCTGAACATAAATAGGGGAGGCTTCCGTTGTTAAATTCCTAGCTACAATTAATCTAGGATCACACTTGGCATTACATTGTACACAATAATCCTTGCTCAAAAAACAATGGGAAGATAAATGATCGTTTATGAGTAATACATCCTGAATACCAGTGAGAATTCTACTCAAGCTGTAATCCTTCTCACTTTTAATGCATTCCTTTGCTCAGGAGAAATGAGTCTCTGGTGGAGGCCAGCTGTACCACCGTACACGTCTGTGACTTGAAGCTGAATGGCCTTTTTGTGTTGGGAGGTAAAAATGAAAACACCCTGGGGGCTGTGGTGGGGGTTGTGGGCTGGCAGGGAATGCAGGAGGTGCAGGGGATGCTGGAGGCTGCTGGATGTGTTTAGTCTGCTGGTCTCACAACTTCCGGTCCTTATATAACAAGGATTTGCCCCCATCTCTGATGTAAGCCTTCACGTTACAGTATTGTGGATCTTTCATAGCATGAATATCACAAATTACTCTAATTATTAATGATCGTGTTATATGAAAGGGAAATTATAAAGAAGTTGATACAATGTCATGTGCATGGAAATTAGTCCATAGCATTTTAGTATAACGAGATCCAGACCTGGATTATGGCATGGTGGTCTTTTGGATATACTAGTAGTCTGGTGGTAGAACACCCCTCTGTAGCCTAACCCCAACTTCTCCGATACAGGGTTTCTTTCTCTGCTTATTATTGATGTACATTGGATAAGGTCAACGTAAAAATATCAGGGTGGGTGTGGAGCTCGTACATTTGGGCAATTTTAGATATTCAAGATGGCCACCAGAAGTGGAAAAGTCTTGTCTAGGGTCTGTCTCAGCTTCTAATCAACTTTGAAAATATTCAGATGTACATCTGAATATTTACAATCATCACGACACGGTCAGTTGTCAGGAATTCTCAAAAAGCTTCCCATCATTTAGAAGGACACTATTAAAATACAAAAATATGATTTTGGATACATTCTATAAGCTCCCATTCTATATGATACGATGGTGAACTCATTATGATGAAATAAGCAATAGAGAGACATTGAAGAAGACAGCATTACTGTTGTAAAGCACCACTGATTCTCTTAAAGATGGTGTGTCAGCTAAATGTTTGGAATTATTTAGTCTTATCATATTCCTGTTGTATATGCTATCCCATATGTCTTCCCTAACTTTTAAAATGATTGGCAGTGTCTTAGTCTATGAGATGAGCACATGCAGTGCAATATTTTTTACTGTAGGTCCACACTAAAACTCCCTATGTGTTTATACTGCATGGCTCAGTGCTTACCCTATTAGCTTAGTTTCTGGTATGCTCACATAGGGAGGACACTGAGTCAGTGAGGTGAATAAGCAACCTTGTTTTCTATCTCAAATCATGCATTTATAGACAAATATATTTCACATTGAGCACTGCATTTCAGTTAGAATGATAACAAAACCCTTGACATTAAAATTATATCCACTTTGGAGAAATGGTTTGGGAAGTCTATTAGCTGATATACCATCTTTAATTGATGTAGGATTGCAATTGGGAATGTTCACAGCTATTTTCAGCCAATACCATCTACCGGTTGCCAGTAAATAGTTTTTTTGAAAAGGCCTTTACTTATATTAGTAGCTTCTAAATAACAAGGACCTTCACCAAGCAATTTACTCTAACCCTGCAGGTAGGACCAAGGTTAGAAATGCCACCACTGATGTGAGTAGCTCGCCGAGCCCCTCACCCTGGTGTCCCTAGTGACAGCAGTGTTCTGTGGTGGAGGCTGTGCCCTCTCCACCCCTCATCGTGCAGTGCTGTACAGGCATTTGGCCACCGTCTGAGTATACCAGGAATCCCTTCTTCTTTTACCCTCCAGCTACTGGGGGCATATTTTTAGCCTCGTCTCTGGCATCAGAGATAGCTGCAGATTCCAGGTGTCCCTAGCAGTGGGGAGTAATAAAAGTAAGAGGGTAACCACATCCTCCCACCTCTTATAGGGGTACACTATATCACGCAGGGCAGGTGATGGTTGCAGATTATAGCAGATAACGCTTTTTAAAACTTATTTTTAGCATAGATGTAAATGATTAGCCTGAGTGATATGAATTATAATGATTATTGCTGTTTTAATTGAAAGTGGTGCGTGGGGAGGGACACTATTAATAATTTATTTAGTATGCACCACATAACCCATTACACTCGGTATATCACACAAATCGACCATATGGAGGGGGGAGAGGTTCGATACAGTGTTTTCTTTAGTGGCTTGTGCCATATTGAGAGATGTGTTATGTATATATTGCTCCTAGAAGAATCACCATGGTTAGCATCATATCTTAGTGGCAGCATAATACTAGGTGAGGCTGATCCCTAGATAAGCCTGCTGTTATACCTACACACACCGCCCACCTCTGTACTATCTAAGCAGTCTGTCTGGAAGCAAAGTTTGCCTTTGGCATTACAAAATATAAAATAAAATATTGGGTTAAGTCTGGGGACCTGGACTGTCCGTGATTCATACACGAGTGGCTAGACGGTGGTATTTGGCTGTCTGACTCCCAAATCCCTTACTCACACCTCCTGCACGCACATTCACTGAATCGGCCGCCGACCACTCCAGGACATGGCATGACGTTGTGGGGCGTGACGTTACGTCCTGGGACGTCGGCATCATGTTCTGAATTTTATCAGGTTTCAACAGTTGACATTGGGAATGAAATTTTATCTTTATTTTTCTTCTGAATCTGTAGACAGTTGGAACCATAAAGCCACATTTTAACACTGAAGCAGTGAGTCCTAGAAAGCGTCATTCTACACCCTTCCCCACTGCCATGCCTCAACATTCACTCACTCCCCACCCACTTGTAGCTGGCATGGCAATAGCGGCGTAGGTGGTGGATGCTCCCCTTCCACTACAGGCCTTTCTGGCGCAGTTAGGATAGATCCAACACTGGGGAGGATGCTTATCTATATTAAAAGTACACCCGACGTTTAATTATTGTTCCCAATATCAATATTATTTAGCTATATTCCAGATTGTATGGTTATATTGGCCTAATAAGATACATGGACATCCTGTCATTTGGTACATATAGTGTGGAAAGATTCTTATGTATGGAATGTATATTAAACCATATTTTTCACACCCCGAAATCACATTCGTGATTGTTTCTGGTATGGTTCACTACCAACTAGATTCATAATTAATACACTTGATTTTACACATCAAAGATAAAGACTCAAGTACATGCATGACATATCCCCCCCCGGCCCCCGCATTCCATGTCTGCTATGACACCATCATCGTTAGAAAAAACACGATTTTAGGGTCATATTTTTGCTACCTTCCAATGTCATCGTTTTCTCAAAAATAGGGGTACTTTTTCAAAGGAATGTTCTTGAAAATTGAAAATAGGGGGTGTTTTCTGTACAGAGAGTTTGTGGAAATTCATAAAGGGTATTCAGATCAACCTGTGCATGTGTGTCATACATAGATTGATTGGAATTTCGAGTATAAATGAACACAAAGATGATAACCATTCCATAGTCTAGTTTTTAGTTGGTGGTGATATTCTGTGTTTTTGTGCATTTGTTATCAAAGGAGTGAAGATGTTCGCGTTTTCTAAAAATAGGGGTTCTTTTTAGGCCCCAAAAATTTGCGTTTTTACTAGAAATAGGGTACCTTTTTCACTCAAAAATTCGTGGATAGGGGGTATACTTCAATTCCTGTAACGATGATGGTGTCAGGCTACGTTGGGAGTGCGGGGGCCGGGTATCCCCCCTCCTGATGATGGGAGAAGTGGGTAGGACTGGATATGATGAGAAGACCTGTAGGTCGGCCCCGCTATGTAGGCCTACTGGAGGAATATTGGGTTATCAACGAGTCTGGCTTATTTCCATACATACGTCCATCAGCACACAGACTCCCTGTACTGGTGGGGCTGGCCTCCTCCCCCGCCACTAGGGGGCGTCACATTCCTGACTTCCGGGCAGAATGCTGCCGCCGCTTCTGATTGGCTGTCTGTGACAGCGGTCGCGTCCGGGGCGTCCTATGTCGGGATCCAGTCTATTTATAGCACCCCGAGCGGGCTGCCGACTGGTCCCGAGCATGACCGAGCGGCAGTGAGCCCCAGTGAGCCTGGTAAAAAAAGGGCAGGGGAGGTGAGTATGCTGGGTGTGCTCCCCACACTTGTTGAAGGCTGACACAGATTCCTGAAGGCTGACAGCACGACGACAGATTACCTGAAGGAACAATGTGCAGTACATAACGCGTTTTAACATTTCAACTCTGAGCTGCAAGTGGGCGTGAGATATGCACCGGCACAGTCGGTGTTGTATACCGTACACGCCTACATTAATTTCACATTGCCCTCCCTACATTGTTGTTGTTGTTGTTGTTGTTATTATTATTATTGTTGTCGTTTCCGTTGTTTTTGTTGTTGGTCTCACTACAAAATGCATCTACGATTTCTTTACATAATCTAAATTCGAGAAAGCAAAGCGGTATCCTTCTAATAGCAAAGGGATATCCTTCAAACTAAGCATGTAAGATGATTGGAGTAATAATTACTGCAGCACATTAGCTAAGATCGGCTGTTTTGTAATAGATGTATAAAACTTCTATAATTGGGTCCCTACATCAATCCTCTTGAGATCTTGGGTAGGAAATATCATGACCACCCTCTACTCATTTCGGTCGTCCAAAGAGGGAAAAGGCAGAAAGAAAAAAGATGTTGTGTGCTACCCCATATTACCTCCACCACCACCTGCCTGCACGTCACCCTGCAGCCTGTCACTGAGGAGCAGTCATCCATCTCCTGCTCACCATCTGCTCAGGCTATGATGAGTTACTCTGTGAGCTGCTCACCTCCCACCTCCAGGGCCGTGCTGCAGCCCAGCAGGCCTGCTTCTCGAGACACCACCTGCACGGTCTGCAGATAGCCCCACCTGACCTTACCCCAACTCCAGGCGCTCATGCCTTCAAATTGAACCCACCTGACTCACCTCACCTGTTGTACCCTGAGCTGTAGGTAGGCCATCCAGGGTATCCAATTACCGAGGTATCCAGGTGGGGTAGGTGGCTGATTGTGGGTGGGAGGTGGCAGGCTTAGGCGGTGTCGGAGCAATCTCACCTGAAGGGCCCTCAGGTAATGAAGCAATTTCCGTTTCTGATATAGGTGTATCGCCTTCCTGCCTGCAGCCTACTTCCAGTCATATTTAACGATATCGGGATAACACATAGATGATTCTATCAACAAGTCATCGACAGGTCAAGTTATTTATTAGAATTAACCCAATGTTGCATTATTGTATAATGAGAACATGCTGTATTGACAAATGAGGTGTGCATATAACGGTAACTAATAACTTTCAATAATAACATTCAACAAAAATGTCGAATTGCAGGAAGGTTTATTCATAATCGTAACACAAAAACCTTGACGTTTGACCACCACGAGTGATAGAGTGATAAATTATATTTCCAATAAATAACGTACATGCACTGGTAGATAGCTATTGTGCTTCTGCTCTCCAGCATATTACTCGCAGAAAGTATATTATACTATCAGTCACGAATAATAAGGAACTCTGGAGGAGATGCTGGAGGTTACTCCCTCACCCATACACACACACATCTGGCTGATCCCTCACCCTACAGGAGGAACACGCGTGCGTGTGTTGGGGGGGGGGGGGGGTAATCTGGGGCACGCGTGCTCCTCCCTCCTCCAGGAAGTGCCAAGAAGTGCCGGGAAGTAGGGTGAAGGGTGTCAGCAGACTATAGAGGGCAGGGGGTGGGGGCAGTTCTAGAGGTCGGCCTTCTTGGGTTGGTTAGAGCGTTCTGGCTGATGGGTGGGTAGGTGTAAGGGTAGGGGTAGGTGTAGGGGCACACCCAAATACAAGATTAGGCCGTACCAGACGCAACCTCCCCGTACCCACGTGTAAACACGGGCCTTGGTAACTCTGTCCGCGTGACCTGCTTTTACTGACTCGTGGGAGCCCTGCTCGTGAGAATAATTATGTTTGTATGTATAGGTTGGTGGGAGGGGGTGGAACATCATCGACGTGCCCGAAATAAATCATGTCTCTATATATATACGTGCAGCAAACCACACACACACACTTATTCACACATAGAACATCCAATTCGCCTGTTATTCATATGTGATATGTGTACAAAAAAAGATGCGTTGCTGGATATAGAAAATGAAGCAATGATAAAAATAGCTAGAGTCGTGACCGAAAAACTGTGAGAGTGCGACTGGTGCGAGATGATATAACTTGCCAAAGTTTCCCATTTCAATTGCGATATTTCAGTGGTTTTTAATTAAGCTAAATATAAACTATATTATTTTCTCTTTGGTAATAATAGATTCTAGTGGTTGCTCAAAATGAATCTAATATGAGAGACAGCTGCTAGAAATGCATGTAGAACATTTACTGGAACACTGGGTATTCCTTCACTAGTGGCAATTATGATAAATGTTGTAGTGTTTTAGAGACACCTTTATGTTTACAACGTTAGAATGAGGAGATCTATGTAAATAATCTCTTAATGGTGAGTTGAGACCACAGAGTTATCACGAAGAGTCGAAGAGGTGAAACGGTTGTGCATGTACATATAGTATGTGAGTTCGGTAGGCGTTGGGGGAGGGTTACTTAGGTCGACATGGGGATTAGCATTTAGCTGCGCGCGTCAAAGATTATCATCGACACAAATATACATACAGCCCATCCACCCCCACCCCACCTATGCATCGACCCCATCATCCCATACAGATAAACATGTAGTTGCCATGCCAACAAATGCCTCTGTGAGACCATGAAGGCAATGTCTTGATCCCCTGCTGAAGCCAGTGGTGCAGATGTTTACCAATAGGTAAATCCGTGGTATATATTACAAGGATGGCTTGTTGCTGTATGAATTGGGTTTATTCAAAGACAAACCACAAACAGCTTGCTCTGTCGTGAGCAAAGTATCAGCCTCACTACAAACACCAGAAATATGCTGGCCATCATGGATAGTACTCAGACAGCACTCATCAAACACGAGTGACATGGTTATAAGAGCACTGCGATGGCAGGTTTACACATTTACCAAAGGAAGAACTCTCCATCCCATGGAATTGCTCATATACCTAGCCAATGTTAGTAAACCGAATATTAGTAATCATTTATGAAAGTGAATCATGACAAAGCATAATCCTTACGGAAGGCGTATCATTTATGTATACATGATTAAAACAGAAAAGTTCAAAGAACGGTAAACGTGGAATAACAGAACCCCTTCCACGCGGTAAGCCAATATATTGCACAAAATTGCATTGAGTTACAAGAAATCCAGTGGTCAAAATACTTTATAGAATGGAACGTATACATTTATTGTATCAGTCTGTTATGAACCTTTAATGTGAACTTTTCGTGTGGATGGGTTCTTGATCAATGAAAATGAAACTAGGAAATAGTTTCCTGGAATGCTCTAATGCCTTACAATTCCATCAAACATCCCATCTATAGTCTGATAGTCCAACTGTGGACTAATGCACGTGGGATGAGTAACAATAGCGTTTAATGTAAGTTCATTGTACTCATTGCATGAGTTATTGGTCTGTATTATACATAGTAACAGGTGTAGACCTATTGTCATTATACTGAGTTACTGTATATCGTGCAGACCAATGAGTTTATACACAAGACCCTATGCCAATAACATACATGTACACCATACTTCACGCAGTGGCGTTGGGTGGCTTCAGCGAGTGAAGTATGATTTATGTCAATAATTAGGGTTTTGTATTCTTTACATTTCCTACGTCTAAATATGAAGAAAATCGAAAAACTTGACATTGAGTATGGCTACATTATACTCCGTTGCTCCACACTCTATGCACAGACCACCTACAGATGCAAACAGACACAAGGTGTATGGCCGGGGGGGGGGGGGGGGGTGATGGAGGAGGGGACCAGAACGCATACTATATAAAAAAAATACTGAGAGTATGATATATTGGGGGTGTTTCTAGTAATTTTTGTATATGTGGTTTTATCGGGGGACAATGGGAAACAAGTCCATGGAGAGATGTAGACTCAGGACACCGTGTTTTTTATGCGTACACCTGACATCTGAAGAAAGACCAGGAAAAGAAGGCTATAGGTCACAGTGACCGGTGCACAAAGGTGCACGTAGACTTTGAAGGTTGTGATGAGCAGCTCTAAGTATTGAGAGGGGGAGGGGGTTAGTGTTACCTATTATCATAACATATGACACTCATGACACGGAAAGTTATACGGTAGATGCAAGCATGGTAAATCCTAAACATAAAGGTGGTTTGATGTATTGATATTATCTTTTTTTATGCATATTTTATTTACTTTCCTTAGTAGGGTCAATAAGAAGAACGTCTTCACAGGGTGACCTTAACCAACCCATTATCCTAGCCTATGCTGCACTATGGTACACTATGCTGACTACTAAAGTGGTCTGGGGTAGGGCTAACCTTGGTCCATGAACGACGGGTACTTAAGATCCCCCTCACTGGAGGCAAATGTCAGAAGGGTAACTAATAATACCTGTCGTCACATGAATAGGCTTGTTTACCTGCGCCCAGTGGCGTGCCTCACTGCTGATAACCTTTGTGTCTATACCTACTGGAGGAGGGGTGGTGAGCAGCTCCTCATGCTCCCGGGCCGTGTCAGCTGCTCACGGGACAGCACAGCATGCGGGGGCTGCATGTAAAACAAGCCCAATGAACAGAATACAAAATAAGCTTGTAACATTTTCTTTGTTTAAATGTAGCACTGTCAATTAATTATAATTAAGGCTTTTCAAATATCTATATGGAGGTGTACAGCCTGTTGTTATACAACAATGTATAAGTATTTATGTTTTCCATAATGCTGATGGTGTCAGTTAACATCAACACAATCACACTTCACTGCCAAGGGCCATATATTAATATTAATAATTTATCTAAATTTCCCAACATCCCAGGTAGCAAGGGTATATTGGGCCAATGTCGACAATGATCGACACCATCGCAATCGTTATACCAACCATGGCCCATTGTAGGTAATGCATACATTGGTTCAACATACAAATAACAATGATGGCCCACCATTGGCAATTCCTATAATGGGCCATTGCTGGGTTGACCGCTGGCCCAGAGCTGGCCCATGCTTGATATTGCTGATATTGACCCAGTGTTGGCCCAGTGTTGGCGCATTTCAGGGCCATCATATTATTTCTGATGTTGGACCAACATAAATTCTAACTGCACTTGTCCAATATTGGCTGTGATCTACACCAGGGGGATTCAATGTTGCCTGAAGAATATCTTACAGGATGGCTCCAACTTTGCCATCATATTGGGTTATAAATGTGATCCCCAGTGTGCTCTACGTGGTTAAAGGTCAGAGGAAGTTTATGGATGAAATTTGATATCTAAAAGTGCCATTTACTGCATGACATCAGTGGGAATTTGTCAAAAGTAACTTGAAGACACCTCATGTGTGGGTAATGGAGTTAGATAAGTCCTAAATCATAGTAATACAGTTTGTATGGTGTCTAACCAATTTGGGATAGAGATCAAGATGGATTAAAAAGACAGAAATGGCTTTTTCTAAACTGATGATACTTGACAGTCATGTCTTAAATGTGTTTGTACATTCAAATATACACATAAAAATAGTATTGTTCAATATTAGTGATTGTTGCAGTTGTCCTATATTGAGAATTATATGTTGGACCCACATATGTATTTCAAGGTTGCCCCAATGTTTAATTTGTAACTTTGGAATAATGTAAAAACATTTTAATGTTGGCCCACCATTGGGCCAATATGAAATCAATATCCCTTTTTCCGAGCATGGGCCATTACAGGGCCAGCGGTCAAACCAGCGGTGGGCCAATATCAAAATGCCAATATTGGCCCATTTTTAAGTGGTATATTGGCCCAATGATGGCCCAATGTACCTATGTTACCTGGGATGCTAGTAGGTACAGGGTGTGCGTGTGTGTGTGTGGGGGGGGGGTGTCTTGAAAAAGGCACGGAAATAGTTGATGTTATTTGTGATGGTCCCTACAACACTAAAAGGATATTTCACCTTATACCCCATATACATATATATATATACATATATATATACATATATATATATATATATATATATATATATATATATATATATGTATATATATATATATATATATATATATATATATATATATATACACACAGAAGTATAGGCTAACATATCGATCTAGGGCTATTTAAGTATCATGTATGTAAGTATGATATATTGTTTACATTATAGAGGTTAACATCATACACTCATAATCTAAAAAGAAAATTCTGCTCACCAAGATGGCCCATGACTCAATGGTGATGTCCAATGTCATGGATGGGGTGCAGTAAATCAGTGTAACCCAGCAGCTGACACCTGTATGACCCAGCCAACTTTTCGCTTTGTTTTCAATAGCTTCTTCGCAGTGGTTTCTTTTTTTCTCTCCACCAAGGGGCTAGTGCAGATGGGCCATAGGCATGAGTGTAGAAAGGTGGTCCCCTGAATTAGCCCCCCTCCATGTCCCATTTCCCCACCCACCCTGGCTGACTCTGCCTACATGTTATTATTTGTGTCAGGGGCAATAAGTCTCTGTCTGTTGTGACTACTGACTCCCTCAGCCCCTGTACCCTACTGCCTCAACCACCCAACTCCTGGGTGTCATTATCCAAGGTCTCATTCATCAACCCACTTCCTACACCCCACTTATTCAGCTACCGATGGGCCCAATTTTTGTATTTCTAGACCAACAAAGCAGGTCTTGAAGTATACGCCACTGTCACCAATACTGTTGTTTAGTTTATGTCGTTTGTTCACCAGGCTTGTTTCCAAGAAGGTCTCCTGTAAAGAGGTCTGCGTGGATAAAAGAATGTTTATTCGAGTGTCATTTATTTCATGTATGTACCCATTTATTTGTCATTTGTTATGATCTAGATGCTGAATATGAATAAAGAACCACTTGTAACATACAATGTACAATGTACAAACAAGGCACAATTCAAATCTATCATTTCATCAGAGATCAATAAAATGGAAAAATGGCAGTATCTCATACTAGTGGTGGTTCCGTACGCTGATGAAACGCCTCACCTGACCCTGGGTGGCCTAAATATCCAGGTATGTGTGGGGGAATGGTCAGTATGGAGCATGTACCCGAGATGACCACCATGACCACCTGGGCACGCCCACTATGTAGAGTGACCCAAGGGTGGAGCAGCTCACCTGGAAGACGCCGCGAGCTGCTCAGGCCAAGGTTCTACCCTCTGTCGGGGCACTCAATGACACACGCATGATGCACGACGCAGCAAAATGTTTACAAAGAAGTGAAAAAGAAACTTCAAGGTCTTCATATGTTTCTCAAGTAAAAATAAAACACTTTGCTTCTTTTTACATTCCTACTAACCAGTACTAACCTTGAAGAGGTTTTTCATAGGGCACACCTGCCCGCCAAGGGAACATTGATTTATCCAGATTACACATAATTATAGGGCTACATTGTTATATTCTGTTGATATATTATCCTAAGTATCCTAAGTAAAACAATTCATTTAAATATGTGTTTAAAATGTATGTTGAGGATGTTTCACTTGGTTCTGGCCTCCCCGCTAGGCATGTTATAGATGTATGCAGATATGTCACAGCCAAGTCAATATGTAAGAAGGGGTTGCCTCGGGGTAGAATTATAATCCACACCCCCTGTAGTAGGGGTAGAGAATGACAAACGACGTCGTTACTACACTACACAGGTATACACGTAACTCTACCACGTCACCACGTACACCGTGTCACCTTGTGAGGTCTCTGTCACACAAGTCTATAAATAGGCCTGTCAGACACGTCTTAAATGCAGCGGGGCGGGGCTCTGGCAGGGTTTACTAGTAGTTTACACATCTTGTTTTATACAAACTCCTCTACCCCCTGATCTGCGTTACGCTTACTGCCCTGTGATGCTATGTACTGGAGATGGTACCCATTACACCTGTCTGACGACTATCTCTCATAAGTTCATCAACCCGCATTCCTTGGTCAGCCATGTGGATATACATAAACCGGGTTCCCTCTGCCATTGATATTGCACGAATATAGTTTATAACGGGGTCCTCTTCATCCCAGCCGCTCCGCCCCAATTCCTTTACCAGACACCTCTCACCCCAACACCCCCCCCCCCCCGACACACACACACTTTCACATACACACACATATATAGAGGTATACTCGTCCTGTGTACTTACAGGGAGTGGTCATTTATCATTTACAGGATGTGGGGGGGGGGGGGGGATTCGGGTAGGGGGGCTAAACAAATTTCGGTCCCTCCGGAGAGGGGTGGGGGGGATAAATGGGTTACAAATGTTTCCCCCTTTTTTTTTAGCGAAATAAAAGTCTGTCTGTTACAACAGTCCAGAGGGGGGGGGGGTAAAT
This sequence comes from Harmothoe impar, assembly GCA_947462335.1. Taxonomy (NCBI): domain Eukaryota; kingdom Metazoa; phylum Annelida; class Polychaeta; order Phyllodocida; family Polynoidae; genus Harmothoe; species Harmothoe impar. Next base: position 52,712,939 of record OX381704.1, read on the forward strand.
ATTCAGCGCGCTCTTAAAGGTGCGAAATTTCAACCCCCTCACCCCCCATTATTGATTAATGGCCACCCCCTTTGTTATGTAGTTATACAACATTCCTACTGTACCCTTTCTTAGAACCGGGTGAGAACTCAACACGGTTCAGTGCATCGCAACATTATATTCCTGGAGTAACACACATGGTACAACAATATCAGGGTTTATTGGGGGTTACGTATCACCCCCCCCCCAAGGAAAAAGAAAAAAAACCCACAAAAAACAATATCAAAGACACAAGACCAGTCACCCTCCAATTCCCAGCACAGATCATTGAATCTGCATTGACAAATGGCTATGTACGTTGATTCAAATCCCCATTCAATGCTGATTTAACGTTGATCCAATGTTGAACTAAAGTTGTGCCCTGTGAGAAATGCCCTGTCATCCTATGATGGGCCCTCTGTTATCACACTATGCCACATGAGTCGTCCATGCAGGACACGGTAACCAAACTGCTCATCGTCTGCCACTACCCAGCAGACAGGAATACATTGACACTGTATCCCACTAACTGGTGTCTCAAAGGATGCTTACATCTTGGTCGGTCTAATAGTACAAGGATGGGTAAGGATCATACAGGGTCATGCCATGTCATCTACATGTCCCTAATATGGGTAGTGTTTAAACGAAAAACATATACTACAATGTATTATAAGAGAGACAGGCAGAGATACACATTGGCTTATTTAGAATGAATCCCAGCAAAAATTCGAGATACCATCAACTTTTCGCAGAGGAAGTGGAGGGGGGGGGGGGCAGATTAGCGAGAGAGCTGAGATGTAAGTACAAGTAACTTTATTCACAATGGCTATGGATGTGCTGTATGGTTGACCTATATGCAAGGATTGTATATGACTCTTGCTATATCAAGGACTGTATATGCTTCTTGCTATATGTGAGGCAATCAAGTGAAAACAGTATAGGCATGAGGGGCTCTCGAACACTGTTTTACAATCTGATTACAAGTGCTCATCTATACCGTAAATCGGAAACCCTTTTTGCTGATTCACTCAACTCGTACTACTCACGGTGTGCGTGATGCCCAAAATTAATTATCATCATAGAAAATGGGTCTACATTTGTAAAGTGTCAGATATCAATGTCTTGCTAAAGTGGCTTTCTGCATGTGATGAGCATGTAAGAGATGGGCTTGTTCTGTGACAAGCCGCTCTCTGGCCCATTTATCCACCCACCTAACATTTTATTAGCCCACCAAACATGCCTACCCCATGGCTCGCCGTCTGGGCGCCCGGCATTTTTTCTGCAATTTTACGACACCCTTCCCTCGTGCTTCATTCCCATCATTCTCACTCTCCATCCCGAGCTGCCCACGAGCAGTCCACGATAAGACAGAACACGCCCGCATGCCTGTGCTGTGAGACTAGATGAATTGTGTCTGGATGTCGTTTATGCTGTTAGGGAGACGATGATATGAGTATTTGCGTGACGTCACGTCATGACATGGTGTCGTGACGTGGTGGGCGGCGTCATGGTGGCGCCACACGTAGGCTGTAGACGTGACGGTGGGGGGAGAGGGCTGAGACGGGCGGCGGCAGGTGGGCACAGGTGTGTTGTGTTTGGGGTCGGGGTAGAGCGGGGAAGGAGATCACAGAGCCTGAGCAGCTCACTAAACAGAGCAGGAGCTAAGAGCTATGTGAGGGAGCAACTCACCAAGGCTCAAAAACCCCAACAGTATGCAAAGCAGTCTATACTGTTGTCGAAATACGGTACATCAGATCATTTAGTTCTATGGGGAATGGGAAAGGGCTTCATGCAACCGTCTAAGTAAAACTTAACTATCTTGTGTACGATCGTCCATCTCCGCCAAACTTTCATATTTCCACGTGTATCAATACTTTTACTACCAACGATACCAAGTTAATACACCATACGTGTCTCAGAGGTAGATCAACAGTTTATGGAAGTTATTTTAGAATTGTTTACGACTGTATTGCGCTTTTGGACCTCATTCAGACGTTACTGTCATAGATCTGTGTCACTGATAATATTACAAAAGGACGTTAAACAACACATGCCGATGAGTTAAATGCGCTTAGGCCAGCAGTATTTTACTGAATGTTAAAAGCAAAACGCAATGCAGGCATTATAAGGTGAATAAACCTATTAACCAAGTGCTAGTTCACCGTTGCATGCTGGTTCTTTGACTGAACGTTTGCTGGGTGCCTATAGTTCCTCAGTGCAGGGCATCGACCTGTTACATAACCTAACATACTGTTGTTTTACAATGATACATTTAGTTACTGAACAGCAACATTGGTACATTGGGATACCACCGATAATACAATATGTATCAGGCTGTGTCTCATGAGATGGGGCCAAGTGTGAACGTCTTTGACCGGGTGCCAGCTTTGACCGGGTGCCAGCTTTGACCTGATGTCAACTTCGACCGGCTTGATAGAAAACGGTTTATTAAGGGCATTTAAAGATAAAAATTGGCTGAAAAGGTTAATGGATGTTACAACACTTTACATTCGTAGTTAGTAGCCCATTTATATCTCAATCTGCCCTAAATAAACCCTTGGCCCCATCTCATGAAACACAGCCATCAACTCAATTTACTTTTATCTGTTTATTTATCTGAATATAAAGTCTGCAAATTAATCCAACTATCAAAAGTATACTTTGCATTTCACCATGAAATAAAGTATTTCACACACCATCCCTAGGTGTTACCCATACAGGGGCGTGGCAACCAGGTAGGTCATGAGACATATATAAGGCAGGGGATAGAAAATGGATCAGAAACCCCCTCTGCCCCCGCCCCCACCCACCTTGAAACTGCTTGCCACGCCCCTGTTGTGTTTACATGTACATGTACTAAAACATAATAGCTGTATAGGGAGATACCATGCAGTAGGATTTTACTACAGTTCGTAGCCCATCTAGCCAGCTATATACCTATGTGTACATATAGCCTTGGCACCTATATTGCATGAGCCTAATCTATTAATCAGTATTTACACCAACAGACGCTACCACTAAAAAATGTAAATGTGAACCCAGTGACACCACTGTTGCGTCACGAGTCAGGGGTGGCAGTAGGCCTAGGCTGAACAAATGAGCAATTGTGTTGAGCTGCTCAATAATTGAGCAGTTCGAATCAGATTTTCCAAGAACTGCCTCCTCCACGTGGTACCAGTGGTGTGTTTACAGGTGTTGGTGCCATGCTCCCACCTGGAGCTCTCGTCTCCAGGGTGCCATGGCTACCATTGATCCAGGTAGGGTTCTGTATTGAGCTGACATCCTATAGATCACACCCATCCCGTGATCCTGGCACCAATGAAGGGCATGGGTGGGGTATTCTAGATACACATCGCATGTATTATACCTAACGGCCCCCCCTATCTGACCTCACTATAGGCTGGCAATCATGTCAATGTTTAGTCATTGCTTCCACGTAAAACCAACATAATGAAGCACTGGACTCATCGATCACTGATCCCCTCCCTCCCTGCTTGAATGTGCATTCTTTCCAAAAATTTCCAGAGCTCTGTACTGGTACATAATGATATAATTTGATCCGGAATTTGATATACAAATATCATCATAATGGACTGTGTATACATATCAAAGGAGTGCATGCTTGAGGCCACCTAGCATGACCAAGATGAGCTAATTACTTGTATAGAGGTCGCAGCGTAGGCGTAGCTATATTGTACAGAGTTTAATACGTTAATACGTGCAGTCTTGTGATGTTTAGAGCATTACTTGGATTAAGTATTGGCAAGGTGCCACTCTAACAGACAGCTTCACAGCCAGCAGCCCCCACTATAAAAACGTCTTTATGCTTTGATTAATCCATTAATAACACTTAGATGAATAGTTACATTGCTATGATGGGTGGGGAGTGTCCCAGTTTGAAATGTCTTAATTAAACTCGCCCTGAGCAATAGAGGGTTCTATGGTAACATGGACGTGTACATGTACTGTATGCATCATAAATAAAAACACTGAATTGTGACATACCTAGGATAGTTATAAGCATCAATTTCATTTACCCATTCACGTCCACTCAAGTTCTTGTATCACTATAGGGCCTAGTCAGGACTGGAGCTGGTTGCAGCATGCAGCACTGATAAGAGCTGATAAGACTGTTACTAGCCTGTCCCCTGTTTGTCCCCTAATTGTATCCATAATGGAATGTCTTATCAGTGGGTTTAACCGCAACCAGCGAAATTTAAAATGGCGGACCCACTGGGCATAGCTCCAGATTCCTATATGGTTGGCATCTCTTTAGTGACAAGACATGCCAACCATGATAAATAATATGTCATTACTAGTAATTTGATCTGCTTCGTGCAGTCGGGCTCTATAGGATAGTTCAGGACAATTCCATCATCAACATTGGCTTTTTAATTATACCTTAAGAAACAATAAAAGAATCATTATATTAGATGGAATTTCCTGTACACCCATTCCCATCGTGTTCCTCCATAGATGGGTTATCTGGTTGTTAGGCCTAACTGGTAATTTATCGTAATTTCATTTAAAATTAACGCAACCATAATTTATTCTATAATACATGTCCATATATGGTGTACAGAGCAATCATATAGCATATGCAAAATGCCTCGAGGGTGATAAACCATACAGAGAAAGTCTTTACAGGATAATTACATCAGGGGCGATGACACTCACTGATGGCGAGCCGACTTCCGGCTCGGTGAGCGGCTTTTTGACGTCACTAGCGGCCCTTCAGGTACAGGTACACAGAAGGGCCGCTTGGCTGCTCATGCAGAGCAGGGGACGTGACGGCGATCCGGTCTCGGCAGAAGATGGGGGCAATTCAGCTTCAGCGAACGTTTAGCAAGTCATCTAACCTTCAATGTAATGTAATCATCTGGGTTTGATATAGTGGGGTTAATAACTTGTTTGCCTCTGATGCGTGCCATCGTATACCGCTTGATGATAGTATCCGTTACATTTACTATGATAATAACTATGTGCTACCAATCACACTTGACCCCCAAGAACGGAAGAAAGTGAAACACACAGTTTTAATAGTATATATTATCCACACATACACAGATTATACTAATATCTATGATGAAGCTAAGTTATATTTCATGTAAAAAAAAAAGTGTGCTGGTTATTTGCTGTGTGTTGCCATGCTTTAGGAATGGCCAGGATAGGAGAGCATGTTATACCTGTAGCCTCGTGCCAACTGGGGTGACATCCTTTGCCTTTGGCGGCCCCCATGTCTGGGTCGGTAGGCCAGAGCTATAAATAACTACTTTTTTTAGTTAGGGTGAAGCAGGGGATGACAGCACACTCCTGTGTGGCAGGTACAGATGGAGGCAGCCAACACAACACAGGTGTCTGCCACCCTACACCCCTGTCTCATTACTCCAGGGCGCCTTAAGTCTATACCTGAAAACAACTTTATCTTCTAAGGGAGACATCTAAATAAGGTTGTTCATGGACTCCTACTGACATCCAGTAATGTATAGCTCCCCCTAATTTCAATTGCTGCTCAGCCTTTGATATTCTTACTCCTCCTCCTCTAGTTGGTATTGACCTTGGTAGCATACTTTTGTTATTGTTAGTATTATTGTTGCTAGTATTATTCATGGTTGTGTTAATTCTCCTTCCCATTTGTCCCTTGCTGAGGCAGGCATGATGTCTTATTAAATATGTTTAATTTCCTAACCTACACATGACCTACACTTCTCACGTCCATCTGATTAAACTATACTTACAGTTCTTTAATATTCCCTGAAAAGGTTAAAATTCAAATGTTTAAACTATTAATATAGCATTATTAACACTTAATACTAGAGTTGGGCCGGAAATTCTTACACATTGCCACTTGAATGGCACAATAGCTTGCGAATCCGCTTATAGAACTTGCTTTGTCCAATAAGCTCTGTCCCAATCGTCACCAATATAAATACAACATTCTAAGCCCTAATCGCCTAGGAAGAACCGTACTTCCTTATCTGATACTTTGTGTATACATATATATTTAGCCCTTTCCTCTATTGTGCTCCATCACAATGGTATTTGTTGTAAATGTATTGGTGTGACGACAATCATGGGTGGTGACGTCCACACCTGGTCTAGGGTCGTCAATGGGTCTTATAGAGAACCAGGGTTTTGGGTCTAAATTTAGAGAAATTCCAGTGACCTGACTCAAACGTCAGATTCCTAATACCAAGGCCTTGTACACAGCCCTATTTAGGTAACTGTATTTAAATAGGACACCACATACCAGACAGTCTGCAGGTGGAATGCATATGTTAGGGAGGGGGGGGGGGGGGTAATAGCGTCGGCACGAGGGTGACTTGCTTTGATCACTTCAGGTTCACGGTCAACAGATTGCCCATTGCTTTCAGCTTCCTCCACACAAATATGAGTTGCTGAAAAGGCCTGTCACGAGTCAAGTCACATTCCCTCTTTTAAAGTCACCATTCTACTAATATCCAACCCCCTTTCAATGCCACCAAGGTAGTTTAATGGTAATTAACGGACGTTTTATAACGTGCAGGTGAGAATGTAAGATGTATTTGGGTATAAGGGATTTATTTTACATCTTAGATAATCGCCTACTCAAGCAGGCATAGTTCTACATTAAATGCTAATGATGGTCAAATGTGCATATAGACCACAACACCAAGCCATGTTAATATATGTATGTACTGTTGTCTAAAGACAGCATTCTAAAGGATGATACACCTTGCAATTTGGGTTTCGCTTTCTGTCAAAAAAGCCAGACCCGGTAGTTAAAAGTTCAGAGATGCATTAGAAGGGACATTCCAGTACACCATTATATATACGAATATAGCCCCAAACTACCCAAGCCTAAATGTCATTACCTCGTGCGACTGTCGGTCAAACCCTAAACCAAATAATAACCAAGAAAACTGCTTTATCAATAAACTGTATATATACTCATCATCTCGTCGCCAACTATAGTGCCACCTACAGGGAATGTACTACGTCATGTGACGCAGGTCACATTGCGCATGTCAGACGTTAATTAGATTGCGTTTCCGGGTAAAAGTTGTTAGGCGGAGACTGGGGAGAGGAAAGGGCGGGGTGGCGGGACGAAGCCGTGGAATGTATGGTGTCCACACATGCAAACTCGGCTGTTTTATGCCATGGTCTGAAACTGGGCGATTCGAAGAACAGGGTGTCATCGGGTTCTGATCGGACTGATGTAGCCTGCACTGTGACACCCCTGCCTTCCAACTTCTGCCACGCGGCAGGCTCCCTTCCCTGTGGGCAGATAGGTAGATACAGGAATCTGAGTCATTAGGTCCTGCCTCTTGGTCATGTCTGTCTACCTGTCTGTCTAGAAGACCCCTCTGATACTGTCAGATGCAGACTGATGATTCTGATCACACAGACTGACAGAGATGTTCCGAGTTACCCTGATCCCTGCATCATTCCTCTCTTTATGCATGGCATTTTCCCCCAGTTGCCTACCTGCTCGCTCTCTTGGCTTTGTTTATGTGCCCTGCCCTGCCCTGCCCTGCCCTGCCCTGCCCTGCCCTGCCCTGCCCTGCCCTGCCCGGCCTTGCCTTGCCCTGCCTTGCCCTGCTCTACCCTGCCCTGCCCTGCCCTACCCTACCCTGCCCTGCCCTGCCCTGCCCTGCCTTGCCTTGCCTTGCCTTGCCTTGCCTTGCCCTGCCCTGCCCTGCCCTGCCCTGCCTTGCTCTGCCCTGCCTAGGACTGCCCTCTCTTGGTTTGCATGCTCGGCCTGCTTCTCTCCACCCCATGACTCGCCTCCATGCCCAATCATGAATGTGTAATGATGGCGCTGCTGTTGGCACCGCCTGCATCTCACCTTTTTAGGAGCTGCATGGCGCTGGTCTAGAGGTAGAACCCTAAAAAAACGTGACGTAACGCCGCCTGTGTCTGGGTTGGCGGCGCGGCACGCCATCTAGCGGGGTGTGATTTATTAACGTGGCGTGGATAATCGGAGGTGAGTGCGGTGAACTTCAAGGTTGGTGGGCTGTCTGCTCCCGCTGCTGTAGGGGTTGGGGTAGGGTGGGGGTGGAGGATATAGTGGGAGGTATTACCATCTCCCTTAGCTACTACCACTCACCTTGTACACAACCCTTGTACATCTCTTGTAGGGTTCGGGATGATCTTTGGAAGAGTTTTAGATCATGCATGACCGCCCTTCCCCATCCCTGCCATGCACACGAATACAGATAGGGAGTGTGTGTGTGTGTGGGGGGGGGGGGGGGGTAGGGAGGTTGGCATAAAAAATACTTCCCTAGGGACCAAGTTCCACTATGTGTCCTCATACAGTAAAATCTCGTTATAAGGAGCACCTTTTGGCAGGGCAAATTTGCTCCTTGTAACCAACCTTCCTTGTAACCGATTTTGGTCATATTATATACATGTATACATATACAACATATATATATATACACAGTAAAACTTGGTTATAATAAGCATGGCTGCAACGTCATATTCTGTTCTTCTCCTATACATATCCATAGTAAAATGGGGGTAGACCTCTAAATTCGACATGCCAGGCCTTTTCTTCAAATCGACATGTGACATGAGGCCTAGTGACATGCGACATGAGGCTTAAAAAGATAGTGACAGGGGACATGGACATTTCTTAAAATCGACATGGGACATGAGCATTATCAAGCGACATAGACATGCAATATGACCATTTCTTAAAATCCCATGCGACATGGGGACCCCCCCCCCATCTATACCCCCAGAAACTTTATTAGAACGACCTAGAGTCTAGACTGGCCCTAGACACCCCTAGACACCCCGCCTCCCCCTCACAGGTCCATACCTACTTTGAAACTACCCCAGCCTCTCACAACCCCTCCTCCCGGCTCAGGAAGCCCTGGGGGCGGGGGGAGTCGCTTTGAAACTGCCCCAGACTCACACAGCCCCTCCTCCCGGCTCAGGAAGCCCTGGGGGCGGGGGGAGTCGCTTTGAACCTGCCCCAGCCTCTCACAACCCCTCCTCCTGAGTCACTTTGAACCCACCCTAGATCCACCAGACCCTTCAGAATGAGACATGAAAATTTGTTATAAACTAATTTGTATCTGGGAAATTTGCCCCTTATAAACGATTCTCAGCTAGAAATGCTCGTTCTAATAGTGTTTTTTTACTATAGAAAAGTATAGAAAAAGATTTTGGCAAGGCAAATGTGCTCCTTATAACCGTCTGCTCCTTATAACCGTCCTCCTTATAAGGAGATTTCACTGTATCACCCATGTTTGTGATGGGAATTAAAAATAGAAAGCCCCCCTTTGGCATTGAGTGGGTATGTGTTGGCACTGGAAGAGAGGAGTTCTCCGGCCTCCTACTGTGCAGTGTCACAAGTAGTAAACAAGCAACTGGTGACAGCTTATGAAAGAATTATGAGTTAATTGGGCTTTTCTACGAACCGACAACATACAAACACTTAATAATGTAGATAGAGAAGATGTATACACAGCGGATCCACAGACCAATATGACACACTTGAGGTGCGTTAATAGCATCCTGTAAATAAGTTATGGAATAACATGTTCTTATAGTTTTGTAGTTTACGTTGAAGCAGTGTAAAGCTCGTCAATTTTAAACCAGGTGCATGGTGGCAGCATAGATAGTTTATGAGGAGGCTCGTCTGCTTCTGAAGCTTCCAAGAAGTGATATAAATGCCTTAAAATACACATTTTCCCCAATATGTGGGGAATATGTGAACTTAGTGACTTAGTATGCACACTTCACACGATTTTAGTACATTTCAGGGAGGGTGGAACGTTGTGCTACCTGTATTCCTGATGAATTTACCAGAGCTGTTATATAGAATACATGCTCTGCAACCTCGAACCCTTTTATTTCAATGAACTATATTTACCCCATTCATCTGTTCCAATTGAATTTATTTATCATCAGTCCTACATCCTCCTGAATCAACACTAAATGTCTGTTTGACTGATTTGACTGGTCCATGTGTACTGTTATCTCCCTCTTAAACCTGGGTGGCCGATGAGTTATGCACGGCATCCAAGAGGTGTGAGATGCTTTACATTTTACCAGTCCCTCATTGAAAGAAGCAATTATTGCCAGGGTGTTTTCCTGGCAATTAACTGAATTCCCTGCCAGTCCCTCATGTTCCTGAAAGGCTCGGTCACGAGCCATGAGCGTCCTGACCTCGTAAATAGATCCCACCCAGGGCATTCAAGGAGCAGGTAGGTAAAGAAAGGGCAGGGTGATAAATAGTGGTGGCGTGTCTGGAGTTATTCTGGCTGGACACGGGGACACTTGCTGTGCTCCTGCCCCCGGGTCACGCGTCAGGCAGCTATAAGGGTGACTAGCTCCAGTGTTCATGACCATGGCTAAATTCACACTGCACATGCATTATTGCAATTTTTCATAACATCAGTGAAAGTATGTAAAAGCAGCATGGAACATGATAATGACATGAAATGAATAAACATAATACATTAATAAATAGATGCTATTGTTGCGTATATTATATGCTGCGAACCACTCCCATTTCGCACACAGAAAAGGGCAACAACAAAAGGAAGTCCAGATTGCCTACAGAATGACTCCAGGGGATCCCTGGTCCATAATATTATATGTGACTCCTTTAGGTGAACCAGGGAGCTATATGACCAGGCTCCTTTAGTCAGCCAGCGCCCCCCCCCCCTACAGAGAAGAGTCATTTTGGAGGCAACCTGGGCTCCCATTTGACTCTTGCTTTTTCTCACTGTGTAGTTATATAGCGTCATGTTCATTCCCAGCAAGTTAGTATGAGTATATATCAGACATGCACATGTAGCGCATAATTATCATCAAACCCATGTCCTATTTAAAAAAAAAGAGAAGTGCATTTGGATCACAGAACCCATCGAAGAAACTTTGCGACTGTCAATGATCAATTAGACATCGGGGCCCAACATTGTGATCATGTCATACGATGGCCTTAGTGTTGAATTGGAAACAATTGTTGAAAGCATGTCCTTTAAATTGTGCGAATTGATCATTCGAATCGTAGACCAAAGTGATGTGTAACCATCTTACGTGTCCGTGCCTGCAAGAATAGGCGCCTTCTCATGGTAATTAGAAGTATGAGAATGTGTCTACGGCGTAGACGATAAGCCATCATCTAACTGACAGAGTATAGTGGGGTGTGAGAGGTGAAGAATGATGGGTTTGTTTAGGGGTGGGGACCGGGGGTGGGGACGGAGCCTGACCACGTCACTGACCACGTCACGACCCACGTCTATACACGTCAACTGCCACGTCATGACGGACACCGACACCATGGGAGCAGCAACAGGTCGTCAACAATGTGACAGATACCTGGTATACATATACTGTTAGCATCGTTTCTGAGAAATAAATACTTGTACCCTGGACATTTATACTGTTAATGACGTTAATAGCGCCCTAATATTATCGAATTTCGCACCACACACAGTGGACATATCAAAGCAGTATAGCGCATTTGCTGGTACATGTACATTTGTATATCGGGACACATCGCTTCTCCCCATGCATCACAAAATGTCTCATATATATTCTGCTTCATTTCTGCCATGATCGTCCCATAGTCTTCTTTCATCCTGTAGTTGCAATGTGCACTTCACCTCTTTTTGTGAGGCCCCCAGGGCCTGGTGCTGTTTCTCCGCATACTTTCTTGTACCACAAATGCCACTTCAAAATACATGCAAATGGGGACCTGCGTAGTTGAATGTGGACGTCTACATGATACAGAATTTGACGAGTAAAAACAGTTTAGGCCAAATCTACCGTATATCATACGGACCTCCGTATCATCTGGAGACACTGCACTAATGAGTTCAAAGGTTGGATGATTATGAGGTGCATGTATAGTGGCACTTGCTATGGACGTGGGAGAGCTGAACGTCATTTTCTCACCAAGAATAGCCTGTCTGGTGTCATGAGTCAGCATGGATGTGTGCATCTTCTCTGTTGGTGACGGGGTAGGTCAATCCAGGGGTGGCTACAGGAATGTTGGGGGTGGGGGTGCAGGGGTGGGGGTGTCTGGGGGTGTGGGGGGGTTGCCTCATATACATTCAAGTCCTGAACGGGGTCCCTACAATGGGGTCGTGCCGACCACCCACTGATGGGGTCAATGCTTATTTCAGGCTTGTTTTGGGGGGTGAAGGTCCACCTTATGAGGGGGCGTGGCTGGTTTGTTCACAACTCTGATGTATGGGTGAGTAGTAATGGTGGTATGCACGTGTGCAGACATGCAACGTTATATGAACTCATGATAACACTTCATGTCGCTTCTACTATCTCAGTCCTTGCATGTGTTTGCATCCCTAAGGTGTGTCTGTGTATGTGTGCGCCTGTGGTTGAAAGTCATGTTTACATTCTTGTTAACACTGTCGTCACTGCCTACCTTTAGTTGTTTTATATTCCCTGTACGTGTAATATTGTTTTGGGTAGCGCTATGTGTTCTCTCAAAGCTCTAGCACACTAAAATATATAACATAAATCTACGTATTTGTCTGCACCCACTATTGCAAGGTTGGTTAAACATTGTACATCTACATGTAAGTACTTTGGTTAGATAAAACCTATATATCTAGTACTGTCTGGCCTTCATCACCATTCCCCAGTAGTAGTGTTGTGTATATAAATGGGTGTGTACCTAGCAGTGTATACATAGGGGCCTGGTGGTGGAAGGGGAACAAGGGCTGGCATGCAGCATGCATTCCTGGGGGCAGCTTTAAGGGTTAAAAGGTCTGGGATCAGAACAAGTGGTTGGCGGGCATGTGACCCGGCGTGGGAAGGCGTCTGGGACCGTGGGGGTGACGTGACAAACCCTGTACCCCCCCCCCCCCCCCCCCAGAACTGTGAGATGGAGAGGGGGTGTATGAGTGTACCTACAGGAGGGGATGTGGGATGTAGGGCCAACTTTGCCCCTCTCGGCCCCAGCTGAACTCTATGGGTCGATGGTTTTTGGTGGGTTGTGATGGTGTGGGGGATGGACAATATGGCGGACCGAGAGGGGTGAATGACATGGGGGAAGGGTATGGCAGTAGGGTCTCTGTGGAGTCATAAATGGAGGATATAGCATTCTCAGCAAAGTTCACATTCCATCCTACCGCACCCCATCCCTAATATGTATACAATGTGTGTACAATAGGCAGATTATCCTAGGCCCGCATATACTTACATTTTTTCTATTTGTTTGTGGTGATGTGGGTGTGCGCTGAGCTATTTAGAGTTGGTATTGGGTCAGTCAAACAATGTGGAAATTGGATTTTGTTGTGGATTCTCTGGGAAGAATTTATTAGGCTAGGGAATGTTTTGGTGTTGAATTTGGGTTAGTACTTTCAGTATATAGTCTACATGCTCTTACATTTGTATGTGACTTTCTCATAATATCTGGATATAAACAAGGTAAGCCTATGTGTTACTGTCTCTATTTGATTCCTCCTATAATGCAAACATTATCGAAAGTGTAAGGTGATGAGTAGAAAAGCATGGACAAGACTTAATCAGTGGCCTTGGTAAAACATCTGCTGGGGTCTGTCACCGAATGATTTTGGTAATCAACATTATTAAGTATATGTAACATACTTAATTTCCATCCCTTCTATCATCGGCTTTATCCGGTAGGTATTAGCTTGTACGTATGCTACGTGTTGGGTGGCATTTTGACTTGCCCGTGTCTATAATCTAATAAATACATCACAATTATACACTAATGATTTATACTGAGCCTGCTTAGCGTTTCCTCAATCTTCTCAAACCATGAACCGTATGCACCCGACTTCTGGATGTAAGAGACACTACAGGCCCATCCCAGAGACACTACGGTACTTAAGAAACCGAAATTATGTCTCATGCTCTTATTAAGTCCTATAAAGGTCCCACTTAGTATGGTGATAAGTCCTCAACCTGCCCCGCCGGGGTCACCTTCCCAACCCCAGTGTGCATGCTCGCTGATAAGTCGGTGAGCGATAATAGGGTGATATGGGGGAAATGTCGTCTGCCTCCCCGACGTGCGGACGATCTTTCGCTTCTTTCTCAGCCAATTCCTAAATGACCTCATGTGCATGTTTGGTGTATGCAGACGGATCATTTAAGAACTGGATCCTTGTGAGACACCTCTGCGTGCCCCCTCAAGGTGCGTTTGAGGTAACAAACTAGAGGTGGCCCGTTAATAAATGCAAAAGTAGGGTAAGGGTGTGTATAATGCCCCTAACAGTACTGCACACAAGGGTACGAATAATAAACGGGCCTCACGCTAGTGTCACTTTCCCACAATCATTAGGCAGAAAGACCTACCAGGACACGACGTAGAAACGTGTGGCCTTTGGCTGTATAAAGGGTACATGGGCACCATCCGAGCACGCCATATCGCGCGTACCATTTTGAATCTGACCGAAATGGCAAGCATTAGAACAGGGTTCACCGCAACTCACCCTCGATCCTATCCTCCACACATCGCTACATTCCCGGTATAACTGCATTTTTCTCATTTCATTCATATTTGAGGGAGACTATACCCTTGATTGGTGCATACATCTGGGGCTATTTTAATCCCAACCCATTGAAACAGCCGGAAAACACCACCGTTTAAGCACCCTCCTCATTCTTATAAACTCTTGATGTACAGGAAGAATGACATTCTTGATTGCTGCATACTGCAAATTCCAGCACCATATTACTTCCTTCTCCAGCTACAGTTCTCATTTGAAGGAGGGCTAATACCCCTCAAAATGTCTGAATCCATCACCCTTTCCATTTCGAAGCAGTTAGAATCTATGTGTTAGATCTGCGCTCTTTTGGAACAGATTGATGAGATAAATTACCGAACATTCTAAGAATGTCCAAATTTATTTCGGTATTAAGCCCCACAGGTGCTTTACCACTGTCACTGCCTCCTTTTTAGGCGTGCTTATAAAATACCTCTGCGCATCTGTGTCCGAGCTATCAGAGCAGCTGAGCTATGGAGCTCCATCGGGGGTTACCCTTGGCTACCCTTTCTAGTTCAGGAGTCCATTGCCGACGGCTAGGCCCGAAATAAACATAAACACCCATTATAGGCATGATGATCGATTATATAGAAAGAGCGAAAACGTCGTGAAAAATAGAGCGACTCATTGAGCCGATGTGGTTTTGGCGGGAAATTGGTTTCCCGCTCTTCGGTGTGTGTGACTCGGCGGTCGTCTGCTCGTAGTGCAGTATCACGTGAGTGCGTGAGAACGGGGCAGTCCAGCCGCAGGAGTTTGTGTCGTTAGGGTGTATGGTGGGGGGGGGGGGGGGGGGTATGAGGAGGGGTTGATGTGTGCAATAGAGCAGGGGGGCTCGTGAGAACGTGTTCGTAGTAAGTGTGTGTGTGTGTGTTCCCGCCAACTACGTTGGGGTCCTGCTGGGGGTCCCGAGGTGTACAACTATCCCACACACCTCAATCTCCAGAGGGAAGCTTGCATGTTAATATTTCCATGAGAAAGAAAAATGGGAAAGATGAAGACATGGGAGTGGGAGAATGGGGATGGTTGCATAAATATAATGGGATGATGCCCTTTGCACCCCTTTGCCTATATTGGCATCGGAACAGGGGTGGGTGCATGCACAGCCCCCTATTTAAGTATAGGGGGGTATATTTTGCCCCCCCCCGACCTTTTTTTTATTGGAAACAGGAACATCGTAGACGCAGATTAGCATAGAATACACCAATCTCAATGTACCGAAGACCCCCTATAACTAACGCCCCCTGGCCTTTTGGAGCTGGTAACGTCATTTATTAACGTTCCCTTCACATTTCCTTATAGGAGAGCAGTGAGAAAGTCTACTGAAAAAAAAAGCTAAGGCAGTGATCATGTTTAACAACAGGGGAAGCGGTCGCGATTCTTTTCACTCCTGCTAGAGGAGTCTTTTTTTAAACTCACGACACCCCCGGTCCAAAATCGTCATCGCGTGTGCACTTTTTGAAGCATGATAATGCTCGAAAATTTTCACCGAAAACATATATAACAGGTGAGGGGTCAATTTCTACCCGCCCCCGTCTCAAGGGCTCAGAAAATGTTACCCCCCCCCCCCCACAAATGCCCCTCCCCCTTGTTGATCACATAACATTAAACAATGGCACTTCATTCATTAAAAAAAAAGCATTAATACAGTCATGACATGAGTTCATGGTATTTTATTCCATTGTATTCAGGGCCATTGGTCATATTACACAGTTAATCATCTAATACTAAATGGGGTACAAGTACACAACAAGAGATATAGCTTATGTTTTTGCAGACATGATGAACCTGTTGGTCGACTTCCCTGTCTGTCTCTGTCTGTCTGATGACTGTGATGTGCACTGGTGCATCAAGATAACCATTCGGTGCCAACTCTAGACACTTGTAAACACCATGGATATCATCTAGTATATGTAAAACCTGTAGTACTTGTAAACACATCTCAATTAACGTTCAGTATGATTGCCTATTGATGCTATTAACACTTTCTTATAATTATAGGTATACAAAATGTATACTTTTGGCCTAATTGTATACAACAGCGTAGGGCAAGTTTGTTGACATTTTGGGGATTCATGTTTTTAGACATTACATGATATATTCATAACTAATTACATCAGGCCTCATACATGTAGATTAAGACAGAATATGGATCTAACTTAACTTAACTTTAAAAGCACTAACACATATAGTTGACATTCACACATATCTCCCTCCTTTCCTCTCTCTATGAATTACCAAAATAGACATCAATGCTCGTCATATCTGGTTGAATCCATTCAGAAAATTCTTTCCTTCCAACTGGGTGTAAACACAGTCGTCTCTCTCATGAATGGCTTGCTAATTTTTCATTTTGAAGTCTCTGGTGCCCTCAATAGTTATAAATATCATTAAGAAAGTTACCCATTTTGCGTGTTATCTTATGAATGATCACATTGGCGTGTTATAAAGGTCCTCTATGGATCTATCCAACCAGTATCAAGATGGGAAAGGGAGACATCCCAGGAGGCTGGCAGAAAGAGACATGCCCCAATAGGTCATTCCTGCTGCAAGTATACATGTATATGTATCAGTTTAATACAACAACCCTGGAAGGATGGTTTGACATACTTACCGGTGCATGTGTATTGTACCTAGGTTATTTATGACATGTATTTTTCGGAGTGACTTGTCATTACACCGTCCATAGAACTCCACTCCCAGTTCTATGCACTGTCCTATATACATTTATCATAAACATGTAGCTTCGCTATGACAGTGATGTTATGTAGTATGAAAAGGGGATCACCATGCTCATCCATATATGTCTCGAGTTAATCTCACATTTAATCCTAGACCAATATGTATTGTTAACATAACTCTCCATCTGCAATAATGCAAGCAGTATGGGAATGGGTATCATCAAGATCCATGATCCATGATATATATTTGTACCTTCAATCAGTCATTCCAGAGCTCCTAGACTTCACCACCATGATGGGTGGGGCACCGGGGTGGGGCATGCAACTTGGTGTGAATACATAAGGAGCAATCAGCAAAGGTGTGAGAGAGTCTAGACTGGACTTTATGACACCGGACCCAGAAGGTACATCACCTTATGTTAATTTGGATAGGGGGTAGGGGTGGATAAACCAGAATATGTGATCCGTGTTTTCATCATTTCCATACAGCCCGCCTCTAGTGTCAGACGTGGGAACTATACAGGAGGAATTTGTGTAAGTTGTATGCATCCCCAGACACCCCTCCCCCATCCCCTGCTGTGCTATGTCTGGGTTTGACATCTCCATCTATAGGCCACATATTGTACCTCTCATCGCTTCTAGTCCTAAAGATCTACTCACAATAGCAAGGTTATTTTCAGATCTATACATGCACAGGGGGGCGTTTCTCGTCTACTTTAAGTAGTAACTGAAGTTGAATCCCCTGTGGTTGGCGAGGATATTGGGAGTAGAAACACCTTTCATCTGAAAGGTTGTCACAGAGATTTGCCCGTTGAAAGGGAGATGCTTTGCGACACACTCTCAGTTAAGGTGGGAATAAATGTCCATATATGTTTGTGAGCCATGATTTATTAGATAATTGGCATATCTAGTGTTAATTGTGTTTCTTAATAAAATATATATCAAAAAAAAAAAAAAAATGAAAAAAAAATCTGCTAGGTACAATTTTTGTATGTTACGTCTCATGTTGAAAATTAGATGTCCTATCAAAATGCCATGTCCAATATCATGTTTTATTTATTAAATGGGTCAGGAATAATATTAATAAGCTGTATAGAGCATATTGACCCTATACTTTATAGTGAAAAATGATTAAAGTCACAAAAAATAATTAAAAAGTTCACCATTTTTATAATAGGCAATGAGCTGGGCCCCTTGATGCCAGTGTCCAGGAATTTACAGTGACCTCCGTTACCGAGCATATTTCGGGCCCAAAATAATGGGGGGTGGGGCCTAATCTGATTTTTTTTAGCCAAAATTTTAATTTCTATTGAGATACAATATTGAACATGGAAAATGACTCAATAGCCATAGATCCCTGCCTGCTGGGCCTGTATGAAGGCATAATTGTGAGACAGATTATTCAAGGAGCGTGACCTCCGTTACCATGGTTTTAGGCATAAAGCATAGTCCAAATTAAAAAAATTTCTTACTGACGACGGATACCATATATATGAGTGTGCACACCAAAAATTGTGGTAATCGGTTGGATATTTAGCTCACGAGACAAGAAAAATCGCACTTTGCGTGACCTCCGTTACCGTGACCTCCGTAACTCCCCCTCCCCTCCTTAGTGCCCCGGCCTCCCGGCCTCCCTGCCCCGCCGGCCCGACGGCCCGACGGCAGAGACGGCCCGACGGCCCGGGGTGGGGGGGGGGGGGGGGGGGCGCTAGGTCTGCATGCTTTGGCTCTAGACCCTTAAATTCGACACGGCGACATTGACCTTTTTTGGCCCTAGTGACATGTGACAGGAGGAAAAAACAGATAGTGCATGGGACATGGGGAATTTCTTGAGATCGATATGGCGACATGAGCACCTGGCATGAGCATTCGACACGGGACCCCATCAAGGGCCCCCATCGGGGCCCCCATGCTGTGTTGTCGGCAATGTCACTTGTTGATTTTAGCAAGTCTTGGCTCTTGTCTCCAGCCCTCTTATCACTTCAACTTGTCGATGTCACTTGTTGATTAAGAAATAGCCTAAGTCTTGTCCCCGGGGTCTTGTCCCTTGCCATAGCCTGCATAGGCCTAATGCCAACAGTAGCTTGAGTAGGGACAGTAGGCCTACCGGTGGGTAGCTAATGGTAGCATCCCACCCCGGGATCCCACCTTGCACTCCCATGGCTCCCTACACCTAAATAGTAGTCTATTTACTACCCCAAGATATCATTCTGACCGTGAACATGTTTGCCAAACAATGGGTAAGTTTATTTTAAATTTTAGTATTATTCTGACACTGAAAAACGCATTTTACCAGCACCGAGTATTATGAGAGTTCACTAAAGATAACGGAAAAAGAAAACGTAGGCCTATGTGCGTGCGTACGTGCACCCCTGATCGGGAAGCGAGAACGTTGCCACTAGACCAGATTCGACTGCACACAAGAGATAGGCCTACTATAAGTAGGCTAGATTGCGTATAATCGCCGGTGCAGAGGGGTAACCTCCCCCCCCCCCCCTTCCCCCAGTCTCGGTGTGCCCCAACTAACTACCGTAAAACCTGTTAGATAGGCCTATACCCCCGGGGGGGGGCACTTGGTATATTTTGTATAGGCCTACACAGGTGTGCGGCTGGCAAGGGTCGTTTTTGAGCAAAATCCCTCTAGCCAAGGGTCAGTTTACAGCAAAATCCCTCTAGCCAAGGGTCTGTTTTCACCAAAATCCCTCTAGCCAAGGGTCTGTTTTCATTAAAATCCCTCTAGCCAAGGGTCACTTTTTCGAATTTTCACCAAAGGTTTCGCAAAAACGGTCACTTTAGACTGAAATAGCTCCAATTTTCGGCAAATTTCTCTAATCACAAGCACTTTTGACCAAAATTGCTCTAATCAAGAGGCGCATGTCCGCGAAATTTTCGAAAACATAGGCCCTTTTTACCAAAATCCCTCTAGCCAAGGGTAAGGGTTTGTCAGAGGCTCAGCCGCACACCCGTGTCAAAATTAATTTGAGTACCCCCCCCGGGCCTATACCTCGCGTAGGCCTATAAGGCTAGCCCGCGTATAGCCTAAGCTGCACCCCAAGTAAGCCAAAGAGGCCTCCTGAATGGTCCCTAGGAAATCTACCCTCACAGTCACATGGGGTCGTCATGGGGTCAGAGATTTTGGAATTTGTACTTTGCAAAAACTCCGGTACCTATAACCCGCACCCCATGTTTGGGTTTATCCTATAAGCCGCACTGGCGATCTATAGACCAAGGCAGCAAGAAAGATTGCCTCTATAATCCTCTATAAGTGACCCTCTCCCGCAGGTCACTAGCTCTGGGGCGAAGGGCACTCCGGAGGGCACTTTTCTGTAAGAGGGGGTACCATCTTCGTCGTATGTACGGTTAGCAGGTCACTGGCTTACTGGGACTGATATTCAGTCAACAAGAAAGAATGACTTTTCAGAAAAGTTGTTATTAATGTTTTTGAACATTTCTGCAGCTTTACTGACAAATAGGGCCTAGGGCCTACGTAAATATAGTTTCAAAATCCTGCACTCTTACCTATAGGCCTACCTATTTGAAAGATAGGCCTAACTGTCCTGTTAGGCCTAATTCTCGGATAGGCCTATGAGCTTTTTGCAAACACAGACAATGCACTCAATGCGGGAGTCTATGTTATTAAGATGCTGCTAAAACCAACTTGAACACAACTTTATTGAAAAAGCCACCCTTTCTTGATGCAAGGATCTATGCAAGGGCGAGAACCTACATCTCCAATCACAGTCTTGGTGGTTGGGTGGGTATTAGAATGAGG
Organism: Harmothoe impar; assembly: GCA_947462335.1. NCBI lineage: Eukaryota > Metazoa > Annelida > Polychaeta > Phyllodocida > Polynoidae > Harmothoe > Harmothoe impar. The sequence goes on from OX381704.1 coordinate 52,733,884, forward strand.
GTGCGTCACTAGAAGTCCCCTGTCTCCTTTGAGCACCCCATTCTGATGAAAATACATGTATTTAAATGCACTGAAAGGTGACATAATTATCATAAGGCATAATAAAGAATTTTCCTGGTATCCAGAATTTGCAAATAATTTTTAACTTAATGATATAGGCCCATTAAGTAAAGTCCCTTCTCTGCCTTGCACAAACCTTGCTGCGGGACTGATCTCCATAGCCACAGCATTGTGGGGGAGCAAAATATGACAGAGAACCATGCACCGGTCGCCAGTGTAGTGCCCTTAGTGACGTACCCTCATCCTACTAATAAGTAGGTCACGGGACTGCTATAAATAGCGTCAGTTGCGGCCCATGAATCTATGGGACTGTTCATTTATTAGTTACAGGGGTGCGGGGGCGGTGGGTTTGGGGGGGGCATAAAAATTTCCGACCCCTCCTGAGGGGGCGGGGGCGTAAAAAATGTAGCCCCCTTCAAGCAAAAAAGCCCGCTTATTACTATAGTTCAAAGGGGGGTGGGCAAAAAAATGTTGCCGCCTTCAGGGTTGGGGGGCGTGAAATATTTCACACGCTCTCGAGGGGGGGGGGGGCGTAACAAATCTTCACCCCTCCGCGCGAAATCTCACCACCCTCCCTGTAATTAATAAATGAACACTCCCTATAGCCGCGGCTTCTACATCCAGTCTTTGCCAAATCCTGCCGGACAGTGGCAATGTCCATCTAAATTGCCTCTGGTCTGGCAGAATGACTGATGTTGCAGGACCTGATGTCCTGGGCTTTCCAAAACTGAAATAATTTGTCAAATATTCCAATTAAAACTGCAGTTATACGTTCTAGAGTGCACTCTAATATTCTAGGCAAATTAGAGCAAGTTTTTGTTATCATTTTCTTTTATAAATGCTATTCTATTTGAGATATTATGCAAAACTTTGATTTTTGTATCCGGTTTGCAGAAATCTATCCGGTCCTGCAAAATTGGCTAGCTGCAGGACCTACTGTCCTGCATGCCGAAAAAGTTTTCGCAAAGACTGCATGGGGTTTTACGGTAGGCCTATATGCTTTATTGGACGGCTCCTAAGGAGGTACAAAGTTCGGGACTGGAGTTTGGTGGGGTGGAGGGGGGCACAGGTCACAAAGTTGCTTTTTTAGACCATTTATGTTTTCCCCAGTCATCAGCAACATTTTTGATAATACCGGTATTTTAATGCATTTCATTTACTTGGGCTATATGTGTAAGTAGTCTAATGAGCCAGGGATGAACAAACATGCTTGATAATCAAAATTTATGACACTTCCAGTAAAAGCATTTTCTAGCCTATAGGCCTAGTAGGCCTACATCAGATAGAACTAATTCCCTGCATGCATGCTGTCGTCTCGTACACTTTTTATAGAATAAAAAATAATACAATAAATGATGTTGAAATAATTGGAACAGTCCAATGGTGTAAGCGATATAACAACATACCTATATATTATATAACCCCAAACATTTAGCTAGACGTTTAGGCCCCTGCGATTGGCATTTATTTTTTTCTCCATTTTTCGTCGCTAGGTGCGCTATTTTACCAATTTTTACCCTACCAGGTCGCCAGGTTGCCTTGGAAACAGCCCAGGTCACCAGGTCGCGTTTGGCCCCTCTGGAGCCACCTGGGGGAAAGGGGTCATGTGGTGCATGACATCATATTTTGAGGGATCAGGGGTTGCATGACGAAACATGACAAGGGAGGAGGGGGGGATCAAAAATGGTCCAAAAAAGCATGACATCATTTATGAACGGCCCTTTGGCCCCAGGTCACAAACAGGGTCTTAGCGTATTTTTTATAAACCATTAAGCCCTTATCTAAACACTTTTGTTCTAAACAATTTTAACCTAAACACTTTTGCAGTGAACCAAATTGCCAAAGCGGATTATAGGATTCTCCAAAAATCTAGATGCGGGTAATAGAAGGGTTTCGATAATTTTCGATTTTATGAATGACTTAGAAATAACCCCTCGCTTACCCCAGAGAGGTACACCTTGCCCTCCCCTACCCAGGGCCTCTGTTTTAACCTTTGGCGGTCACACGTCCCCTAAATAGCCAGGGCAGGTAGCATCTTTGGCGGTCACCTCCTATCCCCCCCCCATACCCAGGACAGCTAGCAAATGAGTTGGCAGTCAAAGCTTCGATCCCCATTCACGTAAGGTAACAAGGTGGCTTATAGGAGAGAGTGGGGGAGGGGGGGGGGGGTTATTATACATGTACCAATTTCCGAAAATCTAGGTGCGGGTAATACAAGGGTTTTTGTCTAGGACCATGCAGCCCCCCAATGCGGGTTTTAGCATTCTCCCAAAGTGAGGGGGCATAATAGCTTAGGTCCACAAGACTCCTTTGTCACATGAGCCCCATCTAACCATTTATACCGGGTTGTAGTAATCCTATACAACATGAGACCTATACACCCAATGTACCTACACCTTATGTATGTATACATCCCATGTACCTACCCATGTATCGATAGTTAACCCTTTTAGGGCCACATAGTGCTTTAATGTACATGACAGGCGCGGATTCAGAGGGGGCGGACCCGGCGTACGGAACCAGACCAAACTCATACATTTGAAACCCTAGACCTGCCACCCTTATGCAATGATGACCCAGCTGTGGCTAATCTAGGCCTGCACCAACTATCTTAGTTTGAGGACCTTGACAAGTCTAGGGTCGTCTTGTGGGATGGTAACTTGACAGGTTGTCAATTTGACGAGTTGAAGCTTGTTGATTCTATGCTGTTCACTTAGAAGACCCTAGGGTTGTCCTGTAAGACGACGTACCTCATGGACTCCAGAGCTCTCCAGAGTTTTTCAGTGCAATCTAACTATGATAGCTGGCATGGCGCCTACCATCTCCTCACGACCACTACCATCTCCTCTCCACCATTACCATCTTCTCACGTCCAACACCATCTCCTCACGACCGCTACTGGCTATGTTTTATGAGAGTTTTATGAGAGTCCAATTCTGTCTAGTTTGAATTTGGTCAGAGAAACTATATCAAAATAATGATGATTATGGATGCCAAGACATGCAGGAACCTGGCCCAGGTGGAATTTAGTCTACCCCCCCCCCCCCAAGGGGATTGTGCAAAGTTGAATGACATAGCAACAAACTAATATCCCCATCAGAGTCCTTGGACCCGGTTTAGGTGGGGTAGATCATGTTGTCATCTGTCTATTTTGCCTATAAACAGGTTTTCTGAGTATGTTGCTATGCAAAAATTACCGTTGCTAGGCAACCGTTAGCCATAACAACAAACCAATATGGCCATTGGATTCCTTGGGGTTAATTTAGGGGGGGTAGGTAATGTTGTTAGCCGTCTAGGGTAAATATTTATGCACCGGAAGAGGAATTCAGACCTTTTTGGCAGCCATCTTGGATTTTGGCGGCCATCTTGGATTTCAGAACTCGAAAAGTAGATTTTGGATGGCAATATCACAGATGGCAACATCATAAATCTTTAGGTTTGGATTTGTTGCCAAATTTCACCAACCACCTATTGAAGAATATCCACTCCCCATATTGCAAAATATGTGGGTAGACTAAATTTGTACTGCTCAATGCTTGGATTAGAATTCAAGGTCACCCAACCAAAAATTCGAAGTTTTAGAGTGCCAAATTCATGATGCTATATTTCCGGAACCAAGCAACTTTATGTTGAGATTTTTTATGTTCTGCACAGCTCAAGAGATATATATTTCAGAAATGTGGAATAAATAGTTCTTCAGGAAGTTCATTTTTTGGACTTTACCCACTCTGAAATCCCTACTTAACTGAGAATGTGTCTTTGCGTTGTATTAGCATATATAATTTTGAACTGGTCTATGGCAAAGTATATATGATTACGTGTACGTGGTATACACACGTATTAAAGACTACTCCCTGATGAGTCCCCTGAGGTTCCTTGCTTAATTTGTGTTGTGATTAATGCTTAACATGAAATACAATTGATAAAACGTCAAGATATGTGTTTGAGAAACACGCATGTCTAGACATTCTCATACCTGTCTATAGCATATCCTCAATTATGTTGATATTTAATAACAATACGACCATAGCGGTGCAAAAAGGCCATATAACTTATAAGTCAAATTCGTAAAATATGATGCTTCTTTGAGGGCTAGAAGGCCCTCTTGGAGAGCAGTCCGAAATGGTACTGGTGAAAATAGATAATCGATAATCTTTACTATTAGACACGTCATATGTCACCAATGTACACCAATGCTGTAATCAGCATTTGCCAATGAAGTAGACATAACCAGTATTAAGAGAATGATATATCTTGATTTGACCTTTGGCTTCCATCTTTCTGTATCAGGTACACAAGTTACAGCTGACACATTATATCGTTTTACTTATTTTACATCAAGACTAAAAGTACAATTCTAATGCTGTTCCTAATTTAAAACCTTTAATTGATTGCACTCATGGATATCCACACCTAATACCTTCAGACTGGACTCTCCCTAGTACTAGTAATACTGCATTGTAGTACCTACGGTATCACATACCGTAATGTGGGGCAGTGAAGGGGTAGGGAATGAAAGCGTGTCTGATTTTGTAACCTGCCGCGTCATTCCTGGCATTCTTGTTGGTCTGATGGCTGAGGGTAGCTGCGTGCGGTCTCTGCAGACGACAATTGAACAATTACACCACTCAGAGCTCGGTGTTTCCCGCGCAATTCACTAGTATATAGAGAAATAATGAAAGAAAAAGTGGCCGCCTGAACCCAAACCGTGTGTGTGTTTGATAACAAGTGCTGACTGGTTGGGTTTGTGGATGAACACAATACAGGGCCTGCACTGGGGAACCCCCTGTACCTCACCAGCACCCCACCTACACCCCACCTACATCTCCGTCTCATACCTGTGGCTTTAGGGGTGCAGGAACAGGGTAACCAACATACTTGTGGCATGACTCCCAGCTTCTGTTCTCCATTCAGTAGCTCTATTCTGAGGACGGATCGGGAAGTGTATATATGTGAGTGTGTGTGTGTGGCTTGGATGCAAGGGGTGGTAGACCCCCCCCCCCCCCCGGTAGGTGCCGCAATGGGAGGGGGTAGTGGCTACTAAATAGGGATCTTGGGGATCAGATTGCGCCCATTTAAAGAAGGATCTCCAGAAATGTCAACTCGCTTTTGTCGGACAATGGTCAGGCAGGGGGTTGTCTCACGATTGGGGGTGGTCGGTCCGTCAGACGTCCCTTTGAAGAAGACTCCCACCGATTAGTAACCAATGTCCAGTCACGGAGGCCCAATAAGGAGTTACATTACCCTTTAAACGGTCAATAGATGTCTGAGGGGGTCCATTAGGAAAGCATCTCAGGAAGCTCTGACGTATCAGAATTCTAATTCAATTATCAAAATTAGTTTAACACAGGTTGATTGTTTGTTAAAGTAGCAGGCGATCTGAAAATGCAATTAAACTGATATCTATAATTCTAACATGAACACGTGGCTTTTGATAGAAGAGTGAAAGTAGCAGCAGTGAAAGACTTTCCTGATCCGTGCTTGCTGCGACCCAAACAGAGCAACATAACAAGCTTGTTGTAACAACAGAGTGCAGGAAAATAGCCAGAAGTAAAGTCAACATAGTCCAAATCAGAGTTCCTATTCAGTAGCAGTGGTCATAAAGGGTCTATAATTACGTCCAATGAGTTATAAATAAACCACGACCAATGCGGCAACATGACTTTTCTTTGACCTGTCTGGAAGTCGTCTGCTGGCGTCCAGCCCGCGTCTCAATCCGCGCGGGGCACTGTGGGAGAGGATCAACTTTGGCTAACGGCTTGGGGCCTAATCTACTTAGTATGACTCCAAGCCTGCCTGCAGGACATTGGTCTTAGCGATACCTGCCCCAAGAGGCAGTACGAGGGAGAGAGGGAAGGTTTGGGGAGGGGGGGGGGGCTTCCCGCCAAGATAAACCTGTGTGGAATGTGGCCCCTATATAGGTGGCAGCACCGTCGTCCAATAAGACTACAAGGCTCGATCCGCTTAAGAAGTGCTCATTTTTTAATAACAAGGGCCGGGGGGCAAACAATGCACCCTTCGGGGGGGGGGGGCGGGGGGATTGTGTATCCTTTTTAGTGAAAAAGCCCGCGCATTGCTAGAGCTATTAAAGTCGGCGGCGATCAATTTGGACCCCTCTAGATCCTTCTCGCATGAGGGACTGGACCTTGCCCAAAAATACACCGAGCGACTCCCTCCTGTTTAAAAAAAAAAGACCACTCCCATATGATGGGCCCCGTTGTAAATTCTGCTAAGGCCAAAAAAAAGAGGTGTGTTTCAGGCAACCCGACCCTAGTTTCAAAAAAGGGCTGACCCTAGCATTTTTTTCTGATTTTGGAGAATTTCTTTTATTTCTTTTGCAAAATATTCATATTTTTTCGGAAATTTATCAATTTTTTGGTCAGGAAGAACAGATCACATGCCTAATTAACTGTCCAGCCTCAGGAAATTGCTTTTTAACAAGAATGTTCAATAATTTCATGATACAACGTATTCCTATTCATAGTAAGGCCGTTTTATTTTGATAACTTGGATTACGGATCCGCCGCTGAGATTTTGGCATTTTGCACAAAAAAAAAGTTTTATTTTATTTTTTTACCTTTCCCCTCGGAGATTTTTTGAGAATTTTACCAAAAAAAAATAATTACATGTTGACCAGCGAAAGGTAGAATGAGGCCTTTCAGATTAGGGATAATTATCTATATATCTTCATTAAATTGCCCAGAAATGAGATTTTCCATGCCTTTTTCTTTCTTTTTTTTGCCTCTGCCCTTCGGTAAATTTTGTGATCTGGTGCCCCCCGTAGGGCAGCTTTTTTTTTTTTGCCTCTGCCCTTCCAAAAATTTGGAGCCAAAAGCCTGTAATCCAAGTTATAAAAGGTGGCCTAAGAATCAGTGAGTCGTCTTGATGACCCGCGAGTCCATGTGGCAGTGCACAACTCATTCCAGGTACCTCCAACATTAAAAAAAAAAAATCCGACTTACCTAACCTAAATGTTTGGACCATGTTGCCTGAAACACACCTTTTCTGTTTTTTTTGGCCTAACCATGATGACGTTTGTGTAATGCATACGACTGCCACAAGTCACCAGTTGTCCTGCTGAGCTACTACGAGGGGGGGGGGGGGGCTGGAGGGGGCAGGAAGAGGGGGGGGTAAGCCCTGGAGAAGTTTAGGGCAGCAAAGGTCGGTGACCGTGTCAGTGAACGGTTGCTGATGATGGCGCTAGATCTGGAAACAAGCCAGATACATATATGCCCTGGGGATACATGCAGACTTATCAACAGACAGTAGCTAGATTTAAAATCCATGTAGGTGTATCCCCCTTCTTGTCGTAATCATAACTATAGTGTTGGGATAACTGGGATAATTGGGTAAATACACAAATGCACAATGCCTGTACATATCATATACATTATAGTCCAGGGTGCGAGTCGCAAAGTGCTGACATAAAAAAAAGCTACCAAGGATTACCATGATTGTCTAAGTCTGGGGATATTCCTCTTAGTCAAACCACGTGCCTGGACGAACATTAACGTGGGATTCTAAAAGTGGTGTATCCCCAAACAACAGTTAAGTCAAATAGTGAGTGAATCATTTGCACAGAATGGGACCCTGGGCGTTGATCCTGACAACTATGTGCGACCAACATTCCCAAGAAATTGCTGCTCGTTTGTGGTTGTTACCTGAGCATGCTGTGAGATTATAACATGTCAGGACTTTGACATACCAAGAACTCCTTTGTGGATCCAATGTGGAATGTCCCCTACCTAATTACTCCCCCTTAGTCTCTGTGTGAACTGCCTGGAACACTGTATGTCATGGAGGAAGAGATAGAATATGTCACTAGATCACTGTGACAAGGTACATGAAGTTCCCATTGTCCCAGAGAAGGTGTAATTACTGTAATGTCTTCTTCTATGGAGGGGAAGGCGTAAATCCTCATGAAGTTCCCACAAAAGTCGCGAGGAATGTCCCTTTGGCAAGGTGGTATAGTTCATGGGAATTTTACCTGCTCAATATCATTTTGGTTTCACCCATGTTCATTCTGTCTATAGTTTTCATTTATGCCAATATGGCTGACTAAGAACGATTGAATCCTCCAAGAATACAAGACCAAACCCGAGGATACAAAACTATAAACAGCAGAATATCATCATGCATCGCGAGCATCTCTTTCAATCATGATGCACATTTGTACACATTTGTAATTCAGAATACAATTCGGGGGGGGGGGGGAATGTGTACATAAGTTAAAGGTAGGTTTATTGAGATTTTGAATTAGAAATTGATGCTCTTCCACGTTGGGTGCGTTCTAACCCTTTTGCGTCTAAGTCCTGGGACATGTCCATGAAATTCACCCTGGATTGAACTCCTGGATTTTGGGAGTGGTAAATTGCGTCAGTTGTAAAAGCTACAGCTACTCAGACATGCATCGGACCACCTCCTCCAGCAGGTAAATCCCTCCATGATCCCCCTCCAGGGGCGGGCAGGATTTCGCGCCTCTTTAGCTAGCAACAATGTAACATTTACCTACAACTCCCCAGTGGCGCGTGTAATGCCACCTAGGTAGTGCGGGTGTAATGTGATGTCTGGGCGGGCGTAATCCTACAAACCGCTTTGCATTGTTCACCAGCTGAGAGGCATGAATGCCTGGAATGCTGATTAACCTTCACCTCCCGATGACCACCGCTACTCGCGGCTTTGTTACTTAACATGTGCCGCCCTGGAGGAGCAGTGCCAGTAGCTAGGGTTCAACGCCGATACCAACACCTGAAATAGTACCAGACACACTTCCCTTATCTCAGTATCTGTATGATATTGTAGACATGATATAAATTGATGCCCCAGTAATGATGATATTATATTATGAAAGCCTGCACATGTATATCTTTAAATTTTTACTCCTCTAGGCGCAAAGTCAGCTTGGGAAAATATAACCAAGGCATATGATCACTATCCATCACTATTTTCTTTACGTTTACAAGCCAAACTATGGCTATGACTGCATCACATTTGTCAAAAACTGACACACATATTTTACAGCCCCAGGGTCCATTCGACCATAAACAGGTTTACCTGCATTTAACAATAACGCTGGAGGATCTAGACCAAGAAACGTACTCATCTAAAGCAGGGATGTAGAGGGACACGACGTCAATGGTCCTTATGATCCATGAGAGACGTCATAAAAACATGACGTAGAAAGTGTGTCCATACTATACACATTCACCCAGGGGCAATGGTGGCCCAATGTCAGTGACCCCAGAAACTAGCATGTACTAGCATGATACAAACTGTCCATGTGGGTTTGTTTGGATGGGCACACTGGGTCAGTGATAGTGTTATGGCGGTAGTAAGGGAGGGGGGGGGGGGGGGGTCATGTGAGTAACAGTGCCAGAACAAACGCTATTGTTTCCTTTTTGTCGAGACGCAATAAACTAGACCGTGTTTTGTTTTTGACAATACAATCAACTCACATATACCTGCACTCGCAAAAAGAGTCGATGTGTAGACCAGCCTCTCAGTTTCACATTTTCTGTTATTCAATTACCGGTATAGACAATAAGTGAATTCATACTCATACCGATGTTCATATGCCCTACAGAAGAAAGAAATTTTGCGTGTGCATCATTTTAAGAAATCAATCTGTTCTAACTTGGTTTGATATTTGTCCCTTTTCCCCTGGCTGATTTTCGTTGTAAATAGATGTAGATGTGCACACCACATGTATGCATTTGCCATATCCTTGTACACGCTATAGTGTTTCTGCTTCTGTGTCATTACCTACCCTTGGCTTTAGATGAGCATTTAATTGTACAAATTCCTTTGTCTTTCTGCCTAAGTCGTGCATTGTTCCCAATGGGAGTTGGGATCAGCCGTCTGTAATCCCTGTAAGGTGCTAATATTACTACTTCAAGGAAACACTGAAATAATCAGGCTTAATGGACCCCCTGCACTGTGTATTGTTTTTAAAACAACGGCTCGAATGGCGAATGGATTAGGCTCTTTGGGGTAACCCTAGAAATGGTCCGCTCCCTCATGCCTTTGGTTTTTGTTTGTAGGAGTAAAGCTATATTACTAAGTCAATAAGATTATTTGTGAACATTCCAAAAATGAAATGACATTAGACAGGGGGGTGCATGCTATCTGGACTGAACAAGTGGGCAAGTGGCAGTTCAATTGGCCTATTCTTTATGTTGTCTCTATTCAAAAGGGCGGTAAACAACAGGAACATGATCTACTTGTGCATTACTAGTATCATCTGTTTTGAGATACCTATCAGCTAATCACACACTGTCAAAAGTTAGTGTAGCTGCCTAGTGAGTTATACTGTAGATTTACAGTATAAAATGACGTATTTTTGTTTTGAAACCATAAATACGTCCTTTTATACAAGTTATGTGAAAAAAAACCGTAACAGTGCATTCTAGCATTGAACTGGTGTATTCTAGCATTGAACCAGTGTTTTTTTTAATAACGTTCTCCTCAAAGCCTTAAGACAACTTTGAAACAGTGTCGTTTAACAGGCGTTGACTAGATAACCATTATAGGTAACATTATTCAAGGTCCACTAAAACATTTCTTGTTACCTGGGTAGGGGGTCGTGGTAAGTCTATTGAAAATAATATAAATGTGTAAATACCACTTATTGACGTTCACGGGTAACCTCGTCAAATGGAAATAATTATTGTTTACAAGAATGAAATTCTCACGAGCCATGATTCTGTTATGAAAGACCTCCCAGACCAGACACTGTTTTGACGTTGTCTTGATTAGTCTACCATGACTTTCCCATAACAATTAGACACTGAAATGATACACTGGCTATCCGGTAGAACTATGGGAGTCAAACAAGTTATGATACACTGTGACTGTAGTTTATCACTATTTTCTCTGGGAGGTCTCATGGCAAAGCTCATAAGTATGTGTCTACAATGTCCGTTCAAATATAAATGCAGGTTATTGTTGAACTCTATCATTTTTAAACATGTTTAACTACCTAAGTGGATATATTAACATCATATAAAGTATGCCTATTATAGTAAGTGTGACATATACTGGGGAAAGGGTCCTTAGTCCTTTTTGCAGATCTTGCCAACACATGTTGAGATAGCGAAATAATAGCGACAACTATAAAGTATACTAGTAACCTGTTGGAGATTTGTACATTGACGCCACCACCACCCACAATTCACCCACATCCCAATGTTATATTGGCCATTGAACATAATCACGAACTCTCTGCACTTTAGAAGCACCCCCTGGAGCACCCTCTTCAGTGCATTAATCCAGCTGGTTTAATCCGTCCCAACACCTCCAGGGCTTTCAACGCTTATAGGGTCTGTGATACAGCCATATTACTGCCATGCACCCTACTGGCTTGTAACGAAAATAAACCAGTCATATACTTACTTGTAATACTCTTAAGACACCACCAAACAAAAGACTCCACCGCTTTCCCCATTCAATCAAAGTGGAATAAGCAGCTCATTCCTTAACGACCGATTCCTCGTCTGTATACAGCCACAAAGCTAACTGTGGCACTGCAGGGGGTTATTTTACCTGAAAGAAACGCACTTTAAGAAGTTAGCATTTACATTCCATTTTAATACTGCAGACGCCTGGTTTATATATAATATAATAGACTATATTATAAAGCAGATATTATCAGTCTGGCAATGTACCTAAGCCCCTGGTGAAAAGAATGTCAGAGTACAATAGGCTGAATAGCCAAAGCTTCTTTTGGGAACGTCCTCAATTTTTAGGTTAGAAAAGATAAAGCCTACACACCCTCTTGTGACTATTAGCCTAAACAAATGATCTAGACTTATAATGCCTAAATGCATAATACTTGTCACAAACCACCGAGACAGTCATTTGTGAACGTTCCCCAAACATCAGATATTACAGGGGCGTGGCAACCGGGGGGGGGGGGGGACGGGGGGGACATGTCCCCCCCCCCCCCCACTTTTGACCAACCCCAAAAAAGGTCAAACCAAAAAGGTCAGGTAAAAATGGGGCAAAAAGGGTCAAAACCCCTCAGTCCCCCCTACTTTGAAACTGCCTGCCACGCCCCTGGATATTATGTTGCTTCTGGATCAAGCCATTAGCCGTAAACTATAAAGTAAGTCTGAGTGTGAAAACATTGACCCTATTGCACTTTTATAACCCTCCATTTTCCCTATCCCGAACTAATTTATGGTCCAAAAGAGAAAAAAATGGATTTCTGTGTATATAACTATATTCCCTAACACAGGTTTGAACACGTGTAATTTCCTTAACCCAGACATGACTTGAGGCCATTACGGCTTTCATATGCCGTATCCAATTTCATAATACAATACCACATTACACATAATACAACAATCCGATCCATCTACTGCTCCCCTTGATCGTCTTGAACTCTTGGCCTACAGCCGATTACAGCATTGACAACGAACCTAATACTGGCACCGAGCCCACATAGTGGTGCTGGGTGCTACATAACGTACACAGAAGGTCCACAGTCCATCCCACCCTCCACGAGCACCGCCATCACGGCCCACCGTTGCCCAGCGCTTGTTTCAAACTTATCGGTAATATCTGCATTGTTGTGAGCTCCCAGTCGGCGGGCGGGCCGCGTCACCATTGTTTGGGGTCAGCGGGTCATGTTTTGGCCGGAACTACTTTGGGCAGTGGGCCGCCGCACGCGGGAATGTGTGGAACGCTACAAAGTCAAGTGTACGACAGGGGGCGTGTGTGTATGTGTAGCAACATGCAGCACACCAAGCGGTAGGTGTGGTGGGAGGGGGGGGGGGGGCAAGTAAGGCACATGGTGTCTGTCATAGGACAGGGGCGGACCCTGGAATTTAAATAAAGAGGGTGGAGTGTTCAATAAACACCAACGTGTCCTAAAATGTCACCCTGACCCAAGAAAATACCTGTAACATCTTTAGCGAATATATAAAGGGGGAGGACGAACTCACAACATGTCGCTATTTTGGGCAAATGCCTCTATACGAGCCTACAATGTATGGCCCGCACAATCCATTACGAAATTCAAAGACTCCCCACCCCTAGCCGATGACACCATTTGTAAACGTTCTTTAGGTCTAACTAAAACATATTAGTGGCACAAAATCACGAGAGAAAATAACTTAATCCCTAATTAATTACTTTGCCTCTACAGTCCCCGTTGGTCCACATGCATCACATAGACTTTAACATATCATACATGAACAGTGTTCACACTTGGCAGTACGTGGAGGGTAAAGTCTCGGAGATAATTAAGGTGAATCTATAACGGGTACACGATTATGGAACAACTTATCTAAATACTGTTCTAGCACGAATTGCATCAGAAAGCCCTTCGACTTCGTCCTCTGTCCGGGGGGTCGGGTCTGGGAATGCTGATCCAAGCTAGAGGTCGATTTAATAACATCTCTATATATCTATCTATGTATAATCTAGATGGGCACATCCAATAAAGTAAGACGAATGCGAGGTAACTATGGCCGGGAACCATGGTCCTACTTTGTTATAGGGGTGTGGGGCATCTGGTTGGTTTGCTTTCATTTGAAATAAACCACAACAATTTCAGATGATGGTCTGATATTTTATCAGTTAGATATTAGTTATTAATAGCAACTTGCCACTTTATAGGGCAGTTCAAAGATCATATTGGTTTGCAAGATTAGGACTGGTTTGCCATGTGTTAGATTGAAGAACCACAATTTAGACTCCTCTCATATTCACTGAATTCTATAAGCCTGTGTGCACATGATTTGTAGTCAGGGGATGTAACTAGATTTTGTTGGAGCATCAGTCACTGTTATCATTAGAACAATACGAGTCAATAGTTCTGCACTATAACTATACAGATAAGAGATGGTATATCTCTAAACTCATAGTCCATATACACATAAACTAAATCTGTGCAGACCCTCCACATTGTGTCACAGGGTGCAGCTTCTGTGTTATCTTAGTCCACAAGCATGTCAATTATATACAGGACCTGGGATGGGCTACGTGACAGCAGATATAGGCGAGATAACCTTGTCCTACCGATACTTTATCTGTACGGGGTCCATATACCAGACCTTCAAATTCAAACTTCCACGTGGCTAGATAGTTGCACACGACACCTATATGATACAATGAACTAGGATTCAACTATTTACATTACCCCATTGAAAATATGCCAGGTGTCTTATCTTTGATACTAGAAATAATAGTTGATTGTGTTTCAAAATACGTCTATACCTGTCCATGTGCTCTCTTTCCAAAGTTCGACCTGCACTGAGCAAATATGTATATAGCTGGGCCCAAGGTCCCGCATTATAGATCCTACAGGTTGTGGGTTGTCAGACAAGAATTTTCTGTTGTAGTTTTCTTATCCATATATCGATGCATCAACTAAGTAGATCAAGAAGGTATCTAACTCTATTTTCTAATACCCTATACCCTAATAGGAACACATCAGATTATATTCACAAGGCAGCTTCAAAGGCAAAGTAGTTTAGCGTGTTAGAATTGGATCCAGGATTGATTATCAATATGCATGTGCCATGTATCTTACAGCTACATGGGATAGACATAAATGAAAGTGAACGCTCACAAATGATGTCGCCGACTAAAGGATCGGGCAGTGGTCTTTGAATTTAGTGATGAAATATGATCTGGGCGGCGCATTAGTGTAGGCCAATTTACCAATATAGTGACGAGGGATGGGACTGGTATCTTGGGAAGGGTTCCAAAATAGATCATTTGTGAACGTTCTCAGACCTTTTACAGCATTTCCCTTCCAAATACAGTATACCTTTTTCAGCGAAAATTAGAACACACCAGCTTTCATCGTGCAGCTGCATATCTTTATGTGTATATGCCAAGAGATACTTCAATAGATAAATCTCAGAACACTGTTGTTTCAGTCTGTTCCTCACTGTACCCATAGCACAACAGCTGGCAAGCTGCCGCCTTTGTTTCTAAGAAAGAGAAGAGTAATTATTTACTATGTAAAAAGGAATCAGCTGACCGAGGACCCTGGTTCTAATCCAACCTTTAATCCCTGTCAGTCCAACAGTACATGGAAATCGATTCACTCAGGTTCAGTTCACGTGATGTAAACAATAGAAACGTTAGGAGTGTCAAGTCCTGTTTTTATTGATGCTAAGGTAATGAAGGGTTCATCGGTCACAAGACTGGTGCAACTGTACTGGGCTTGTTGGAACTTCCTATCTAACGTGCATAGTGTGTTCTTCTTTCTGAACTTTGATTCAACAATGGCTACATGTATAAAAAGTACAATTATGATTAATACGAACTGAATTATACTGTGATGTCAGTGCCTCCAGAAATTTAACATGATGTCCTGGTTTAGATTCATTTGAGCAAGCAAGGAGAGAGGGGTATCCCCACGGGATTAGTACCAATTCTAGCCACCAGGGGGCGCCACCATGGCCTAATATAGGTGAAACGGGCTTATGATACATATAGAGTACCCTTTTGCCTGTAGAATACAGTGTAGTATTACACTAAAGTAATCAACTTTTGATGAACAGCTTCTATACTTTGAACGTAAAAAGACTCATTTTAGAGCCTAGATAGGTGTCCTTGTTGCTTTGTGTTGTCATGGAAACATTATCATTATTCCAAATAGAAAAAATAAAGAAGCCCATTGCATTGATAGAATGTTTCAGGAAGATTACTTTGGTCAAAACACAAAAAGTAAAATTACCCTTACTAGATCAGAATCTAAGGCCTAAATGATGAAAGTGTTTAAAACTGCCCCTTTCATTGGATGATTTTTTCCCCTTGCCTTTACACAGAACTTGACCATACATGTTCGATCCTAACAAACCGTACACCAAATATATCAAGTCGTAATCCCGCCTCCCTGTCTCTCTGCCTCACTGCTATACTGAACTCTGTGATTATAACTTGCTGCCCCAACCCCCACCTCATCACTTCCTAATTTCTCTCTGCGTCATACCAAATATATAATACACAATGTATATGCATATCTCAGTCTTCTCTATCGCTCCCTTTGTTCCATATCTCTGCCCATGCTATTGTTGTGCTTGATCAAATTAAAACACACACTCATATTCATCTTATTTATTTATATAAACATACTCCCTGTCTATTTGTCAGTTTTCATTGAGCTGGGATGTAGAGAGAGTATACACCTGTCAGTATCCAGCTTTATTAAGGCTATCGTTTAAAGATGGTGTGTCAGCTAAATGTTTGGCGATTTTATAGTGTTATCATATTCCTATTGTACATCCTATCCCATACATCTTCCCTAACTTTTGAAATGATTGGCAGTGTCTTAGTCTATGAGATAAAACCCCCTATGTGTTTATACTGCATGGCTCATTGCTTACCCTATTAGCTAAGTTCCTGGTATGCTCACATAGGGGGGACACTGAGTCATTGAGGTGAATAAGCAACATTGTTTTCTATCTCAAATCATGCATTTATAGACAAATATATTTAACATTGAGCGCTGCATATCAGCTAAAATAATAACAAAACCCTTGACATTAAAATGATATCGATTTTGAAGAAAAGGTTTGGGAAGTCTATTAGCTGATATACCATCTTTAAGGCGTTTCTAGGTACCTTAGGGTGATGCTTTTATTCTATTCAATGGATTTTTTTCAAACAAGCATAATTAACTGTTGCTCTTGTTTGCGATATCCATTATCCACATCCCGCAGGGACCTATATTTCTTTTAGTATGTATAGCATTTCTATTGCACAATCGGTCAAATAGGGCTCTCCCTCGAGTCCCTGTGGACTAGTATAGAAGTATAACGACCACATAGTTTCAGCCTAATGACCACGATTCAGAGAATGGTCGATTCACCTGTCCCAGGCACGCGCCACTCACATGGGTACCAAAGTATCACGTGTGACATTTGGGCATCTGTGGAGTACTAATGATGCATGCCATAACTTTATAATGAGGTACATTGTCTCTAAACCTTTATGATAACTCAGCTACATGATAAGAACACTTTAAAATGGTATCGATCTAGATGTCAACGACCATACAGGACATATCATTCTAACTAAATCTTGATAAGATCACTGGGTTTATAATCTTTATGAATAATATCTGCCATGTGATATTATATCATTAACAAAATTGTTATTGTATATCTAAATATTATTTAGGATGAGACATACCTTGGGAGGTGGAATTGATACTCTGTGTGTATGTTTTCGTGTCCTTAAAAACGTTTCAAACTCAATTAATGATAATAAAACATGTGTGTCCCATATCATGGACAAAGCATCTCGTAAAAGGAATGAAAATGTGGGGTACATTTGTACTTACCTGTCGTGTTTGATACCATGCATGTCTTATTTAGTTATAGAATTGCACGGTTTATGTAATGTTTTGTGGTCCATATACGTTTCTTTGGGTTGTAAAGCATGCATGTGGGTTTGCCCACTTGATTGTCATTTTAGATTGCGATAGATAGATTACTTTTGCTTTCGATTCGATACCCCCTATTGAACAAAATGTACACGTAATAGTTGATTGGCAGATGGCATGCATGTGGTATTTTGGAGATATCACTTTCAGTGGGACGGCATATATGACATATGTGACACATGTGTTTACACTCTACTATCATCGATAGTATATATTCCCAATCGCACATTTTACCATCAAATGTAGCCTTCATGGTGGTATAAAAGCAGCAATACTGTACCTGGATGTCATAAATCATAAATAATGATGACAAACTATCTTTTAAAAAATCACTTGGTAGTACAATGTGCTTTGTTTGCGCTCACCGAAAAATGTCTTTAATCCAGGGCCATGCTCCCGTTGAACTCTGCCCTGAGAGCCGATCCAGAAATAGCGTCAATTTGTGTCTTCTTTTTCTAGATCCAAAAGAAATGAGTTGATCAATGGGCCGGTCACAGACGGGACAGAGCCTGACACCACCGTGATGAGACAAAGGATGCACAAGAAATCACCTCTATAATAGGACCACCCTGTGCAGCAAATACTTGCAAAAAGATAGGGCACACAAAAAAGGAGAATGACCAAGGAAAAATGTGTTGGATATATAGAGGTTGAAACAAAAGATAAAACTGAAGCCCTGGTGAATGTGACCTTGACTGGGCTGCGGTAAACGCATGTGGAATGGGCATAGCATCTGGGGGGTCAGGGGACATGTCCAGCTCCATAGGTGCCACCAATTAGAGATATACAGGATAGTGCTTACAGCGTTCATGAGGAATTGCAAAGTGGTGCCTTTGGCGTGCATGGCAGGTTCTGGTAGATACACCCAGGGGTCTAATTCATATAAGTAAAAGGAATAAGAGTTGTTTTAAGGAGTACGAATTGCTCTTGTTCAGGGGCTCAAAGCTGCTCCTTCCTGATTCCCCATTGCATTTCACAATAAATAAAATTTGAGGATGATTCCGCGTTGCCTATTCTGCACATTACCCTAATGGTGGTACACCATCAATAAGTAAGAAAATACATTGTAATGTGAACAAAATAGGCAGGGGCTGCCCATTGGTGAGCCTTTGGTCTATAGGTGTATAGGGTGGCGGGGTCTTAGACTATATCCATGCATCCATCCGACCCTACCAGACTAATACATGTACACTCTTTTAATTTTGTTTGAATGTTGGCATAAGACGAGTTACTCGCCAGGGCTGGGCCGTCATGGATCATTACGAATAAATGGCATAGTGCACTACTGCATTAGTACAATATGCCGCACTACTGGTGGCTGCCGTGATCGTGCAGACAGGGTCAGCATCCACAGAGACTGGAACCGTCTGTATGGGTAGCCTGGGGCCGCGTGTCCACAGAGGAGGTCAGACGTGGGGGCAGGGAGGGGCTGGTGCACAGAGGGCAGGGGCTACTGGAGGAAGGGGTGAGTGGTGATCTATGTGTCTGGTAGCTCGGCCGGACTGGGCGGTGGACGCTGCCACTGATGAGGGGGGGGGGGCCACTAGGAGGCTGGGCAAGTGCTATATGGGATATATGGGATATATGGGATATATGGGATATGGTGGAAGGCGACAGACAAAATAAATGCACATGTATATATGGACGAGGCCGAGGGGTGCAATAAGAGAATCATGCAGCTGCATGAGGTGAATAACTTGGGGGGGGGGGGGTATGTAATGGCGGATTATAAGGTCTGGCATGAAGTTCGATATGGATTATGGTGATATGGCAGATACTCTATACCTCGGCAGCAAAGGGCCATCTAGCGGGTAGATGTAGAGTTGGGCCACTAGATGGGGAATAGAGTAATTCGCTGCCTATTATTAATGCACAAATACTATTATACTTTGTTGGTTTATGCATCACATGTCACATATTGTATTTGCGACACAAATTGTGTAACTAAGACTATCTGGGTAAACATTGCAGCATTTTATACTTATGTGGGAAGAAACCTATACTGTTGATATGGTCTTTGAGTAGTTGATGAGCTACTACATTAATGAGCTTTGGTAGAGTGCATGCTAAATGTGTAGGCTCGGGGGGGGGGTTAGACTGCAGCCCTAATGGCCTTCTGTCTGCTGTCTGGACACCCCCACCCCCCTGCACCACAGTGATCCTAATCGGCCATGTCTGGTGCTGGGTGGGCAGCTCTGGAGGACACTGCCGCCACCATCAGGAAGCAATAAAGTACCAATATAATGGGCACTGTGCTGTACCGGCAGGAGTGGGGGGGGGGGAGGGGGAGGGGTAGAAGGGGGGGGGGGGAGGAGTCTGCATTGCTGGCCAGCCATGCAGCAGTAAATATTATAGAGATAACCACTGGCCTCACCAGACCACCATCGGCTGCAGCCAGATAAGGCTTCCCTCTGCCTTGTCTGCCTAGAGACAGCATGACCCTGGCGCGACCTTGACCTTGGATGTGCTCTCCTCCAGGGTCCTTCCTCCTGGTGAGGGGTGGGGTGAGGTGGGTATGTCCTGCATAATAAGACGCTGCTGTCTGCAGGCCGACCGCAGGCCATGCATAGTGTACAGTCCCGAGGTAAGAAGGAAGAATGGAGACAGATGCCTGTGGAATAAAAGGAGAACAGTATGGGGTGTTGCATCTTAATTGTTCGGTTTCTGTTAAGGAGAACAGTATGGGATGTTGCATGTTGTTAGTTGCACTTGCAGTGGTTGCTGTGCGCTAGAATCGGATTTTAATTTTGGTCTAATTATTTAAATACTTCCAATTCTCCCTCATTCATCTTCCATGCCCTGTTTTCCTCCTGTCACTGTAGGATGTGTCCTCTATATATCATTTCTTGCTGTGTTTACTCACTCTCAGAGTCTCTCACTTAGTCATCGCTTTGTATCTAATGGTGTGTCGTCATGCTATAGGCTCAAAGATGCATTATTCAATATACTGAGAGAGAAACAAAGTCTGGTTTTATCTAGGCCAGGATGGAGGTATATCAAATTCTGTGTCATACATTTCCATAGCAGATATCAATTCTATCCATTAATTTGATAAACATTTCCATGTACACAGCCAAAAATAATTTTCTTACCCCAAGAAAAGACTAGAATCAAGATTAATTTTTCTCGATTCAAGGAATAAACTCATTCTGAGTTTTTACGTTTATCTTGTTTTCAGAAAGGGGAAGCTAACAAAAATATCTTATATTTTTCTAGTATTCTTCTAGAAACAAGTATTCAAGTTTATTTTTCTTTAGGAATTTTCTCAAAACTGGTCATTTGTGCACCCAACAAGATTATATCTTATATTCCTGAAATAAGAAAGTTCTATTTCTAGATTTAAGATTGCTATGTCTTGAAAATCTGCTGAGTTAAGAGTTAGCCTGAAACCATGTGTCCAAAGTGTCAATTAGGGCGAAGAAATATGCAAGTATACTCTATTATGTGATGGTTATGACCATGCTTAATGCCTTCACCAAATTCCTTCTATTATTTGGGAATTTTATAGGTGCAGAATGTGAGTTCAGTTAGGTTCCATAGGGATCAAGTATACAGACTACTAAATAAGAATTACTTTCATAAATTAAGAACATAAGTTACATGTTGTGCCACAAGAGGCCACCACTATGCAATACAACAACTTTCTTATCAAACAGGGTATACATGTCTGCCTCCAATTAAGTCCCAAAGAAAGAGAAGAGGGTAAAAATATGTGGGAAAAGGGGAGAATTGTTAGGGATTAATTTGATGTAAGAACCCTTGTTCCAGTGAATAAACTATAATAACTATAGGGAGAAATGATAAGAGACACCATTTGCTTGATAATATCATTTAAATAAAGGGAAGGATAACCTGTCCCATTACATGAAGTGAAATGACTTTGAATAAAGGTCTGTTTGCTTAAACTTCTATTGTAGCTACAAAAAGCTGCATTTAATCTGATGAACCTCTTTCTGATGCTCTGGCATCGATCCTTTCTCTCTAAGACTAAAATTAAATATAATCATACCTATTTTCCAGGCAAGAACATCAATCTTGTTTATTTACTCGAAATAAGAAATTAAAACTTACTTAAGAAAAAGGTTTTCTAGAAAAAAGGTCCATTCCGTAAGAAAGATTTTCTTATTTCGAGAAATACGTCAGGAAATATCATCTTGATTCCAGTATAAAATACTTGATTTAAGAATTTCTTTCTTGTTTGTTTTTCTTGTTTGTTTTTCTTAGTCTAAGTATATTAAACTCAACCATGCTGTCAAGTAAAATTTTGTTATCCTACGGACAAACTTGTTTTAAGTTTATTTTACTTAAAACAAGAAATATTTTCTGAAAATGAGAAAATTATTTTTGGCTGTGTATTGATTTGCCTGAAGTTAGTGGCAGGGATGGGTGAGCCTTGAAAAGGGTTCCAAAATAGGTGACGTTATTTTTTAATGTCCCGTCTAATGGCCATATTCTTTCAAGCATTAGGTCACAGATTTTAAATGATGTCATATTATGTCCATTCTTTTTTCTGCAGAGAACTACTTGGAGGAACTTCTACCAAATGTTTTTTCAAATTCTTTAAAAGATTCTTTAATTTTTTTTTTTTTCACCAATTTAGCTTTTAACATTTTATTATCCCGAACCCACCATTTAATATGCTTTCCTGTGGTCTAAATGACACATTTATTCAAATCATGATATAGGGGTACTATAATATGTAACCATATATCCGACCACATCCTTATCTTTAAGTGGGATTATCATTATGTTTATAGTTGATTAGAATGATGTGTTGACATAGACACGATAGGTACATGACTTGAATGCAATTAACGGTTGATATTACTATACTTCATTTTGTTATAACATACCATATTCTCTCTAATATCCACGTCACAAGCCTGATTAAAACCACGAGTTGTTGAGAACAACCGCCAAACCATATAGCCATGTCCATGTAGAGTAATCAGAGACAGCTCTTGTGGTCCTCCCCAGGACACACCATGTAGTCGGTGCTTTATGTAGACATTAATGCCGGTCGGGTGAGGAGAACAGATCATCCTACATTCCTTACTGTAGTTTATTCATGTTTACCCTGGGCCTGGAGACCTGATGGACGACCCCCTCTGCTACGTCTGGCCCTTTTTACAAGATGGAGGCATGTTACACAGACACTGGAGGCCCGCAGGAAAGCAGATAGCAGAGGTGGTATTGTTTAAAGATGGTGTGTCAGCTAAATGTTTGGCGATTTTTTAGTCTTATCATATTCCTATTGTATATGCTATCCCATATGTCTTCCCTAACTTTTAAATTGATTGGCAGTGTCTTAGTCTATGAGATAAGCACATGCAGTGCAATATTTTTTACTGTAGGTCGACATTAAAACTCCCTATGTGTTTATACTGCATGTCTCAGTGCTTAACCTATTAGCTTAGTTCCTGGTATGCTCACATAGGGGGGACACTGAGTCAGTGAGGTCAATAAGCAACATTGGTTTCTATCTCAAATCATGCATTTATAGACAAATATATTTAACATTGAGCACTGCATATCAGCTAAAATGATAACAAAACCCTTGACATTAAAATGATATCCATTTTGAAGAAAAGGGTTGGGAAGTCTATTAGCTGATACACCATCTTTAAGAAATAGGGATCTATTCTTCTCATGTAAATAAACTCAATGTAATTGAATTGCCATTTTGATGTCACCAGCAGATTTGTGAATGTTATATCCACATTCTGTTATGAAAACCATATTATCTGCAATATACATACACAGGAAGGATCCCGTAATACACTGGTAACTATGATATGTAACCGTCCCTCTCCACATGGGACCACATCCATAACAAGTAATGTTATTATTATGTTTACACTTGATCAGATTAATATGGTAACATACAGTGCCCAATTCGTTAGCATTAACCCCCTTAGATATCTGACATGGGAGATATTAAATGTGACATTGCAGTGTAAAAGGTATGTAGCATGTCTACTCAAGTGGAGCCAGACATACTCTGTCTATATGGCTGCCGGGCACAGCTCCCAGCCATGTCTCCATTGTCTCCTCCAGTGTATCACTCCAAGGGCAATGGATGACCTTCCAGGGAGCCTGGAGAAACTGCATTTGTCATGACATATGTATACACAAATGACTGTTTTCCTGGCCGTTAATGAACCATTCAGGATGTACATAGCTTTTCATTATATTCATAAATCAGGTCTACTAGTATATTTTTAGCAACAGGAGGAAATATTGGTTAGTGAGTGCTTCCAATACATTTCCCCTTAAAGCCATGCGTATACATGTTTTGCATTATCAAATATTATCTTTAATGCATTAATAATTAAGCATTCGTAATTCTATGATAACATCATGATCATTATCATAGTAATTATTCTTACACAATAATTATATAAATTGTATTGACCCCCTACTGTATAACTCCACGGGATATCTCGATAGATTGTAGTGCAGATTTCCTTGTTTTGTAACTACCATGTAGACCTATGCATGTTTAATAGACGTCTCGCCATTCACAGACTACCATGCTTTAGATGTATTTAATTAGTCCAGTCCCCTGACATTCCTGCATACATTGAACCAGAAACCACCACCACCACCACAACACACATCAAACAACTGTCTTAGGTTGATGTCATATCTAGGGCACAGTCTAACCTGAAATTACTACATGCACATGAAAAAAACGACTTTTTACCTATATCTATTGCCTTAGTTTTTCTCTCGATTTTGGTACACGGTGTTGTGAGTGGCATGCTCCGAAGTCGCTTGATGGATGGTTATGCACTAGGTACTGGAGGGGAAAAAAAGAGGAGCTGTCGTGTAACAGTTGGTCTGGATTGGCCTCGGGTCATTGAAGCTTCATGAAGCCGAGGTCATTTTAACGTCAGTCTGCATTGACCCGAGCCACGAGGATCAAAGTTTTTCTTTTTTAGTCCCTCCTGAATGGCAAAAACACACCATGGACCATTTGAGAGCTACAACTGAATACTTCTGAGCGCGTGCCAACTGGAACCATAATTGTCAATATCACAGCCAGAAAATGTGTTTGTGTTCCCATTTGTTTGGAGTGAATAGTTGTGTATAGGTTTTTACCCATGTCCACAATGGTCTGCATCCAGTCCATGATGTCCAGGTGTGCCATACCTGGTGCTAAGAGTGCACAGGTACTTTAGTTTAATGTTAGATTAACATTAAAACCACCAGGAGAACTGCCACTGTGTGTGAATCTGGCCCATGGAACAAAGTGTTAATATGTGTCTGTTACATGATGACACTCTTCATATTGTGACAGAGGTGTGCGATTTGAATACACAGGGACAAATTAGATGCGTATTATCTGGGTAGGTGCTGTATGTTCAACGAAGAATTTTCTTCTTAATGTGAGCTTTTGGATAGAATGACCATCGGATAACTTTAATGAACGTTTTTTTAAACAATGTATGTACCTTGGTGCCATTAATAATGTCGACATTTCCTCTAATTAATTAGATTCCTACAACTAATGTGTTATGACATCCACACGAGTGCCTGGACATGACTGCATGTACATGTTCCATTGCTGAGACATGTGTAGCCAAATTGGCCTGATGTGGTTATAAAAACACTGAGGCAGTGATTAAAGAGCTATTTGAATAATGGAAAAGAACTAAGACCATCCTTATACATGTGGCAAAGCAACACGTGATGGCTGGATTAAAGCTTATATCAAGGTACATTCATGTCTAGGGCATATATTTACATGTACTAATTCTTTGACCCTATCCAGGGTTGCATTTATTACCTGTAGGCAAAACAGGTCAGGGGCTTATTTCTCAAATGATACGATTCAAATCGTGCTTAGAAAACGTGAGATCTAGAAAACCTGCATACATGTACATATATTTCATTAAAGGGTCTTAGTGTATTCGTAGGGGGGCATATTCAGACTACCCTTCACTGTGATGGGGGGGGGGGGGGTTGTGTGGGGGGGGGGGGGGGGGCTGCAGCTGAGGGATTAGTAGCCCCCTCCACCATATGGGTGCCCGGGATGAGTGCATACAGGACAGCTACTTGTGCTCCTGTCTGACTGACAGCTGAGAGGGCCTACAGGTATGGTGCGGACACAGGGAGGCTGCATGCTTCTAGGACAGGTGTACTCAGCCCAGACTAAATAATGGGACTCCAGGACCCTACACCACAGCTGCTACTGACCCAGCCAGGTCATGGCAAGGTCAGGGCAATGTCACAGGAGGGGTCAGGAGGGAGGCAGGTAGAGGGCTAGGGGCCGTCAGTAGCCATTGTCAGAGTGCATCAAGGTAGAGATCCAGCCACGTGCCGCCCTACACGCCCCCTGGATCACCAGGTGTGGCCAGGATCAAAGAAACTGAGACAATGGCCAGGTCTGGGGTGGGAGGTAGGTAGGAGGGGTTGTTGTATGAGTGGGATACATGTAAACAACTGTTGTTTTGTGGTGCGTGGAATGAGTGTCTTCTTATTACGCAGATGCATACATGGTACTGGACGATATGGCTTATTAATGGTTTTTCACATTCCGAAGGGGAAGAGACAATTCGACATATCGGCCGCTTTAGCGTCCCCACACCCACCAATCCCCATCAACCCACCCCTGCATTCTAATTATATTAAACCGATGTTAATACATCCGCTGTGTGATAGATTTTTCAAAAAAATTTGTCAGAATGTTCACAAATAATATATTTGACTTCCTATCTGTTCCGTTCCCCCTTATTCCCTCTGGTTTTGCTCTAATTAGATTTTATTGCCCAATACATGTATTATACATGTTTTATTCCCCCCCCCCCTTGAAAATACACTGAAAAGGCCCATGTTTGGGGGACATTGGATCCCCGTGTGACCTATCAACACCCATTGATGGCATTTAATTGACCTCTATTTTCCAAATATTATATTTTAACAGTGTTACATTTAAGTAAGATTTAGAATTTGAAGAAAACTCGGATATACCCACTGCAAGTGGGAGTAATGATCAAATGAGTCTAAAATCAATGGGTTTTGAGTCGATTCACAAACATGTTCAAGGACATATCGTGCATAATTAAACTACTTTTACCTTTGTCAAGGCTCTACATATATCAATAATCATACAGCTGTCCATGGGATACCTGAACATCATACGGGAGGGTCGTCTATGAATTACCTCACACAAATATAGATCATTTTCATATATTGTATTACACACATTGTCGGCCTGTAACACTACCATGTCTTACAAGAGGTACCTTAGTCGTCACCAACCATTATACGCACAATAACGTTAACCATTATGAGAGGTAGCCACTGTCACATTTTGATGTCTACATGAGTGATGTGTTTGTACTGTAGTAGGCTGGACGCTGGAGGTGAATTACTCCAGTGTTTATTTACCTAGCTGTTCTACCTTGGCCATTGTCCTGCCTGTCACATAGACGGCCCCATATACTCATTAACAACCTCAGCACGGTGATGACACATATATCTAGACTCATGGTACTCTCATATGGGTGTTCTCACGTGCCTGAACTGGGTCATTACAATCGCCTGCCTGATGTTCTGATATATTACTAACAGTGTAGTAAACTATTTGTCTACCACCTCCTGTGAAGGGGGGTAATTCAGGTAATATGGGCAATCTGAGCGGAATTAGATGCCACAAATGGTGCAACCCCTAGTTATATTCAATACCCTAAGGATGCAGGAAACAGGAATTGATTTATAATTGAGATTTAAGCACTTTTAGGTTTGTCTACCACCTCCTATGTGGTCACAGGGGTCAGTGCAAAAACAATGGCCGACATGCAGAGTGTCCCACACTGTACCTTACTATAGGGAACATCAGGGGTGAGAGTGTAAGGACCCAGTTCATGCACTTGGGTGTTCTCATGGTAGGGCACTATGAGAAAATGTAGTATGTATACTCCATCGGGAATTATACCCACATGTGATGAACACCAGCAATTATGAGTGATGTAAATACCATTCTATTCTAATAATGGTAATGCCGAGAAACTTTATTTTTCAAAGGAGAAGTCTAGAATGAGGATCCCTCCATTGCAGGTCCAAGTGATGTAAAGCTCCCCATCTAAAGGTATCAAGTTGTTTCCCATGGTAATGACTCCAAAAGTAAGTGTATATAGGTTAGTAATTATGACTTAATTCCTGTTAAATGTCCTTTTCATAGGTTTATTAACGTTTCCACGTAGACCCATTGCGACGCATACTAGGGTGCTGGATTCTCTGAAACGCCTACAGCTAACGCAAACAAGAGAGAGGAACCTTGCTGATTCTTACCAGTCCAGCATATATTAGGACGTAGAATAAAGTGTGTGGGAATGGGCAGTGGGGGGATTGGGCAGGGGAAGATCCAGGAGACATTTTCTTTTCGATTTTTCTGATGATATTGCGGGCCACGACGCGGCGGTTCTCGGTACTTTAGTGTTTTCTGGACTTGTCTTTTGGTTTTGTGGACTCTCCTTCCCCGCTTCTTTTTTTTCTTCTTTAAATTCTTGCGTTCGCCCCTAGTTGGTGGGGGGAGGGGGTAATAGGAATAGCCGAATGGAGCATACACTTAAAATGTACACACATTTGTGCATTGGTTTAATATGGGTCATATATTTACATTGGGCCAAAGAAAAAGGTGTGTTTCAGGTTACCCGAACCTACCTAGCAAAACAGGGTCGACCCTAAACATTTTTATCCACTTTTGAAAAAAAAGAAGAAGATATTTGGCCACACCAAAAAAAGTGTTTGCGAGTCAAATTTTGACACTGCCTACCAAAAGAGGACCATGACATTGTAACCTGAAACACACCTTTTTGTTTGGCCTTGTCCTATAACTGACGGGAGTTTGCCTTTCTGTACTGAATGCCGTACTGACTTGAAAACACATTACCTTAATTATTAAGTACTTCCTGTCAACATAATCATAATTGGGAATGCCATGAATGTAGATCCTTTTTTAGTCCACGATTGGTATACATTTTGTATCACTATAAGTTTCCTAATGCATCGGTCTTTCTCATCTGTACATTTATATACATCTGACCTCTTATTGCACATGGATTACTTTTGATTATACCCTCCTTGCGAAAGTCCCTATCGGATTTAATCATTGCAGAGCATAGCTGTTTAGTAGATATATGTATAGGTTTGCCTCTGTAATCGGACACTGGGACATAACAGGAGAATATTCAACGAATGGCGTTATTGAAGCCGGTTTCCTGAAGATGGGTGACACATGGCCAGGCCTATGGTTGAGAGGACACTGATCCTCTCACAGGGCTATTTTTAGCTTACTTATTGCTCTTACCAGCTCAGCCCTGCGCATTGGCTGTACGGCACAGCAGTACAGGTGGGAGCAGCCCAAAGGTCCCTACTCACAAAACCGTGTGACACACAGTGCTGAGGAGCAGCTCGGGGAGCAGCTCGCCTCTGCTGCTCATGTAGCGGAGCTATTAACTCATGAGTTACTAGTACCAGCTTTTTGCTGCATGCAGGCCCCGTGTACCACCGTACAGAGTAGGCATGTTGTGGGTCTGTGCCGCCAGATGGTGGTCTTTCTTTTAACCCATTAAGGACCACATAATACTTTAATGGGATATTCCCTTGGTCGGCATGGTGTCTAAATGCAGTACTCCGAGTAACTCGCCAGTGTTGCATTCAAGCACCATGCCGACCCTTGGGGAGTGTATCAACTGTGTAGGGTCGTACTGATGGGTGAGTGTACGGTAATTTGCAAGGGCTCCATGGATACACTATGGCAATAAATGGCACAGTGTATTAAATCACTGGGCGGCCCTGAAAGGGTTAAACGAGCAGCTCACCCTACTGCTCCATCACTAAGCGGCATTATCCTGCCACCCATCCCTGCACTACTCACGTATAGTCCTATAACGCCCAGCACCACCTCGTCCATCCTCAGCTCTCCATGCCACTTTCACAATTATTCTTCTATTCCTGTTTTCCTCTACTAGTATACATTTTAGCCCGGTTCCTCTCCAGTACTGTCTTCTATTTTCTCATAATTGCTTCCCTCATTCATTTTCCGATTTCTCCAATCTATGATAATCTCTCGCCAGCTCAGCCAAGGGAAGAGGTTGTAAGTGAAGACCAGACCCTACACATCGTTATAGTGAGCCACGACCTTTATTTCATGGTAAATACGGCCGTCCCATTGACTTAACCAAGGAAGGCCGTATTTCGCACCCCCTGTTAAATAACCCTCTCCCGTATTTCACGGCCTTTTAAATCATTAAAATTGATCATTTAAACACTGTTAAGGAGCATTTTTAGATCAATTAAGTGGAATTTTGAGGAATATAGTTAATAAAAACATGAAATAAACACAAAGGAGCACTCGTATAGTTCCCCACTGAGGGTTATTTCACTCGGCTCCGCCTCGTGAAATAACCCTCAGTGGGGAACTATACTCGTGAACCTTTGTCTATTTATTCTGTTCCTCCACTATATATCTGTCATTCATTTGAATATGCCCTTTTTAGTGTGAGGAATTAGGGACCATCGTGTTCCTGGCTCGTATTTCCTCAATGGATACTTTATTTTTCACATACCTAGTGATTTGATCATTTTGATGCCTCATCCCTTATAATTATTCCTCTATATCCACTGTTAAACTCGGCTTCCAATAACTCGCTTCCTACTCATTTGATGTACGTGTACGTGTATTCTGCTCACAGACAGCGGGGCTGTACCAGGTGGTCATGCGATCAGTGTGTGTGTGTGTGTGTGTGTGTGTGTGTGTGGAGGGGGGGGGGGTTAAATAAGGAAGGGGGAGGAGGGTCGGGGTGTGTGTGTGGGGGGGGGGGGGGGGGTAGCACTGACCACTGCCCAGCACCAGGAGCAAGCAGCCTGTCCACACGCAGCCTCCTCCAGTACCCCCGGGCGGCCGGCCCGGGCCCCGTGCGTGAGGTGAGTCGTGAGTAGTGCACACAAAAGACGCCCTGCGCCGGGCCATCTCAGACAGCCCTTCCACCCTGTGCACCCACCCTAAACTCGATTTCATCTGACCTGGCTCATGGACAGGGCCCATCATGGGCTCTCTCCCGGAGCAGTTCCCGTAAAACATACCCAACGAGGCCACCCCGATGAAGAGTATTACATGAAATAGCCCCTTTTAAGCTTTAATAGTTTTAATGGCGTCAATATGAACACTGTTAGTGTTGACTTCTGATTTAAGTAGTTTTTCTACTTTCCAAAGGGTCCTTCTGCTTGTAACCTTATTCTGCCTCTGCTTAAGTAGGTGCAAAAAGGTCGTAGCCTGAGGCGACCTTCCCTCTAATGTGTTTGTGGGAGGGGCCGGAGGTAATGGGAATTGGGCACGAACCGTGATGCATGAACGGAATCGTCTCTTCAAACGCAAAACCGTTACCAGCATATATTTACTTCATGTAAGATAATCAGCACACAAGTCCCATATTTAAACCACAGTATCCCCACACCGCCATCTTAGCCACATTGCTGGGAAGATCCACTTACGATCGGGCGGGTAGCCAATGCTTTACTGGATATTACTTTTCGATCGGGGGATCCCATATCTTGCCCTGACCTGTGGTCCAGCCCAATGGCTCTCCAGAGGACCTATCTTGTACTGATGCAGCTAGACCCCTCCCCTGACCACCCCTCCCCTCCGGCCATCCTTTTTAACCCACCCATAGCCCTCCACTTCAGCATGTTTGCGGCTCAGGTCCACACAAATGGATGGACATGATTTACAGACGATTTGTCCGCGCAAGAGCCATTGTCCGGGTCATTGCCGGAGGTCAGTGTGGACAAGAGGGAGGTAGGAGATCCCTGATGGGCTGATTCATGGTCAATGACTCCCCCCTACCCCTGACCTACCCCACACCACCCCTCAGTGTCCTCATATGACTCCTGACTCCACCCATCTAAGTCAATACATAGAATTGCCCGATCCCTTTCACTTCTGGCATGCTTGGCATGCATTATTACATCAGTATAGAATTGGTGACTTAATAGGGGACACATCTGAGTTGCTCATCTGCTCTTGAACCTGCTCTCAGTAGGTCCCCCAGACCCAGTACAATTACCACCTTGTCGTGCTCACCTTTCACGGAGCGTCTAATGGCCGGAAGCCCCTGCCTTTGTCTGTGGCGGCAATTGCCTTTGTCTCGGCGTCCGCCGGAAGTCTTAATTTAGGCTTGTTGCGCCAATTGCAGAAAAAGTCGTCTGGTCGACGTCTTTGTGCCGAACGTCTTAATTAACGTTGGCGCCGTGTGGCCGCGGTGGAGCCGAGTCACCACCGTGGGTAGCTAGTTGGCCTTCTTTCATTTTTTTCTGACATTTCCCTCCCAGACCTGCGGTCATTAACACTTATAGGTATGGTGTAGGCAGCGGAAGAGGTGTATGTAGCCATGCCATGAATGGCCCTGAACTTTCCACGCACCATGAGAGGAAGAGTGCTTTGTAATTATTACCAACTAAGGAGTGGCTCGTTTTACATATCGAATATGGCCATGGAGTTGCATGACGAGGGATCAGAGGTAAAGATGAAGGATCTCCCGACCCTGCAAACAGCAAGAAAGCAATACTATTGAGGCAGAATAACTCAAATGTAGATCTACATAATTATGTCCACTACAATCATTGCTGATGGCTGGGGAAGCCTACAATTTATAACAAATGTAGTATAATGGCGCCTGCTCCCTCCGGCCGCTGGCCACTCTGCTTAACCTCCTCAGCGCACCTTATTGGTCCCGCGCCCCTAACCACACCAAGGTCGCCAGTCGTCCTTGACCTCTGTGTATGAGGTCACGGGGTGGTATTGATCCACCTTGACCCCATTCTCTGAGGGCAGTGTGTCAGTCCCTGACGCCATTTCCGCTGTGGCTCAATCCTGGATCCACCCGGATAAGGTCTATAAGCCTTGACCGTATGTAGAGGGTGCGTGGTGCTACGGTGGGTGATGCGAGGGGAGTGGTGATGGTCTTGTTGTCTTTCTTGCTTGTTGTTGTTGTATGTATATATATATATATATATATATATATATATATATATATATATATATATATATATATATAATGTCGAGATTATTGAAGGGATTTTACTGATACCTCACGAAAAAAAGAAATGGCAAATTAGTTTCTGTAAGGAGTAAAATATCTACAGTTAAATGCATGTGAAAACAAATTACATTTGTACTAGTATCTTGAGTACAGTGAAGCATTAACACTAGCGGGGCCAGGATTTCACTGTTTTTAGGAAGTAACAAAATTAAATGTGTTTGTAACAGTGCATGGATGTAATGCACACTTCAAAGAAGGCATACAATGACAAATCTGCGAAATAGTTACTTAGGCCAAAAAAAAGGGGTTTGTTTAAGATTACTTGACCGACCCTATGTAAAGACGGCCGACCCTACGTTTTATTCATGCAATTTTGAAGAAACCTTTGTATTTTTGCCTTTTTTTGATCAATTTTAGGGTTGGTTTGCAGAGAGGCTGGCTAGTTCATTCATCTTTAAAAAAATACATTTAAAAAAACTCCAACCTACTGGCCCTACATTTTCCTCTCATGTTACCTGAAACAAACCTTTTATTGGCCTTACCTTCACACTGCCTTGCATGTGTGAGCATTGTTGTTGTTAGAATACCCCTTGTATATGAGGCATAACTCATATTGCAGTATCAATAGCACACAAAGCAATTCACGGTGAATGTAGCTTGATAACAATTATGCCCATAGATAGGAATGCCTTTATTGCAATATCCATGATTGCATGGTGTGTTAATATAAACTGCCGGAGAAATATGATAACCATGAGGCCCATGTGTTGTAAGTGGCATCCCCCACACATTATTTGCATGCTACTGTCATAATAGATAGATGTTTCCCATGACCTGCTCCTGGATATACTTTATCAGTAGTGATATTGGCATACCAGCACCATGCTTTAGCCTTTATTGGATCTGTAGGTTACAAGATGTGCTCTGCCAACGGGTTTATAAGGTATGATACGGTTTCTTATAATGATACACACGGACACTGCAGGGGGGGGGGGGCGTGTTACCATGCATACGTAAAAGAACATTTCTCTGTATGTCTCTGTCTGTCTGTCTCTGGCATTTCCTCTCGTTCTCTCTCTCTCTCTCTCTCTCTCTCTCTCTCTCTCTCTCTCTCTCTTTCTCCCTCTCTCTCTCTCTCTCTCTCTCTCTCTCTCTCTCTCTCTCTCTCTCTCTCTTACTCTGACGTTGTCCATCAGTCTGTCTCATTCTGTCCATCTCTTTGTTCCTCTCTGCCCTCTGTCTCCATTATCTCTCATTCATTCCTCTACCCCCCTCCACTCGCTTCCTTCCTCCATGTGGCCTCTTATTATTATGACATTTGATCTTTTCAGGTGTGTCACGACATGGGAGATTAAAAAAAGACGTGAGGTGGCGATGGTGATGGTGAGAATGATGATCACATGACCGGAATTTGGGATCTGGTAATTGGCATTGTCTTTTAAGGGAACAAAGTCTTGGTGGTTGGGTTTCTTCTAAGTGATAGTCACACAGGAGGAAAAGGACACCGACCGACTACTGGCTACCTGTCTACTTGTACAAAGACACGCACACACATGCCTAAATGACTGGACGACCCAGTTCTAGCACCTCTTCTGTGTGAATGTTTTAGCGCCTCTGGATCGAGGAAGTATAGTGATTCTGTGGATGTGGACCACAGGTGTGAATATATGGAACTGTGCGTCCCTGTCTAGGTGGGTGGGTGGGGGGGGGGGTATTAAGGAAGGACACAGCCAAAAAATTCTCTCATTGGCAGAAATCATTTCTCATTTTTAGTGAAATAAACTTAAAACAGGATTGTGAAGTAATGGTACATATGTAACCACACATATATACTGTTTTTCGCATTAAATGTGTTCCACATCGTTTATATCTTTCTTCATGTATTAAATGACCTTTCCTATCTGATTACTTTTTTTCAGAACAATGGCTCATACAGCAAATAGATACATGTATGCTATTCCTCACATTGGACGCGAGTTGGTCAACTCGCGAGTAATGGTTGGGGCAGGAGTCAAACTAGAGGCGGCAAAGCACCGCCCCGCCCCCTGCAGGACAATAGCAGCACCGCCCTGTGACGTCACTACTAGTGTCCAACTTTTCCTCGGCTACGAACGTTGTTTGGGAAATTTATTTGATTTTTGTCATTAATTTGTCCTCACGCTAGTCAAATATGGCCGGCACTAGAGCTAAGTCGACCACGAAGGCCTCCACGCCAAAGAGGGTGTCCGGGAGGGTCAAGAAACCCACAAGTAAGGCCGCGGCGGCGAAGAAATCGTCTCCCATCACGATCCCTGCCCCGGCGCCCACGCCGCCATCTACGCCCGACCCGGTTACAGGCCGTGTGGCGGCTTTGGAGACCGAATTCGGTGAGTTGAAGAATAGAGTAGCATCGGTGGAGGGTATCTCAACGTCTGTGCTTAAAAAACTCACCGTCCTCGTCCCTGACGATGTGCCTACGTCTGCCGTCAACAATGTTGCCCCTGCTGTCATTGCGGTGACCGTGACGCAGCCGGCCACCGTGGTGAGTGCCCCCATTATCGCCCCGTCCACGCTTGTCAACACGCCTGCTGTCACCGCCACGCTGTCCGCCACGCGACCGGCTGTCAGTGAGGCGACTACGGCTGTCACCGCCACCCCGGGCCCGGCTGTCACTACTACCCTCGCCGCCCCGCTGTACGATCCACGGCCGGCGGCCGGGGGAAAGGCCCCTTCTGCGGCTGCTGGTGGCCCTGAGTCTGCTCTACGGTACGCTCCCTACCACAACCCGGCATACATGTACCCTGGGCAGCTGCCTGCCTACCCCGGGCTGGTACCGAGCTACCCGCCACCCATGCTCCAGCCCCCGGCTGATGTTGGTAAACCGCCGACGTCGCTCTCAACCGAGGAGGACCTCTGCGCCTTCCTCCGGGCTGCCGCCCCACCCATGGCTGGCTATGGCCCGCTCCCTATGAATGCTGCACAAGCCGCCAACCCGGCCGTCAATCAACAGGTCCAGGTTCTGCTCTCCAATACTGCACACCAGCTGTCAGCCATAAAGGGTAGGCATACACACCCCCACGATTATGTCACTAGGGGCCCCCTGTGTATAAAAACCACCCTGTCTAGTCTCAGTCCCGCTGAATACCTGTTTGGTCTGGTGCGTATGATGTGTGACCCCCAGACCCCTGCTGAGATCAGACCCCCGATTGCAAAGCATTTTTATCATGTTATTGAAGACGCCTCTGAGTACCACTGGGGCCAAGTGCGTGACTGGTCAGAGTGTGTACTCACCAGGGTCGCAACAGGTAGACTGAACTGGTTGACTGATGCCACCGCTATACATGACCTCAGGTGTCAGAGCTCCCAGTTTCAGTCAGGCCGCCTCCACCAGCCTCAGGTAGGCAAATAGTGCCTCCCAACACCGGTCTGATGCCTCTGCCGGTGAGGGTAGGAAGGATAGGCGCCCTGCCCGCCCGGCTACTGGCCGCTCAGATGTCGCCTGCCCCGCATACAACACGCACGCTGGCTGCAACAAGCAGGACGGGCACACTGAGGGTGGGGTCCAGCAGGGCCACCACTGCAAGCACTGTAGGAAGCACCTGAACAAGATCAACTCTCATCCAAAATATGAGTGCAGAAACAGGGGTCAGTACAATAGGGGTGGTCAGTCCTTTCGGTCACAGGCCGGTCAAGACCGGCCCGCTTACTAACTGCACCCCCCTGTTCAGTGTGGGCTGTACAACCTCTACACTTGACGTACCCTCTTCCGCTCCTGGACATGTGGGTCAGCCCTATAAGGGCCTGCCCGCTGCACCCCGTACCACAGGTATGGACCCGAATGCTACCCCATTCCTGCCTCAGTCACAAAGAAGAGCACCTACGGAGTCTACATGTTTCCACCCCTCGGGTCCCAAGGCGACCCTGGGGGCAGCAGGTATGGCTCCCCCTCTTCCTGTCCGTCTTGCCCCCTTATGCTCGAGCACATCTGACAGTGGTTCCCAGGGACTGGCTATCCCCACCTCTGACCTTGGTGTCAAGCTCCTGGCCCTGGCCCATGG
Source organism: Harmothoe impar (assembly GCA_947462335.1). NCBI lineage: Eukaryota > Metazoa > Annelida > Polychaeta > Phyllodocida > Polynoidae > Harmothoe > Harmothoe impar. The sequence continues at coordinate 52,770,435 of OX381704.1, forward strand.
CTCGGGCCCCTTACCTGGGCAGGATAAAGGGCTACCTGGACAGCCTGACCCTGAGGTACAGCCATACTACTGCCATCTCCCATGTGAACATAATGGTGACCTGCTCACCCATGCTGACGTGTCTGACACTGGCCTTAACCTGGTGGATGAGTTTACTCCTGCTATGAGTGGCCCCACCCCCCAACAGTTCGCCAGTACTCGGGCATCATACTGGCCCAAGCTGGCCCCAACTCAGTGGGAGCACTTCCCCTTCTATGCTGATGCCTATGCCAAGGTCTCTGCCACTGCACTTCCAAATAGACTGTCTGCCCGTATCCCTGTCCCCTCTGGCCTCAACCTCGACGCGTGGGACAGGGAACTAGTAGGCTACCATGATAATGAGGTCTGCGAGTTCCTGCGCTATGGCTGGCCTGTGGGGTACACAGCTGATACTCCCCCAGTCTCTACTGAGGGCAACCATGACTCTGCCCTCCCCTTCCTGACCCAGATACAGGACTTTGTGGATAAAGAATTGGAGCTGGGTGGTCTTGCTGGCCCGTTTGTGGACCCACCCTTCACACCATGGACCCATATAGCCCCCATTATCACACAGCCAAAGAGAGACTCCAGCCAAAGACGCATAATCCTTGACCTTACCCACCCCGAGGGCAGTAGCGTCAACGCAGGGATCACAAAGAACTGCTTTGAAGGGTGCCACCGCCCATACACCCTCCCCTCAGTCGAGGACCTGGCAGTCAGGATAAGGGTCCTTGGACCCTCCTGCTATGCCTGGAAGGCGGATTTGGCCCGTGCCTACCGCCAGCTCCGGACGGACCCTGGTGACCTTCCCCTCCTCGGGTTCAAGGTCAACAACTTGACCTACATCGATCTCTGCCCCTCCTTCGGTTGCCGACTCAGCAGTATGGCATGCCAAAGGACGAGTGCTGCTGTCACCTACCTAATGAGGAAGAAAGGACACTGGGTCATGGCCTACCTAGATGACTTCGTCGGGGCCGAGGCTACCCTTGACCTTGCCCTTAAGGCCTACAATGATTTTCTGACATTGGCGGCTCACCTTGGCCTTGCGCTAGCCGAACACAAGTGTTGTCCCCCCGCCAGGGCTATGGAGTGGCTGGGCTTCTACTTGGACACAGACGTCATGATGCTCTCAGTACCAGCACAGAAGCTCAGTGACATCCTGGAGGAGTGTACTAGGTGGATGGGTAAACAGCAAGCAACGAAAAAGCAAATCCAATCCCTTGTCGGTCGCCTGGTCCACATCTCAAAGTGTGTGATACATGCCCGCCGATTTATATGCAGGATCTTGGATACCCTCCGCGCTGCACCTGACTCTGGCACTGTCCCCCTCACCGTCTCCTTCAGGGCTGACGTGAAGTGGTTCCAGATGTATGCCAAACTATCTAATGGTGTCCACCTCTTGGACCCCGACCAGGCTGAGTACCACCTGGAGTGTGACTCCTCCCTCAAGGCTGGCGGTGGAAACTCAGACAAGGAGTGCTACACTCTGCCCTATTCTGCCCCTCACTGTGCCAGGTACACCAACATAACCCAGTTGGAGGTGGTCAACCTGGTCACCGCCTACAGGACTCTTAAGCCCCCCTTCACTGCTGGGCTCAAGGTTGTCATACACACAGACAACATGGGCTCTGCCTCTGCACTGAGATCGGGCAGGACCAAGGATCCTGCACTGGCAGCCTGCTCCAGGCAGCTGTGGCTCGAGGCTGCTGTAGGAGACCACTCCCTGGAAATTCGTCATAAGCCGGGCGCACAAATCCCTCTGGCCGACGCCCTTAGCCGGTACCACGAGCCAGAGAAGAAAAAGTACGCGGATGAACAAATTGCAATCAGAGGTCTGACCCTCAAGCAGCCCTCCCTCCCACACCCCTTCTTCACTAAGATATGAAGTTTCTCATTGTGCCTCCTCTGTTACAGGAACCCCTCTTGGAGACCAGGCGATAGCCTCCTACAACGCAGCTATCTCTTCTAATACCCACCATAACAGGCTCACACATGCCACTATGTACTTGACCTTCGCCTTACACTACGGCGTTGACATACTGGCACCTACAATTCTGGACTCATGCTTGTACCAGCAATATTTGGCTAATACACTTAAGAGCCAGGCCTCCAGGAGGTGCTATACGTCTGGAGCCGCCATCTGGGTAAGAGAACACGGCGGCCACCCCTTAGCCCTACAGTCGCCACAGGCCAAAACTGTTGCCAAGGGCGCCTACAGGCTGGCACCCGTTCTCCCAAACCCGGCTCCAGCCCTTTCCCCAAAAGACCTACTGATAGTATGTAATCATCTTGACAATACCTCCACAGGGCTCCCCTTGAAAGCTGCTATATGCCTGGGGTTCTTTGGCTTCCTGAGAGCCTCAAACTTGCTGTCACCTGCAGCTGTATTATGGACCGGACCCCACACCCTCACCAGGTCAGACATAGTGACCTCGCCACAGGGTCTAAAGGTCGCTATCAAATCATCAAAAACAATCCTACCTGGTATGGACCCGGTAGTACTCCAAATCCCAAGAATACCTGACTCCCCGGCATGCCCTGCCACTGCATGGGATAAATATGTACAGTTGTGTCCAGCCCCACCGACGGCCACGGCTTTCACCCACCTCAGCGGACAACCAATCACACCCCCACAGGTAGTCTCGGTGCTTAAAGGTATCCTATCTAAGGCAGGGTGTCCATATGCGGCCCAGATAAGGTCACATTCAATGAGGCGCGGTGGGGCCCAGGCAGCCCACCTGGCTGGATGCACCCAGGGTGAACTGGCCGCCCAGGGTACCTGGAAATCCCTCTCTAGTGTCAAGGTATACGTCCCTTCGTCAGACTCACAAAGAGTCGCCCACAAGTTGGCTCTCTTATTTGCCCACTAAAAACAAAAACACTGACTACTGTTGTATACCGTATGTTCGAGGTAGATGTTATACTACCAACTGTATTTTAACATGTTGTTCACATAAAATGTATGTTCATCAACTGACGTTTCACAGGATAAAAATACCAAAGTATAAAACTCCGTGTCACTTATCATTGGACGCGAGTTGGTCAACTCGCGAGTAATGGTTGGGGCAGGAGTCAAACTAGAGGCGGCAAAGCACCGCCCCGCCCCCTGCAGGACAATAGCAGCACCGCCCTGTGACGTCACTACTAGCGTCCAACTTTTCCTCGGCTACGAACGTTGTTTGGGAAATTTATTTGATCCCACCCTCCCACACCGACTTTTAATATATCCTTACTTACACACCTTCTTTTAAAAGAAAGGTAGTGTCCCTGTATACACTAAAAACAAAAACACTGACTTCTGTTGTATACCGTATGTTCGAGGTAGATGTTATACTACCAACTGTATTTTAACATGTTGTTCACATAAAATGTATGTTCATCAACTGACGTTTCACAGGATAAAAATACCAAAGTATAAAACTCCGTGTCACTTATCATTAAGGTTCAAGACCCGTCTACAGGTGCATAGAGTAAGAATTCCTTGAGTTTCAGTACAGGTGTATGATCGTTATTCAATATCAATTAAAAAGGTCATATTTGACCCATATATTACTGGACACATCAGAGTAGGCTACACATAGTTATCAGGGCCCCGTTGACAAGGATGAACCTTTACAGTATCAATTTGACATAGAATCTGTGACAAAACGTGGGAAAACGTGACATTATGGGAAAACACCTTTAATTAAGTTCATGTTTTCAGCTACAATTTGATACTTCAAGCATCAAAATATTCGATATAGTTGCTGAGAAATGACATCTCAAACATGGGATGGTAGGGACATATAGGAATTCAGAATAGACTGCAATGTCATCACATATCAATCTATTTTCAAATAATCCATGTAAATCATGATTATTAGAAATTAAACCAATAAATGCATATTATTTTACATAGATTTGGATCTAGTAGGAATATTGGCATTCTGTTTTCAGTTCTGAAATCCTCTTGGATGGGGCAAATGGATAGGGATAATTTCTATTCCAAAAGAATTAATTGATGGTTGCCATGGCAACCAAATGTCAACAAATGTGCTAAAAATGGCTAAAAACATTCTTTTTACATTCCAAATAAGACCAATTTAGAATGAAAATAGAATTTCGATAACAGCTTCAAAAGATTCCTTGTAAAAAGTTAGTCTAAAGTCATTTTCTCAATAGTATTCACATTTCTAGCTATATCTCAGGAAATATCATGTTTAGAGCATTTATGGCTATTCCCCCTAATGTTACGATTTCCCAGGTTTCGTCTGATAATGTGTGACTTGAGAAAACACAATGTTCTTTTCTAGGTGGTGGACGAACAATCTGGGGAAAAAAACACCAAAAAAAAACACCACTACCTGTTTCCAGAAAAGGACAACCGGTAGAAAACACAGCTTTGCCGTAACTTGCATTTCTTTAAAAAAAAATTAAATCCTGCAAAGATTCATTATTTACACTTTGCTTGGATTGAATATTTTATTGGCCCAAGAAAATTATTTTTGGTTATGATATTGAGAGGTCCACGCATATCGCATTGAGCACATACCCGGAATCTAATGTACAGTGTGGGCTACCCAGTAAACACCCTACGTAGTTCCAACGTAGCTCAGAGGTTTTTCTAGGTAGATGTCCAACCAAAAGGTTTGAGATTGGTAATTTTGGAAGGTTTGTAGACGTTAAAACGTTAAGGTTTATTTACGTTCAACAGATGTAGACGTCTGATTTACGTTGATCTACCTCATTCAGACGTACAAATTCTACGTAGATTTACGTTAAAAGACGTAACTTTTCAACTTCAATTGGGTAGATGACTTTTCCGTGTCACACTAGGTGGCAGCACTATCAATTATGGAGAGTATATTACAGCTCCTTAACAAATCTACCACATTCAAGCAGTAAATTCTCATTAATTGTGAATTCAATATCATGCAAATAAACCACATTCAATAGAGTATTTATATATGAAGGACAGGTGATTAAAGTATTGTGCATGAATAGGTGCTTTGAGGCACTTTACTGTGAGGACACTACATTGGTGGTAATGGAAGAAATACAAAGCCTCTCTGTAGCCAAAACTATTCAACAGATCTATACTGTCAGGCTGTTCAATTGAACTACAAGAATATACTATGTAGAATGAGATGAGATTGAAAATTATAGTAGTTACTTTGTATGAATATTGTTTGTAAATGTAAATTTGTCTGCAATATATTACAAGTCTTTGTCTGAGTCCCAAACATAGATTTACGTCTTCAGGAGCTACGTAAATCAGACCTGCAGGTTTGAGATTGGTAAATAAACCTTAACGATTTGACGTTGATAAACCTACTAAAATTACGTAGTTCAGACCAAAATTCAACGTAGATTTACGTCTGACCAACGTCGTTGTGTTTACTGGGTAAAGACCAACTGTGTGCAGGTCGGATGGCCGCACCTGCCCCTCATAAACAGGGAGTAACCTCCGCTGTCAAATTACTTCCGGCACGTGACCGGAAGAGGGTCTCATAGTACTTACTGCGCATGGCTCTGTGCAAAAGGAAGTGTTTGTCTAGAAGACGTCTCAGACTGGTGTCTCAAGAATCTATTTGATGTCTACCTGCCACCAATTCAATGGTGAGGATGTGTCGAGAACCAACCTATATACATGTACAATGCACATTTTACATCGAAAGCATCGATGCTGAAACTCTGTCTGCTGAGAAGCTCAACCACAATTAATAGGACGGCGACCAAGGGCAGGTTACAATGTATAGGCAGAGGAAAGAATTCAAATACAATTTCATTACTAAAATATGCTTGAAGTTGCATCCGCTATTTAAAAAAAGTTTCCACCGCTTGATAAACATGGTGAGTGCATGAGTCCGCGGGGCTAAAAGAAGATGGCCACACCAATGCTGAACCAACCAAGCATGCAGGGAATCGGACCCATCGGAACCCAAGTGTTTCAACGTCTTATCACGATTTATGCTTCATAGTCATCCTGATTAGTATACAATGTACTCTATTAGAGTTCTAAGAAATATGTGTTGCAGGAACATGCATGAAGAGGAACACATTCATGAGTTTGCAACACACCCTTGAGATCAACACACTTTTGGCAAAGACTGTGTTGTGTTAAAAAGAAATGAGTTAAAAGTGACTGCTAAAAAGCGTGTTAATAAGTGTGTAAACGTAACACAATATTCTTAGAATGTATTTAGCTGCAACTGCAGGGCTGCATAAGCAGTGCTTATCAGTCGCTGCCTATGAAGAGCTTACTAAAAATTGCATGATGCGGCCTAGAAAACGGTGTATACCGGTCGCAGCTCTTATTAGAAGCTGCATCGGCAGTAGGTAATAAGAGAGTCATCATCACCATGGGGGCAGTGTGACTATATAGTGTAGAGGGAGGGTCCTATTCAACTAAGTCAGATAGCTGTATATTCACTGCAGAATTCTGTGTCATCTAGATGAATACAGTTTAACACAGACACTTTCTCATATTACATCCATTCAGCTCCTACAACATGCAGACACTATAGCACTGAATGGCAGCTAGGGGTTCAACCCAGAGTATGGGTTCATGACCCTAAAGCCATACTAACCCATAAACATGGATACAATAAGGAGGGGCGGCGTCCAATATTAAAATTCCTAGTTGTATATGGGACTCGCAAGCCTGGGCCCATAAGGCGAGGAAATATGTGATTCAGGCAACATATAGCACTAACGATATAGGTGGTTTCAGGTTATGTGGATTTTCTAGAGCCCAACAAGAGTGGGTTCCCGTCGCACAGGAGTCAAACCAAAGATGAGTCCCTAGAGGAAACTGATATGTACATGTACAACTAATTTAAGGGAATGAGAGTCAAAGTAGTTTGACTCAAATAGAAAGGGCCACTTGGGAGTCGTGGTTTGCCTCCAATGTGATTCTCCCAGCTACCAAATATACGTTATTTTACCTCAAAATAACGTTTTTAACGTTATAACGTTTTGCCACGATATGGAGCCATAGAGAAACGTTATATAACATTGTATATTATATAACGTTTTTTGTTTACTGGGCTATTTCTTTTCTCTGCGTAGGGTAGAGTGTGTTTTACATCTACCTGAACACATCGTCTCCTTGTCCCTACTTGCTGGATCAATGGCAGGTTGTGAGTTAGGAATGTACATCCGTTTACAATGTGTTTCTGACGCTGATAACCTCGTTGTGACCACAATTGGCCATAACAGTAGGTCAGTCACCTCCACGGTCTGTTTACATCAGGTCTAAGACTGGTCGGGTGTTTACTGTTTACTACTGTACCCACATCCTGGTCCTATAGTACATGTACTCCCATTTCTTTATTTTCTTCCCTCAATACATTGAGGTTAGAATGGGTCAGACTCACAATTACGCCCTTTGGTACAACACGGATCCATGTACTTGTACTGACCCTGGACTGGCAGCCCCTGGCCTGCACCCCAGTGGGCACAAAACCTTGATTTAACGTTAAGAACTGGTTGATATAGGGTTACAGGGTAGATCAACTTGTTTTCAACATTGATGCAATGTTACTATTTCAACATTGTCAACCAACACCTGTTTCAACATTGATGCAATGCTTGGATATCAACCTTGAATCAACCATGCGTTTCCCACCTTTCCCACTAGGTGCCTCCACAACCTACTCCTTAGCATTTCTATCTACATGCTACATCTATTTTCCCTAATTGTAAGCTCTTATTTTCTCATCAATGTATGCAATTGATCAAATTGTTATTCATTTCCATTGACAACTATGGTGTGTGTATTTGGTTGACATTTGGAATTAAATGACAAGAATACATGCATGGTTTCAGTAAGACACCCTTTATGTTGCTAAGAATAATACATAAAGCCTCAGTCCTGACCAGGTCAGTTTGAAATGGATGTGAACGCCTCTTAGTGTGATCATCAGAGGTCATTCATGTACCCCTACCCTGGATGGTGCTAGAATTTGCATATAATCTAGGGGAAATGGGGGGGGGGGATGTTGTTATGAAAATATATAATTTGGAAGAATGTGTCTACATAAGAATGCTGCATCTAATAAACTGAATCTCAAATTATGCATCAGCAGTCAATATGAAATCAATGTAAATCATTTTATTGTGTTTATTCATTGTTGATTCACAATGGCTATATCAATGCTGAATCACTGATGAATGATCAACATTGATGACCTCATCAATATCAACCAAATGACAATTCTGTATCAACTGTTGATATCATGTCGCTACACACATTGAATCAACATTGAATCAACTGAAGTTTGCCCACTGGGACAGATTGACCTCAATGTACAACCACTCCCACATTCTAACTAAGAGCCACTCGGAGCATCTCTTCACAAAGAGTTGTGTACATCTCTACGTTTATCAACAAAATAGCTGTGTAATGATACTGCACGGCAATGTTATGTCAGAACCATAACTTAGTTGTGACAATATAAGTATTGTGCTCATATTGTTGTATCATCTTTATATATGGAAGTAAACAACCACTCATATAATTCATGACCAGATGACAGGGTGGCTTGGAATCACCTGGTTGGCCTTGGCTACACTTGTTCCCTGTCGTTCTTGGTGGTGTCAAGTTTCACAACAACATGGTTTCTGTAGAAAACCATCTGCGTAGTTTGACTACGTGACCCTTAGTGTACTTTGTCGTAGGATAGGCACTTTGGGTACAAACTGTGTCCTTCAGATGTTATAAATAGGCGCTCTTTCTCTCGCAAAGCCTTCTACTTTTTAAAAACAAGCTCTTCTCAGAGTAGTATATACAAAGATGTATATATACGCAAGCAATAGAAGAAGGAGAGACACTGGTTTACCCCTGTCGGCTAACAACTAACAACTATACTCACCCACCCACCCCAGGGTAAAGGAGTTTACTTGTATTCATTTCATGTATATGCAATATTAAATTGTACATTTATATCCTATATGGTATCACCTGCTGACCCACTCAACCAAAAAAAAACGTTATTTTGCCCCAGAATAAACTTTCTCTAAAAGTTTATAAAACGTTTGGTTTTAACGTTTTATTTACGTAAAAAAGGTTGACTCCAAATATTAAACGTAAATAAATGTTTTGTACCAACGTTTGGAAGTACAACCTTATTCCCATGTTAAATAGCGTTTTTCATGGATCAAAATACCATTTTTCAAGGGTCAAAATAACGTGTTCTCTGTCAGCCAAAGAGCTCCGAAAGCAGCTGCAAAATGAGTATACCAGCATCATACCTTCTTGGTTTTATTGATTTAATTTCATTTTCATTTATTGATTCATTTAGCCTTTCATTCGGACATGTAAATCCTCTATTTACTTATCTTTCCTGACCATACATATATAATGATCAGTTAGCAGATACTACCTGCCGTAGGCCTGCTAAAAAAGGCCTTTTACACATGCATGCATACATTTTTTTAAATTGGTGTGTACTGATCCTGGACTACATAAATATATTGCTGCTAATCGATGAAAAATGATTTGATATAAGATATTGCAATCACATTGATTAAAAAAAGTTTGAATAATTATCATTGGGGCACTCGTTTGATTTTATCTCTACCGAGACACCTGCATGTTAGACCAAGCAGATGACAACTGAGGGCGTAATTATCCCTTTTGTTGATGTGGGTTCTTAAAAGCCTTTCTGCCCCTGTTACATTACCTTTCGTAAAAGTATGATGTAATAGCTCATAAGTGAAATTGACCTAATGCTATAGATGTGTAGCTTAACGATGGTGTGTCAGCTAAATGTTTGGCAATTCTTTAGTCTTATCATGTTCCTATTGTATATGCTATCCCATATGTCTTCCCTGACTTTTAAAATTATTGGCAGTGTCTTAGTCTATAAGATGAGCACATGCAGTGCCATATTTTTTACTGTAGGTCGACACTAAAACTCCCTATGTGTTTATACTGCATGGCTCAGTGATTTCCCTATTAGCTTAGTTCCTGGTATGCTCACATAGCGGGGACACTGAGTCAGTGAGGTGAATAGCAACATTGTTAAAATCATGCATTTATAGACAAATATATTTAACATTGAGCACTGCATATCAGCTAAAATAATAACAAAACCCTTGACATTAAAATTATATCGATTTTGAAGAAAAGGTTTGGGAAGTCTATTAGCTGATACACCATCTTTAAGGTGGTGGCACATGATCAGATAGCATTATGTAGATGTGACATCAAAGACAGGTAGGTCCAACAGAGACCTACTCTAAGTTAAGTTCACCCAGAATGTGTGGCATGCTCAGCCAATTATTAGCTATACTCTTGAGACCTTCAATGGTCAGTATCGGTAGCCATTGTCACATGCTACTCTATGAATAGAAGAACTGCTGGGTCACATAAAATTACAATAACCTGTGCTACTACGTGTACCATATATATTACTGTGTGGTCGGTGGGAGTAGAGTAGATGTATACAGGAAAGTTCCTACATTTACAAAAATATGGTTTTGCACGCCTGGCTAAATCCATTTATAATGGACTGACGGCTCCCGGGTGACCGTCTCAGATTTTATCCCTAGTTGGTAGGATGATAGCCCAATGTATCTTGTACTATCCTGAATATCATCTGTAAATATGGGCTCCAAATTGTGAATAGTTTACAAATGCCATCTCGTTAAGTGAAGGGGAGTGGGCTCATCAAAAGCAGTCCTTAAAGCTGGACCATTTTCAACATTTTTTCATATGAAAACTCTGTTAACTAGGTAACACACAATGATTGCAACCAACTCCCGTATATATAGACAGGGGACAAGATATGTAGAATTGTGGATATCCTTCAACTTGTAGGAGCATGAGAGCTCCAAAGTCAGTAGGTGTGAATAGAAAAAGTCAATCTTTGGAAATGCCACCAATATTACAACAAAATATTGAAACATAATGATATATGTCTTAAAATTAATAGTCCATATCCATTTATAATGGATTGAACAAAGTATCCCCTGAAAAAGACAATCCAGGGGGCACTGGGGGTGCTTAAAGTTGGGTCACTTACTGAAAAGACTCAACTTTGGTGGCCATTCTATCTATGTGCAATCACTTAAAACACCTTGAAATATTTGTTCCTGCACAGGTCCATGTGAATACAGTGCCTATATCTTTCCGTACTTCGTTAATGTTGAAAAGATTTTTTGAAAATAAGAGAATTGGCTCAATTGTTAAAACTTCCCAACTTCCTCAGCCATTTTGCCTATGTGCAATACTGTGTAGCACCCTGCAATATTTTTTCCCTGGACAAACATATTATTGTCTTTTACATGAATATGGTGCCTATATCTTTTCACACTTTGTAATTGTTGGAATGATTTTTGGAAAATAAGAAGTATTGAAGTATTGAACGTTTTATTGATCACATCTCCTCAATGAGGAGTTTTTCAATGAACAATTCATGAGACGATACAGAGCTGATAGATCATGGCATATAGAAAATTGGCTTACATTGGGCTATTATTCTACCAACTATATTATAAGGATATAATCTGAGATGGTCACCCAAGAAGATTTCCCAATTTCGTTGAATATAGATCGATGGACTTACCCATCTGCTATATTTTCCAACTCTATGTAAAACAGGAACAGTTGGCTTATACTGGACAATACATGGTCTGATACGGGGCATTATGGTTATCGGATCGAGGTCACCAGGTGGGTAACTGCTATGTTGCACATGCCAACATAGCGACTGGTACTGGTAGTCAAAATCATATTAAAGATTAAGTTAAACCCCACCCACCCTATGTAATGCACAGAGTACCAGTCCTTGCTACGTATACACCCGAGTTCTTGCTGGAGGTGCAGCAGGAGATGGGCTATTTAACACAGTATAGATGAGACCCTGTTCCCGTTACAGTTATCCACCCCAGGTACAAACGAGAGTCTAAATGCCATCTAATAATACACAGGTGAAAAATGAGAACGCCAGCTAGCTCAGAATGGGTGGGTAAGCCAATAGCGGACCGCCCCTGTGACGTCACCATCAGCCCTGAGCTATGCATTAAACAAAACTCGGACATCCCATGTCAGAAATCCTCTATAAAGCAATGTAATAAAAGTTGTGATTATAACATGTTCTTATGTGCAAATTCACTTCAAAGTTTACATGATTATTGGGGGCATCAATGACGATGTTATGATATAGGTTTACTATTTTTTTCTTTCATGTAACCTTTTCTAGGATTTATTGCAATTAGAAACATTTTTCTGTATTTTTGTGTCATTTTAGGGAAGGTATGTCGGTAAGATAAAGGGCACAGTGGGTGGTGTATCTCACCTCATCCCTAAATGAGCAGCTCTGGCCACCTGCTGTGAGGGGGTGGTGGGGGAAATAGGGGGATGGTAATGGGAGTTTTATGGTAGAGGAGGGTCCACTTCAAACAGATGATGAGATAACTGACTGTATATTTAAAGGACTGGACGATGGTATTGATCTATTGATATTTTTTTTAACCCAATAGTGTATTGATAGACAATGGGTATCGAAATCTACTTGACCTCAGCTTTCCAACAGTGAAAGAATTTTTCAGATATTCCTATTAGAAGCTGAGTTAGGTCCATGAAACTATCAAAACCATGGAAATAAAATGTCATTTTTACCCAATCTTTTTTTACATATTCTTGTTGATATCGAGATCCCATATATTAAGTTTCATAATAATAATCAACAAACTGTGGCAGAAACAATGACAATAAGTGAGCTACTCCATACATTCCCTATGTGTGGATGTCCGAAGTCACCCCCCACCTTACCCTACCCCTGCCGCCTGTACCTAACTTTAGAACGGGGGCACCGCGCTATTAAAAGTTGTGTTCAGGTAACCCGACCGACCGTTCGTTTTGGGGGCTGACCCTTATGTTTTAAGACTTTTTTTTCAATTTCAGAAATGATATTTTTGTCATTTTTACTACTAGAATTATAAAAAATAAACCCGACCTACAGACCCTGTCCAATTTTGGCTATGTTACCGGAACACAACAATTTGCCTTTTAGGCCTTAGGAGTAGCACAGGTGTTAGGTTTGCACTTGTGTATGTAACTTGTAAGGTCAATACTTTGTAGTGGTTGTTGGGGCGGGACTCGATACTGTGTGTATACTGTGTATGACAGTATCCATGTAGTTGTCAAGGAATGATTCAATTGCGGAATGCTGGAAAGGAAAAGTGAGGGTGTATAGCTTAAATGTTCTTGATCACCAATCTGTGTTTATGTATATAAAGTAAGCATGTCAAGAAAAAGAATGTTGCCAGTGCCATTCCCTAAACACAGACGTACAACATCATTTGTTCGATATTTTCTTATAATCCCTGCAACCTTTTGCAGCCAGGCGTCATGTGGTCCTCAACGACCTCAACGAGTTTTGAGCAGTGTCCGCAGAGTGCTTTTAACCTCGGTGCACCCAGCTCCCACGTCACTTGTGACGTCACACCTACGTCAAGTTCCATTGACGCGTTGTGACGTAGCAGGGGTCGCTGGGTTCGATCAATTTCGTCCAGAAATTGTCCTCTATTGTCCTGTCTCGCCCTCAATGAATGGTACTCGTGCTTTATTTACTCATGGGACTAGAGTTGAAGTATTGTCATATGGAATTACGGCACATGGCTTCCTTTATTTCAATGGACATGTGTGAGGCTTACTTTTCATTGCTTTGGTCAAAGTGCAGCTATTTAGAGAAAGGTGTACACATTTGGAGACTGGCGCAGTTTCAATACAATCAGACAATTCCGTATTCGTAACCCATGCAGAGAAAACAGGGTTATTTGATGGTTTCAGTGCCAAGTTAGGCCGTTAAGGCCCGTATAGTACTGCCCTTTTTCGTCATGATGCATGACGATTGACTTGCCACGGCTGTATTGATACACCATGCTTACCATATCATCAATATCATGGGTTTGATACACTCCTAAAGCAGGGCGGTAGGATCCATAAACTCAACCCTGGCGAGTAGAATCATGAAGACAAAAGGCATAGCGCATTAAATAACTATGCGGCCCTTAAAGGGTAAAACTGTATTGCTTTACTTCACCTTGCATAGTATGGCATCAATGGGGGCCGTTCACCCTGTACTTAGTATAATACAGTTGCACCACATGTTATCGAAGATCTAGGTCCGCAAGTCACCTCTTTCCTTTTTTAAAAAGTACATCCGCCAGGATATTGTGTAACGAAATCAATGGCATTGAAAATCAATTTCGCTACCAATGATCTTGAATTAATATCAATCCTGTTCAAATTAAAGGAGCTTCTCAGCCTGTTGAAAACGGATATGGCAGCAACGGCCCATCATCAAAATCGAACTGATTAAACCTTTTATAACTCATCTCACGTAACTTCACCTGAACAACATCATCTTTCATGGTTCTCACCAATATGCAGTATCTCCATTCCAGGAGATTACTACCACATAAGGATCATTATTAAGAACCATCTTCTGAGAAAAGCCACGCAGCGCCAGCTACTGGTACCCACCGCCTTGGGTAAAGTGGGAACCGCTGGAGAAGCTCGTTAAATATATGGGGCATTCGTTTATCAGAGTAAAAGTCGATGTGAGTTTCTCAGAAGGAACGGAGTCCTAGGTGGAAGAAGAAATCCGTAACCAAGGCAAAGACGCAAAACACGGTATATACTGCGTTCATGTAATAATCATATTACTTGTGGGAAAACAACTGCTTAATATATGTATGAAGGCCTATATGTTTACAGCACTTGTATACATGCGTTTTGAGTTCGGGTTTCTTATTTACTGAGAATAGATAACAGGAAACTACATCCAAGGTGGGGCAAAACCCTACCTGTATACTCCCAAGTATATGCTCATGCATTTAAGGAGAAAAATCTTTTTGTTTAATTCACAGCTACATTGTTGCAAATGATAGTGGAATGACAAGTGTCTTCTTTGAGGGCACGTGTTGAGGGGAGGAGCTGTGGGTATCAGGAGTAATGGTATCTCCCCCGGACAGAGGGTGTAATGGGGCATTGTCAGCAGTGGCTTGTGGAGGAGGGATGAGGAAGGAGGATGCTGTAAATCGCTGAGTGACCCCGTAAATAACTCTATAGATGAGGACGTGCCCGTTAACAGTCATAATGCCCCTTAGCACGTCACGTGAGCCGTGATTTACCACGTTCTGTGGCGGTGCCTGTACCCTCCACCCCCGCCCACTCCTCCCACCACCTCACGTAATACTCACCCTCCCCCCACCTCCAGGGTGCCGAGTACATACCGCTCAAGGATTACAAAACATCCAAATAAATGACTACCTTCCGAGGAATCTCCTTGCCTCGTCAGTATGGTTAATGTAATAAAATAGGTGCAATTATGTGCATGTACATCTCTACCATGCATCCGTACCATGACATGGTCTATGCTGATATTAATTAAATCATTGGATATGAAATAATATATCATAGAAGCACTATCATTCTTGGCTCAATGATGGGGTACATTTAGTACTTATGGTATGCGGAGTATGATGCCGAGAGGCATCTGCGTAATATACCTGTATTCCTTATCACTTATCATTTATCACAAAACACCTTTGCTTGGTAAGCATGTGGCGAATTGATGGTAAATCAGAGTTCCAGTGAATTCCCTACCACCAGGTGGTCGAATAACATGGCTCTGACTGACCTTGAAGACGCTAGTGTATTATATGTAACCTCTAGTATACACTAGGGGGCGTACATATCGCGTTATATCCTTGACCTGTCACTCACGGTGTCATTGTATGACCTATAGTGTCCCCTAGTGTGAGTGGCTCATGGACAAGGTCACTGTTACCATGGGAGTGTGTTCCATTCTTCCCACGTGTTTGAGTACATGTACACACCACAGCAATTGATTTTTTTATTGTTTATTATACAGGGAATGATATCCAGCACATAGTTGAAGAGAATGGGGGTTGGCCTGTGTTACTCTGGGAGTGCCTGTCATTCAACCCTCAAACGGTTTTCTTGGTTGTAATATATAATATTATGATAATATGTTATGCTTCCATTCAAATGGTGACATTACACTATGGTTCATTCGGAAATGTTACAAAAGAAGGATTTTAGTATTTCCATTGAAACCCTAGGATTTATTGGTGACCATGGACCTGTGTACATCAGCTAGGAGAGAGGGCGTTTAAAAAGGGGCGTGGTCTGCAGCTTAAGTATTCCAGTTGGGGGTTTAATGCAATGGAGGTTATGTCCTGTTCGTTATCCCTATTCACCTCAGCACATTTCCACATGTTCAGATCATATATAACATTGCCATTTACGCAATCAATTGTTTTAAGTATTAGGTTAACGAGGCTTCTTCATCTGTTTCATGTATGAGCCGGGTGCTAGTTCACGCCCATTAGTTCAGAGTAGTGAGCTTTAGCAGCTCAGGGAATCCCTTATACCTTCTGGTGTTATGTATCCATTGTACTATGAAGGCCACGTCACTGTGCACTACTTACGCAGGCTGATGACGTAAAAACGTCGTTACCTGTACTTTGTTATCCTATACTAAGTGCCATTTGTCTCTCTTGCATGAAACGTAAGGAGCGGTGCATGGAGGGGCATGGGAGGGGGGCTGACGTACGTACTAGCATTTTATTCCATTTGTCGATGGTATTAGTTGTCACAGACCCCATAGACTGTCCACGCCTACATACCTATCGCAGCCCCCCCCCCCCCCCGGTACCCCACCCCCCAACCCCCACCCCCACCCCCAACCCCCCAGTGTGAGAGGTGTGAAGTTCAGCGAACAGTCCTAGATCTACTACCGGTCTACCAATGCCTAATGTAAATCCAGGTGGGGGAGGTGAGTGGATGTGTTGGGGGTGGGTGGAGCCATATCAGGTGTGAGGATCCAATGTCAGGCCCCAGGTGGTCTACCCATAAAGTAGGCTCCCTGATTGATCTGTCTGTGGGCGACATGCATGTATGGACGTCACAGCAACCCCACCCCAACACACAGAGCACCCCCCCCCCCTCAACACCGACACGCTACGCCCTGTAACTGTCCTAGTTGAAGCCCGATCCTCCATACGTGTCTGTGTGTATACACCTACATAGCCACCCACACTACGTGGTAACATGGCACTGATACCCCCCCCCCCCCCCACACACACACACAAACGTCCAGCTCCTACCTTCAGGCCTCCTGGCTGGCAAAGTGGCATACTCTCATGTATAGTACTAGTAGTAGACCGCCTGCCCTGGAGGCGTATAGACACAACCTCACCTCCAGTGTCCCACACAGTACCCAGGGCCCTGTATTAATATGTTGTTATGGTTGCTGTATAGGCCCATACATCAGCATTACTAGTTGTATAGTAGTGCACTTACTGGTACATGTAATGCCAAATGTCTAATACAAAATGACCTATAGTGATAGATTCTTATGAATGGGACTTGGTAATACTGGGAAGTCACATCGAGGATAGCAGGCACCACAAAAACAAAACAAAAAAAAAATATATATATATATATATATATATATATATATATATATATATATATATATATGGGTGGGGGTCCAGGAAATGTCCATTTCACAAATCGAGTTATTTTTTTAAAATAATCTTTTTAAATGAAGAGAATGTATTGGGATAACTACATAATTGCAAAAAGCCCAATGAGTACTAATAGAAAAAATATGCATATTAATTATAATTTCATGATTTTTTCAGATTTTAGCTACTTTTCAGGGAAAAAATGACCAAAAATCGATGTCCCCTGGAAAAAATCTGATTTTAACGGAAATTTTCTCCCAATGATATTAGATTTACAGTTTTTGCTTCATATGTGTTGCATACAAATGATACTTCTTCATAACACCATTTATTTCAATATTTAAAATTATATTTTTTTTAAATATTTGTTTAAATTACAAAAATAGCAATTATTCTCATAATCTCATATATCTTTTTAAACACCTGAATGTTTTGGAAAAATATTACACTAGATGGATATTTTGTGCCATTAGGCATATCCCGGACACCTATACTCTTGGGCAGAATGATAAAAATTAAGACAATTGATCATTTTCTTGGTGAAATTAGAGCCCAAAGAAGGAATTAAAAATGACCTGTTTAAGCCAAATTTCTTGAAAAGGTAATTAATTATACAAATCCTGCATAAAATTACATATTACCTGCATTGGATAAGCGTATGTGTGAGCTCTACACTCCCATATTGATAGATTTTTTCTATTTTACATTTAACAAGCAAAAACAATTGTTTTCACTGGATGTTACGTTCACCAGATTGATGTTACGTTCACTAGATTTATTTAAACATTTTGAATAATATCAGCCTAAATGTCCTCTAAGGAGGAAGGGAAATATCCATGTGGTGCCTACATAGTACATGCACCATATACAATAAAAATCGTAACTCGGTGCAATGTCTTTGTCTTTGTAAATTAAGATATCAATTTATGTTACGTTCACTAGAATTATGTTACGTTCACTAGAATTATGTTACGTTCACTAGAATTATGTTACGTTCACTAGAATTATGTTTGGTTCCACAATGACAATAAATTGTCACGAAAATATGTCCTTTTTTGTTAATTTCTTTTGATAGGCCGCATGTATGTCTGTTTGACAAACCTATCAGCAAGGATGTATGTGGATGAATGCATGATTCATGTAATATTAAGAACTATCAAAACAACATGTCCTTTATTTTATGAAATGTTACGTTCACCAGATATATGAAAAAGTCAGAAAAATGCATAAATAATTAAAATATAGCCGTAACACAATTTGTCCAAGTATATCTGAGCATTACAAATGACACTGACCTGTTTCCATCATTTTATCATAAACATATTTCATTCTAGAAACTATTCAATTCTTGTGTTACGTTCACTAGATGTTACGTTCACCAGATTTATTGAAAACAACAGAATTTCGGTCTAATTGTCTTATTTTTCTTATATTATATATCTGGGACATGCTGGGACTTTTTTTGCATAGGTATTATACCACAACCAACTGAAAACAAAGCTATTATTGACTAATATTTCATTATAATTCCTCTATTTTTCTGCTATGTTACGTTCACTAGATCCGACTGAACACCTCTGAATAGTAAAATAAACACAAAAGAATGGCAGAAAATACAAAATATCTTCAGATATGTTAGAGCACTTTGTATACTTTCATCTGGGTTTCACAGCTAGTTTAATACTCTTCCATGTTAGTACTTTTCCCTATTTAAAACGATAATAGGTTCGATTTAGACAGAAACCAACTGGCCCTCAATTGACTCTAGCTATCAAACTATCACAATGGGGAATTAAAAATAGAGAAAAAGTGTACAGCACCCTGTTACATGGTAGAAAATGACACATTTTTGCCCTAATTCAGTGAATCAAGTTCATAACTAAAATATGTCATCATATTTTTTCACTATTCTCATGTTTATGATAATATCTGGTGAACGTAACACAATTTTGTTTCATTAGTAATTGTATTTTTCAAACTGACATAGAAAAAAAAGTAAGAATCCTAGTATCACAAAATTTGGGAATGTGATGGTTCATTGCCTCCTTTATATATAGACAAATCTGCTACAACATTTGGGCAATTCAGAAATATTATTGTTTTTCACTGGAAATGGACATTTTCTGGACCCCCACCCATATATATATATATATATATATATATATATATATATATATATATATATACATATATACATTTAAGATTTAAATACTGTATAAGTGAAGCAGATAATTGTATAGTGTCAAAGGAAAATAAGAGGGAGGGGGTGCATAACAAAATCAATTTATTAAAGTGCTTATGAAATGGAACAATGGGTGTTTAAGATACCATTAGTTCTACTAGTTGTGTTTAGTCCTGCATTGAGTACAGGGAGGTCAGCTACTAGTACCAGTTGTAGGCTGGAGGAGAGTGTGAGAGGGTGTGGGCTGGGGTGAGAGGGGCTCCAGGGTCGGAAGGCTGGGGATTAGGGGGCGGGTCCTGGACACACCTGATGGATTGGTGGCTAACCGGATTGATGTGTCTGGGATCTAAAGGATCACCCACTGCCCATCCCCCCGGACAGCTTCATTCCCACACACACTATATATACACACGTGCTGACCACTCCAAGAGCTACACACTTACAGGACCACCATTATAGAGTAATCCAAGCTAACAAAAATACGTTATTTTACGTTTTAACAGAGAAACGTTTTGAAACGTTGTATAATGGCTACTGGGAACTTTCAGTGCATGTAGCTTGTTTCTCACTGTTAAGTGTTATGTAGTGCTAGCGCGCAACAAGATCGAGGACCTACATTTGGGATATCACTAAAATGAGGTAGAAAACGTAAATCAAACGGATTTGTCCGGTGCTGTAGAACGTAAATGTATCTCGCCGTTTTGAGAAAACAACAATAATTATAGGCAAACCTTTAAAATATGGATGCTCCTTCTTGGTTCTTTGAATTTCCAGAAAGATGAGGAAGTTTACTTGTAAATGAAGCGATTCATTCCTGGTAATTGAATAATAGCCTAGTTTACTTTCATTATTCACTAATGGTCTGAATATAAAAATTTACGCGCTCAAGATATTACATGATTTTGCCATCTGATGAGATGTGGATGGAACACAAGAAAGAAGTAATATTAAACTCTGCCAAAACAAGTCATTATTGGTATTTATCCCTTTATGAGTTTGTCATATTAAGGCGTAGGTGTTGCACTTTACCCAGCTTTTTTTCTGAAAATACATGATTAATGTCTTCGGAACGCAATAACCGTTGATAACGACTGAAGAACACTTTGCATCACCGAGCCAAATACTCTAAAAGCAAACTAATGTTCACATTGGTTTGCTTCATATCAGTAAAATATCGATGTAAACGACGTAGACCAAGCAGGGAAAGAACGAAAGTCAGTTTGGCAAAGTAAGACACCCATGTACACTGAAAACCCAGGCAGATATGAAGGTCGTCACTGCAGACGACTTTAGGGTCGTCATGCCATGGAGACGACCCAAGGTCGTCATACTGATCACCATATTTCTGCCACTAGAGGGCTCCACAATGTCATGGTGTGATATCTACACTCCCATTACGTTGTATACCTTGATATCAACTATAATATCAGTAATTAATACTTATATAAAAGATATGCACTATTATGTAGAACTATATCTGACTATTTTCAACTGTAATTAAAAAGATGAATTCGACAGTTAATAACAGAACAGATATAATTAGCGCATAGGCACCTCTTTTGTACATAAAATCAGGTATATAAGTCTGAGGATTGACTTCCATTGGTAATAATATTATGCACACAAGTACCTAGGTCTACTACTGGGGGTACTAAATCCCCCCTAATAAGGGATTGATAATGAAGGAGGGAGGCTAATGGTGTTATGCCAACACTGTTTCTACATATATTCTACTGTTGAAAATAAGTAACCACAAATTAACATGTATGTGATCACTGGTGAGCACCATAGGTCGTCATAATGACTGCCTCATTTTATGAAAAAGGTACCCAATATGACGACCCTGGGTCGTCACTTATGACGACCCTAGTGACGAGGGGGTACGCGCCCACGACCCCAGCACCGTGAGGGCCCTAAGGTCGTCACCAGTGACGACCTTAGGGCCCAATAGGGTTTTCAGTGTAGGTAGCAGGTTGAAGTTGTATCAACGTCTAATTAATGTCATCTTAAATCAGGTTGAATTGAATGTAACGTTCATAATGATGTTTGTCTATGTTGAATTAAAGCTGAAACTCAAAGGAACCCATTTCTAAACGTTATTAAAACCTTTTCCTAGCATTGAGGAATACCCTTTATAGATCATGATTATGTGTCTGATGGAATTAACTTTCAATGTAAAACCATATAGATATATGAATATACATGGTTGGTAAAACACAATCTCCTTGCAAGAAAATCCCCCACCCATCCACCCACCCAATCCGATGTTTTCATTTGTAAAAGTTCCCTATCTTTAATATACACACTACACCCCCACCCCCCCCCCCCACCCCGGGGAATGCAGGCAGAAGCATCTTCTCTATTCTTGTGCGCAGGATGGGACTTCGTCATCCAGATGGAATGTGTAAGGGGTTGTATGCTATTGTATTGGGGGATGATGCGGTGAGGGCAATGGGGTACAGGCACCCAATACACAATAGGAGGGTCCCAGAATAAAAATAACTCCTGCCCACCCATGTGCATCCCCTATCTCTGCTAACAATGGACGAGACATGTTTTTGAGTAAGAAATCTGATCGTCATCTAAGTGTTGTGGGTAACCTCTGTGCCTCTCTTGTTCCTCTCCTTCTGTTCCTAATATAAAGCTAAAACATATAGGCTAGACCTTTTTTCTATTGTGGAGGGGGTACATATTTTGGACATAGTTTGAGGATGTCATATTGTTCATACAATACGGGTATGTAGTAGGCCCGAGAGAAGGCCTACGTGTTAGGTGTCACAAATCACTGCATTTTGTGAGTATTCTTTGCCATGCCCGTAAGAACCCCCTGCACTGAAAACCTCAGGGTCGTCATTTTGACAATACCAAAACTGACAACTTTAGGTAGTCAAAGTGACCAAGTTAGGTCGTCATTGTGACTACCCATCTGAGCCATTCAGACCAAAGTTGTAATAATGACGACCTTAGGTAGTCACAATATTTAGGTAGTCAGAATGACTACCTTAAGGTTGTTAATTTAGGTACTGTCCATTTGAAGACCTAAAGTCATCACTAGTGACAACTCGCAAGTCCTAGGTTGTCCCAATGACTACCCTATGGTACATAATTCTATTCCTCACTTGCTACTTATGGCACACTACTGCCACCTGGTTTTAACATTTTGCATAACTATATCTGTCTTGAGATATACACTGGTGACAGGGAGCAGAGTGGTCTCTATACCTTTGGGGCCATCATTCTCACCCATTGGCAACTTATTCATAACAAGTAATGCTACTTAGTTCAATCAAGACTACACCAAATATGTGAAAAGGATGTCTCTCATTAAGAAGTGAACTAATTAGAGACTATATTCATACACCATTCTCCACTCCATCTGCCATTATTCATTATGACTACCTAGGTCGTCATAATGACTAGGCTCCTTGCTCTGGGTTTTCAGTGTGTAGGGAATGTTCACAAATGACGTCACCAGCTCAGGGTTGAGCGTCTTCAGGATTGATATGGGGTACAGATTTTGACAGGGACATCTGGGAGGCATTGACTAGGGTCTTGCAATGGGTGATGTTATTTGTGAACGTTCCCCTCGTAGCTGACATACTTGTGGCCTGGGTGGGTCACCTTGGTAGCTTTCATGTTGGTCGGCGCCTGCGCACAATTACCCATAAATCTGCACAACGAGGCCCGCCAATGACGTGCCTGTTCAGGCGTGCTTGTGACGTCACACATACGTCAAGGGCACGTCCTGGGGAGCCCGGGAATTATAGCTGACAAGATTTGAAAGAGCCTGTCCATTGTTGACAGCACCCTGGTATAATGGAACCCAGACCTTAGATCACTTCGATACAAAGGAACCCACTTGAGAGGTCGCTCATGCAACCCTTCCCCAACCCAAGTAATATTTAACGAAGGTGGATCCTGGTATACAGAGCTGAACAAAGGCCTTTGTATGAAGATCAAACTGCCATAGCTTCTTCTGAGGAATCAGTCACAAATCAAGGAGAGCCTTTATCAGATCCCTGTAAGCTGTGCTCATGGATGCATATTTATGTGGAATATGATACTGTATAATCAAGATGGGTATGGTTTGGATAGAGACGATTATCTTCCTATTGTTAATTTATAAGTGCATCTACATTAAGCGTATCTCTCTCATGGTAAATTCTAATTTACAAGGGGACATTCATTACTAATGTCACAGGTTACGAGGAGGGTCGGGTCGGGTCTTTGGGTTTGATGACTACAACTGGGTTTCTACCCATAGTACATGTATTGAGTTGGAAACACCTTTATAATAATAAAGGTTCAGCAGTAACACGTAAAATCATGAAGATTAAATGACAAAAGTGGAACACAAAAAAGGTGAACCCCAGGCCCATGGTGGATCTGGCGATACATAGATAATAAACATATTTTCACTAAACTATCGGTATAATTGTGAAAATGAGGTAGATCCCCAAAACCAGTGACAGTGACGTCTTTAGTGACTATTCCAGGAACTGTGGTTTTGACCTATTTATGTACATATGAAGGATATATCTCCCATATATCTGTCTTTGTCTCCCTCTCCCTCTCTGCCTGTCGGTCTGTCTGTCTCTGTCTCTGTCTCTGGCTCTCTCCCTCTCAATTTTCCACTCACACTATTCCTAATACAATCATGTATAATATCCCACATGCTAAATTTATAGATCTATCTAGAGCGATAAATAAAATCTCCATTATGAGTAGTATTGACACATCTTGATCACATTTGAAAACGTAACAGTGGCATTAATTGTATTAAGTAAGGGATATGCCGTGACGAAGGAAATTGGGGGCAGTCTATTACTTTCAAATCATGATGACGTCAATACACACATGGTTTGACACACAACGTCACTAGGCTGTTGGATTATTGGATCATTATTATAATAGTATAGTATTTTCTATTATGGATCACCTTGGGTCCAATTTAGCCTTGAATATGATATAAACTAGTATAAAAAGATGCCTTAAGGTG
This sequence comes from Harmothoe impar, assembly GCA_947462335.1. Taxonomy (NCBI): domain Eukaryota; kingdom Metazoa; phylum Annelida; class Polychaeta; order Phyllodocida; family Polynoidae; genus Harmothoe; species Harmothoe impar. Next base: position 52,795,124 of record OX381704.1, read on the forward strand.
GGCCAACATCTGTAAAGGCGTAGTCTATTGAGGAATTGACATCCTCATGCCATAGATGCAAAGGTTAAGCGTGGTTAATTATATTTGAACCTTGGGACTTATTTTTCATATCATCAATTAAGAGCTTGATTATTGCTCTTTGTGGTTCGTTTTCTGACCTGGTAGGTGGTTGGCACGAGCTGTTTTATATTAGATTGGTCAACCAAGCCTATGGCAGCGTGGGTGGACACGTGCTTGTCAGCATAGTGAGCAATGGTCTGAGAGTCAACCCATCTATGTGTATATATGACAGTACACAGAGAAAAGAAACAGCGTCAAAAGGGAGTCCAGGTTGCCTCCAGAATGACTCCCCTCTCTAGGGGGGCCCAGGCTGCCTAAGGGAGCCTAGGTGACTCTGGCTGACCTAAGGGAGTCACCCGGGGGATTCTCATAGGCTCCCCTAGAGAGAGGAGTCATTTTGGAGGCAACCTGGACTCCCTTTTGACGCTGTTTCTTCTCTCCGTGTAGGTATAGATATAACAGAGAGGTCTAACCCTCTGGATATAGGTAGTAGATGGGAGACAGACCAATCTGTTATGTGGTCACACTAAACTATCCCTTCTGAACTCCTCATCATATAGAAGAATCCGCCCATTGTAGTAGTAGGAGGTAAACAAAGCAATTACTGCCGCCTTTAAAATGGAGGGGAATTCTAAAATGGCAGCTTGTAAAGTGTGTTGTGGAAGACATTACAAGGTCAATGGAACATAAACAGATTAATCTGTTTTGAAGAGAATAGAAGTCCTTAGGGAAAATAGCTTTCATATTACAGTAAATAAGCCCTCACTTTGTTGATAAAAATGCAATTATATTTTCCATGAAACCTTGCATCCTCCGTTTTCACTGAAAAGGGAAAACGAGCCACTAGCCGCCATATAATTATGTCACCAAAATGTCCTTTCTCTGTTTCATTGTAGACTTAAACTAATGTATCCAAGGTATGTTCAAAGGCTAATCCTTCGTTGTGCTTATAGGGATGGATATCCAAGTGACTCCCCAATCAACTTACCAAGGGCATGTCAATGATAAGAAGATCATTTCGATGTCAGTATCTACATTAACCTTATCAGATAATGCACAATGAAGATGAGCATTGATGTTGGTTGGTAAAAGGGTTCTTCAAATCCCATTAGGAAGTGTTCGATATCGTAATGTTAAATTATCCTTGAAAGCAATTACTTGACAGGTCTGTCAGGTGGGGAACTGCTTCTTATAGATATTATCACACGTGGTACACTTGAATAAGGATACCTATTAATGATTAATTTGCTTCTCGACTTGCTGGAGATATAAGGCTCCGCGATTTATACTAGAATAGAAAGTACAATAAAATATTGTTTCTAAATGCTACACTTTTATAAAAGCACATTAATTAATTGCTCATAAATCGGGTTGTGGTTACAAGCCCACGTGTTATACATTTCAAATTTAAAAAGATGTATATCCATCAAGTGTTGTAATAATTAAGGGTTGGATGGGTAATTAACTGAGCTCCGATCTAGTAGGCAGGGGTGGGGGTTCCCAGGCAGCCAAATATAATCATTGTACATGTATATCATTTGAATGTCTCTACCAGTAAATGGTATACCTATCAGCATTGACTAGATTACATGAACATTGTATAGCCCCCCCAATCATTAAAACAATTAAACACACCGACATGACAGAGACATGCTCTGCACCAGCCCACCTCCTCCCTGCACCCAGGCCAAGGTCCACAACCAGGAGTGGTGATATGTCTAGACACGCGTATTAATATTGACACAAGTACGGGCGGACTACAATGTGGTCATAAGTCTTATCACTGGTGGCCATAACTGCTGCTATAACGACCTTTTTGGACAGTGTAACGACGAGGAGGGTCTTGTCGTGAGGCCATTAACGTGGTTGTGTGTGCCTGCTGCGTGTACGACCACCATCAGAACATGCCCCCCGGCCCGCCACTTCTCCGCCAGGTGGCAGGTAGGGGTGGGGGAGGGGGCATGGTTGACATAGTATTTTTATGTCCTCCAGCATCCAACTTTCCACGCACTGCTCTTGCACTGCACTGCACTGCACTGCACCGCTCTAGTTGTGGGACCATCCCAATGCGTGTCCGATTCTTGAAAGGAACAGATGATTCACCCCAATTCTGGACAACCATATATGAATACAGAGTCATATCACATTCACAAACAACTAAACATCTTAGAAACACATTGAGTTTGAGTTTGTATCCCTTAATCTTTAGCACACAAATAATTATAATCAGCATGGGGCGTTTTTCATATTACTAGTATGCCAAGAGGAAGAGACAAGATATTGTATTCAATGTAATATATAGTCAGTTACTCAGTTGAATTGTTCAATATTAGTAGTTCAGTAGTCGATATCAATTTGCTAGTTCATATCAGTAATGATATAGGGGGTACTGGTACATGTACACACGAGTTCCCTTCCAATTTAATAGTTACAGAAAATAAAAGCTAGATATTGATTCCAAATGTCAGGTTGAACTCATGATGTGTTGATAGATAAAAGATACAGCAATTTGGGATCTAGGTATCGATTGTGTTTGTCAACCTAATACATTTCGCCAATACATTTGTATGACCCTTTTATGCCCCTCTTCGATTGTCCTTACCCTACAGGGGTGGATCCAGGATTTTGGGAAAGGGGGGGGGGCGGCGTGAAATAGGCAATGTACTGGGGGTATTAAACAATTTAACATGTACAGAAAAATAAGGGCGCACGCCGGGTCCGGGGCAGTGTGATAGCAATGTGATGTTCAGTGTATGGGTGTGGTGAGCTGGTGGTGGCAGTGTGATTTTCAGTGTATGAGTTTGATTGGCTGATGGTGGCAGTGTGATGCTCTGTGTATGGGTGTGGTTGGCTGATGGTGGCAGTGTGATGTTCAGTGTATGGGTGTGGTGGGCTGATGGTGGCAGTGTGATGCTCTGTGTATGGGTGTGGTGGGCTGATGGTGGCAGTGTGATGTTCAGTGTATGGATGTGGGGGTAATATCAGGTGGCGGTGTGATGTTCAGTGTATATTATGGTGGGCTGATGGTGGCAGTGTAATTTCAGTGCCTGTGTGGTGGGCTGATGGCAGTATGATGTTCAGGGTATGGGTGTGGTGGGTTGATGGTGGCAGTGTGATGCTCAGGGTATGGGTGTGGTGGGCTGATGGCAATGTGAAGCTCAGTGTATGGGTGTGGTGGGCTGATGGCAGTATGATGTTCAGGGTATGGGTGTGGTTGGCTGATAGCAGTATGATGTTCAGGGTATGGGTGTGGTTGGCTGATAGCAGTATGATGTTCAGGGTATAGGTGTGGTTGGCTGATGGTGGCAGTGTGATGTTCAGTGCGTGGATGTGGTGGGCTGATGGTGGCAGTGTGATGTTCAGTGCGTGGATGTGGTGGGCTGATGGTGGCAGTGTGATGTTCAGTGCGTTATTGCAAATGGTGTGATGTTCAGTACATGGGTGTGGTGAGCCCTTGCTAAGGGTGTGGTGTTTGGGGTATGGGTGCAGTGGGTTGGTTCTGTAGGAGGGGCGAGTGATGTTCAGTGCATGGGTGTGCTGGCTGGTGGGGGGGGGGGGGGGGGGGGTGGTGATGGATAGAACTGGGATGAAGCCAACAAAGTGCATTTGTGTGTCAATACTGGACGGGATGGGTGGCTGTACATGAAGTGGATGTGTGGGTGGGTGGGGAGGCCATTAGCAGATCCAACTAGCCAGTTTGACCTGGACAATGTCACATGGCTAACATACAAGGTCAGGAGGATTTGCCTGGGGGTCATCTAGGCTGGCGCTGGATGGACCTTGTGGGGTCAAATATGTGTCCTGTGTGATATAAACACTCCTCCATTGTCAACACATACAGCTAATGGATAACCTAGCACCCTGTTAGTATATGTGTATCAATTACATCAACGGCTACAGTATACGTAATGTATTATCTATGTATGATTGAATAAAGCCATGAGTGCTTTGTATTGTCTATCATTAGCCTAATCAGGTCTAGATCTACGTAGACAAGAACTATCCCAAGACGAATTAACAGACAGACCTTTCCTAGATGTATAAACGTATTACTATGTACACCTTTTTGATTAAAACGTCTCTGATATGTCTAAAGATGTATATCATTCTGCATACCTGTATTCTAAAAGAAACTCACATATCCAGCCATATACCATACGTGCTACATAATCGGCCCAAACCTATAAATAACAAGTCAGACTAATATGACCTACATCAGTGACATAATTAGGTTAACTAATAATGTTATTACCACCGTTATAACTAACCTAGAGTAACGTTTCCCTAAGGCATATCTAGGCCATTCATATGTGTAGACCTATTAGTCATGGTGTGAACGCATGGAGCTTGGTAATTGTCTTCTATCCACAGGCATTTTCATCCTGGTTAATACCACCTATTATAGAATGACACCATGAGTGATAGAAATGAAATACCAATGATATATTCACATATAAAGATAAAACACTATGAATTATCCCAAATCTAGAGAAATATGGGTCTGCATGTCTGTCCTTCATACCGTGATCATGGGATCATCATACTCTTAGTTTGTAGCCTTGACATGCCATTAACTTGTCTTGTTTATACTATAGATCGATGACATCCATACCATCCTGTCATTAGGTACATTGTGTTTGTATCGACTATCCCTCATAATGATATGATGTAACAATGGGAATTACTGAATACATGTACCGTAGTAGCCTGTATAAGCGCCCCGGCCTCCTTAATCTTAAAAAGTAAGCTTTATCCCCAGCGCTTATACAAGACCAGCACCTATTTGAAACCAGATTTGTGTGCATTTACGTTCACAATACCACTCTATTGTGGCACTTATTCGGGACCGGTGCTTATTCAAGACCCGACGTTTAAACAGGCCATTACGGTATGAACATCGGGAAATGGCATGGAGGTATAATCGGGAAATATTACATTGAGCGTCCTCCCTACATACATAATAATAGTCAAAAGATGTGTATTTCAGGCAACCCCGAGCCCACCTTAGATATAACAAACAGGATTCTGAAACTGACCCCCTCAGTGGCCAGAATAATTGGCTGGCTTCAGGGCCGGACTTCATGGAATATTGCTTTGAAAGATAAATGTGTAACTCTTTTTTATATTCATATAGTGTCACACTGGCTGAAACATTCCTTTTTTTTCTGGCTTGTCAAGATCACTAAATATGTTAAACATGAATTATCATAAGAGTGCCACATCATGGAGTATAGATAAACAAGAAGATGATCTACGACTGGGAGTTATGATGGTTTGCCCTCGTTCCAGTACACCCTCAGAAAAGTGAGAGTCATTGTCGCTAAAACTACCCTCACCTGAGAGTCAGGCAGTGCCTGACCCTCAGGTGAGGGTAGTTTTAGCGACAATGACTCTCACTTTTCTGTGTGTGTACACATGTAACATACATGCTTCATTCATCAAAATGTGTCTCTTGTTGTCTCGACGCTTATGTAGGTAGCAGCCATCTGAGACAATTTCTATTGCCAATTGTTGGGGGGAAAATGTCAACGAGCCTAAATAGCGTATGCTTATACTCTAGCATACTTGATAATGTGTTAAAAGGTAATTAGATATATGTACCGTATCTGGAATATAATCATGCATAGCTAAGCTAGTATGTACCAATGGCATAAACCACACTGGTGTTTAGAGAAAAATAAGCTATAGTCCATTAAAATGCCACTGCTATTAAGATATAATATGACAATATTAAAGAATATAATATGAAAGAATCTGATGAGAGCAGGATAAGCCTTTAATAATCCATTGATATATACGGCAGCTACGTGACCTCTTAAGGCAGCCATGTGTCCTCATCTGATGGCTCATATGCATGTAAGCTGCTATACGTCATGACTGTACTCCATGGCGCCTCATATAGTACTTAATTAGCTATGACGTTTCAGCATACATCAGTGTACTGACAGCAGGCAGCCTTGGCCTGGGGGGGGGGGGGGGGATCAGGAGCCCGATCCCACAGCCTGTTGTACTGTGTACTGTTTGGCCAGCCTTTGTTGGCCTTGGCCAGCCCCACAGATCATGTCCCATTCACACCAGTGCTTTACCCCTGGCGGCTGGCGACTGGTAGGTGGTGGTGGGTGGTGGGAGGGTGGGGAGAGATCACCTGGAGGAGAGGCTCCCACCAGGTGTGGTGTGTCTGGAGGTGTCAGTGCTAACCACATCCTGTGTACCTCTCCTGTGTTATAACCAAGGTGCGGCCCTTAACAAGAGGATGCACACCCACCCACCAGCCATCACCACATCACTACACCCACCATTCTCCAGTAACAATAGGCACAAGGTCCTTATGAAGAAGTGCCTTTCTTCTGTTAATGCACACATAATATTTAAACGTGCTCTGAGACCTGCAGTAGGCAGATAAAAAGTCCAATTGTGTGTTCTGCAAACCTCAATGCTGCCAGGGAAGTTTGGACAGGGAGCACCATAATTGCCTCAATTTTTGTTTTGTTTTGTTTCCTGTCCTCTCCACTTTCCTGTTCTGTCTGGGATTCTACGACTGTAGGTCTGTTGCATTGCTAAATAATTCACCCTGGTTAGTGTGGACGAATAAGGACTTCCATACAAAAGCCATAAATTGAATTAGATTTTTGTTGTTGAAAATAATTGTAATTATAATTGGATATTTGTAATTGGATTGCACTAAGAGGTAATAGACTAATTAAAAAATCTAGTGATGAAGGGTTGTGGATCCAGATGCTTGCACTGAACACCAGGTGTCGCTACGATGAGTACGGACCAGACGACATTTGGCAGACGGAGGCCGCTCCCGCAGACGACTTTCGGGTAACTGGGTACAAGTCTGTTCATGTATTGTCAGGCGCCAAATCTGCGGCGACGCAACACTAAAACTACAAAGTACAGGAACTCCTTCATCTCTAGTTATTGGCTTGATGTGTATTAGGATAGAGTGAGAAGAAATGAAGGAAGATGATGCTGAGCACGCACATGTTAACATGTTCTGTGCATTTGTTATCTAGTTTTTGTTTTGGCCCCATCAGTTACAATGACATTTCACTTCTGATGAAGGATTTGTATCCAATGTTGCATTGTTCTAAGTTGGCTTCCTTGACAAATGACACGATCGTAGCCTCACCTGATCTGAATGTCAATGATGTAAATGTATACCACTGAAACCGAAACAGGCAAAAATCCCAACCCACATATATGATGAATATAGAGTATAGTACAACAACTATACCAACAATGGTATTGGTGTTACATTATAGCTTGATTAGTCTCTATTTTGTTAGAGATATTCAAAGACAATGAACTGAAACCTAGAAACTGCACAATTTGATTATTGTGATTTCTCGTAGGGTGAGAAATCAGGAATTCTCTTCTATCTGATACATGTAGAGTGGTATTACTACATGTAGTATATACTTATACAACCCTAATCCTTTCCTGTAATTACCATTGGTGGTGTCTAGGCGGCTAATACAAAATGTACCATTATGTTTAGCTCCAACCATCCATATTAGCCAGCTCTTCCTGTTCTTCTGTCAAATTAGCCAACGATGTATTACTGTAATTACGGTTGCTTTGAGAATTTAACGTCATCTTCTAATTCAATGAAGGGTCTAAATCTAATTGGAAAGACCTATCCAAAGTCTGAATCTAATTGAGAAAAGACCATTTCCAAATAATAGAAAACATTCTCCGTTAGCAGTGAGGTATTGTTCCAGTGGTTTGAAAGGCCGTTTGCACTATCCGAATGTAATGTATGATGACATGAAAAGTAGATGAATTAGGGAAATGAAAGGGGAAAGAATCTCGATCATAACAGACAAAGGAAATAATTCATTTTTGATAAATGTCCATTTAGTATGAGGTTTTAGTAATTTAAATGATTAGAATATTCCCAGACTGTAACCGTCCTTGGATTAGACACGGGACAATGAGTGTCCCGCAAACTGTCCTAAGAACTCCCCACATACATGGTGCATTTATGTAACAAGACACGTCAGGTAAAGGTCAGCGGGTCCTGTTTTTATATTTTAACAAGGTAGGTGGGGTCTGGGCAGCTCACCAAGATTAAGGACGTTATGGCTGAAATACCCTCCTGTGAAGTATGCGAAAATAATTTGTTTTAAAATTATGGTCTCGATGTGGCCATAATTGAATTTTATCTCATAATGTAGCTGTTATTGTGCATTATGTAAGCTGTAGCTAAATAGAGGGGGTAGTTTATTAGGGTGTGGGCACGTCCGTATACAATGATAATCAATATAGCCATAATTACACTGTATAATAATATACATGGTTTAGAATTATCTATCATAATGTAATCATGAAGAGAAGTCCAATGTCCTAATATGTTTTTTAATATCATATGCATCCCATGTACGTACATACCATGCATCTGCGTACAAAATTTTCCTGTCGTTGTAACTTATGACATTAACTTGTTACTGCAGGAATGTAATTTCAATAATCAGTTTTCTCTGGAGTTAATTTGATTGATTTGATTGATTATTCTACTGATGTAGACTACTCAACTGCCTATGGAAGCACATGTGTACAAAAGTCTGAATATCCTACAATTGATAGAAACTGTGCAGTCTAGAACTGCTGACAATACGAATTCTGACATTGATATACAGAGAGAGACTGTGATGATAGGCTTAATGCAAATTAAGGAGATAACGAGAGACGGCCAGGAGAAAGCATTTGTTATCCTCAGTTTGCCCTGACACGTAGGCTGATCTTCTTCAGAAACTGACCAGATAATTACCCGGGTTGACTAATTGTCGATTGATTGGTTGATAATTACTTCGTTTACCCTGAATAACAGCAAGCTAACATGTGCATAGGTCTGAATAGCCAAAAATTGGTAGAAGCCGTGCTGACAATACACATTCTGACAGTACTACGTATACCGTAGTGGCTTGAATAAGCGCACCTGCGCTTATAAATTTCAATAGTACCATTTACCCTGCGCTTATACAAGACCTGCGCTTATTCAAGATACAAAAATGGCCTAAATTTTCATTTCAATACCCTCATTTACCCTGCGCTCATTCAAGACCTGCGCTTATTTGAGACCCCTGCGCTTATTCAAGCCACTACGGTATGCTTTCTCGCTATAATGTTTACATCCAACAATCTTTATGGAAGAAGACTCTAACCTGTGGGTTCTAAGTATTCAAAGATAAAATCCCACCTTCTGTTCCCAAGAAGTAGGCAGTGTTAAATACATTTAGCAGCTAGTTCCCACATTTTAAAGTAATTTGATTATCCCCCCACCCCCCACCCCCACCAATGGAGATTTGCTTCCATCGCTCTGGTACTCAATCCCATGATTCCGTGAGCCATTGGCCCTACAATTGAAACCCCATTATAAGCCTACATTGAAAACCCAGAGGAAGGTTCCTAGTCATTATGACGACCTAGGTTGTCATAATTACTAATGGAAAGTGCTCTGGAGAGTGTATGAATATAGTCTCTAATTAGTTCACCTCCTAACGAGGGGCATCCCTTTCACATATTTGGATTACTCTTGATTAAACTAAGTAGGTTCACCTGTTATAAATAAGTTGTGTATGGGTGAGAATGATGGCCTTGATGGTATAGAGACTACTCTGCTCCCTGTCACCAGTTTATATCTCATGATAGAAAATTTACTTCAATCAATTTACCCTGGGTGTCAGCACGTGACAGGGAATGTTCCATGTCCAACACCCAGATATACCCTAGGTTGTCCCAATGACTACCCAATGGTGTTGAGACTTGTCATTACTGATGACTTTAGGTCCTCAAATTTACAATACCTAAAACAACAACCTTAAGGTAGTCATCCTGACTAGCCAATCCATGTGACTATCTAAGGGTGTCATTATGACAACTTTGGTCTATATGGATCAGATATGACTACCTTAGGTCGTCACAATGATGACCTAAGGTCGTCACCTTGACAACCTAAGGTTGTTAATTTTGGTATTGTCAAAATGACGACCCTGAGGTTTTCAGTGTATGGCAGCGTTCCTCTCCTGTCACATAAATACTAGGCTTAATTTTATTATCCTTTAATCTCCTATATAGGCAGCATTCTATCTCAACAAGGGTATAGTGAGCATGTATTGGTAACATATATGTGTGAGCTGACATTGCATCTTTAATGATGGCTATTAATTAAATTGGTAGGCCCAGTGATCCAGTGACGTCAGAAGCCATAGCTACATGCGTGGGATGCAAGTTTGGTTACAACCTACATATGTACTACACCCTCTTCTTGGAGGAAGAAGAAGGTGTATATACGCGAGTTTTTGCCACTATGATAAAGTACTAAAATCGGCACATTCAGATCGCCAGTGCGGCTTATAGGATCGGCCGTAACTCAGGATGCGGCTTATACGCCAGTTAGGCTTATACGCGAGGTTTTACAGTACATGTATTCTTATGTGGACTTTCATGACGTTGATTGCGACGTGGGTTCAATGACTGTATAATTAACATTCGTGCCAATTTCCTATATCAAGATACGTGATAACCAATAAGATATGAAAGTGAATTACTTACTTACATGTTTACTACCTTGTGTCTTTGCACACATAGAAAGCATCAGCTTATGTCAATAAGAGTAACACAATCGGAAGGTTCAGTGAGTGCATATGCGCGTTTTTATCTCAGTGTCCTATATATGTGTTTGTATTATAATATAACATAGGGCCCACATAGACCCGTTTATAAAATGAAAGAGAAAGATTTTATTTGTTTGTTCGAGTATTTTTAATTCTGAGTGGCTTGGCCTTTCTCGAACAATCCAGACTTCCAGTACAGCTCTTCGTTCATTTTGCTGATGGAATATAATGAATGCAAATAGAGATTCGACAGAAGATGATTGCTTAATAATGGTCCCCATATGGGTTTTATCTGGGCTGTGGGGTGTTTCACAAGGGGGACATACAATTAACTGTAGAATAAGTGTTTCTATAGGAGGTGTTAATTGTATATAACCACTAAGACTGACATTTGGTTGTATCAATTGTATACTGCTTATAAAAAGTGTTTCACAAAGGTCTACAACCAAGATGTTAAGGTTTTTGGCCTACAATCTAGATACAACTAATGTATAAGTGTTTCACAATGCATATAAGCATGGAGCTCATACCATGCCCGCTAATATTTTCCTTACATATTTTTTCACGTTTTTTTCATGCAATATGTGTGTCATACTAAAAAAAGAATCCCTGCAAATATCTGTTTACTCAGGATGAAAATAAACTGGTTATGCACATTTTAACAACACTTATGTTGATCCTATGTGATCATCATACAAGGGGAGCATATTTAAGATTAATGCTACATGGTTATTAAGGTTGACTTACTTTTACCAAATGTTAGTTTTAAGTTTGTGTTTCACAAGCCGCATTATTATCTTCAATTGTATCTAAGTATATGACCATAGATACAATTGAAACTTGTGAAACACCAAGATACGATTAACATTGGATGATATTAAGTTGGTCTTAGAAACCATGTAAAATGAATTGTACCCTGGAAACAAATTCACGTGAATTCCCCCGGAATAACCCGGGTTGAACAGGGGTCAGACCCGGGATTAACCCGGGTTTTATTCCCGTGATATCACGGGATTCTGTGAGCAAAAATTCCCGTTAAATCACGGGATTCTTGGATTCCCGTGATATGACAGGGTTTTCTCCTGATAGGACACGATTTTCACGTTATATGACGTTTTATCCATGTGAAATGACGGGATTTTCACTGGATTTAATGATACAATCCCCCTTTTACTTCATAAGCACGAGATGTATGTCATATGATATATCCAATCTCACATGGGATCTTCTAGAATTATTATTATTCACCATAATTCCCTCCCAATTGACAGCATGGTAAATCATTACATTTTGTTGCCCCCATATAGGCCTATTGCATGCATAGGGGGATTACTCTCATCCATATGATGCATTTTTGTATAAGGATTGACTTCCCAAAGAAGCAATAATAAACCACAGGTAATTTTTCAAAATTTTATTTGGGAAGAAAATCACATTAATTATATATCTTAAATCACAGTCAACGGAGCCTCGTTCAGTATAACGATTTAAATATTCAAAATTATGTCAAGGACCTTGACTATTACATAAATATAAATTCATTAAATTATATTGACATGTATATTACATCAATATCAATTTAATATGTCTACATAATTGATATATAATAGAAGTCAAATAGTCGCATTGTTACAGTTTACTATTTCTATGCAGTGAATAATACCTTAAAACGTGCCAACCAATGCAAATATGGATGAATATGTGCCTTAAGAAACATGTACTGTGTAGATTACATGTAATGATATACTATAGTGGGAAGGAGGAGAGTGTATATATGTAGCCCTATATGTAGAAAATGATCCTAATTTTTTTTCAAAGGAATGAGCTCCCAGTCCGATTCTTTTGTAGGACATTTTCTTCCGTTTTTTTCACAGTTGTATAAGCCGTGACTTTACTAACATTAATACATTGTCTTGGATATAATGTTTGGGGGGTAAACGACAGCCAGAGCCTTGTACTCTTTGTATTGGCTTAGTCTGCAACTTGTGATGAGCCTAGACTGTCGCCAACATAATGTGTACAAGACCCTGGCTGTGGAATACCTAATACATACCCTTTAACAGGGGAATATATGATTACATGCATTCTGGGGCATGTAACGATTTGGTCTACTGACAAACAATTGAGAGGTGATAATGTAGCACTCAGATGTTAAAACAGTAACGTTAATGTGGAACTATGTACTTCAATAAAATGGAAACTATTAGATGTGTAAGTTCTATTACAATGTTTTATAATTTCAACAATGGAATGGGAGTCTGAGTTAATCCCTGTACAGCAGCCCAAATATCACACTCATAATGGAATTGACCCCCTGGAGAAAAATATCGATATAGGCCTGTGCCACTTCCCTCCTTACTCCCTGAAAAAGTACCAATATTCAAACCATTTATAACCATGCACATTTGGAGCTAGGTGGACTCCCAAGGTCCAGTCACCATGCTCTTCTTTCATACATGGGGTAAAGACAGCCCTTTCGGAAACCCCTGTAGGTACTGTCCGTCCTGACAGCAGCAACCTGTAAATTTATATTAATAAAGATTAGGAAATGAATTCGATAGTTTGCATGAATTAGAAAATATGCTACTTCAGAAGGTCTATTTTTGCTACGTAATTGAAATATTAATCACACATCAAAATGATATATCCACATGGTAAACTGTATAGTATTTTTAAATGTTCTTACAATATAAGAAATGTGCTGAATTTCTATCTTTAAATCATTCACAATGATAATGATAAGATATAATTTTATGTGATAGTTCAAGATCAATAAATAAAGATGAACAAATAACCTTTGATATATTTGTAAGAGCTTGTTTCATATCAGCATCAAATTGGCCTTAAGCCCAACACGGAGAGCCGGACATGACATGTACATGTGTATAATGAATATTGATAACAGCTTATTTACAATAACACTTACACCCAAACGTTTTCCTGTTACCCTTAATCCTACGCTCTGGGTAGTGATGTACTGGCTAGCAGATGATGGCTGATCAATTCAGTGTGCCAGACTACGCTTGTTTCCAAATCCTTCCAAAGGGAGGTCTCTGGTAACTGGCAAATGACCTTCAACATGGGATTTTGCTGGGAGCCAGAATGTATGATTGTAGTTTTACCATCATACCTTCTGGTTCCATTTCCTGCTCCTGTTCACTGGTTCCAAGCTACCAGCAGGGATTGCCCAAACCCAGCAAAACCCCAAGTTTAAGATTATTTGCCAGTTATCACAGCCTTCCTTCAGAGATATTTGGTAACGAGAGTTTGTGCTGACTTGCCCAAATCTTGACTGATAGTTCTACATGGTCCTGTAGGTAGCGACCTGCAAAAAACAAAATATTTGACGTATGGCGTGCATTAAAATGTGTAACTAAGAACCGTGCCTGGACATTACAAACCATGCATAGTCTTAAAATGCAAACGGTACATGAGGTCATTTCTTCTTGATAGAACTCTCTGTGGTATGGTGGGGGAGGAGGTGATGAATTAAACGGATGGGATGATTATAATTATGACAGCAACACTGTAATGGTGAACCTAATTCTGGGTGTAGCCTGCTTCTATAGTCACTCGTTTCACCATGAGCATGGCTGGGCTGGGATCAGGAAAGAGTTTTCCGATAGGGAGAACCTGGATGATTGGCAGGCAACATTATTATTTCCATTCACTTGTGTCTATGTAGAGGAGCAGAACCAGATGCATCACTAGCATACCTTTCTCCCTGGTCCCTCAAATAAACATCTAAATAGGATGTCGGACCTGAAGGTCAGCAACAAATCCTTTAGCTACATGCAATAATTATCAGAACTTTCACATATGAATATGATTCTGCTTAAACAAGTCAATATACACAGGAAATTGAAATAATATCTTCAATTACATTATGTCCCATGCTAGACGTTTGATAGCATTGAGTGGATACTCCCCATACATCTCATACCTGGTCGTAGGGTGAATAAACGTGTGGTAGTAATACTTCTAGCTTGCAAAATTAATGGACTTTGGGTTAGTATCATTGAGAACTGCCCTGCAAGCCAGTTATCATTACACGTTTTTACACATAGTATTCTTACCCTACCCTTATTTTATAGGGGTAGCTACCATAGGAACCGTTAGGAATTCTGAAACTGCCCAATCTTACTGGCAAAAATTACTTAATGACATAGGGGCAATTACGAAGTTGTGCAAATTCCGATTTTGTACATGACTATAGAAAAGTGTCTAAATGTAGAATAACGAATCAAGGTGAACAATGGGGCTAATTCTATTTCTAGAAAGCATTATGAATCATCCCTCCAGATGGTCAGATGTCTGCAGTTTCAAAGACTATGATACAGTATATTCCTTACAAGCATAATGCATATGAGAGGGGTATTGGAGAGGGGTGGGTAGGAAGGGGGTATAGTTGGGGAATGGGCTGTGGTCGTCAGAGACACAGGCCAAACTATAGGGCGTAGGGGACCAAGGTGACAACTAGTACGTGCATTGTAGACAGGTCCAGGTCCAGGTCCTGAGCTGTATGTCCTAGCAAACCTAGTACCGAGGTGCTGAAATAGGCCATTGAGAATTGCTATATTTAGTGATCTGCTTACTGCAAATATCAGGCATGGCTTAGTGGTAGAACGTTATATGTACATATGTACATATGCACACCTTTCTATATGTAAAGAATTCGGAATACCAATACATTTGTAGTAATACATACAATTCCATGGATATCATTTATATTACATCTTGATATCTAATTAACCAACCTAAATATATGAACCGCTGTGGAGGTATATGCATTCAGAGAGGAGAGTGTATGAATATAACAGTTCATTTCAATATCTACACCATTTGGACAAGCCTTTATCGATAATATAGCTTTCACATGATACAGAGACATACAAAGACAATGTAGTTTAGAAGCAGCTCAGTGATTAGGAGATTATACTTACACCTTCTTGGGGGAGACAACCTGTGCATGTGGTAGATTTACCCGTACTGAGAGCTGGTCCAGGTCTGCCAGTCTAATCACAATGCTGCAACCCGTTCTGTAGGGCTAGTTTAGGAGTGATCATCTATACCAACAGTGGAGGGCTAGTTTCCATTCACCATCTGTGTAATCCTCCACAATTATATATCTAACATTGTTCTAGCTTCACTGAGCAAAAGAATATGCCAGCTTCCCGAATCTATAATCAAAGAATTAATGGGATGACATCATTTGGCAATTGTGTTTATCATACTACTGTATATATTTGCACAGTGGTACAATGGCACTGGCAGTATTCGTTGGTAGAGGTATTCATAATGAAATATTAACTTATTGGATAGTATCCTTTGGGACATTTCAATATCAACCATAGCATGAGCAATGCGTTAATGGCCAAAAGCATGAGGTTATCTATTTTTGGTTATTATACTCCTCCCCACCAACTTGTGAAAGGACAGCTCCCACAGTGCTGGACCGGCTTGGTGACCTGAATATTCCTTACACGACCTATGTTATAAATGGTTTCTATAATTAGCAGGTCAGGTAGGCCATAATTATGTGAAAGGGCCACGAGTTCTTTGTTTAGGAGTGGTAATATCAATATGGGAGGGGGGTCCTTGTTATTTGAATCAGATTATGTAATCCTGCTCCCCTGGTCTAATTTTCATGGCATTCTATGGCGTGATATTATTGACTGACAGTCTGGGAAACCTAAAATCTACTGGGGTAGATACCATTGGGCTGGTTCAGGCAATAGAATAATCATTAACCCACAACCCCCACACCCCCCTGTAATAATAATTGTTATTCCCCTTGAGTGGTCCCCGTGTGGCTATGGTCAGCCGTATAGCAGAGGTTAGAGTTTCCTCCGCTACTACGTCACAGGGTGTTGATTGGGGGGCAAACAAAGCCTCCACGTGGTTAGGTAGCTGCACCATGATAACACCATTAGACTTAACTCCATCATATTTATTTACCTGGGTCGAATTATAGTCAGTAGTGTTTACTATGTTTATACATATTACATATATAAGTGAGTACTGGAACGTATATTTATTTTATCATAATTTACAATGCATTTATGTGACTGTTACTGTGTGAGATATGGGTCATATACCCTACACAGTACCAACCACGTGGCTTTTGTTTGCCCCCCACTGTTCTATTATTGGATGCAATTAACAACTCTAACCTCTGCTATAGGTCGAGTTACATATACGGTTTTGCTACGTCACAGTGTGGGCAAACAAAGTGTACACGTGGTTAGGTAACCTCACCATGATAGCCACACACCAGGGTCATTACATTAAACTATATTTTTAAGTACATCTGGGTTGTAGTGATCCATAGGTTTCACTAAACAATATACTGTATTAAATGTATGTGATCATGTGTACCTCATGGTACGTGTATATCTTTTTATTTTTATAGATAACTGGCTGATTCAGAGTCACCCTACCTAGATGTCACAGTCCAGTGGTTTGTTTGCCCACCGCACCTGCCATATAAATAGAAAATCCAAGTATATGTAACTCGACCTATACAGTGTTGACCCTCTCATTAACTGGGGCAAATCCCGTGATTCTACAAGATTTAACCCATGAAATTACGAGTTTCAATCCCGGGATTTTCACGTGAATTTTTGCTCACAGAATCCCCAAAAATTCACGGGAATTTCTCGTTATTTGTTACCAGGGTATCTATTTTCCCCTTGTGAAACACCCCACTGAGCTTGTCATTATTGATGAGACCTAGATAATGGGCTCAGTTGACAACCCAAGTTTTTAAAATACACGTTACAAATGCTTCAAAACCATACCCTGCAGGACATCTATGATTATTTTCAGAAATTCAAATCTGGTAAAGTAGTATTGGGCCCTGTTGTCAGCCAATGATGGTGGATTCCATATGGGACCCTATTCAGCAATACTGACTCGGTAGATGAGGACCGGATGAGGATAATAAACACAATAGTGCCCAGGTAACCACACCTACAAATGTATACATGGTGCTGGAGGGGTTTCTTACCAACATCTATCTTCATAGATCCACCCTACAGGGAGGATGTTTTACAATACATGTTCATTAATAGTATTGTGAAACAAACTAGAGGTGGACTTAAAGATGGTGTGTCAGCTAAATGTTTAGAGATTTTTTAGTTTTATCATATTGCTATTGCATATCCTATCCCATACGTCTTCCCTAACTTTTAAAATTATTGGCAGTGTCTTAGTCTATAAGATGAGCACATGCAGTGCAATTCTTTTTACTGTAGGTCGACACTAAAACTCCCTATGTGTTGATACTGCATGGCTCAGTGCATTCTCTATCAGATTAGTTCCCCCCAATACTCTCCTGGGGGAGTGCCTGAGTCAGTGAGGTAAAACAGGTACATTGTTATCTCAAATTATGTATTAATAGACAAATGTGTTGCACTGTTTATCAGCTAAAATGATAATGGAACCCATGGCATTGAAGTGATATCCATTTTGAAGAAAAGGTTTGGGAAGTCAATTGTGAAATGGCAGCTCCGAATTAATTGTAAAGCAAAATTCAGAGTGATCATGTCCATCTCTATACCTCCCCACCTGTTGTCTGCTATATATACAAACCACTTCATTACATTAAATGACCATTGTGCCCAAACGGGATAGTATTATGGCGGATGGCTTTCAGGAATGATTTGATATGCATTTGTATGTATAAGTCTAGATCATATCTGACATGAAAAATAGAAATAACTTTCAAAAGCATGCAGACAGATCATAGACAAAATCCTCTGGTAGATTGTATGACACTGTTTTTATTTAATTAACTGATGTAGTCACCTCGACGTACTGTATAAATATTTTGAATTTTTACTCCTCATTATAAATTGTGATAAACATTGTACATAACATTTAATAACATTGTATAAAGTTTACAAGCTCTCAAGGAAGCTAAGGCATACAATCAAGTGTAAAACCAAACGCCGAACTGAAGCATATTGTACGACAATTGAACCCGACGGATATTTGTAACTGCCAATCACTTTGTGATGTTTTGAATAAACAATTTAAAAAAAAAGAAAAAAAAGATGCAACAGATCTCTAGCTATTGTTAGCTTTGTAACTTGGAAAGAGAAATAACATGCACAGTGGAAATATATTCACTATGATGACCTTTATCAGATGCTTGGCATTGCTGTCATGATGTTATGAAGGCTTTGTCCAACCCATATCAACCTTTTTTTTAGAATTGTAAAAAATGAACCTGTTGGCATATCCAGTACTTTAAATCAACGGCTACCTTAATAACTGATATTTGGTACCAACTAAATGAAGAAGTAGGGTGAACCTTGAAGAACTGGGACCCTTATTTAAAGATGGTGTATGAGCTAATAGACTTCCTAAACTTTTTCTTCAAAATGGATATGATTTTAATGTCAAGGGTTTTGTTATTATTTTAGCTGATATGCAGTGCTCAATGTTAAATATATTTGTCTATAAATGTATGATTTGAGATAGAAAACAATGTTGCTTGAGATAGAAAACAATGATGCTTATTCACCTTACTGACTCAGTGTCCCCCCTATGTGAGCATACCAGGAACTAAGCCAATAGGGAAAGCACTGAGCCATGCAGTATAAACACACAGGGAGTTTTAGTGTCGACCTACAATAAAAAATATTGCACTGCATGTGCTCATCTTATGGATTTAGACTCTGCCAATTCTTTTAAAATTTAGGGAGTAAGTATAGGATAGGATATGCAATAGTAATATGGCACGATTAAAAAGTCATGAAATTGTAGCTGACACGCCAGCTTTAAAGTCACTATATATTGCTCATTTCTACAATATCAACAATAACCCAACCCCTTGATAATCCAGCGAAAACAGTGCTGCGATCTGTATTCCACTATGCTTTTAAGTTCTATTCCTAGCTAGAGCTTGTGTTTTAAAGATGGTGTATCAGCTAAATATTTTTTATTGTAGGTCGACACTAAACCTCCCTATGTGTTGATACTGCATGGCTCAGTGCTTTCCCTATTAGCTTAGTTCCTGGTATGCTCACATAGGGGGGGTGCATCTATAGACAAATATATTTAACATTGAGCACTGCATATCAGCTAAAATAATAATCAAACCCTTGACTTAAAATTATATCCATTTTGAAGAAAAGGTTTGGGAAGTCCAATAGCTGATATAACATCTTTAACTTTGAGATAAAACATTCGTACAGAGTGGGGTTGTTGGTCTTTGAGAAACAACCCCCTGGTGGATATATATGCAGACACGACGCGATATGTATTTGTCAGTATGAACTCGTACAGATCATAAACAGAGTCACAAGATACTACACTTATGTTTTCGATAAACGCTGCAAATATAGTATCCCCTGAAAATAATTTCTCTTTTTATTTGTCATGATCTCTCCACACCATAATTCGGAATTAGTAAATGAACCACATGTATACTGTCAGATAAGTTTGTCGGTATAACTTGGAGAACGGTATACCTTTTAATGATGTATATACACTATTACAATAAGGGAACATTCTCAAATGATGTCACCTGCTAGGGAGTGCACTGAAAACCCAGAGAAAGGAGCCTAGTCATTATGACGACCTAGGTTGTCATAATGAATAATAGCAGGTGCTCTGGAGAATGTTGTATGAATAAAGTCTCTAATTAGTTCACCTCTTAGTGAGAGGCATCCCTGTCACATATTTTGTGTACTCTTGATTGAACTATGTAACATTACTTGTTATAAATAAGTTGCCAATGGGTGAGAATGATGGCCCCAAAGGTATAGAGGCCACCCTGCTCCCCGTTACCAGTTCATATCTTGGGATAACTTTAGTTATGCAGTTACTTCAATTCTTAAACATTAGGGGCAGTAGCGTGCCATGATAAGTCCAGTTTGCAATAGCATTGAGTAGCATTGAGTAGTGTTTGGAACGACCTAGGATTTGAGAGTTGTCATTACTGATGACTTTAGGTCTTCAAGTTGACAATACCTAAATCAACTACCTTAAGGTAGTCATTCTGACTACCCAATTAATGTGACTACCTAAGGTAGTCATTACGACAACTTTGTTTTGAATGGATCAAATGTGACTACCTTAGGTTGTCAAAATGATGACCAAAGGTTGTCACCATGACTACCTAAAGTTGTTAATTTTGGTATTGTCAAAATGACGACCCTGAGGTTTTCAGTGTGGGTGGGATTAAGTGACAAGCCTATTGCACATCACGTTGGTTACTGCAGATCACGGTTGTACAGGGGGGGGTGAGGGAGAGGATACAATTTTGAATTTCACCATACCTGTTCAGAAATTCATCAGCCCCTATTGTTAAATAATGG
This sequence comes from Harmothoe impar, assembly GCA_947462335.1. Classification (NCBI taxonomy): domain Eukaryota; kingdom Metazoa; phylum Annelida; class Polychaeta; order Phyllodocida; family Polynoidae; genus Harmothoe; species Harmothoe impar. Next base: position 52,816,134 of record OX381704.1, read on the forward strand.
CCAATTCATAATTAGGTTGAGGGAGTTTCCATAATATTCCCTAGATATTTTTCTTTTGATAACTCTCTAGCTATAACAATGAGTTGAGATGGAAAAAGTTCCTGAAAATGGTCTCAAAAAAGGTGAAGTCATTTGTGAAAGTTCCCCATGGTGAACACATGTTAACTATATGGATTTCTTGTCTTGGAAATCACCATGTGGAAAAGCCCGGGGAAAAGCAATAAACCCAGTTGAATGATACAAATCGAGATGAATGACTAGTTGCAACTGATGTCCATTCTTGGTTTTGTGATGACACTTGATAACACAAGTCATGATAAGTTACATCTTTACATGAGATGTGCAGGTAGGCATTGTGCAGCCAAGGTCCATTTTGTAAAGGTCTCTTGTTTCACGTTAAGTTGTGTAACACGAAATAAGCTAGGACATGTTTACCCTGGGGTCAAAAGATGAGGACATTGACCTTAATGAGGCGACACATGTCTGACCCGTAGACAGTGCATCCAAACAATGTCTGTCTCCTGAAAGCAGGACTAAAACCCTCCTCCTTTAAAGATGGCATATCAGCTAAATTTGGGTGACTTTTAACTAATGCTATATCCCTATTGTATATCATGTTCTATACATATTCCCCAACTTATAAGGTGATTGGCAGTATATAAACATATGAAATTAGCACAAGCAGTGCCATAATCTTTACTGTAGGTCGACACTAAAACTACAGATGGTATATAAGCTAATAGACTTCCCAAACCTCTTCTTCAAAATGGATATAATTTTAATGTTTAATGTCAATATATTTCAATATGTCAATATATTTGTCTATAAATGTATGATTTGAGATAGAAAACAATGTTGCTTATTCACCTCACTGACTCAGTGTCCCCATCCCCCTATGTGAGCATACCGGGAACTAAACTAATAGGGAAAGCACTGAGCCATGCAGTATAAACACATAGGGAGTTTTAGTGTTGACTTACAGTAAAACGTATTGCACTGCATGTGCTCATCTCATAGGCTAAGACACTGCCAATCATTCTAAAAGGTAGGGAAGATGTATGGGATAGGATAAACAATAGGAATATGATAAGACAAAAAAATCGCCAAACATTTAGCTGACACACCATCTTTAAAGAGATAAAGATAAGGCGGCTAGACCAGTGGTAAGTGATACGCATGTTACAGATCCCAGGTACACTGTGTCCTGCCAAGGTCTGACTTGTACACGATGCATCAACCCACTCAGGAGGTCGGTCAAATAACAAGTCATTAGCAGTGCATGTAGGATAAGAAGGTGTTATCTTAACTTGTCTGCTGTCTGTCTCAGGGAGCATCTTTCTTATACCTACCATTGGGGGCAGTGATATCTAGTGACTAAAAATCACAAATTGCTGTGAGGAGCAGCAAGTCACTCTATCAACCTTCATTTTCCCCTACAGTATAGAAGTCGGTCGACTTACCCTGGTTGAGGGCCAGCCCCTGGCTCACCTTCCCCTCTGGGCCCCATGCTGGTCTATGATAGGCAAACATGATTATCATCGGGCTAATGATAGCAGCCACGTGGCTAGGTGGTGTGGTCAGAGAAAAAGTGCAGAGAATGTGGCAGGGGGGAATAGTATGAATTATCTCTGTCATTCACGATGAGATACATAACTGACATTGTTGGCTACATTGTAATTTAGTTGTTTTGGTGTTGTCGATGCTCGACTTATTGGAAGAATAACATAAGAAATTACCAATTCATTACTACCCTAATGACAATACACCGAAGCTATTTGAGTAATGACTTCGTTTTTATATATGTAATATTTCCCCACACCATGCAACGTGTCCTCATATGAAATCTCTATTATGTCATTATGAAAGCAATGCGTTATAAGCAGTGATAAGGTAAATGAAATATTGATTATGATTGATGAGACTATAATTATTGAGACGTTGTTCCTTTGCTCCCTATACAGTGGGAGAGAGAAACTTAATTCCAGTTATGAGATTATTGTAGACGATGTGCACTGACTGGTGAGAATTATACTGATAAAATCATTCATGTTTAGAACTGGCTTTACATATACATATACTAGACATTTAGTACACCATCTATTACAGTATTAACATTTAAATACATGAACAAAGAAGTAATCGTAGCGGAGGTATATGTTAATCTATCATATCCATTCCATTTCTGATTAATATTTCGGGTACAACGGTTCTATACAATCCCCATGCTTTGGGCTGGGTGAGGTTACACTGTCCCAGAGTGGCGTGTAGATGGCGCACTAGTCCGGCGTGTGGCTTCCAGGTACAAGGCAGCTGAGAAGCCACTATAGACGTACCCAGCAGCAGCAGAGTCTTTCTTTTCACACAGTTTATGGGTTTAACAAGAGCTGTTAAAAGTGATGATAGCAGAATGGTAAAATGCCCATCTTTTAAAACACCGTAATTAGACATGGTATTGACTCATACGTTGTTATTTCATATATCAGTACTCTCCAAAAAGTCCCCTTACAAGGTATGCAGTATCGCTTGTCCTGCTGGAATGGATTTTGATATATTTAATTCATATTATATAAACGTATTAACTGGACTTATCATGTGTCCCTCAGTCGACCCCCACATCGTCGCACAGAATCCTCTTACATGTGACGCTGGGAGTAGACTGGGTAACAATTCCATACAGATATTACACCGGTGAATCTAATTACATTAATCATCTCATCGTTACGATTCAGCTCTCATGATGACAATCAAATACAATTATGAAGCCTTTCCAATAGTTTCGCCTGTTACATTCGTCAATTGTCTGTGGACTAGAGTGCACATGAATTAGAGTTAGAAAGTTGAATCTATCCCGTGCAGCCATGCATGCATTTAATGCACAATCTCCACCACAGTGTAGACGATCGTGCGAATTTGCAAGGAATGGTGTGCTTTTCTCTCTTTCCGTTTTAGTTGAAAATATTACTATCGCTTACAATATCGCACCTGTATGTAGGCTAATCACTAGCTTATGAAACCCGGCAATGGTGGTTGTGAATGTGGTAGGGTATGCATGCAGTATATATGTACATATATACGGTAAAACTACAATAACTTATACTGTTCAGCTACAATTACTTCTAACAGTGCATGTTCTATGGACACTGATAATAAGTTGACCCAAATGTACCTAAATGCTAATGATACATGTGTAGTTAAAGATGGTGTATCAGCTAGTAGACTTCCCAAGCCTTTTCTTCAAAATGGATATCACTTCAATGCCATGGGTTCCATTATCATTTTAGCTGATAAACAGTGCAAAATATTTGTCTATTACTACATAATTTGAGATTGATAACAATGTACCTGATTTACCTCACTGACTCAGGCACTCCCCCATGTGAGTCTAAGGGGAACTAATCTGATAGAGAATGCACTGAGCCATGCAGTATCAACACATAGGGAGTTTTAGTGTCGACCTACACTGAAAACCTCAGGGTCGTCATTTTGACTATACCAAAACTGACAACTTTAGGTAGTCAAAGTGACCACCTTAGGTCGTCATTGTGACTACCCATCTGAGCCATTCAGACCAAAGTTGTCATAATGACGACCTTAGGTAGTCACAATATTTAGGTAGTCAGAATGACTACCTTAAGGTTGTCAATTTAGGTATTGTCCATTTGAAGACCTAAAGTCATCAGTAGTGACAACTCTCAAGTCCTAGGTTGTCCCAATGACTACCCTATGGTACATAATTCTATTCCTCACTTGCTACTTATGGCACACTACTGCCACCTGGTTTTAACATTTTGCATAACTATATTCATACACCATTCTCCACTCCATCTGCCATTATTCATTATGACTACCTAGGTCGTCATAATGACTAGGCTCCTTGCTCTGGGTTTTCAGTGTACAGTAAAAATGATTGCACTAAACATGCTAATTTAATAGATTTAGATATATCCCATCCTTTTAAAAGTACGGGAGTATTTATAGCATGGGATGTACAATAGTATTATGGCATCAATAGAAAACTAACGAATTTTAGGTGACAACCCATCTTTAAGTTACCGCATATCCATTGCTCTTTAGTAGTACACACAATACACAAGCCTTCCAATGCACTTTAACATAAGGTCATGCTAATCTTTGATAATTATGTACAGTCAATCCCAATATCTGATGAACGCACTTTACTTCTGCACAGTTTTTTGCTGAAGCTGACCAAAGTGCGTCATATCACGAACTGGTCAGATCCCAGAACTCTCTGGCAGGACCGTGGAGGGATCCGGCTATAGATGGTCTTATTGCGTAGTAGACCGGAGCCACTCGTGCGGGTAGCCCTCAGTACCTGCTACCCCTCCACCCCCTCCACCCCCCCTCCGCCACCACACCACACCAGCTTCCATACCTATTTCACACCCAACATCCAACCCCTGCTACTCCTCACCATATCTCATCAGCACCTCCATGGTCGAGTCAACAACAAGCACATTCATTAAAGGGCGTTATCTAGTTTGCCCAGTGGGTGTCATCAATATCTCCCCGTATTGATCCGACTATTTGGAGGCAAAGAACCGGTCTCTAAGCATCAATAATGATAATACCGACGACGCATTACTTTTATTGGAACAAACATGCAACACTCCAGTATTTTGTGGTCGGTAATTGGGACAATAAACTGCCTTTTCTAATAACTGTAATGCATGGCATGATCCACCTCCTCTCAGCACTGTGTGGGGGTTTCCCCTGTGTGTTTTGTATACATAGGGATGGATGGGTGGGCTGAGGGAAATCAAAGCAATTGTATATTGAGAGATCATAATTCCTTATTGATATTAAATCACCAGCTTGTTATTGCAGGAAATGCCCAGTACCGACCACATTCAATACCATCTGTACCTATTCACCCCCTCCCCCTCCCCCACCCTATCCACCCAAACCCTGGTCTGGCCTGTCTATTTATGTTAAGTGCAGATAGGGTTGTGCGCCGTGTGTTTGGCTCGGTATAGCCCAGACACAACATCTAGGCAGCTGGTGGCTGGTGGCCAAGGTCTCAGCACTCCTCCAGTACCTACTGCGTCTTGCACCTGGCAGGTGCGCTTATTGATCCCCTACAGGTAGGCGTCACCATCAAACATGGTGTGCTAACCCCCCTTACCTGTATCATCAACCCCAGTCACACCATAGAGTGTCATCGGGTATTTCCTCACCCCCTACCCCCTACCCCCCACCCCCGACCCCAGTGGTGCCTTCAGACATTCAGGTATGTTATAAACAGACTCCTGGTTTTACCCAGCCTAGGATCAAGGTGAACCTGGAAGTAGGTGGTAATGTTTACCTTAGAAAGTGCAGTGTCATGTTGACTTCTCTGCGTACTTGTAGACTGAGAGTATAATAGTAGATTGGAATAAAAATTATATCATCAATGTAAGCATACATCAGTAGTAGTATATTGATTGAATAGCGATGTTATTTTAATGCACATTACATACATGTATCAACATAAAACATCTCTACTTTCTTTTTCTGGCTGACCTTCAGATTCCATCTCCCCTCATAACTCTCCACCGCAGGCATGTCTAGATCCACACCTCATAGGATGATTCAATGAGACCAACAGTCTGCATAGAACTCCGTCTGAATCACACAGTGTTATCTCTGCCTGCTGCTACGACCTTTCCTCCAGTGTACAACCTACTGGAGGATGAATCAGCAAGTTCTGCGCAGTGAGGAAGCTGCCTGCCTGAGTGACTGGTAGACTATACCCTCCAGCGGGACGTCATGCCAACGTGATTCACCTGTATAGATCGAGTAGATTTCCTACTCCTAACCTTGCTTGACATAGCTTTGTGATTCATGGCCAGGAATAATATGACTTTAACTACGTCTTAGACGACATCGTCATAATTATATATGTTGCACTAATTCTGACTAATTCTGCAATATGTTCCACAATATTCCCTGGTATTCTGACTTACACCGTTCTTGTTATGTGATTGTACTGGTTATATATAAGTTATATATAAGATACTAATGTATATGTTACGTACCGTGTAGCACGTGTCTGGCATAAAGACAAAAAGTATTTTGGTATTATGTAAGACTATCACATAATCTCGTGATGGTTTCCTCCAGGGTCTGGTACAGTCATTAAACATTGAGTTGATTACTATGGTAGTTGTAATAGTAATGCTGAGAACAATAAACCACGTGCATTTACAAGCATTAACATTAAGCATTATCGTTCACACCGAACTGTAAATGCACTTCCTATATGGGTACACACATGTACTATAGATATGGGATGTTGATAGGATCAATGCATGGCAGCGTAGTGCTCTCTTATCTGGCGTGTCTGGAGGCATGTCCTTATACGGGCATGCCCTTATACGGGCACATGGCGTTACTGCGGATCCCCAGTATGATCTCCATGATGTACAACGTCTCGAAGTTCCTACACTTTTATCTCCAAGCCTTTTGACATTTATTTCTATTTTACAGCTTCTTTATCTAACTGTCAGTTGTGATTACCTTCTCATGATTACTGGCTTAATAATATCAATGTCAACTAATCCATCCAAATTCTAAAGTCAGTGGTTTTCTGAGAAACAACGGAGACATCTCCTGCCTTTTCTTAAATCTTTTATTTTTTATGAAGTTGAATGTGTCCGCAGGCATGGTGCATGGACACTACTGCCCACTCCTTTATCGATCGCATGGCCCAGCGCACTGATAGATTGATGAATCTACGCAGGGAATAGGATGGGAAAGTTCTAGGCCCTCGGATTATGGCACCAACAATATTGGCAACATGTAAAGGACGATGAGCATTGCTGCTATAGTCTAAAGCTTTTTTTGATATCACTAACATCATGGCCACTCAAAAATCTACTTGTCCATCACCGCGCGCCAAACAACAATTATGTTTTGGGTATACTTTTTTATTAATTTTCTAAAATGAAACCAATAAGAAACTGATAGATATTGGTATATTTGTTTCTAAATCAAAGAATGGTGTCAGAAATCATGTGAGCCACAGATAACGTGCAGCTTCACAACTCCTATCCACTAAACTGTAAACACTGTTCACAAAGAACCCATACCTACATAAAATCTAGATCCTTATTTCTCAGTACGTTTGATGCTAAAAAAACATATAGTTAAACCATTTAGCGAATGGGAGGCATGAGAAACATAATGGCAGAAATGTGCGATGTAAAGATAACAATAGTAAAGTTACTACAGTCGTGTCAGTGATGAAGATGACCATATTAGGCTTCAATTAAAACTTCTAATCAAATCACGACATGTGGTTATGGAAGTTATAATGACCCACTGATACATAGCAGAGTCAAGGAGTGGTTGCGTTTGTCCTTCTGTAACCTTGAGTGGTTATACAACTAGGTGAAACAACCATATGGGAGTAGGATGGGGGTTTTCCAACAGTTTGAACGATGATGAAACCTAGTGGAACTACGCAATGAGTACAGGACGTGGTTCATGGCAGAATGTAAACACTGCGACGTCACAACTCACGTGGGGTGGCCTGGAAAATTCCCGCGATGTCTGTATTGTTGAAGAATAACATTAGAATTAGGATAATTTATGCTGCCGGGACTACTTTCTCATGTCAGGCTCGTGTCTGCTGCTGTTTCTGCTGCCGCTGCTGCTGCTGCTGCTGTTGCCACTGCTGCTGCTGCCGCTGCTTCAGACGTGGCGGGAAAAGGTGGGTGGGCGGGTCTGAGGGAGGGCCAGGTGGGAGGGAGGCAGGGTGTGGGTAGTGCTGTAGGTGTGTGGATGGGGTACAGGAGGAGGGTGGGGTGTGGCAGCACAAGGACTGCAGAAATCAATAGAGGCGTCTGGGCGCCTCCCGCCTCCTACCGTGGGCGCTATGAGTTGCTCACGGACGGGAGCTGCTCGCCGATGGAAGCTCTCGGTGGTCGTGGGAGGTGGAATGGTAGGGGGGTAGACGGGTGGGTGGGCAGATACTGAGAGCTACTGAGGGGGTGGAAGGTCTGATGCCACGACGTAGTTACTGATCACTAAAATCGTCTATCTATACCATATGGAAGGGACTGTTTGCCACATTAAAGACACTTGTCCTGGCATTTCGTCCTTCATCCTCAACTCTCTGGATAATATAAATACATTGATAATCGGGTGTTCATTCAATACAATGCATCATTATTTACCTACATGTATCTGTATTGACCATTGTTTTTCTAAAAGTGTTATCTCCTTCACTGCATATCAAAAGTGCATATTTGCAGAAGCATCTTGATTGCACGGATCGCACATTTGAATGGATGTCCTTGACCAAATACAAACCATATATCATATTTGTGAAAAAAAAGGTGGTAAATCAGGGGGGAAAAATATCAACAACATATTATTCTATCCACATTGTATTCACAGACGCTAATCTGTAAAGGGTTAAAATAACGTGTTTATCTCTACACCAGGGTGGCTATTGGCACGCAGTATCGTGAAAGCATCATTCTGACACATTGCTATGGAAGCACTTGAGGAATGCCCAAGGTAACTGGAGTGGTGGGTGGGTGGGGTGCATGGTGCAGGCATCCAGGAGGGACAGTCCAAGGTCGGAAGAAGGTGACCCCAGCCCGCCCCAGCCTCCCGACGACCCTGGAGCAGGTCGGACCAACAGGGGGCAGAAGATCAGGGAGCATGCTCTATGTACACTAGGCACCTTACATACACACACACATATATTATATATATATATATATATATATATATATATATATATATATATATATATATATATATATATATGCATATTACGTACACTGCTAGCATTGCTTGAATACGCAGATCTAGTCAAATTGCAGCATTCTCATATTAAAGTTATACCACAGCTATGTCTAAACCTAAGCATTTCTCTGTTGATTTATATACATTAAGACCTCGGAGATGACTATGTATGACATTCATCCAATTTGGCAACAAGGTAGCCTCTGTCCAATTAGTAAAGGCAATATCAGACGCCTGACTCCTAGCTATAGCCCGGGCTATAGCACCAATAAAAATCCCAAATGATTCCCTCTGAAGAGCTGATATTGTGATCCAGCATAATACATAGAATACATGAAGTCGGTAACCTGGAAGGGTGCCCGCCCTGAGGTCACATGGTCCAAGGTGAATCCTCCCACGTGGTTACACCAGACACGAGCATGCACGTCCTCCAGGGTCATATGTGTGGGTGGTGTGGGCCCCGCTGAGGTGTCAGATAAATAATAGTAAGACATAGAGTAATGGGAGAGCTTGGTGCTGCTAGCACTACATGTCCAGGCCTGGTGATGTATGGTGGTGTGGGGTGTGGTGGCTATAGGTATGCTGTCTGTGTACATTGAGTGCTAGCCAAGACGCTATATGAATACCAATATTGTCAGCAGTCACATTGTGAATGGGCTATAATGTAGACTGCGCCCATGTCCCCCGTGGTGTACAATACTCACTCAAACATATGTACCCCATTACACGCACATGTATAGGCTAGTTGTGGGCCTACGTGGCCATTAACACATGCTACATGTTTAACCATCAAACAAGTGATGGCTACAGGAACTATGGCTACATGTGGAATGACCCCCCCCCCCATGAAATAAACATACATGAAAACAACAACAACTACAACAGCAGCAGCAGCAGAAACAGCAGCAGCCACAACAAAAACAATAAAGGCAAAGATTAACTTGGATTCAAATATGCCATGTTTTTGCTTCAATCCAGTGAATGAAACACTGTTAGCCTAAGGCTATATGCCAGTGGTGAGTGATGGATTGAGTCAGGGATAATTATCAATGAGCAGTAGGATTACGCATAATCAGTGAACTTACTTTGGGTCATGCTATTGTTGTGTATGCTTTTGTTGACATTTTACTTTTGTTTACTAAACAATCAGGTTGGCATGCCAACCTGGCATGTGTATAGAGCACCTGCGTAATTTGCCTCCTGTTTGTTGTGTGAATTAATGAGACATGTCTGCAATGCATCATGCTCGGGAGCAGCATGGAGGGCGCTACCGACAAGTGGGATTCAAAACTGAAACAAAATAAGATAGGCTTGCGTGGCCAATATTCATCAATGAGCCCTAGAGGAAGTACACCTGCACGTGAAACTCCAATACCTTGTCCTCCGCGTAACCCCAGTCCGCGCTGACCTCTGTTTACGGCAGTGTAATATAATAGGATGAGTGAGCTGGGAATCATTCAATATTCATCGACTTCAAGGGCAATTTAGGCAAGACATTTTAAAAACAAATCTAATCATCATTGAAGCGGTGCCAAATGACAGACAAAATCAGTCTCGGTAACCGAAGGGAATGGTGAGGGGCAGGTCAGGCCAACGGATGGATTGAAACCCAATAAGGGTAATAATCCCATTTGCAGGGCGGCAATCAGGGCAATGTTCTGACAGCAGACGACATTTGTGTCGAACCTGTCAGCGGCTGTCCACACCCTTCGTCAATGTCATGACCTTTTAGACATCATAAGACGCAGGTATGAGTCGCAGAAGACAAGGCTGGCTCACAGACAACGTTTTGCGTTTACAAACGGCCGAGAAATACCAGACTTCCGGGGACTAGGTCGGGGATCGGCGGGTGACGCGACGCCGACGTCACATGTTCTATAAATAGCTGCAGTGGCGGTGCGCGGTTCGGGCGGGCTGCTGCTGCTGACGCAGACACAGCGGGCCGCGGCACAACGGAAGCTGCTCTATAGCACTGCGCAGCTATATCCGTCCACAGCCACGCCACCCGTGGTTAAAAATAGCCCGGAAATTGTGAAAACCTTCCCCATTATTGGCCGTCGTGACCAGAGATCGATTAGAGATGAAGGGATCATTAGCGTTGTTTAGCTCGGCATGGCCAGAAACCGGGATACTCATTTGTTGAACTGCGAGTTTGAAATGGTTGCCAACATATGGTATTCTCCCTCTTGTATTACCTCCAACCACCTGATGTGGACTATTGAATTTAATGCATTGCTTCTTCGAATATAACTGACAATGTGAGAGATACTAATTCGCAGCTGACAATATTTTTTAACCAATCCTTAGTTGTTGCTTAATTGGGGTAGTGGTATTGAAAACAAAAAAAAAGAAGGAAAAATTGTACAAATCAAAATGTAATATGGTACGGATGAAAGCGTGTAATCGGTAGTAAAATGGCAGAGCTGTTGAAAACTACTGGATACTTGTTTGCTAATATCCCAATTCCATGTCCAAGACTGAATGTCTACATGTATATAGATATGTAGCAGTGTTTACTATCTTTATACATGTATATCATCAGCCCTACAATCCGAAGCATCCCTGATGGATGGCCCTAACCACAGGTAGCACATACTGGGTCAGGGTCTATCTTTGTCTGCCCAAAGAACAACTAGTCCCAGGTGAGTTTGTCTGAACTCTTCATCACAACAACAACCATAACAACAACGACAATTTGTCTGCCCAAAGAACAACTAATCTCAGGTAACTTTGTCTGAACTCGTCATCAAAACAACAACAACAACAACAAAAACAACAACAACAGCAGCAGCAGCAGCAGCAGCACGCACCAAAACCCTCTGGTTCTACTACTTTTTGAGGCAACATGTTAATTGATGGTGGATCTTTATATGAGTAGCGCCTACCCATGTGGTTTCCATGAGAGGAGTTTTCTAATCACTGATCATGTTACAACTCAGCTTTGTTTACCTGGGGTGTTTTGGTTAGCCTGTATACCACCAGAATGAGGCGAAAGTTCGTGTTTTGACGCCTCCAAGTGCGGAGGCAATGACCTTTCGCCACAGACGTTGATTCCTTCACCAAACAGATACTTGGTGTTTGGCGGTAAGTAGACGAAGTCTAAGCCTGTGTGGGAGAGTGTGGACGCCCCTTTGGCAGGCAGCAAAATGTCAGTCCGGTTTGTTTGTGTGTCTTCTTCATCTCTTGTCCAACCTTCGGCTGTCGTCTGCTTGCTAATCGGGCGGCAAACCGCGCCACGCCGTTCATATCTCGACATTAGAAAATAACACCTATAGAACGGCAATATTGCGAAATGTCACTGTTTTGCAGGCGGTGCACTCCATTTATCGTTTTGTAGAATGAAAATCACGTAGGCGTTACAACTTTGTTGTTTTGGCGCGGGGTATAAGTTTAAGAAGTGGCTTGATTGTCCACTCACTGCGCGGTGAGCTCAAGTGTGTAGATTTCGCTGTATCAGACTATTCGGGCTCCACGTGGGCAGGTGGTTAATAGGAGTGGGCGTAGTATTTTACTCAGTCAGTGAACTCATCTCTTTTTTTTTGTAGGTAATAGCAACCAAGCATCTTTCTTGTTGTGCATGGTGAAAATGGCCTGGGAAATTAAAAATCTCAAAACCACGACATTTTAAGTAATTACAGTGATATATTATCGTCATGCATGTATCGGTATAAATTATTGATGAGGGGATTGGTTATTCAAAATACGTTATTCTCTTATTACTCAATAAGAAATCAAGAAATACCGGTTTATCCAAGGGCATATATATCTATTGCCAAAGTGAGGAACAACGTATGAATTACCGTCCTTGAGAATATTCAATAATACTATTAATGTAAATTGATTAAGTGCGACATATGTTCATACAAAGTATTCAGTAATTTTCTGGAATGAAAGTGAACGGTCCAATCCACAAACGAGTCAATAATCTGATTTGGGTCAGTTAAGGTGAGCCTTTAATGGATGTAAGGCTGACCTTGTTGAAGCTGACAACGCCCTAAACTGACCACCAAGTCTCGCTAAACCTATTGTGCACGTGTAGAGGGAATCAAGTGGTCATCTGTCCCATGCCATCTGTCCAACCCCCCCCCCCCCAACACACACACACATACATACACACAAACACACGCACAATGCACCGTCAGTATTCCCACACCCTACATCAAGTTGAGTTTAACCCCTATTAAAAAAAGACACATACGTACTGATTCATATAGTTGTGTATAGGCCTTTTTTTATGAAATGTCCTCAGCTTTTATTCACAGATGTTTTACATTGTAAGGGACTATTCAAGTAGGACGTTATCAACGAGGGGTATGGGTGTATTGGAAATGATGACATGACCATATGTTGCCCCTATATACTGTACAATTGCACGAAAAGGGAAAATGATGACAGAGGGGTTGGGGGTTTTGAAAAATGCCAGAAAAGTGATGACGTCATGGCCCATTTCGTCATGTTTTACATAGGGCCAAAGGAAATAGGCGTGTTTCAGGCCACTCGACCTACCGACCAATCTAACCTACCTACCCTAACTCTTTTTCGACCATGTTCCCCGAAATTCCCTTTTTTGGCTTTGTTATTGTTGTGCCAACAGCTACCTTACACGTGTACCCGTTCATGTATACATTCTCTTCGAATCCTCTTTTCAAATCTTCCTTTAGATCCAAGGACATATATTTATTGCAAAAGTGTAGCATTTTCTGATTATGTTATACACTGTTAAAAATCCGCCGTAGAAAAAACGGTGATTCACTGGCAACAATGGATGCCAAGCTTTCACCGTTTATTTTAGGGTCACCGTTTTTTAGGTGTCACCGTAATTGTATACGGGTTTTCACCGTTATTTTTTAACAATGACTAAGGAGGCTTAATTAGCTATTGCAGTGGCTCAAACTTTTAAGGATTATTTCTTTTATATAGTGATTTGCATACACAGATTATTCTGTGGTCATAATTATATTCTCAATTCACTACAATTATTCCCCATGTCTGATTTGGCTGCATGTCCAATTCATAAAGACATCTTTGTGACTGGAATTCATAATTATCATGAATGAACCACTAAGAAACATAGATAAATGTTTCAAATCGCATTACCATTACAATCTACAAGCAGAAGTATGCTAGGATTATTATAAAACAACAACTCCGGTGATATCCATATATCTCTCTCTCATTACCAGACAAGAGGTGTCTATGGTATCCAAACTACTTGCCGGTGTCCCACAAGGGTTAATTATTTATTCATTATGATTATTCGATCAAGCTTAGGTTTAGACTAGAATGTTGATGCTGTATTGAAAAAGGTAATGGAGAACTATTTGATTTCTAATAGATTTAGTCTACTTTTCATTGTTGAAGCTTCAGAGAAATCTCCTCTGGAACTAGGCTGCCACCTAGTTGGAAAAGATTGAACTTCTTATACTACGGAATTTCACTGTAAAGGACATAACAGTGCTTTACCGTAATGGTTTACGGAGGTTCACTGTAAAAGCAATTGGGTTGACGCTGCCTCACCGTAATATCAGGTAACGGTGATGCACCGTTAAATTTAACGGTGAATCTCTGTATAATCAACGGTAATTTGTAACAGTGTACTTTATCCGTGTATCCTAAAATGCCAAAAGCACAGCCTCACTTGCAGGTGAGACTGCTTTTGGTGAAAGTACTTAGTGATAGTTACGCTCACCTTTTCCTAAGTGAAAGGCATATGTGTAAGAGCCGACCGCTAATAAATACCTTCTGAAACACTTTACATAGACTGATCGCAATTAATCATAACTATCTATATAGTGCGTGTTCGTGAAACGCCCTACTGACCAGTATGTAACTCTCCAGGAAATAGATCTTTCTCATCTGAAATGGTACATTAGCTCCGCCAAAATCAATGTAGGATACTATGATAGTACGCCACCCCTGAGTGAAAATATATGAACATGCAGCCAAATATATATTGCCTACTCATTGTTTTCATACATCTCCTCATATTTCTAATTCGGGCAGTATGATTATTCTTAGTGTAAATATAGCATCCTACCCATCGGCGCATGCCCACAGTCACGTGTACGTTTTCAATAAATCAGTGGGTGACTGTTGAGAATTGATATGATATGTTCCACATGACTCTCGTGAGCTCCTCTTGTGTCGTATCAGCAGAAACATCACGATAAACAAGTACCTATTTACACTACTATAACCCTCCCCTCTTCTACTCGTGGTATGCAACTATGGCCAACTATACCAACTAGAAAATTAATAATTCTAATGGCCACCTTCCACCGTCCACTGGGGAACTTGGGCCGGTTAAGCCCTTACATTACCTACATAACTTCGGCCGATTAAAAAGAACCCAGTGGACGGTGGCCATCAGATATGGAATATGTTTTATACATTTTGTGCAGAAAGCAACGCGATCTCCCCCCAGGTAATTGATTTGGCTTTGATGGTAGGGCACACCCCCACCTGGTGTAGGAAGGGGGATTTATGGTGCTGTGTTACCTAGGTGAGCTGAGACCTATGGGTGGCGGGTGTTCTCGAGAGATGAATATAGATAGCCGAGACTATATTGCCACATTCCCAAGGGGTGTTTACGATCGGCTAATGGACTGTTTACCGCCCTAACCTGCCCATTATACAACGCCAAGAGTGAGAGACCCTGGGGGCACCATAATCAACAACAAAGGTCACTTCTGGTCACGTGACACACCGACTCTGGGTCAAATGTCGTCTGTTGTTGCAATGAAACACTGTGGGAGAAGTGGCTGAGTTATTACGAAACAATAACAACCATTGAAGAACAATACTTCTAGGAGCATATCACATCCTTTATAGTTGTTTTGCTCTTTTGGCAATGTCATCAAACAGCTAGACAATGCTTCACCGGGGTACCGTTAATCTTTAATAGGTGACCTACAGTGGTGATTGAGATACAAATATCAAATTATCATTATTAGTTTCATAAAGGGAGGGGGAATGTAGCTCTTATACTATGCCTTCTTTGATCTGATCCTCTTCAGGTATTACCTGCACGTCTTGTGTAGATCCCCAGCTTGAACAGTTAACCTCTTTCCCTCCTTCCCTGTGGCCGCCGAGCTCCAGGGCATGACCTCAGTAATTGACCTGGGGGTGAACTTAAGACGTCATTACCGGGGCTGGAAGATGTTATACCTTTTCTAAATAAAGTTGCATAGCTAGCAGTTAGATCTACATTTGAATACCTGTATGTTGCATACAATTCATAGTAAGAAAATGTATCATAACCCTTTAAGGGTGGCATCATGCCTTGATGCATCATGTCCATCATGATGCATGAATGCAGCCCTGGTGAGTAACTCGCCAGTGCTGCATTCAGGCATCATGCCGATGTTAAAGGGATGAGACACTGCCGGAGGGTTGGTATGATGATGAGTTACTCGCCGGGGCTGCATTGGTGCATTATGACGACAAATGTCATAGTTTAGCGACATTTGTCCTTGATGGAATAATCAGATCCGGTGGAACTAAGGTCAAGGATTGTAGAAAATTCATTTTGAAATTGTACAAGTACGGTAAAGCTAAGTAGTTCTATGTATGCATGTTCGCAGCTGTGACCATCTACTACACTTTACATTTAAATAGAATATAACATACCTTGCATGTTAATTAGAAAAGGTTCCAGGCAGACCTCACGACCCGCATGTGCTAACAGGACCCATATTGGTTGGTAATCCCTGACTACAGAGGGAATACACACGTAAGGGGTTCACCCACATTTTACCTACAATGCATGTTGACGTTCACCTGTGTAATGATCACCTTGTGACATGAAAGCATTCTCTAGGATGATACTGGCTCATGCACATCAAGTTCAAAAAGTTTAATTTTAACAACCACCCCTTTATTAATTGTTTCGTGTTTTTGCAGCTATATAAAATAGCTTAGGGACACACTATTGTATCTACACTATTGTTGTATTTATTTCATGACATTTAAAATTTGGTTCAATGTCTTTGGGATATTAAAGTACACTTCGATTTAATTTCATGGGCAATGAAATTACACAAGCGAACCCTCAATGTAGGAACATTTATCCAATCAAATAGAATAGTATGATTTAATTTAATCTTATTGGCATTGAATGATGATACTTAAAGCAACCCCCAATGCATGGACAGTTGTCCAATCAAAAATGTATTATTCCTTAATAATGATGGATAAAAATATCTAGATCTGCTTATTGACCGGATAAACCCTCCACATATCGGAGCTCCAGCTACAGGCCACAGTCTGTTAAACTTCCTGCATTTTGTAAAAGGAGGTGTGCTTGTAATAAGGTCATCCTGACCCGGTCACCTACTGCCCCGCCCTCACCACCCTCGAGACATGTTTACTAACATTCCTATCCCAGTTCCAGACTTGGTTAGGGTACTGGAGGAGTGGTATGTATAGGGGGTGGAGGTAACCATGTATGTTAACTAGGACGTGCAAGTATATCATATTTGTATATAAATGCATATGGTACTACCGGGTACCCAAATAATAATGACACAACAGGCCAATATTGAACCAACGTACAGATTAGAATTTGGCCAACATTGGGGCTCTGCTATTGGTTCAATTTTGGCCAAGAGTCATAGACAAAGTTGAAACTTGGTGTTGGGCCATTAGTCTATTAATCCGATGGTAGAAATACTGGTTTAAATTTAGATCTCGACTCTAAACAGTGCTTCTCTACTCTAAACAGTACTTTCACTACAGAGAACTTAAGGTGGGCATGTCCAATTGACCAGCCTTCGGCTGTGTTGGTATTCAGGGGCGGATCCAGAAGGGGTGGTCTAGGGGGGGCACAGCCAAGAAAATTTGGTCTAGGGGGGGCACAAGCAGGGTTCTTGACCACATTTCCTATAGTTAAGAGTCATACCAAGGGCCATTTTCTGAGGGTCTAGGGGGGGCACGTGCCCCCCAGGCCACCCCCTGGATCCGCTACTGGTATTAAAACAATATCATCATCATCATCATCTGTTATACAAAATTATCTGCTTTACTCAGCCTATTTTGAGGACTAAAGTGTACACTTTGTAAAGGCTGGATCATTGAAGTGGATGATCGGGAGGGGGTTAATTTTGATATTATTGGTAAATATCATTTCATAACAAGAAACCATTGAAAATTCATGGCAGTCTTCAAATAGAGTACCCAGGGTCTTCCTATTGACAGTCTAGCATGCTCTATAATCAGCCCAAAAATGTGATCACATTGACAATCTGGGTCCTCATTTATGATGACTCTAAAGATCACCTGGGTACTACGTCTCGACACAATGACCACCCCCAAAGGTGTCACTATATATAGTGGCATAGGGGTTTCAGTGTACAATATGCAGGTTCAAACTACGCGTCTCTTTACTATATGTTTTCGCCTGTATAGTATATGATAATAGCTTGTAACTTGCAATGGACAGCCCCTCACTATTGTGGCTGTCAGAGAGACGTGTTAATTGGACGTGTTAAATGTCAGGATTCCATCTTGGCCAAGCGAGACACTGTACCCAAGCCAACCTCAACAGTGAAAACCTGCACGGCCTGATTCTAGAGAGAATTCGTAGAGAGATGACCCCGGCACAACCTGATGGAAATCCAACAGATGACGAAGGCAGCATCCTTGGTGACGGAAACAGCAACCCTGGTGACGAAAACAGCAATCCAGGTGACGAAAACAGCAACCCCGGCGACGAAAATGGCGACCTTGGTGACGACAACGACAATGCAGGGAACATGAACAATGTCCGCCAGGATGATGATGGAAACCCTCCAAGACCCCTACCTGACGTACCACCAACACCACCTCAAGCTCCTCCACCGGGGAATGAGAATGTGGGATAGACAGGACTGTACCTATGTAAAAACACTAGTCACAAGACGAAGCATATTCTGGGTTAAAACTCATAATTGTGTTAAAACTTTCAATAGTGTCTTAGAATATATAAAACAACATACCGGTACACCGCTAATTGTATATTTTATATTTTTATATTGAAGTCAAACTCTCCAAACTTAAAATTTAGATTAATTATAGTGATGAAAATTAAAATAGATCTAGTAAGAAATTTATGTCAAATAAGGAACACAATTCATAATGATATTAACTACATACCGGTACACTGTGATACACTGTGATACACTGCTATACTTTGAAATCATGTCTCGTGCTTTTGTGTACTGTACCGCAGGAGGGTTGAAATTGAAATTGAAATTGTCTTTAAGTAGCCTACCGGTAAACATGTTACCATGAGAGCTGATTGAGATTGGGGTAAGAATATCATGTAATCATGCATACTTTATATTTGACATTTAGATATTGGATATTGATATTGAATGTGAAAATTGTAGTTTGAGTACGCTGGGTTCCAAATACCAGCCTGTTGGGGTATTAATAAGCAAAATTGTTAGTTTGAGCCTTGAGCTACCCTCATATAACCACTCTGAATTCATATCAAACATGGGTGGCCACAAGAGCCGCATACCTGTGAGGGGGGGGGGGGAAATAAGGGTCATACTTACATTTATAGTGTGGGAAGGAAGTATATCCTCAATGTACGATTTATTAATTTTCATATATATCATGATGTGATAGCAAGGGGCGTATCTAGAGTCCCTCTGGTCAAACTTTATGTTAGATACAGGCGCGTTACCTGATTTCAAAAAGGGGTTCTCCTTGGTCCACCTGAACGCTAGGAGCGTTAGGAATAAAACTGTTGGGATTAAAACTGAATTAATGAATAAGCATATAGATATAGTGATGTTTTCTGAAACGTGGCTTAATGATTCAGATGAAGATGGTTTATTTTCATATCCAAGGTATAATTTATTTAGAAGTGATTGTATTAGTATTTATAGAGGTGGTGGGCTCTGTGCACATGTCGATGAAAATGTTACCTGTTCAGTAGAGAAATTTAAGCTATTGAATAGATGCAATGTAGATATTGAGATCCAATGGCTTCTCTCTATTAAAGGAGGAAGTAAGGACTCGTTAATAATTAATGTGTATAGACCACCTAATGGCTCATTGATAAATTTCTGTCAAACTATAAAAGCTTTGTTTCTACAGATCGACGATCTAAATTCCTACAATATATTTATCTTAGGAGACTTTAATGTAAATACTTTGGTTGATTCTCCGGAGAAGAGAACGTTGTATGAGGTCATGGACCAATTTAATTTGACTCAATTAATTAAGGGTATCACTACCACCTCGGGCACAAATACATGTATAGACTTAATTTTTACAAATTCTGACGACATTGTGTCTTGTGGTCCGCTGAACGTTCATTTAAGTGATCACTTACCGGTATATTTAATTAATAAACATGTACACCCTAAAATAGTTATGAAAAGCTTCATGGGAAGATCTTATAGAAACTTTGATGTTAATAGATATTTAATTGACGTAGAAAATGCAGACTGGGACAATTTTGATGTCAGTAATGATGCTAGTGTATGTTGGGAGATCTTTGTCGGCATCCTAAAACAGAAATTGGACCTACAATGTCCGGTCAAAGGTTTTAGGGTAAGGGACAAGAATGACCCCTGGATGACGCACTATTTGCTCGAGAGAATCACAGATAAGAATAATGCACTATATGAAGCCAACCAAGCCAAATGTATTTTATCATGGCATAGGGCTAGAATTCTGAAAATTGAAGTCAATATTGAAATTGAAGATGCCAAAAATGCTTATTATAGGAATTTAAGTGAGGCCTATTTTAAGGACTCCAAGAAATTTTGGGCGTTGCTTAAGGATGTGATTCCCTCGAGTAAGAATGGATCGAAATCTATAAATTTAGTTGATGACCATGGTGCACCAATTTTAAAGGCTGACTCAGCAACTTTCGTCAACAATTTTTTTGCCGAAATAGGCCCTAAACTGGCTGAGAGACATAACATACCGTTTGTATTTAATGGCGTACGATGTGAAAATGATATGCCGGATATTGAGTTTTCAGACGATGATATTATAAAATGTGTTAAAGATGTGGATACTTCCAAATCCTCAGCGATTGAGTATTTGCCTACTAATATTTTTAAGCAAGCAGTTCTTTTTAAACCAGCAAGATTTTGTAAGATTATTAAGTTGTGTGTGACCACTTGCAAGATTCCTGATAGTTGGAAAATAGCTACAGTAACACCGCTACCCAAAGGGGGAGATTCTTCAAATGTTTCAAATTTTAGGCCCATTAGTGTACTACCTGTCCCAGGCAAAATTCTAGAAAGGCTAATACACTCCTCAATTTCGATCCACCTGGAATTAAATTCAATTTTGTCAAAAAAACAGGGCGGGTATCAAAAAGGGAAATCAACCTTAGATACAATTAGTGTATTGACTGACCATATACTAAATAATAGAAATAAGGGTAATATAACCATGGCAGCCTTCATAGACATCAAAAAAGCATTTGATTCCGTAAATTATATCATTTTGTTAAATAAACTGGAAATGTATGGGATTAGAAATCGGACTTTGACGTTAATAGAAAATTACTTATCAAAAAGACATCAGTGTACGGTGGCAAACAACATCAAATCTGCAAGTGTTCCTTTAATTTGTGGCGTGCCACAGGGCTCAATTTTGGGCCCGTTGTTCTTTTTATTGTATATAAATGATTGCATTTCTCAGCATGACACCCATAATACACTCCTGTACGCTGACGACTCAGTACTTTATGTATCTGGCAAAGACATTAACATTTTATCTCAGCAAATTACTGTGGCCTTACAGTCCTTTTACAACTGGACATCCTGTAATAAATTATCCATGAACGAGGATAAAACAAAAATTATGACTTTTGCATCAAAAATCAAAATTTCTAGACTCGTCAAACCCAAGATTAAATTGAATAATAAAGAGTTAAAAAATGTAGTCTCATATAAGTATTTGGGTGTCATATTGGATGAAGAGTTGAACTATTCGATGCATATCAAAAACTTGATAAAAAATATGAGGTTTAAGTCTGTTTTATTGTATAGGTCAAAGGATGTCATGAGTGATAAATCACTCTTAAAAGTGTACAAATCACATGCGTTATCCGTAATAGACTATTGTGATGTTTTATACAATGGTGGCAATGCTGATTTACTAGGAGAACTTCAGAGAGTTCAAAATAAATGTCTGAAAACCTGCCTTGGGTATCACCTGCTCACGCCAACTGAAACAGTTCATGCTAAATCTGAATTGCCAATGTTGGCAGAGAGAAGAAGGTATCATACCAGGATGTATGCATTCAGACGATCTAGGTATGAAATTTTCAAACAAAAGAAAGTCAGACGCACTAGATTATCAGAGGCGCCTTTGTTGAAATATTCACACATACACTGTGCTTCGTATGAAAAATCTGTTGAAGTCTCTTGTGGCCAAGCTTGGAACTCCCTAAATGTTAAGACGCGGAGCTTAGAAAACCTGGATGAATTTAAAAGGGAAATGAAACAATTATTAGAAAACACAATTCCTGTTCTAGATGAAAATTGAGGGACTGTTATATATTCACAAGTATGAAGGTTAAACAAATGTGAGTCATCTTAATTTAGGGGGGGTACTATCAATGAACAAGTTTAGCGTGTAATATATGCCGGTGTCTTTCTACAAAGAATGGTTATTTAAGTAAATTACAAATGGTGAAACTGGTCACACCAAAAACAGCTTGCTGACGGGTGTGACTAGTAACTTGTTGGCTGAACAACTTTTCAGAGGTCTCAATGTCATTTAAATCTTATTAATATGTTATTATCTACGCAGTTATCTCATTTTTATTACCGATGAACAGAGACACTTGTACGTCATTATTGTCAAACTCATATACTTCAAGCCAATAAAGTTGATTCTTGTTCAAAAAATTACTCTGGAACTGTAAATAAGTGTGCAGCTCCATGTGTGACACAATAGAAGGACAACAAAAGGCTGCTCTACATACTGTACTGCTGCATGTTGCACTGACACGTTGATAAACATGTTATTGTGACCCTGGAGGCTGAACGGATCATTACCACCTGCGCCCTCGTCCCTGGCAACTACTGGGTCTTACCTCACCTCCCCAGCACCTTCTGTAGATCACATACCACGCCTGATCATCTATCACTTAGCACTCAATTAACTGATCCTGCACAGGTAGCATATCCCCCCCCCCCACGCCTTGTGCAACAATAAGTGCCCTCTGTGAACAACGCCACGTCCACTACTTAGCATTGGTAAATAACATGTCACCTTATTAGGCTCTAACACGTTAAGGGGTGGTGCCACCTCGTGGCACACAGCACATCTAAATGGTAGGACAAGATGGCACTGTGCCTCTTTGTATAGTCTACTTGGGACCCTTCTTACTGTGTATTTCTGATTAATTAATTTATGGTTTATGCATACATGAAAACTGTGTATCATCCTGTATGCAT
Source organism: Harmothoe impar (assembly GCA_947462335.1). Classification (NCBI taxonomy): domain Eukaryota; kingdom Metazoa; phylum Annelida; class Polychaeta; order Phyllodocida; family Polynoidae; genus Harmothoe; species Harmothoe impar. The sequence continues at coordinate 52,839,308 of OX381704.1, forward strand.
CTACCAAGTCATTTTTTTTAATTTCTTATCATAAAACTGAAATAAATAAGAATTAAAAAACTAAATTCTGCTTGAAGAGTGACCAAATAACTGTATGGAGAGTGAAGCCATGCAGGTAGGACAGAGCCAGTGAGTCTAGGATGATTGTTGGTAGTACACTGAGTGGGTGCTGTTACTACAGACAGGGTGTGGATTTATCAGGTGTGGTCACTCAGTAGCCCCCCTAAAACAATGGCCATCCCATTAACACTTGGGAACAGGGGTGTGTACAGTGGTCAGCTGCTGGTAGGTGTGAGTGCTCTACACACACACCTCTACTTCCCCCCATGCCAAGAAAGCTGTGAAATCTCGCCAAAGGAGCGAGACATCTTGCCAAAGGAGCGAGATTTCATGTCCTACAAGATGGCTGCCCCTTCCAGAGGCTCCACTGGGGCATCGTGTTAGAGCCTAATAGGGTTCTAAAACGTTCCTCCAGTGGAGCCTCTAGATGGAGGCAGCCATCTTGTAGGGCACCAAATCTCGTGCCCATTCTCATCCTGGGAGTGAGATTCCATGAGATTCCCATTGTCTCTGGCCAGCTTATCAGTGTTATCTTAGGGTAGATAGTGGAGCTAATGGCCAAGCTGTTAGAGATAAGGGCTGCACAGGTGTGAAGTAGCTCCACTCAGTCATGGTTCAGTGACTCTCCCTTCACTCTCCACACAGATTTCTGGCCCCTCTCCAAGCAGAATTCAATTCTTTAATTCTTATTTATTTCAGTTTTATGATAAGAAATTTAAAAATCTGAATTGGTAGATGCATACAATATGATATTCAGATGCCATGCATACAAAAACCACATATTAATTGATGAAAAATACACTGTGAGAAGTGGCCAAAGTAGACTATACAAAGAGGCCCAGGAGATGGTTGTCCTACCATTTAGATCTGTTGTGTGCCACTAGGTTGCAGCACCCCATAACGTGTTAGAGCCTAATAAAGTTGTGTTTTTGATGCACACACAAAAACAAAACATGCACTTAGTCTATCACCGCTGCAATGAAATGCCCTAACCCTCTCGACCCATACCCCCAGCCCCATCCTACCCCCCCCCCCCACATCTACCATAACCAAGCCAGACGATTCTGCGTCGTTGCAATAGAAACATGCTTTAATGCCCTTGAGAGGGTGCCGCGGTAGGTCGTGACGTCACGGCTCCAGGGGAGCGGCTCCGAGCCGCTCTGCCATAGAGAGACGCTCCATCGGCGTCTCTCCCATCTCCTTATATGGGCGCGGCGCCGACCTGGCGGCTGTTGACGACAGCAGACGACAACCTGACGGGGGTATTTACCAGTGCAGCAGCAGGGCGACACACCTTGTTTGTTGCAGACGGAATCACGCAGTAACCATGTACTGCAGTCGTGATGACGGCAGGACAGGTGGAACCATATCCGGTGAATACCCCACCGCCCGCAGCGCAGATGTCCCTTTTTTATGTGTGACCAATGAAGGGAGTGTTTGCCTGAGTCTGATAAACAGGTCTATTAATCAATAAAGTCAATAAAGTGGAAAGCAAAAGAAAACATATCTCTGATGTAAACAACAACATGCAGCTGCGATGTCAACAACACAGCACCATGCATTAATTTTACATAGTCAGCATCCTTAACAGCATCGCCATCATTACCCGTAGCACCCCCACTAAATACAACAACAGCAACAACAATAATAGATTAGTTTGAAGTAGGGAGCAGGGGAGCCTACGCCTGTCTATAAGTGTTGAAGACCTCTCTCCTCCCGAATTGCCATTAAATACACTAATATTTTGAATTAGCATGCAGATATTTCACATTTTCACACGTGCATGACTGTATGTAATGATGGGGTTACAAGGTTGAACGTGGTGTGAGGATGGGGGTTTATAGGGCAGTGGGGCGGGAAAAGAGTCTATTATCAGTATGTTTACCCCTTGTTATCATCCATGCTATCCTGCCGTCTCAATTTCCATCTAGCGACACCATTCCTCCCCGAATACATGAGTATGTGTCCTAGTTGAAGCCCAAGGGTTAGTCACCCTTCTCATGTTTATACGAGGGGCAGATTTCTTAGGACACCGGCAACAGGGTCAATGTTCTGTCGGCTGCTTTTTATCAGAAGAAACAAGGTATGCTTCGTAGAACTTCCCTTATTCAGTGGTTTTTATGCAGTAAGTAGTAAACAATAATTTTGATAACAAAAATGACCTTCTCCTTGGGAGAGAAAAGCTTGGATTGAACTCTGAAACCCCCTCCTACATGTCATACAGAAGATGGCCAATATGATTTAAGTAGGCACGGTTAGACTGACAGGTTGTCATCAGGTGGTTTATTGAGGCTGATCCCATCCTCGTTACTGTCACCCTCAGTGCATCATTAATGTGCTGATGACAGTTTCATTTGATCGCAGATATCATAACTTGCATGCCATGCAGTGACTTGGTGTAACGTAAGAAGTGAAATGCAACATTCATGCAGAGGCCCAGGGGACCACCCAACGAGGTTTATTTACACCACTCTATATGAGTGAAAAATTATAAAATCGTACAAATAGGGGTTTCCACATCTACCGTATATTGATTCTTTTCAAATTGTACCAGTCTTATTCTTTTAGGTTTCATAATATATAAGACTAAGAGGGTAGACCTCCATGCACTGATATTCCTTGGTTCATTATGATTATGTGAGCATTCCCTCAGTCACTATAGCCTAACCAAGCTAGTAATTTTGTGGCTTTCTATACAGCCAACCTAGTTAGTGTGGTCTAGTTGGTCAGTATACTGACCAACTCACCTTAGTCGTTTCCATCTCAATGAGTTTTAGGCTTTTTGTCCTTTTGAGTGAGGCATTACTCATGTGTTGTTTTTTCAGTCATTTTTGAATGGCACTTGATCATTCCTGACCAATGTCCCTATGACTTCAGACTAAGGCCTTTAAAAAACAACATACATCTATGTGTTACTTCACAGATTCAAGACCTTTCACCCAGCTATGAGATTTCTTTCACCACAAGGGCATGTAGTTTAAGTCCCACCCTCTCATCATTCTAGTGCTTTTGACTGGACTTATGTCATACTTTGAATAACCAAACAACCAGCAACATAACTTGTCCCATACAGTGCATGCATTCATGAACCGATCGATGTTTTGATAATCACCCTCTTAAACATTGAAGGCAATGCATGCATACCCACTCTATATCCAATGCCAATGAATATGCAAACGTTGAAACTTCTCCAGCCTGACCTCTGGCAGTTTTGCTAGGTTCGTCTTGGTTTTTTTCCAAGCCAATGCTCTAATACGTTGGATGATTATGACGGGAATGCTCATCAATCGTCCGATCCCTATGCAACCCCTAAACCTCACCCTACGTGCCCTTGGCATCACTATATTCCAGACACGCACGCTGATGCTTGCACATACAGCAGTGATCTTATTAGGGTGTCCAGCTTCTAGTGGGCAGGTGAGGCCATTGCGCAGCACCCAGGCCATGCAGCACCCAATGTAGGGGCCCCAGCTACCTAGCTGTGTATATGGGCCCAGCCACCAAACCCATATTTTCACATACACCACCAGCTCTCCGTCAAACCCTGTTGCGCCTCCCACTTCCCCACGTCAGAAACAACCAGGATAAGGTACAAATCACCCAGGGGTTGTTCCCTGAATCACCTGCCTCTTTACTATGGTGAATACTGATGTAGCAATTAGGTATCAGTTGCTATGGGCCATTGCACTCTTCCTAAATCTGTTCTGTATAGAGGTTGAGGGTGGCCAAATGGCAATCAGGGTAAGCCTGTAATGGTAGAATACTGGGTTCCCCATGTATTCCTGTCATGCTTTCCTCCAGGGACTGAAATTGGGTGTGTTGCAGCTGTGCCTGAGGGTGATTTAGGCCGGGTTTACACGATACGACCCTAAGCATCCACATGCCCTACCATAGATTAGAATACCCATAATAATTTCTTTATTTTCTAGAAATGTAATATCCCTTGAGTGGCATAGTAAGATGAACCACACAGCCCATTTCAAAGTGAACTGCATGCCTCTCCCTGCTCCTCCTATACCTGACACTTGTTAATGGTGTGGTAGGGATCAGGTTGGTAATCAGTCGTGGAGCATGCTTCCTCTTCTAGCTACATGAGTTGTCCACGAGCTGCTCTGGTGGTTGTTCCTCAATGCATGGCCCCGGTGCATGGCGCGCCTCCTCTAGGGTAGGTCGTTTCTCAATGTAGGGTAGCCATGTGAACCTGCTGTAAAGAATGAAATCAATAATACACAGAGAAAATAAACAGCGTCAAAGGGGGAGTCCAGGTTGCCTCCAGAATGACTCCCCTCTCTAGGGGAGTCCAGATCGCCTAAGGGAGCCTAAGTGACTCTCTGGCTGACCTAAGGGAGTCACCTGGGGTAGTCATATGATCCAAAGAGCTATACAGTGGAGTCATTCTGGAGGCAACCTGGACTCCCTTTTGACGCTGTTTCTTCTCTCTGTGTAGGAACATCTAGACAACATGGGTCAGTAATGTACATGCTGAAAACTTACAACACATGGTCTTGTCCTTAACATTTCTGGGATAAGATATATCCGGTATCAATCTCTATAACACGTAAATCATATGAGGATCAATAATCTTTATGATTTGCTTTTACATTATTTATCCGAAAGCAGCGGTTGAGGAACAGGCCCCACCTGCGAGCCGCCTTTAGCTGGTTGTGGTCGTTATAAATTGTAGACGACAGCAGTTGGTATGGAGCAGGCCTGCACTGGAGGGCCTGCTGGCTAATTCCCGGCCGTGTCCTCAGCTCCCCTCCAGGACGTGTAGGGGCCGACACCCAAAGAGCCTAATGTGATTGGGTCAGGGCTGGTCCTGCAGATGAGGGGAAGCATTACAGGGGGGAGAAGGTCATCAGACTAATGCCAGGAAAATAACCAGCTTTCTGCCCCCAAACCTTGTTATTAGTTGGTGATGGTAATGATGTCTTTAACCCCTGTATAACCCCCGCCGCCCCCCTCTCACTCAGGAGCATTCATAAGTGTATATGATTAAAACGGATGCATGCACTGCAGTCCAACAAGTAGCTCAGCTAACGTTACTTTACGTCAAAACAACGTTTTAACATTAAACAACGTTAGGCCATAATAAGGAGCCTTAGGGACACGTTGTGTACTGGGAAGGCTGCTGTGTTTAATATCCCTTATAAGGGGCGGCTTGAAAACCTATCAATTAAGGCGAATTTACGTATTTAATTCAACATAGTCCAGGAATAAGGGTACGTTAGTCTTTTTCATATCTTGAAAGTACCAGAAATGAGTCGCATATAGCGACCGGTAACAATCATGTAAAAAATGGTTGTATGATACCCTAAAAAAAGCTAGGCTTCATGTATTAGTTCTGGGTGGCATGAAGAGGGGTAAAAGACAAAAAAAAATCCCCCGAAGTAGGATTTTTCTTCACATTTTAATTTATGTAGAGGCAAAAGAATAGCTCCCATGAATAACATTTTAGGTATTGCAGATGGGGATATCTGATATTTTTGGCCTAGTTACCTACAATATAATTCAGAAACATATTGTATATAGATATTATTGGAGACATGATAGGGTGGCATCATGACTATAATGTTTCTACTAAGATCCCTCCTGTTGACAACCTGATGAAAGCTCTTGTTTCTACAAAATCTACAAAACATAACCATTACAGAATTCCCACAATAAACCGAGTGCCTAGAACCGGCAGGAATAGAAACCATAATAGACCCTATTGTAATTATAAAACATAAGGTCAGTGAATGGTATAAGTACACAACTGAGTCATTTAACAATCACATGGCACTGAGGGCTGGTGATTGAAATACTGCGCAACAGATTATCTATTCTCAGCCCACCTGAATCTATTTATAACACGAGCGGCTCATGAGCAGTGTGCTCGCCGAGCGTGTCGCCGGCTGTGAGTGACAGATCATCTTAATTGTCATGTTGGGAGTGGCCAATAAGCGTTTTCTTTCTCCTCCATTGACGTCAGAACAACCGGACACTGTCCATTATAGTAGGGGCACCTGGTCTACACGCCGACCACGTGCCTTTAAGTGTGGACAAAAACGACCCGTCTCCGAATTCACAATTTAAATGTTAATAATGCCAGTCTGGGATTATGACGCTGGTTGTTGGAGGTATAGCTGCGACGGAGTTTCCATGCATGGTTGACTAGTGGAAAGAGGCTGAGACGCACTGTTGGGTGCTTATAAGGCCAAGAAAAGGAATTGTGTTTATGTAACATATGGCCAAAATATAGTGTAGGAAGGTTGATATTTTGGGATAAATCTAGTCCATTTTAGAGTCAATTCGCCATGTTTGGCCCGAAAAAAATAGAAATTCTTCAAAGAAAAAGATGTAATGATGAGGTCAGGGAAGGTCGAGCTACACTACTTACTTCTAACAGTGCAAGCAGGACGAATGGTCGAGATATATGATTTAAGTTCAAGGAGCCTATTCCATTTTGTGAGTTCCGAGTGCAAGGGTAATAACGTGGCCTGCTTGAAACATTTTGCCCATATTGATATATTATTGATGGTAGTTAAGGGTTAAGAGATGAGCACTAGGAGTATATAGGGGATATTGGTTGTGCATGACGTACATGACCCATGAGACGTCCGGTTCATATCTCGGACGTCCACGGAGTCACATGTCCATGTGTAAAGTTCTTCAGTTGCTCTTCATGGAAAGTTGTCAAGATGTTTGAGCGGATGTGATACATAATTCAGAATACTGCACCTTAGTATGCACAGTCTTGATTATTAGTTTCTCCATGGAAGAGCATGCAAGAGCCCTTCTTGGAAACGCATGGGAAGGTGTCTTACAGTATCATGAATTTACTAGTGTTTGTATTTGCTATATTGCTATATATAGACTTACAGTAGGCTATACATATAAAACATTTCAAAAGAGGTTTCCAGTAACATGTTCTGAGAAAAAACTCGGCAGGTCGTTTTTACTTTGTTTACCCTAAATAGAAATACGCGATGTATAGGCGAAATATTCAGGGTAAAGTTGATTTTGAATCCTGAATTGCATAGTATAAGAAAAACGTCGGGAACCGGGAAACCAACTGATCCTTTTGCATGGGTTGGATTCTTTTGCATTGGTTGGAGAAGCATCATCTGGTTGAGCATTTGAAGCTGTGTCTACATGGAGGGTCATAAACTGTACTGCATTGTCATTAAACTAGAGTCCTACAAGATCACTCATTGGGTATTGGAATTTGATTGTGAAAAAAATGCATTCGTACATAGATTTGTACATCTTTTGTTGTTTAATGTGGTGCAGACAATGCAGAGTTACATGTAGAACCATCGCCATTCTGCAGACTCCCCAGGTTTACATTACCAATGCCCGGATGAATGCTCCTAGATGGGCTTAAGACCACCCCCCCCCCCTCCCTCCAACAACCACCATTCACCCCTAGCTGCCGCCTGGTGCAGCCTGCTCCTCCTCCATGGCAGACGAGAGGAGCGAAGCAGACGACAGAAAATCGATAATTTCTTGGCGCCGTGCCAAGGCGCCAACTTTTTTCGCGCGCTGCGCTGCAGCTTTACTACGTTTGGCTGCATAGTACGCACAGACAGACCGGCAGCCAATGGGAGCGTGTTGTGCAGAGCTACCCCTGCAGGTCGACATCAGCATACCCCCGTCTGGAAGCATTATGTTGATCAACACCCTCTCCAGGGGGGGACACCAACCCTGGAGACGAGCACCACCAACCATGCATTTTCCCTCCGTTATCAAGGATGCAGACAGAGCTATTGACGTGGCCGTGACGTCACGCCGCGCGGTCCTTATGAATGCAGACGTGACGTGGGCAGTCACGTGGGCCGTCATTATGCAGGCGTCCCTGTACCAGGTCAATGACGGCCTTACACAAGAAGCTTCCACCCCCCCCCCCCCCCTCCTCCTTCTCCTCCTCTCCCCATCCCCAGGCCCAGGCTCAGCCCCCCCCCTCCTCCTCACCCCTACAGCCGCCTCTAGTGGGGTCCGCTGAGCACTGGAGGATTCCACTGCTGCAGGAATGTGGCTTCTGTCGGCACAGCAGCGTGCCGTCAGCTAAAATGGCTTCTGGAGGAGAAGTGGTGAGCAGCTCATGCTGGTGGTGAGGCCCTCACAATGCTGCCCAACCACCTCCCGCCGCCATGCCCTTAGCTGCACATTCCTCCTCCTAATCCATGTAAACAAGCCTGTAACAAACACACCGGCTATGTAAGGGATGGATTGGCTACACCAGAGATCTCTGTGATGCTGTCTAAATCACTTACAGTCCCCGAATTAATGCTATCATACCCGACTCTCTGGCATTTTAATTTGATGTTATGATCATGAAAGGCAGGGTAGCGCGGGTTCTGCGGGATTTACACTCCCGTGAATTCAGATTTCTCACTGGTCAATTCAAAATGCCGTGTTTTGATCCATGAAAATATGTTTACTCTCCCTAATTGTGAAATGCCTCATCTTGTACCATTCTACTACATACATACTGCACCTATGCTCTTTAGTATATAGCTCGCACATACACTATTAAATAATGCATTGCATTTGCGTTGAAGTAGGCCCTCCCCTACAATACAATCTTTGAATTCAAAGCCACCCCCCGTAGGCGTAAACAGAACATCCACATGCAGCTTTTTGCAACACTACCAGGTCCAATTCCACATGACTTGTAGGATCCAGGACTCTCATCTGTTGCATGAAATAGCTTTTATACACATCAGGTTTCCACATTTAGACCGGCCACATTAAGGACAGATTAAGTGTCTGTTATCGTCCAGGCTATCCGGGTTCTAATGTATTTCAACAGCTAATATCAACAGTAGGGAAGCGAAATAAAAATACTGTTTAAAAGTTATGGTTGATTTTTGCCCTTGAAAGTTTCCTAGTTGGCCACTTTTAGAATCATCATATTGGGCTTCTCAGGCTTCTTACTCCTCTGATAGCACGTTATCGACATGCTCAACGCCCATCTGGTGGTCGTTGAATCATCACAGATAACGTTTTTGGGTGACTGCCTTCTCCACTCAGTCCCTCCTAGCCGCGCATCTTGAGATCGCGATTCCGAAGTCGCCGGATGAGAGGTTTTTTAGATCAAATAATATAGTCTTAATTACGCCGAGTCTGATCCGCCCACGCAGCACCGGAAACTGTGTGAGCTGCTCGCTAGGGGAGGCGGAGCAGCTCATGGATAAGGCGTGAGCTGTAGGAGCAGCCTATGTTGGACTACATGTATTAGGGGACATCCCAACAGGTGGTTCCAGACTTACAGTGGGCGTAGTGTACACGTGTTATAAGGAAATCGGTTAAACTATACATTTGGACTGTGGTTATTTACAACGTGGGTGTGTTGTCCCATATGCTGGTAGCTGGGTAAGCGTATGGACAGGTTGGGCAGTGTTTACCTATGTTAAAATAACGATGTATATAGCAACAGGTGCTCATTTGTTGACTTTGATTTATCATAAGAGGACAATTCAGTGTAGTAGACATAATATGAGTGCATTAATTTTGTTGTAGGAGTAGAGTGGTTGATTTCCCCAGGTAGATGGGAGCTGTACATATGTCGCATTCTGCTCCGTGTCCTCCTGCCACACAGGTCGATGTCCTGTGTAAAGGAATAAAGGACTCCCACGCACAACGCATAAGGACCTTTTTCTTGTCCACAGGGAGCAGCCACCTACGCACGAACACCATCCCCGCTCCCACTCTCCCCCTCTCCCCCTCTCCCCCTAGGACCCCCCCTCTCTTTCCCCCCTCTCCCTCCCTCCCTCCCTCTCTCCCTCCCTCCTTCCCTCATTCTTTCATCTCTGTCTTTATTTCTCTTTCTGTCTCTCTGTGTCTCTGACATTCAAACTGTCTGTCTGTCTCTCTGTCTCTGACTCTGTCTGTCTCATTCCCTGTCTCTCCCTTCGTCCACATGTTGGCACAGGGAATTAAGCTACCGTATGGACGTTGACATGATACGCGAGCTGTCCCCTTAGCTGCTCGCCCGATGTCCATATAAAGAAGCCGCTCCTCGGAAGCTCAGAAAGACACTGTAGCAGCTCTCAGCAGTAGCTCATCACCTATAGCTGTCCCATTAGGCGCAATATGGTAGCCACAAATGGCAATGACCATATAGGGGAGGACATTAATATGGAAGCCACGTAAGGGAAGCCACGTAGCTGGTGGGCGTTGAGGTGTGGGGGACGATGAGTGGGTGGACAGGGGGCGCTAAGAGGGGTGGGGTGTGTGTGTGGGTGTGAGGAAGGCTTCAGATACTGGAGGAAAGGTAGGAAAGGTGGGTGTGGGGGTGGGACATGTGGGTGTACTGGAGGAGGAGAACTAAAGGCGGCAGGGAGGCTCAGAATAGGTACATGGGGGTCGAGAAGCCACAATAACCCACCAGATTACTGTGAAAGCATTGCCGACAGCATGATCCTATAATCCGTAGCATGATCTTGTCAGCTGCCAGGTGAATGAGCTGCCATGCGTGCTGCCCACCTGTCCACTTTAATCAAAGCCCACATGGATTGTATATATAGAAGACCTTTAAATAAATCGCCCCCGTGCCTATTTCTGGATCATCTAAGTAGTCCACGTGGCTGTGCTTGCGAAGCCATATGGCTTATCTACAACCTGGAAATAGAATTCTTAAAATGGATAGGGGCAGTGACATATGTCTCGGTAATTCAGCATCATGATGACTTTGTATAGTTCTCATGTCTCCCATTCCAAGTTCACTGCCGATAGGTCAACAAAGTGAGAGAATTGTCTCAGGTACATACAGATCTTACTAGCTTACGCCCTCTCTCACAAGATTTAAAGAAGTAAGGTAGTATAAAGATAAAGGTAATAATGAAATAAAGAAAGGAAACTTATTTCAGCCAAAGAGATTATAGTTGTGATTAAGGTTACACTATTTTGAAAAGCTCATCGTATATTTAGCTCCCCCCCCCCCCCAAAAAAAAAGAGAGGCCAATGTCTATCGCAATACAGCAAGCGAGGTTGAAAGTGTGATTTACATCACAATTTACATCACAATTGACTCAGGGTCAGTATGATGTAAGCCCGGACGAGTGATTTAATCCCCCTGTGGCAACCCAGACACATCTGATCAAGGCCCTATATCTTGTATACAGCATCAAATACATCCCACAACCACACCATGCAGTAAGTGAAGTCAAAATGCTCGGTACTATCAACACCACTTTTGAAAACATTATACAGACTGCACCGACTCAACGTAGACGTAGCTAACATGTTGTGTGGGTACTGGACATTGGTATTTTGCATAAGAATTCAATCAATTTTCAGTTGAGTCTGAAAAGTGAGCCTGAAATCGAGTCTATCAATGAGCCTGAAACACGAGACTAAAACAGCTGTTTCACCGTACTGGATTACAGATATTCAGAGTAAAATTAATTGACTTTACACTGCCTCATCGTAATCACATTTACGATGATCTACCGTAAAATTTTACAATGATTCTTTGTATATTCAACGGAAGACTTTTACAAGACATAGTTTCACCGTAAATGAATAAACTTTGTTTCACCGTACTGGATTACAGATATTCAAAGTAAAATTGATTGACTTTACACTGCCTCACCATAATCACATTTACAATGATTCACCGTAAAATTTTACATTGATTCGTTGTATATTCAAAGGAATATTTTTACAGTGCATTTATCATATGTTCTTCCTGTACCCACTGATCTAATGTATATTCACCTTGAAGATAAGATTCAAAAAGATTTCTTGTCCGCAAATAACAGCTGGTAGATGTATAGCAAAAAGGTCTCACACCACCCTCCAATATGCCTCTTATTGGCTCAATGATGTCATGAATAGGGCAAATGCTGCCGATTTTGGAAAATATTGCTAGCAAACAGGGTCTCGATCTGGCCAAAGTTAAAGGAGTTGACAGAGGCATAGGAAGCAAATCTTCATTTGGGGATGGGGCAAGGGGGCCACTCCAACCAACATCAAATATCATAGAGTATTTGAGTCTTCTTTAGTTCGGATTGGGGGCCCAGGCCTCTCTGCCCCCACTTTTCCCCATGCTGGAGAGGTAAGAATTCGAAATTGTGTGTACTGTAAACGTAGATATTTTCGCTTGTATAAATTTTCGCGGATTTACTAGATAGTACCATTTCGCTGGATTTAAATTCTCGGATTTTGACAGATGGTGGTGCCAGAGCTCTATTGGATAAATTTTCGCTTTGGACATATTTTCGCGGATTTTAAAATCCGCGAAATCCGCTAAACTAAATACAGCGCGAAATATAATACATTTACAGTATTATATCACTGGTCTTGACAAAGGTTTTTTCCCACGCCACTGAGCAATATACAAAATACGAGAATTCAGTTAATATGGCTGAGGTACACGAGGGATGATACCTATATACCTCATTATTGGATGTAGGTCAGTTCACTGGAAGGTTACATATCACACCTGAACTACACGTGTTTATCAACACACCTGAAGGATACCAAGGTCATTAACAATAACATGCGAAAGGTAAAAAGTTCACAACTCATTTGGGCCCAATAAGCAAGATGAGCTGGGCAGGAAGGGGGGAGTGGAGGTAGGGGATGTGGCTTCGTGTAGCACCATGGGTGCAATAAGGGGACATTAAGAGCACAATGCTGTCATGCCGACCCTTGGCCACAGGCAGTGTCCACACAATGGCACCACCTCCTCCGCCCCTACTCAAGATGCCGGTCCCAGACACACTGCACTGCTGTTAGCGACGAGTTCAAATTCAGGTCACTGACTAATAATTATTCTCATTATAATTAACCCATATGGCACTGACGGCTTGGGACAGCGTGGGCCGGTAAGCAGTGAGAAGGGTAATTAATGGGTTATGTCCCATGTTGTATGCTGTTTATTGATATTCAAACGTGTTTTTATGTGCTACAAAGGTAGGTGGACATCTGGATTGTTGATTCTCCACATTTAGACCTACAGATGCACAGGTGGTGCCGATGAGTGATAAATGTTGGGTATCTATATGCATCCTGATATAAAATATGCAAATTTATTCATCTGAGCATCAACTCTTGAAACTAGGCCAGGAACACCATTCACATTACTGAATCTACCTCTGATACTTGGGCATTGAATTACTACATAGTCATAATATGATAACTACCACCAAGGTAGTATCTGTTATTATTATTATTCATGTGATATCAAACTATAGTTTTTCTTTCTAGTAATAAGTGCATCTAAACCATTGTACTAAAATCAAGCTATTCATGGGATGTAAAACCATAGTTTTTTCTCTCTTGTATTTAGAGATGCATAATTATAACTTCATACAATGTATATCAGGTCAATGGACCATTCAAATAAAGTATACAAATTTGATAACCATGGGAATTGCCTCTCCAGACGTGGATAAAGAAGCTACTGGGTCAATGTATATAACTTACTGTAGACAAAAAGGGGAATGGATTGCCATCTGTTCATTATTTTGGTATTAATACCACACACGATGTGGACATGTATGGTAGGAAATTGAGCATGACACGACTTTCATGTGTGTGAGGAATGGGAACATTAGATGTGTTGATCATGGCTTGTTGTTATTTAACTATGGTCTTTATCTAATCGCAAAATTCATATTTGAGATTGGTGGACGCATGATATGATTCCATATCAACACATTAGATACATGTAGTATAGATAATGATATATGTTTTCATAACATGTATCTGCACCCTTCTCATGGTATCCCCCATCAGCCCTGATAAGAATTTCCATTCCTGGTGCATTTATCCATAAATAAAGCAACACCCATTTGTTATGATCTAATTTAGATTGCAAACTGAGTCTGTGTTTGCATTCACTCTGCCCTTTATCATTTCCCCATCCCCTTTTTAACACTAAACTGATTAGCAGACGTCCTCTCGGCTTAGTATAGGTCGATGGGTTCACTGTTAACGAGGGAGGTGTCAGAGCTTTGTTGAATCACCTTTAGAGCTCACCTGACTAGGGCGGTGCATCATGCGCATTGCACGGTTTGGACAGATAGACTCACAAAGCCTTTGTCAGCATGCTCCATATCACATGAAAGAGAAAAAAACCAGTGCAGATTTTTGTCGGTGAGCAGGTGAGCTGGGCACACCATGTCAGAGCTCGGCCATGAGCACACCTCCAATCTGTGCACTAACAAACACAATGCTCATTGTTTTAGAGATTGTCATCAAGCTATAAAAGGGCGAATAGGCAAGCATGGTCAATAAATATATATATAAGAAATTAATAATACCACTTATACCTTTTATATAGCTTCGGCTGGGTCTATGTTCAATACAACACATACAATTTTATTGAAACTATGGGTTTTTGTCCCAATACAAATGTATACTTTTTTTTTATAGGTACACATTATTGTGGTGCTAGGGTATTCTAATTGATGTCAAAGCCTAAAGATGATGAACAAATAGATTGCTCTGATATTACTGCAGGTAACTGCTCACATTTCTGGGTCAAAGGCTGATCCCCGGACAGGTCCTTTGTTTTGGTTTAGGAGAGGCGTGGCTGGCTCCCTATTAATAATTAGCCATGTTTGATTTGATGAGCGCCGTCTTTATTATTGGCCGTCACGCATGCGTCATGACCGTAAGTGACACTGGCTAGCCTCTAAGGTCACATGGTCAGTTTGGCCGATCCATGACCCGATCTGGGACAGGGGTCACAGGAAAGGGGTCACGGGAAGGCAGCCACCTCATCCAGGTCGTGTCTGCAGAGGTGACGGTGAAAGGTCATGACTGCCTAGAAGTAGACTGAGTCAGGCCTCTCCTGCACGAGCATGCAGCTACATTGTACCGGGAGGGAGGCATTAACAACACTGCAGACAGTGATATGCATGCTTGGTCGACCTCTAGACTAGATCTGACCAAAAATCCCCATGTTTGAGAAGCAATTAAACTATTTAAATTGCTACACATCTGGCAAATATATGTGCGATTATCGTAATAAGTATGGTTAGGACAACATACACATGCTACAGCGACATTGAGATAGGTTAGATAGATGCATAATGATTGGTACATAATTATATGCTTGCAGCATGAATGTCACTGTGCCATTCATTTAATACGATTAATTAATGTATGCTAGTACTAAATTACTTGTTGTAAATACCAAACACACCTAATATGTTTTTGATATTTTGTAATACCCGTTGATAGCATAATGGAACCATGCACTTGAATGGAAAAATAGATGACCACCTCCTCTTAATAGTATATATGATTTATATCAGGATTAGTATTTAAGATATTTCAATCGTTTGTTTATTATTCCTCGCACTTACTCATCCAGTTGTCAGAAGGAATGAGATGGGGTGTAGCAGTTCGTGCTGAGAGGCTAGATTAGTGCTTGGGGCCTGGCGGTGGGGGATCAGGTCGGGGGGGGGGGGTGAGAGGGGTAGTTCTAGGCACTGACCAGACCACCTGTGAACCCCCATCCCACCTCCAATAACCTCAACCCGACCCCAGCCCAAATCACCCTTCAGCAAAGTCACATCAGCACTAAACCGGCCCACTACCGCGAATCTCGTGAACTTAGAGGTTTTGCTGGGGCTTCTTTTCCAACCAAAAAATCTGAGCTACTTTTTTACAGGGTATGTTGAAACGTCAGAGTTTATTTACGTCCCACAGTGTTAATACATTAGTCTAAATTACGTTTATCTATCTATTTAAATGGAAATTCTTGAATGCACTATTTCTATGTCAATCGAGGTACATGTAGGCTACAATTCATATGTGTGAAATAAATGACTCCTTCTTCCTACATAGGTATTGAAATCATCCTTTACTTCCATTGCATTCCGATTGATATCTATTAATTTTGGGGTAAATTTGACCTTTTGTTTCAAAATATTTTGATACTCAAAAATAAATGGCAGAAAATGATTGAGAAAGAAAAAAAAGAAAAGAGCTATCTTTACTTTGCCTTGTGTAACACATAGTGTGTCCTAGTACTAGTATTTATTTCCATGATTATTAATGTGCTTGAGGGTCACCTGTCCAATATTCCTGATGTGTAGCTGTGATTAACACTGACAGGTCCATATGTAGATTAAGACAGACGACGGGGGTCGGAGGGGGTGTTGGGCATCAGACAGGATTGAAATATGAATTACTTGGTGGTTTACGTCAGGTGACGTCTGCCAACAGGCACATCAGACACACCCTCAAGTCACCTTTTATTACAAATGCAGCCGCTAGGGGTCTCGCCGTGACGTGGCGGTGACGTACCCGACGTCGCGTGCGATCACGTCACGACCCGCCGGACGTCGCGACGTAGGTGGTGGGATTGGTCGGTCACAGACGGCCGGAGGGGTTGGGTCCATGCCTCCTGACTTCCGCAGAATTGGCATTTCATGCTCGTGCTTCTGGGAACAAACCCCCCACCCACCAAGCACCCACCCTCCGAGCTGTTGGTAGGGTGGGTGGAGGCAGGTGAGGTGGCGGACGGTGGGTGTGTAGGATTGGGCATGTGCACGCACGCACACACGCTACATGCATAGACGGACCAGCATGTCGCTCCTGGGGGTGTGTCCTTGTCGTACCTGCCTGACCTGCTTCACACTGTTCTACCTACTGCCCTGCTTCTCCAGTCCAGATACTGCTACCCCCCACACACCCCACCTCTCACCTACACCCCAATAACCCACCATGTACGTGCGTGTGATCCTCACAGCGCTAATTAACCTAGCGGTGCCTGCATGCATTAGCCTACCCACACCCAAAGCACCATGCAAAGAAACCCGCCCAACATGACTTGTGATAAGTCGGTACTGTCTTATTTCTAATCAAACCCTATTGTATATTAATCAGTTCGAATCATGCAATGGTAGCGACCTATGTGTACCTATGAACCCCTTGTTTTGGTATTCTGATGGTGGTAGTGGACCCGAGGAGGGCAGGGTGTGGATCGAAGAGTTGTAACCTCAGAAGGTCAGTTCTAACGGGTGTGGTTCAAAGTCGTCTGCTGTTAGCGGCTTTGGCGCGCAGACATGTTGGCGCCATAGCCATCACGGCGCCATGTTAGGCGGCCAGGCGTATACCTTTCATGTCAGACGGCCAATAGACCAATAAACCCCAGTGCCAGCCACGGCGGCGCCACTCATTTGTTGCTCGTTAATTTCAGCATCCCACCCTCACCACATTTTATGTGTTTATGGTTTCCTAGTGTAACACTTTCCGCTGGTTAGCAATAATAATAAAAGCCCAGGTGGAATGGGATGTGTGTTAGTGCAAAAATATATCATTTGTAGCATGTTCGTGCAGTGGGGTAGAGAATGCCATATAAGCAAAATGTCGTCTGCAACATCAAACGTAGAACACGCGCCAAAATGTCTGAAACCTACACCACTGTCTAGACAGACAGTACTGCTGCCAGGCGCCAGGCCGCATCAGCATTTGGAAGCTGCAATGGGTTGCTGCTTTGGTAAGAAAAAGGTTCAGGGTTTTAACGCGTCAAACAAGAGGTCATGGCTACGAAAGGCCACACAGATAATACGGGTGGTTGTGAGTGTATGCCCGGGATGTATGCACTTCATGGTTCTCTGCGTCTGTTTCAAAACAGTAACATGTTCGGAGTGAGGTCAATGGTACAGAACGCATTCTCCGTGTTGGCAGCGTGCCTAAAAGCCTAGCGTGTCCTTAGGGCGTCGGCTCCCTCCCTCCCCTCCTCCCTCCTCCTACCCACCTCCCATACCCACAACACACCCCAGATTCCAGACACCACACACCCGCCGAGGTCAGAAACCGGTCTAGAGGACACGCACATTATAATATTATAATGATCAGCCGAGAACAGCCAATCAATTCTAGGCAAGCACTCAACCTCAAGGCGGGAAACGAGGGATGGAAAGGCACAGTGCGTACTCCATGACCGTAATTCCGAATTACGGTCATACAAGATGGCGGCTGCAGTTGAGTTCAGTCTATTTCTTCCCCAGTCCATTGTATGAAATATATAACATATTGAAGGCTGCTTTTTGGCCAGGCTGTAGTATATATGACAATGCTACTGACCCAACACTCGGATCTTGTTCATGTGTACTGGTTTATGCATAAATCAGGCATTTAGAGCTGGATGGTATGACCGTAATTCAGTTTGCATCAAAACATGGTATGACCGTAATTCACCTCAGGTATGACCGTAATTCTGTCAGTTCAAGGTCAGTTGAAGTCATATTTCTGGCTTTATAATGCCTTGTTCAGTGTTCCCATATATGAGACATGTGCCCAGGAGTAATAGGACATCTCCTCTCCCTATAAGTTTTAACCAAACATCCTAAGAGAACAAAATGCCAACCATGTGGTCAGGTATGACCGTAATTCACACAGTAAAACCGCAATTCACACAGTATGACCGTAATTCTCACTTACAAATAGAGTATGACCGTAATTCAGTTCCAATTGTCAGTCACAACATTCCCATCACTTTCCTTCTGGCACTTGCCTGTATCATTGTGTGCTGCTAGGTATGTAATTGTGGTATTCATTGAGCCACTCATCCCCAAGCCTAAAATGCAGACATATGCATCATTAATAGGCATATTTATATTGAATACCTGAATTACGGTCATACTTTTTGATAGAATTACGGTCATACCTGACATTCTCATGAGAGAATTACGGTCATACCATTGCCTGAATTACGGTCATACAATCCAGCTCTAAATGACCGATTTATGCATAAACCAGTACACATGAACAAGATCCGAGTGTTGGGTCAGTAGCATTGTCATATAAACTACAGCCTGGCCAAAAAGCAGCCTTCAATATGTTATATATTTCATACAATGGACTGGAGAAGAAATAGACTGAACTCAACTGCAGCCGCCATCTTGTATGACCGTAATTCAGAATTACGGTCATGGAGTACGCACTGTGAAAGGGCGGGAAAGGAGACATGCACGGACAGGCTTGAATGTCGTCTGCTACGAGCTGCGTGCCTTGTGGTGACACCTGTGCAAAGTGCCTCCTGGCACCGACCCCCACAGATCACCGCGGGCAGCACCCAGGAGGCTTAGTCTTTATAATTGCCAAGGTTAAGGGGAGTACCGGGGGAGTGACCACCACCTACCCAACCACTGGGTCATAACTTCTTTTTTTACATCCCACGTTATTGCTTCTTTTTTATGACGTTATTGGTGGCAGTGGGGCGAGGAGGTGGGCAATAACCTCGATCACAAACATCCTGATTAAAAAATGAAAATGAAAGCCACAATAGGCTCATTGGTCCTTTAAAAATAAAGAAAAGTGAACAACAATCAACATCCTTCAGCCCAGGATGGAGATTGTTTGTACCAGGACGTGTCCGCCTTGGTTTACTACTGTGGGTATTGTGTGTAGAAGAGGATGGGAAGCAGACGGTATTTAGCCATTATTCTAAAGGTCATCCATTCATATTATCTTTAACCATGAATGGTACAATCATCAATATTCCAATGTAATTATCCAACTGAATCCGCGTCTGCATTGAGTAAATATGTTCTCACTGGAGGTGATGGCATTTATATCTTTAGAAAAAAAAATCTGAATCAGAGAACTGATTTGTGCCTTTGGAGCGTCTTAATTAACCACTTCTTCATTAGCGGAGGAGGTGTTAATGCCGCGTCATTAATTAAGTGGTGCCGTCACCTTACCAACTTCCTTTTAAATATATATTGAGATATTGAGGCATCTCGTGGTGGAAAACTGATGGATGGGGAGCACATTTATAAGGACAGAGAGAAGAGCTTCTTTAATTAAACACAGAGAGAAGAGCTTCTTTAATTAAACACACCAGACATGTTAGAGGGATGAGGTCACTGCAGCTCAAGTAGGCTGCTGATATGTTACTATAGAACTTGTCACACCAATGTACACCTATGTCACTATGTAATTTTTAATTCAAGTTGCCATTGTTTTTAATATCAAAGGAGGGGTACGGCATACCAACAATCCCAAAGCCTATAATATTATGGATATTCTATCGTTTGCTGACGTCAGCTTTAATTATTAGATGATTTGCCATGCCAACGCACAATGTTTATAAGATCAACTACTGACCTATGCCACTTAAGTCAGCATTTTTCTCGCCATGATAAAATTGCATGACCTTTCTCACTATCAACACTATCAGCAAAACATAGCTGTTGTTGGTTTAGCTGTTAATTTTTCGTTTAGGGGATTCAAAACAATGTCGAAGAACAATCAAACATTAACTTGTTGGGGTTGGATGTTTCATATACAGCACACAGGTTTGAAAAATAGGGTGATTAAGAAAGTCCCTAATTACCACAAACGTGTATAAGACAAATTCATTGCTTTTCAATTGTATTTCTCTAAAAGGAATTTCATGGCGAGAAAGAGGTCAGGCTATAGTCATGACAAATGAGACGTTTATAAATACATTGTCAGAAAAACGCTTCATAAAAAAACTTGGCCATGACCCAGGAATAGATTTAACTTGAAATCATAAAAAATATATATTCCTGAAAGGAAAGCTTATAAATATTGTGTAATGAAGCCTGCACGCGTTATGTCTACATTCCCGTATATTTTCACTTTGAGGTCAAGAGAAAGTTTCTCGGCCAGCAGCCGACAATTTTTGACCCACTTCCCGCCTTTTCCCCGGGCAGGTTGAGGTCACGCCGGAGGTCACGGCGCTTCCCGGGTTGAATCAGGGTTCAGGCGGGAAGTGTCCGCTTTGTCATTACCTGGACGCCGACACCTGGTCAGCTCACCTCTGACCTCAGGGCCCCAGGATGACTTGGGGTCACGTGACCGCCTTAGCAGCCGACATTTGGCTAAGTAATTTGACACCTCTAAAACCCAGCGATGTCAACAGCACATCTACATCCTAAACTGAACGGAGACGATCTGAACCCGCAACGAGATGGGTACCCGGGGATGGGTAGGCCCGGGGGATAGGCCTATCCCCCATGTTATCCCCAGGCGAAACGAAATTAATGTTTTGTATTCTCTATGTAAGGGCCTAAACCGAAGCGCTAGGGTTAACCGCCCTCTCGTGGGACCACATTAGGTGGAGGGCCATGGGACATTGCGATGGCGGGAAAACTAATGTAGATCCGGACGTTTAATTAAGGGCGGCAAGCCGATTATGGATGTCGTCTGCTCTCCATGATGGCCGCACACAATGTTGGTGTCACGTGATAGTGCCAGGTCACGACTTGGCCATCACTGCCTCCTCCATTATCGCCTAGTCCACTCATGTATTCTCGCGGAATCTTACTGCAAGGGTTGGGCCAAAAAAGGTGTGTTTCAGGGTACATTGTCTGAAAAGGATGGGGAGGTCGGATTATTTTGATTTCTGAAAAGTCGCCTCGTCGACTATTGAATCGATTCTAGATATCAAACCACCGTACTATACCGTACTACACGGCCTAAAATGATCTTTTTCAAAATTTCTAGGGCCACTTTGTTTTGCTAGGTAGTGATTACCTGAGACACACCGTTTTGGCCTTGGTATAAACATTAAGGTCCAGGATTGGATTTCTGGTGATTTGTTACGTTGCCACAATAAGCGAAATTACGATTTACAGCAAACCGGCTATATAGAATTAAGTAATAAATGTACAATTATATTCACGTGAGTTATGATTAAAAGGATTTCTGCTGTATTTTTTCTGTTTTGCATATGAAAACTGGTTAAACGTTGTTACAAATTAGTAGATCTAAGGCCTACTGCATGTGCATGCATGCACGTAGATCTATGCACTTCAACTGCCTTCGTGCTTTAATGATATCCCTGAATACTCATTAATAATTCTATATAATGGGTTCAACTTTCTAGGACGGAATTAAACTTGGGGTTGTAATTACCAGTCAGAAGCTATAAAAAACACGCACAACACAATCGCTCCATCACAACAAAACCCAAGACGATCCATGCATCAATTATTTTCCAATTAGTGATTTATCAGAACCAAGTTCTACACATTGACAGTTAAAAAAAAGAAAAAAAAGTCAAGGGTAAAAAGCATAAAAAGTGGTAATGTCGTGGGACTCGTTGGTTAAAGATTTTGCGACATTGTCGTCTGCTGTCAGATCAGAACTAGGCGTGACGTCATCGTGACGGATTCGGGTTCTCCTCATAACGAGGCCACTGGGATTAGCCAGGGCGCGCCGACTGGGGACACGGCAAGGTCATGTTCCCGTTTCCGTGACCCCAAACAGAGCCCCCCCCCCCCCCCCCCCCCAACTCCTCCTCCCTCCCACACACAACCAACCCATCAGACAGACACGCCCATCTGCCGTGCGTACCAAGGGCACAGGGAACGACCTTGTGGCTTCCCCCAGCGTGCATACGTACCGTGAGGGGCGGGAGACAGGCCCTGACGATGGCAAAATGATGAGAATGAGGGAATCTGTGGACAAGATCCCAAGGGCTTTCAGGGAGACAGAGGGTTGGTTCTTTGTCAGATGGAGGGGGGGGGGGGTACTAACGTATTCATGGAGCGCCGACCTGTTGGCATCAGCCCGTGAAGTGGCGCTCAAAGGAGGGGGACAAGCTTTGCTTAACAATAGCCTCCTTAGAAAAAAATGGAAATGCTGCAAACCCCGAAAGAAGCATGAGAAAACTACCAGACCGTGGTGCTTGACCCTCTCAGTATGGTGAGAGACCCACAGCCCGGGTCACCAGTGCCAATAGGGATTGGACACATTTAGAAACCCGCATTATATGAAGTGGGTGAGGGGAGGTCAGGTACATGCTATTTACAACAAAGGCATATAAGGGTGCACCGGAAATTAATTCCATCGATGACGATTTTTTGCCTATAACAATGTGGTATTGGGAACCGGAAATTGGTTAGTGCAGAAGAGAGAATCTAGATTCAAGGGTAAATACTGCAATTCAATGGCTGCCATGGAAGTCATGGTCATTAGACTTTATACACAGTCCTGGTGAGAGAAAAATCAGTATTACCATAGTAACTAAAGTATTGCATATGCTAAATATACAGTAATATACTGTAGCCAATGCAACGCCCTAGGCCTACACTGTAAAAAGGAGATGTAGTTTCTACATGGATCCAATGTAAAACGCTACAGTGATTCACCGTTATTCTGAATACATTGAAGCATTGTAAATAGCAGATAGTTTACGGTGAATCAGTGTAATGGGGCTACATCTTGTATAGGAGTTTCCCATAACCGGGATTCAACGTAGTTTGTGTTTTTCACCTATACTACCAGGTGGAGCCACATAAGTTATATCCTGCCACATAGGTCAATTTGTACCAGAATATGAGTTTTTGTTGAACCTCAATGTATAGAGTGAACTTTCAGTGATTAGAAACTAGAAACATTTAACACTGTTTTCAAAACCATCCCCAAATAGCCTTTATTTGGTTTAGGCCCTTATGCATGTATATCTATATTTATAGACTTTAGATGAAATATATTGAGGTGACCAACCGTGATCAGGGTCTGTGGGACTGGTCATATTTACTGATCTTGGGGGGGTGGTCACTTAAGAAAATCTTTTCGCTGATATTGAACCCCCACCTATAATACCCAAACTAAATAACTATAATTCATTTCATGACTTCCAGCACTTCCCCCCAAGTCTAATACCCTTTTGATGATAATTGTGTTTTGACCTAAAGAGCAGCTGTTAATATTGAATTATACATTGATCTTGGCTTATATATCTAATCAATATTTTGTAAGGAACAGTGATCCGGGACATGGTTAAATGTCCTTGCAAAAGAACATATAGAACATATGAGTGTCGTTATTGCCCCCCCCCCTCTTCTTCCATATATAGAATGATCCCTCCCCGGTTAGAGTACCAGAAATGGCCTGGTGTGGTCAAACTCGTTCACCTTCTCTCACCCCTCAGTCTTATTCAACAGCCAGCAGGATCAGTCATGACACAGTTGTCAAAGACTCACAAGAAGCTGTAGGTATATTTCTAATGGATTCTTAATTATCTATGTATCCCAAGTCTGTATTTGGGAGAAACAACCCCAATTATGTATACTGACCGATTTGAAACTGTATTTAGTGGCGATTTATCTGTTTTCCAGGTTAGGTGCCTTAATTAAAGTTGATAACGTTCTCACTGCATGTTTTAAAATACATTCTATAATAACCTCTATTCTGGAAGCACCTATATTATTTCTGGGAAGGCGTAGTGGTTGTAATAGTATTATAGAATTGAGCACGAATAAGAATTGTATGCATGGATATTTGTGTATTGTATAGGGTCAGCCAGGTACATAATCTATTTGTGGAGCTGCATACCGCCAACCCAGCCTGAGATCGTACCCGAGTCCTGCTTGTTGGATACTGCACTGGACTGGAAATAGGTTGCCACACACATTGAGCCGTGACCACGTAGTTCCAGTCACATATGCAGGTCTGCTACATCACAGTGTGGGCAAACACAGCCTACACATGGTCAGGTAACCTCACCATGATAGCCACATAACAGGCTCATTGCATTAAACTCTATTTCTGACTGTCTCTCTGTTATAGTGATCTATAGCCTTCAATATGCAGTACAATATTATGATATGCATGTGATCATGTGTACCTCATGATACATGTATGCCTAGCTATATTAATATATACCTGGCTGGATCAGAGTTACCCTACCTAGATGTTACAGTCCAGTGGTTTGTTTGCCCACCACACCTCCCATATGAATAGAAACAATCAGTATAATGGTAACCGACCTATACCCCCACCCACCCTCAGATAGTCACCCCAGTCAGGTTCTTCCTGTTTCTGGACAAGAACTGTGGGTGCAGTAGCACTGAGTATGGGCCGGTGTATGGGTGTGTGTTCAACCTGGTGAAGGTCAAACCCGGGGGGGGGGGGACTCACTATCTCTTCAGTAGTAACTATGTGTGAACATCACCTCAAATTTCGTACCCTTATCACGGGAGGCATTTCAACAAAATAATACACTTTTCACTGGAAATTGAGCAAATAAAAAGGTACCCTAATCAAGGAAAACAAAGAAAAATATATCATAATATGGATAATCGATAAGAATTAACCCAAAAGGTAGGCCTAAACCATAGCCTAGTATCGCCCCAAAGGCACCCCTTAATGCACCCTTGGCCCAGAAACGGACCCTTTTCCTTGGAATTATGTTCACACATAGTAACCAAAGCTGCCCCCCCCCCAGGGTCAAACTGGCTTTCTATTTGTTATTTTGTTGGGCTTGCCAGCCGTGCCTGGTGTGGTGAAGGTTAACATGCGGTTGTACCCTCTCCTGATCATGGCATGACATCAATTGTCAATTTGATTGATTCAACTACCAATTCAAATTATATAAAGCATCACGGCATTCAATGAATGATGCCGGTGTTGAATTTATGGGATGCCAAATGTTGAAAAGAGAATATTCAATAATAGAATTTTTGTTTTTGATTAACAGAAAAAGGCCAATCATTCATACATATTATTATCTGTCAACTCTGCCCCGAGGTTTACACAGTATAAGACACTATGGGGTGCCACATGACCTTTTGGGGGGTTGTTTTAAGAATTAAAAAAAGCAAAACATATCAGTGTATTACAAACTACTATTTCAGATGACACTAGTATCATGGGTTTCAAGGTTCAGTGGCCATTTTGAGACTATGGGGTGCTTATTGTTAATAAAAGAAAAAAGCTTCTCTTATTTATTATAAATTAAGCCAGGTACCATTCGAAATTACATTTAAAGCAATGTGGCATTCAATGAATGGTGGCCATGTTGAATTTACAAGATGCTAACTGCTGAAAAGGGGAATTTAAATGATACATAGATCTTTTATTATTATTATGATTATCAGCCATCTTTTCAAGTTGACTCAGTTCAACACACCTTGGGGTGCAGCATGCTTTTTTCTAAAATTTGTTTTGTTTTAAGAATTGAAAAAGAAAATGATGTATTATCAATCGTCTTTGAGATTACTCTATTAAAGAATCATAATTTCAATGTTCAGTTGGTATCTTGAATCTATGGGATGCGGAATGTTTATAAAGAGAAAGTTTAAGTAGAAGCTCTTTTTTAATTTATGGTCATTTTGAAATTTATGTGGTGCCAAATGCCATATACCTCGATGTTTGCTAGGCATTTTGAATCTCTGTGATAATGGTATTAATTAAAAGATGCTTTGCCATATGAAACCCTACTAATTGTTTGATAAGATAGATAGAAACGTCATATTAATGACTGCATGCTGACCATTTAAGGATAGCATAATGTTTTAACCTGTTATACTATCTTTATGCATAGTAAGTCCCGTGCTCCATTATTGATATATCATACTTGTGCAATGTTTTTAAGATGCAGTGTGTGACAATGCATTTGCTGATGTTGTTTGAAAGGGTGAAAGTTAGTATAAGATTGAACATGTGATTGAGATCACACTAGACTCAGGGTCAGGTAGAGGTGTGAAGGGAAATGTATCATTTATCATAGTAAGAAAGAGAAAGGGTGCACTCTTGTATTAATGGGATTTTTAAAGATATGACATTTGACCTTGATTTTGACCTTTTTCCAACCTAGATATCATTCTACACATAACAGAAATTGATTCAGCACCTTTGGTTTACCCTAGTCCACTATCCATATCATCCATTGATCACCATACCAGGTTCTCTCCAGGATTCCTGACTGGCTCCCCCTATTATATCCTTGCTGGACCGTTTCGGATAGCATACCCAAATTGTGCGTCACAATTATAGCATATCAGGAACTGACAACTACCTATAGGCCTGCACCACACAACCTATAGGTCGCATGATGTAGGTGCCCTAAAAAAGTCACACCGAGTGAGGCAAGTCGCGCAAAAAAAGGGTATACTCGGAAAGAATTTGTACATTGACTTTTTTTGGGGGGGGGGGGTACTTGAACCCAAATTCAAATTTTCATGTCCCCCGATCTTGGCTATCTATGTCTTTTGTCCTCTCACATCTAAGTCCAACACACACTGAATAAAAAGCTTTCTCCCATGTCCATATTGTAAACAATCACCCCGGTAGAGAGAGGGGGAGGGGGGTACTCACATTTCCATATAGTCTTTGTTGCGATATGTGCATTGTCAGTCCAAAGTGAATCAGGGTTATCACTGTTACACAAATAATAGCAAGTAACCTCCTCTGTAAATTACCTCTAGTACTTAAGTGTCAGATGTCTGATGAAAAGCGTCTCACCTACCCCTCCCATAGAGATAGCATTGGTTGTCACGAAATATCCAAATTTGGGGTTGTCGGTTGTCTTCGCGCTCCAATAGAGCTCTATGCTGAAGCAAATTACCACCAATTACAGCCTGATATTATTTTTCGTTTCTTAGGGGGTTATAGTAGGAATTTGTGAAAAACAAAGACACCATTAGATAGATATTGAGGAAAGTGATTTATTGAGACCATGCAAGATGCAAAGAGTGAAATATTGAGCAAATGGGAGTAATATTCATTTTTCAGGGAAAAGAGGTGTCCAGTATCGTCACACTTAACTCAGGGGAGACCCTGAGTCAAAAATAGAAGATTGGCAAATACTCTAAAATCAAACTCTATTTCAACAGTAAATGCTGTTCTATATGTAAAGAAAAGAATAATTACATATGTGATACATTGGAAACATGTATCTCAATACCCTTACAGCCTTACCTATTTTAAGTACACTAGCAATGATAAAGTTACAAATAATTAAACTAATTGATAATCACATGCTTCTGCAGTATGCCCTGCTCAGTTGGTAAATTATGTCTTATGTTCTGTTCATGATCATAGCTTTATGAATTATACCACACACTAATTTCATTTTCAGATGTTTCCTGATGATCAGACTGGAGGGTGGATCAAAATCTGCCAAGAAGAAGGCAGCGAAGAGGCCCCACCATCGAATTCTATTAAATTTTAAAGGGTCCCAATAGGCAGAATCAAAGAGACACTTTAGTACCTTTAATGCATGTGATATGTATCGTATATGTACATATTATACATCTGCTTAACCATCTATTAAGCCTTTTTCAAGTTTCCTACATTATTCTGAGATTTGAAGGCCATGGAATATAAATGAGAGAGGAACGTTTTATATTAGCCTAGGTAACTAAGATTTGAAACAGAAATTTCTGAACAGAAGTCAAGGAAGTGGCCATGTTTTCACAGGCAAGCTGAACCCTTAGACCCAAAGCATGATACAGGTTTTTTCCTTAAAAAGGGGTCCAAATATTCGTTAGTTTCCATCCCCCGTCAAATCCGCCAATGACTCCCACCCCTGTTGTTAAGAAATGAGCATTCCCATAGTGCCACCCCAACAACATTTGTTAAACAAAATAGTCTATTACTGGGATATAGGAGTGAGCACCAGCCAATCTATATATTGTGTGTATGTGTGTGTGCTAAAATTGGAATAAACTGTTGCATAAGTTGTACACTGTGTTCTTTTTGGTATATTCTTTTCTATATAGCCTTTTCACAATTTGAATAAAGATTAATTATTAGACAAAATATAAATTATGCAGCACTAAATGTGGCAGGTGCATGAAAAGAGAACCGTAATGAACCCTGCAATAAGGCCCCTTTTCACAAAACATCCCACATATGGCTTGCAAGGAAGGTGGATAATTATCTGGTAAACAACAAGGAAAATACATCAAGTCGTCCAAATAACGGTGAATCTGTGCCATAAAAACTGGGACTTCATTGAACCGACATGGGTTTACCGTAAATCATGCTAAATTTTAGTCACTTCTTGTGGAAAGAAAACACTGATTCATTGTAGCTGTTTGATAAAACAGTGAATAACCGTATATTAAAACATTGAGTTACCGTAATGCCACTGCTAAATAAACACAGAATCTCTGTAAATTGAGAACGCTGAATCTCCGTCAAATTAACGGTGACAGGTGCCCGTTAAAAAAACGGTGAAAGCGATGTCCCGAAAGTTGCCAGAGATTCACCGTCATTTTGACGACATTTTTTTTACAGTGTACATAGGACAAAAGCTTAATGATTTGCAGAAGTGGATTTATATCCACATATAAAATAGGCGCACTATCCAATGGATTAATTAATATATGTAATTCAATGATATATCATGATATATTCTCTGACCTGTCCCGAACACACTACATTACATTTAGCTGCTTTTATTTCTGGCAGCACGTGCATACATTTCTTGCATGGATACCTACATGTGTCCTGCCTAACTTGAAGGCTTTATTTACATATTCATCCGGGAACTTGTATACCAGAGGGTCACGTGATGGCGACCGACAGCAGCGCCCCCCTGGAGGGAGTGGCAGCAGGCGGCCATTCGTCATGATCAGTGATAATTCCTACTGATTTAATTTGGTGATCGTGGTATTGTAACGTACAAAAGTCAGTCATAAATCATCCCACACCAGTGCCAAGGGGTTGTTAGTTAGGGGTAAAGGCGCGTGGGTTTCTGAAGGGGGAGACCAGGGAGGTTGGAAAGTAGGGGGGGGGCAATCAATTTTGCAATGCACGGCAGTATACATGTGGGTGCTGATAATGATGCATGTGAGGGTCTTTCATGGGGTATTTGGGAGTCCCTTGGTCCATGATAAGCCAGGACCAATGTAGTGATAATTGTTTTCTTATAGCTCATGGGAAAACTGACAAAAAGAAAAAAAGATTTATGGGAACTATATAACTCAGGAGAGGGCATTAAAGCACACTATACCTATCATCGAAGGAGAAGAACAATGTTTTTTATGTTACATGTATACATGTAGTAAAGAAAACTTTTTTTTTTAGATAGATTTATTTAGTTTCAATGCATATACATAATTTAATAAGTGAAGCACTATATATGTATAATTCCGATGAGTGCACAGAGTACCGGTGTTCACAAACATAACAATACAATAATGACATTTCTATAGCCTAGTGTACGATGAACTGTATATCGATTTGCAGTCTTTTATTCTGGTGCACATTTGGTCAAAAGGCAGATCCATTGGCTATCATTCACATCCACCAGCAGCCTACACTGGGTGCCATGTCCATATGCCACACGATATGAGTGGTACCCAGAAACCTACATAACTGTGCATGCATAATTGTTACATTTGGTAGACCCATATACCGTGTCCTGACGTGAACTAGAACAGTGTGCAACAGTCAGTAAATATAACGGTGAAGATAAATTATATAACGGGGATAGGCCTAATTAATGACCAACGGAATTATGGTATCTATTTTTCCAAAATTACGGACGTGGCTTGGCGATTTCAATGCATTGTAACCTGTATTATGAATATGCCTTTACATGAATGGCAAATTTCAGCAATATTCAACTTTTCAGTCTTGACTTTTCAGTTTTGACTTTGATGTGCCTATAGAGTCTACATAATCAACCCGATGTTTTCTTTCACCAATCAATGTCACCGGTTTTATCAAATTAATTTGAATAATGAAAAATCTGTTTTCTGTCAATGCTTCATTCATTCTTTTTGGTCTCCTTTCTCCTTTTGTCTTGAGTGACTGGCATTTTTGAGCTGCTTGTTTTTTTGGATTCCCCCTCTCTTTTCATTGAGAGGAGAGGGGGGCATTCATTGCCAGACGGGGAGGTGACATGACCGCAGCTATCGGTCGTATGGGCACTGGAGCATCACCTGGAGGTGGGGAACTGATGAATATCCGGTCACTGGAGGACAAGACGTCTGTTTATTGATGGATGTTCCAGCACGGGTGATAGGGGGTTCCTCCATTGCAGAAGATGCAATCCATCAGTTTAGGAGGGGGCGAGCCAATGGGCGGAAGAGCCTGCATTCACTGCTGGTCACGTGGGTCCGGCGCCTTCCCAGAATGCCACAGTCATCTGTCATGGCCCGACTCCTGGCGCTGGACGCTGACCTTGATTTGACCTTGAAACTCCAGGCACCCGGAAGTCGTCACCGGCGCCAAGAGGTCATTTCCGGGGGTTAGTAGGGGGCGGGGGATGGGGATTGAGGGGACGGGAAGTGGGGAGATACATCCGTTTTACATTGACGCTGTCAAAACTCGCCGCCTCTGCACAAAAAGAAGAATGGGCCAACTTCCCCCTAGTCATCAACCTTCCCGAGCTGCTCATATACATGTAGGGGGGCCCACATGCCGGACTGTGGGACAGTGATGGAGCTGCTTCAATGTCACAAACACCTCCTGCTGCATGCTGCCCATGTTTACCTGCTGTATTATATGTACAACATGATGCATGCATGCAGTGTTATAGGGCTGCATTCATCAATCATGTCCAGCTTTTGCAAGGGAATGTGGCCCATAGGCTCGGCATGATGCCTGCACCATGGCAATAAAGGGTATGATACATCATTATTTATTACATGTATATCAAATCAAATCAAAATAGTTACCTACCATGTTATCCTTTATATTAAGGGTTCAAACCCGGGGTTCAAACAAGGCGTGTAGGAACCCGTGCTCTGGTTAACATTCTGAAGTCAAAGAAAGAAGACAAAGAACCAGAGGTAGGGCCTGCTGCTCATGAGTCACATGGTGTGCTGCTCACTGTGATTGGGGGGGGGGGGGGAGGGGGTGGGGGTTGAGCAGGTGTTGTAGGGACACATGCTCGTGTCCCTACCTCGGCATACCCCGGCCCCTGGGGATGGAGTCACTTTACCTGCACTACTCACATCTTGTTGACGTTACACAACCCCCGCGTACCCTGACGCACGGCAACCAGGTCACAGCAACCTGTGCAGTACTCTAGTGTCCTCCAGTGTCCTCCAGATATCCTCCCTCCATTCATAAAAAAGGAGATGTGAAAAAACAAAAAAAAACGGATGCCGACACACTGCCCCATCGCACCAGTCACATTAGGCCACTCTTGGGAGCCCCTGTCTCACGTGGATCTCAATTATTATAAACGGAAAAAGTACCCCCTATCAAAAAGATTACCCCTTGTTACTCGAATTACGCTCACAACAGCAATCGCGAGATTCACTTTTATTGGCCATGGAGAAAATAGGCCTCTCCCCTTGCAGTGTCCCATGGAAAAGTCCTAAGAGACACGGCACAGTTTTGTACTCCATTATAATCAAGCCACAAGTGTGCAAAAACATCAGCATAAGAGTATGTAGTTTTTATCGGGCCCTTCTCACATATGCCCTATTTTATGCAAAGCTTTATTAGAAATTCCATCAGAGACCTGGTGCAAAGATGAAAACATACTCCGAGTGGAAAGGCATGTGTAGTGATTGCATGGAGGCTAACACAGATCCTAATTACTCGTTACTACATTAATACAAAGATGAGCCCTTCAAGTAAATGGCTTTTAGAATAGGCTCCACCTACCCTAAGTATACCACTCCTCTTGTGCTGGGCTCTTGTCACATCAAGGAGGGATAATTCTTTTACAGCAGGGGGGAGGGGACAAACGAATTTCGACCCCTTGACCCGGGGGGGAGGCTGGGGAGGGGAGTAAAAATTCAGTCTCAGCGAAAAGGCCTGTGCGTTACTATGCTTCAAAGTGCCCACAAGCCCCAATTTCCGACCCGTGAGGAGGGTTGGAGAGAGGGAGAGTTTTGATCCCTTTCATGGG
This sequence comes from Harmothoe impar, assembly GCA_947462335.1. Classification (NCBI taxonomy): domain Eukaryota; kingdom Metazoa; phylum Annelida; class Polychaeta; order Phyllodocida; family Polynoidae; genus Harmothoe; species Harmothoe impar. The sequence goes on from OX381704.1 coordinate 52,871,901, forward strand.
GGGAGGTACCGTGGGGGGGGGGGGGGATGTAAAAGATTTCGCACCCTCTGTGCGAAAACCTACCACCCCTCTGCTGTTGTCTAGAATTTATCGCTTATTATTATTATTATTATTCAATCAAACAGTACCGTATGCAAATGCATACCCAGGACAATAACGGAAACGTTCTTCAAGAACAAACGACAGAACACAACGTCTATATTATGATCACATTGGACTCCCCGGATTGCACTATACCCATCCTCTGTGTACAGTGCAATATGGTTTTCCTGTTTATCAACTACACAAACTATTTATACATTGTAAAATATAATGTCAAGAATTTTAATATAAAACATAAATGTAATATACATTGTACAATGAAATTTCAGATCTGGCTTTCTCCTGTAAAAAGCCTATATTCAAGTATAATTCGCCCCTTTATCCACAGCAGAAAGTGAGTAACTCGCTGTGGCAGCGGCCGACCGTCTCAATCACTGAGCAGCTCCGAGCAGCTCCTGCAGCGTGTTATCTGCATTATTAATTACGAGGTTCTGGTGACAATAAGAACTGTCCCACAATCTGCAATTACCGACACACCGTGGCAGGGAAAGCTCCCTCGGAGACCTCATAAGGGGAGGGGATGTGGCTACCCCTGCACCACATGGGGTTTGTGGGGATTCATATAAAAAATACCCTTATTGGGGATAAGGTGGGGATAAGGGCTGCACATGTACGTAGCACATCCAGATGAGATACCTGTGCCTCTATCTCTATTGTTACACATGTTACATGCTGTAAGTATGCATGCAAAATCAGTCGAAAACGAAGGCTGCGACATTGAAGGATTATATTGAAGGATTGTATTGAATAATCAAGTATGAATATTACTTTGAAAGGAAAGCGAGTGAATCGGCCGATACAGAAAATATAATTAAATGTACATGTGCATTTGGCCAAAAGAAGAGATAGGTGTGTTTCAGGTTACCCGACCGGGTAATTTGACTACCCTCAACGATCGAACTTGAAGAAAGAGTTGGATAGCATACTTTACACTAAATGAGAATTTTTCTATTCATGTCACTAAGCCCCATGTCACATGTCGATTTTAAGAAATGGCCATGTCACATGTCACTTAAATGGCCATGTCCCATGTCGATTTTAAGAAATTGCCATGTCGCCATGTCGATTTTAAGAAATAGCCATGTCGCCATGTCGATTTTAGGGGTCGATACCCATATGACTAGGTGCAGCCATTTTATTTTCGCCAGTTGGGTAATGTCTGGCGAAAATGAGGGGTCTTTTTACAATATATTTTCGCCAATTACAGCTTGTTATCGCCACCGGCGAATTGGCGAATGGCTAGCGCGAGCCTAGGACCCTACCTGGCAAAACAGGGCCGACCCTAGACATTTTTATCCAATTTTGAAAAATATATTTTATTTCAAGTAATTTTTAGGCTATTTCAGAGTCGATTTGATAGTCCATGAGTCAATGCTGTTGTGGTGAGTCGGGCTGAGGTTTGCGAGTCTACTTTTGGCTACCTTTTAGGCCAAAGTGAAAAAAAAAATCCGACCTACCCTACATCCCAGTGGGCACAGAACATTGAATCAACATTGATAAAGGGTTGTCAATGTTGATTCACTGTTGATGCAATGTTGATTCAACATTAAACTGAATTGTGTGCCCACTGGGATAGACTATGTAAACTGAAACACACCTTTTTTGGCCTTACAAGTAGTAGGCACTTCAACTAATGATGTCTGCCAACAGGAACACTACAATAATGACAACATTCATTATTTTCAGCATAAGTTCTTGCTTGATTTTAATTTGGATGAGGTTATTGAACAATGGGTCGTGCACAGGGAACGTTACCGAGCCGCTCATACACACGAGCATACACATATGCGATCGCCCACATCTTGGGATACCAATTTATAAGCTTATTTTCCCTGGCCTGAACCGTATCCAGGACCTCACAATAGGGACCTTTAGCAAACCCGACGTAGCTCATTAAACGCAGACGTAGTAGTGCTAAAGGGATAGGCTACGTCTACGTTTATTGAGCTTTTACGTGGTTGCTAAAGGTCCCTAATATGTGGCAACATAACTGCATTGTCTTTCCATCATTAGAAAAGTAGGTGTGAGTGTCAGAGTCACCCAACATGGCGGGAAGAACCTCAGCAGGAGAGACTTTCCTAGAAAGGATCATCAAACCCTGGCCACCCTGGAAGTCGCAGTTTCTAAGCATGGCCAACAAAGACCATAGATTGGAAGTACCCATGTGGGCTATGGCTCACACACCAGTGTCACTTCCAATTACTACCTTTTAAAGCTGAACCATGGGGTGGTGCAATACTGGGGTCGCCTGAGCGTTCTCTGATGGTAGAAATAACGCCAGGATCCAGCCCTACGCACAGGTAACCAGGGTGAACTCTACATCTAGGCCACCTCTCCCTAGTGGGGGTCAAGTAAACCATACTTGGCCGACATATATGATTAGGGACCTTTAGCAACCACGTAAAAGCTCATAAAACGCAGACGTAGCAGTGCTGAAGGCATAGGATACGTTTACGTTTAATGAGCTACGCCGGGTTTGCTAAAGGTCCCTATTATCTGGCCTTCCACGTTTCAACGTGTATATAGTGGTGAGGAAATGCAAGGGCCTTTTCGATATAAACCTATTTGATCATAATCATTTCAATTCCATGTGCTCTTCTTACCTTGCCTCCCCTCCCAACAAGATAAAAACCATTAGTTCTGTCAGTCGTGTTATACTACTGCTTTGGGTAACATGCAAGTGATGCCTTGATAGCCCGGCCTGCCCGTTGCAGCAGAGAGATGTACAGAGATGGTCGTATCTCAAATCTGACGGACTATTGAAGCATATCTATATGCTATATAAACCTTTCCTGTCAAAGCCTGATGGATTCCATGCGTGTCGGACTATCAAATACGGGGCGGACTACTAAAAGTATCAAGACAATTGTCTGTACTTGGTCGTGTCAGATGAAAAAAAGAAAAAGGGTTTGCATCATCATATGATTGTTGATAATTGTCTACTGGTAGTTAACCATACGTTAATAATCGAGGTGAACATCGAGCCCCCCCCCCCCCTTGCGTGTGGGGGAGGGACTGAGAGGGGATAAACCCCTTTAATGAGTATTTGAACAATGGTAAGTAGGGAGCAAGTCATGTCTAAAAGTTCACCTTGGAATTCCAATTAGTGCCCGAAAATTGGGCGCGGTAGCCTCGCCCTTATACTGCTTTATGGGTACGGTGCGTTTTGCATGAACTACTATTCTTTCCGGTTAGTGCATGGAAGGGTCAGTATCGTGTGTGTGTGTGTGTTGGTGGGGGGGGGGGGGGGGTATTCATGCTGCATCGTCTGGACCCTGATGAGGGTCCACCACGCGAAATGATCATCTCCGAGACGGAATATTATTAAAACGGGTGGGGCTGTGTGTGGGGGACCAGTCAATGGAGACATGGGGTAGGGTGGGGCCCGCTCCCAAAATAAACTCTTATGGCAAGGGTGGGGCCCGTGGGACCTGAGTGGTTTTAGGATTAGAAAAAAAAGTAAAATGAGATCCATGAATGACCGCCTCGCGTTTCGGAGTGAAGGTGGGGTTTGAAGTTGGGGGGGGGGGGGGGTCCAGAGCGGGTGAGGGGTGAAGGCTGGGGGAGGGGGGGGGGGCAAACACGCCTGGTAAAGGAAAACAAGGACATTTTGATGGGTACAATCAATGTTCCTTTATGTAGGTATAAAAAGCCAATGATCTATTCAAATTGAAAAGAACGTCCTTTCGCCATGGAGTTTCACTTTTGTATTAGAAAGCACGATGTTACCAAGAGGTCGATGGATCAAAGCTATAAGCACATGTATACATGCATCCCATAATATTGTATGACGGTCCATATGACGGTCCCTTTATTAATAGTTATTAGCAGCTACAGATGTATGAACCATCAAGACAAAAGAATCCATTTCATGCCTGCTGGTACCATTGTTCGTTATTATTAAACCCACAGATATGAAAACAGTAAACAAATGGGGATTGTTTTGGTTTAGTTTCTAGACCATTAACTAGTACCAGCTCAATGGCTGGTACATCAAGGTCAACCCCAAGCGGCGGGATGGTGAACTAGGGCGGAGAACATGTTGGCATGCTGCCAAGGTGGTTTACATGCTGCGTCCATATGGCGTCTCAAGTGCTACTCCTCCACCCCATCAACCCCAACCCCAGACCTTTTTACACCCATCTATACAGTGCGATCTGCTGCTCAGAGCCGATCACCTATTGCCGAGCAAATCACCTGGGTGAATTATCGTCTGCGCATGTAATTATTAACACATGTATGGTGTGTGTACCGTGTGTGTACCACGCATTGCCATTTCTACTCCCAAACTAACATCGAAGCCTGTCTGGGAAGGGTGGGGGTGGGAGCTGGGGGTAGGTGCTTTTTGGGGAGGGGTGTGGTGGGGAGGGGTGGGGGTGAGGAGCAGCCCTGGTTGCTAGACGGGAATCGACGATAATGATGCTGCAGACGCCCTGACCTCCAATGCTGCGTCCTCGTCTGCGCTCGGCGTTCGGAACGCAGGTCGCCTGTTACTATAAATAGACATGGCCCAGACGCCCCTACAAGGACGAGTGTTGTCATTGTGTTGTGCGCGGGAAAATGGAAAGGAAAAGCCATACATGGCGCGGCACTCCTCGGTGGATCCTTCACCAGCGCTGCCTGGATGTTGTGGCTTTTAGTTCAATGTGATGCTTTCCATGTCCAAATGCAGTTTTATAGTATAGTCATGGTGATAAAATGCGTTGCACATGTTGTCGTCTGCACAAAAAGGGGTTGTATGTTTCAATTGAATGTCGTCTGCTCCACGTGTGGCCCGATTAGACCTCGCTGTGGGGATGTTTTGGGTGGGAGTTCTCGGTAACTGGACCCTTTGTTTTGTTGTAATGTTAACAGAGCATGACATGGAGTTGCCTTAGGCATTTTTCGTGCGTTTTTAGATTTTAGAATAAAGTGCCCGCGTTTTGCTTTTCAGTCGTCTGATTAATGGCGTTCCCATGTCGTCGGGTAATTACAAGCACGGGACAATGTAACTCTACCTTCAAACACATGTAATTGGCTGTATTCCTTTGTCCGTAATAAAAACCAGGAGTGGAAACCGAAACAGCCTTTGCAAATCACGTCTAACATGACTACCGTAGCTTCATGAATGGAAAGAAATAATGGAATTTTACTTGGTCCCCGACCCCAGTTTTTGGGTGGTAGGCATGAGCTGATAGGCCTGCTAGACATGAAATCTTTACATTGTATTGGCGTGACAGGATGTTGTTTTATCCGTTTACTATATTTTGACACTTATATAAGGAAATGCGCATAAAAACTACATTGTTGGTAAATCCAAACGTGCCCCCCCCCCCCTACACACACACCTGCTTCACGAGCAGTCTTTTTTTTAAATCCCATTAAGCCAAAAAAAATAAAAGGTGTGTTTCAGGCAACCCGACCCTAGTTTCAAAAAAGGGCCGACCCTAGCATTTTTTTTCCTATTTTGGAGATTTTTTTTTTTTTTGCAAAATATTCATATTTTTCGAAAATTTTAGCAATTTTTGGGTCAGGAAGAACAGATCACATGCCTAATTAACTGTCCAGCCTCAGGAAATTGCTTATTAACAAGAATGTCCAATAGTTTCATGATATTCCTAGTTATAGTAAGAATCGGTGAGTCGTCTTGATGACCCGCGAGTCGATATGGCAGTCCGCGACTCATTCAAGGTACCTCTAACATTCAAAAGAAAAAAAAAGAAAAGAAAAAAAATCCGACCTACCTACCCTAAATTTTTTGACCATGTTGCCTGAAACACACCTTTTTTTTTTTGGGCCTTAGAAAGATTATATTGTAATAGTATGTTACCTGTAGCGTTTGACATATGTGTATGTTACTGCAACCTTTAATTATGTCGATAAAGAATGTTCAAACACATTGATAAATAAAGTTCAAACACATAACACTTACACAGAGGCGTGCAAACATCGTATTTTGCCATGACAGGCTACTACAACTTACAAATGTACTCATGGGTTCAATACCATAAATAACCCCTCACGTCTTTGCACCAGACATCCCAGGAATAGTTTGGAGTCATAAGCTTCACCACACGACTGCATCTTATGATGCTCGACCTTGTGTAAGTCATGGGACCTAGGGAAGGTTACCCTCGTTACATCACACGTGAAGGTTACGAGAACCTGTACCTGTAATCTCTCTCACCTTACCAGGCCGTAGGAAGGTACCGCAGCACGGCAGCACCGGCCGGAGCATACCCAGCCGCCATCTGGTGTTTCAGAATGAAATCACTGACATGGTGTTCTGTATAGGACTGAGTAGTGCATTTTTATAAGGGGAACTAAATATCTTTTACAAACGACATGGTGGTGTTGCGTTCATGGGTCTCCATTTTATGGTTCATTCATATTCCCTCATGTGTATTTTTCTTCAAAGGGAAGGATCCCCGCCCCTGGAGAATGTACTTGTAATATTATAGGCCTGCCCCCCCTTTCTATATTTAGGCCCTGGTCTTGGAAATATTACCCACATGTAAAAGTGCCACATTGTTTAATGTACAAACACAATAAGCAGGTAACCTGTAGCGGTTATACGTTGTTGGAATTTTCCATTCTTCTGCTGGTGCAATGTCTGAGTTTGTAACATTTCAGACATATCACTTAACATGTTGTATGATCACCCTTTAATGCAGTGTTTTTCCTTTGTCTGAGGCAGAGCTATAGGCATGCATTGTACTTAATTGGATACCACAATAAACACACAGGCCTATTTGTTTTCCCCTTCACGTCTATGTGGTGTCACGAATCTGCCTTTTTCTATTTGAAATAAAAACATAACTATCTGAGTCTTTGTAGTGTGCACTCGTGATGGCAGTTTCCGAAGCTCCTGATTCCTAATTGATTGACAAGGATGTTAACGATGGATGTGGGTACTCATCACACGTTGACATCAAAGAGGTTGGATCAACCAATCATCCCTTTTGTTAAAGATCAGTCTGGGTTCATATATGTATATAGAGGACCATTACTAATGTTTATTCGTATATGTACACTATGGGAAGGTTCTCAAATGACGTCTCCGGATACGGAGCGGTACGTCCTCGGGTTTAGTGACGAAACATGACCCCAGTCATAAATTTGTATAGGCAAATTTGACCAAAATAGTGACAGGGGTGCGGCATTGAAAAAGATTGTAAAATAGTTTATGTGATTTGTGAACGTTCCCAATACACCTCGGCCTACAGAGGAAACAAAATATGTGGTTAATCATAAACGATCCTTTCATCCGGGGCCGACATACAAAGGCGTCATGACCCAGAAAAGTCAATTACATAGAATGATGCACATTGTTTTTAACCGGGTTCTAACCACATGTTTTACATAGAATTAAGGCTATAGAACACATGAGCTGTGTTTGCATTGGTAATTCCCGGAAGTCTTTGAAATAATATTATCAGGCAATGATGTAGACACGAGCGAATAGGCAATATATACCTATCATCTGCAATAGATTATGTCGAATATGGTTGATATAACTATTTAGTTCAGATCATTACATATAACTCCACCTATTAATTCCATATCAACAGAATCTATGATTCATCTCATGAACATTTCTCTTTCACAGGAGAATGTTAATAGGTTATAAATGCTTATAGATGTGCTTTATGCATCATAAGAGTGACTTCTCATTGATCATAATAAAGGAGCCGAAAAATAAATCAAGAGGGATTGCAACCTGTGGACAGATGAGGTCCAAAGTGTTGAATGCGATTATTCAATTAGTGTCAAATGGTACCAAGCAATTAATAGATAAGCTACAAATTGTGGGCCCTAAAAGTCAGCCATGATGACTGGATTCCCCCATGGGCTCACATAGACAGACATGGTCATAATCATGACCCAGACACCCATTGTATTCACAGACTAATTAACATCCCACCCATGCCACTGTCTGGGATGTCATAAAAACCATCCAGGTGCAAACCAGTAAATCATTCCAGCTAAAGGTTAGATACCCACCCAGTCCATTCCAATCGTCCAAGCAGCACATGCGAATTGCCAACAAGTGCGGAAATCCCCCTGGCGAAAAGTGCTGGTTATTGGTGGGTTTATGGTGGTGTTAATTTTGGGAATTATTAATAATGTCCGGTCGTGTGGTTTAGAATAATGCGGTGGTTGCCCGCCTCTATAGATGCAGGTTGAGTGTGAGGGCTGTCTATAGTAGGGTCTGGTGGTATAGGGGTGTGGGTTGTGCTGTTCCCATTTAGTTAATTGGTAATGTGGGACATTGATTGTTGTTTGCTGCCCTCATGGGGGTGGGGCAGGGACGAGTGATGAGTGGGGGATGTGTGAGGCTGCAGCAACAGTCATCCGCTGGCAGCTGCATATCACCAATGCCATCCCATGGCGCCATCACATGCATGGTTTGCCACATGCATGTTTTTTTCGATTGATCCAAAGATCCAAAGCTTTCCTTGCTATATATTAATTATCTTTAAGAATGCGACCTACATATCCTAGATTTCCTATCCTTGATTTCTAATAATTTACCTGCTCTATCGTGTGCAGCCACCATGCAGTATAGATTGCACCTGGTACTCTATAGACAGCAGACACTGTTATACTATTCAAATTATAATTCCTCGTGTTCCATATCAGCATGGACCCTCATGGATGTACTGCCACCACTGTCTACATACTCGCCTGCCCTTTCATACCTCATTACACATACCCTGAATGAACCCTGCCCTTTAACACGGCCTTAAGTTTAATCTGGGACTAATTGTGTCTGGGTAGCTACGAGCTGGAGTGCACCTCACGGGGTCAGCTAGGGGTACATTGAGGAATTAGCTCCAGGCCCGCAGACAGATGGTCGGGGCGGATTAGAGTAGAGTGACTGAACCCTTTCAAAATCCCTCCAAGAATCAAGGCAATGGGAGCCTACCAAGCGGGGCCTTTAGTTCAGACAATGAGTATAGATATAGGACCCCTCTGTAGCTCCATGGTTCAGGGTATTAATCTTAAGTTTAACAAGATACATGTGATAGGACACACGTGTGAATAAAATAATAAGAATGTTGCAATATAAAAATGGCATGGGTATATAAATGTATGTTGTTGGTGATAGACTTGAAATCACCGAGTAGGAATAAATATCAGCGACGACCCTATAATGTTCATTGGTGCCAGTTATCATTATCCACCTTACACGGTTGTGGAAATGACCTCTGAGGTCACATCACTTATAGGCCGAACAACCACCACCACTATATGTACCTTATGTCTGCAATGTCCATATATTTTACCATACAACTGTAAAATGAGAAATGGATAGACACAATACATGTAGTACCTGGGGTCATGGTTGAGTTTTACAGGCCTGGACATACATTTACAATGTAATTTTCATTGCAGCAAGGTGTGGACTCAAAAAGACACCTTAAAAAACACAGTTACAAATGTACTATAGTTTTAAAACAGCTCCCCCCCAGGCATACACAACTACTGGTAGGTATACGCCTGAGGAGAGGCGTTTTTAATCTAATATTGTGTCTACTTCTTTCCTATCTTTTTTTTCTATAATTTGGCAATATTATATAGACAGGAAGTCGGCTGGGGAGTTAGTGTACCAGGGACGTGGGATTTGGTGCCAGTACGGCACCAGCACCAGGCCCCTACCCGTCTCAGCTCATATGGCACTCACTCAAAGTGTACCATTTAATGACATCTCTGCTACAAAGCAGTCAATACCATTAACTACCATTACATCAGACATCAAGCTCATTACTATGGGCGTTTTAATTAAGTCGCACTTAAATATTTACAGAGTTAGTTCTCGTGAGGCTAGGTGATAAGGTCTAGGTTCCTGCCCACTTTAATGTCTGTACCCAGTCTGACCTTTGGAGGTGACTTTCTCTTGGTAGAATGGGAGATTTCTATACATTTTTCAATGTATTACGCCTACTGGTCTTAATTAGTTTTGTGCTGATCTTTTTGGTTTGACTATGGCAGTTGAGTTTGAAATGAGAAGTCATTTCGGTACAACGCCAGTTGATCACCACCATGGATTCAACTGAGATGCTTGCCACCACATAGCCTTGGTACATCAAGGTTACCAGTGCAATATGACATGACAGATGGTGAGTTATGAGGAAGAGACCTGGGGGAAGGGAGCGGTCATGTGTTTATTGTAAGGTGAAGCCTTCACTGAAGGTATAGTCCCGCGGAATGGTCGGCCGATAGGTGCAAATGAGTACACACCCATATGTCACATAAGAGAGACTATCTCTCTGGTCACATTCACTGATATATTAATTGCATTTGTCCTTTGAAGTTTCCTTAGGCCAAATAAAAAAAAGTTTTGTTTCCGGTCACCCGACCGGGTCTAGCAAAACAGTGCCGGGTCCCCCTATTCTTTTTTATTTCTAGAAAAATTTGCTATTTTCCAGTTTTTACGGTTTGTAAATCGGACAATTATTAAGGATTTTGCGGGGAAAACTCTAAAACCAGGCCCTAAAAAGGTGATAAGCAAAAAATAAATAAAAATAAAAATCCGACAGGCCGGGTCTGCTTTGCCAGACCATGTTACCGGAAACCAACCTTTTTTTATATTTTGGCCTTAGCCTGGAAACTGGAGACGTTTCCCCAAGTAGGCCTAGCCCATGCCCGGGGGCTATACTTTCGTCATCGTATGTCTCTCTCGAGCTGTAAAAATATACACAATGGCCATGGCAGAGGCATAGGAAGCAAATCTTCATGAGTGGGGTGGGGGGGGGGGGGGGGGCACTCCAACCAAATTCAATTTTACCTCGTGGTGCCCTCGGCAAAATCATAATCAAATGTCACCTTACCCTGGTAAGTCTCATTTAATTCTACAAGTATCAGTCTGTATGCATGATGTATAATAGGGCCTATACATGCTTACATTAGATTGTATGGAAAAGTAATATTTGAGCCCCATTTAGGTCTGATTTTGGGGGTTCGGCCCCCTCTGCCCCCACATTTCCATATGCGGGAGAGATAAGGATCGAAAATTATTTTTTTCTGGGGGGGGGGGGGGCAAACATATTCAGCCTCCCCCCCCCCCCCTCCTCAGTGATTTGGGGGGGGGGGGCGGACAACAAACAAACAAACATGACATGAATTCATCTGTGGGTACCCTGGCAAGCAGTATATCATGTACGAAAAGTAATCCACTGTGCTACAATATAATTTTCATATTGCATAACATTTTCATAATCAATTCCTCGACGTTAGAATTACCCAGGAACATACATACTAACATTGTTATGCCGTTTGTAATGCGGTGACGGAGACTGAAACAGAGTGAAACGACAGCACGTTGTGGTAATCTGCCGGCAGATGGCAAGCAAGACGAGCATTCAATCTTTGGTTCTATCTATACACACTAGACGTCGCCACACTCTGAGGCTCTCTCGGCTCTACTCTCCTCCCCAGCCCTAACACATATGCTTTAAAGATAGTATTTCAGCTTATACACTTCCCAAACCTTTCCTCAAATGGGATGCCATGGGTTCCATTATAATTTTCGGTGATACACAGTACCGAATATTTTGCAAGATATTTGTCTATTAATTCATGGTTTGAGATTGATAACTAAGTAACTTATTCACCTCACTGACTCAGGCACTCCCCCAGGTGAGTATAGGGGGCAATTTACCTGATAGAGAATGCACTGAGCCATGCGGTATCAACACATAGGGAGTTTTAGTGACGACCAACAGTAAAGAATATGGCACTGCTTGTGCTCATTTCATATGATTGTTTATATATTGCCAATCACCTTATAAGTTGGAGAATATGTGTAGAACATGATATACAATAGTGATATAGCATTAGTTAAAAGTCACCCAAATTTAGCTGATACATGTACAATCTTTAATTTTGCCCAAATAGAAGACTCACATCTGCACGATCCCCCAATGGAGATCTATGTGCAGGCTGCCATTTTGGTAGGACACAAACTCTTGTGCTCATGCTCATCATAAGAGCTAGATTCTCATTGTCTGTGGGCAGCTTATCGATGTTATCTTAGAGTAGACTGTGGACATGAAGGCCGAGCTGGGGGAGATAAGGGCTGCACAGATGTGAATTAGCCCCCAGACAGGCAGCACTTGGTCACGGGTCACTGACTCCCCCCTCACTACCCACACATTGTGGTGTTTCCTGCGTGGAGAGCGAGACACTTTTTATTTATTTAATATTTTAGATAAGAAATCAATACATTTGATTCAGTAGATGCATAGAATGTGATTATATGTATGCATAAGTTATGAATTAATTATTTAACAATACACTGTGAGAAGTGGCAAAAGTAGACTATACACTGATTCATCAAGCATAAATTTCCACTGGAGGGCAGGGTTGGCATGATGGGGTGAGCTGTGAGCCAGCCTAAAGACCCCATAGGTGTATAGGGGACTAGTGCATTAGGCTATGGGAGCCGCCATCTTGACTCAGAGCAATGCATTCTGGTTAGGCTCCCGACTCCAGAGCAATGCATTATGGGTGAATTGCTTATCAGTCCCTTTGTTCCAGATGTGGAAGGAGGGGATTAACCTGATAAGGAGATAGCTTTTAGCCCATGACTACCTGAAGTACCAGGATGTGTTAGTTCCGTATGGGAGATGGTGTGTGTACCCACCACAGAAATATTTATGACACAAGTTTAAATAATTGAAATAAGATAGTAGTATAGTATGTATCGGAACGGGACTATGCTTAACTACTGTTTATTACTCAATCGACCTGCAGCCAATCAGAAGCCTCCATTTGACCGGAAGTGACGTCACATGCCCATATAAGGGCATACCGGAAGTGACGTCACGTGACCTTGACCTAGTTAGAGGTCAAGGTCATGACTGGTACACCGGAAGTGACCCATTATGCAAATGAGGGGACTACTTCCGGTCAAATGGAGACCCCTGATTGGTTGGGTCATGAAGAAATGTGTCTCTTAATTTTTTTTGTTTAGGAAGTGATCGACTTTAGGATCACGTGACCGGAAGTGACCTGATGAGTCACGTGACTAGAAGTGACGACGACACATGCCTTAATTAGGCGATCAGCAGCGACCGGAGGAAGTGTCACTTTAAGAGGACACGCTAGTTAATTGTTATAATTTTTTTTTACTTACTAATAAAAGAAGACGTATGAAAATAAAACACAACAATAATTTTATTTATTTTTTTATTTTATTTTTTTCAATTCTAATAAACACGCTATTTTTGAAAACATGCGCTCAATCAATCAATAACACACTTTTTTTTCATATTTTTAAAGGACTCGTTGTCACACCGTTAGAATGCACGCGACGCTTATAATACAAGTAGCGCACGTCATCTTTCTCTATGGTGTAAGTGTCCATTTTTGGTTCGTACCACTTTGAAATTTCTATTTACCGCAAGGAGAGTTTTTCGTTTGCGAAAACATCTAAGAAGACGACTGGTTCTTTAGGGTTTTGTTACTTCTGTACACTTTTTGCACGCCATCTTTTTTTTTGGGATTTTCTTTCACCGGTGCAGCTGACTCGATCGTAGCAAATGTAAGTCTTAGGGTTGAGACTTAGGATCCCGTCACCTTCCCACGCCGCTTTCATAAGCCCCGAAGTTCTCAGATCGTGAAGGTAACGTCTCTCACAACATCCGCCGGGCGGCGGACACCATTTTCGCACTTTTTTCCGTTTTTATCTTCACGAAAAGCTCTAAGTGATCGTCACACACCGATGTCGGAATCCGCTTTCGTTTCTTTCTGAAGTATGTCTCTCTCAGGCGAGGTTTGACTACACAGAGGCAAATATCAGAGGCACCCAATAGCGCTAATTCTACTCTCAGACAAGGGTCAGGCACTGCTGGACTATAATAGATGGGTCAAGGGCTATTCTAGTGAGGGTCAGGCTACGCCGGACATTCAATAACAAGCTGGACTTTGGCAAACTTGCTTGAAAGTCTGACCATGCGGGATCCTCATGCCATAGTCTGGCAATGCTGAACTCTTGGGAGAGTATGCTGGACTCTTGCTGGCCAGACTTTCAAGCAAATTTGCCAAAGTCCAGCTTGTTATTGAATGTCCGGCGTAGCCTGACCCTCAGTAGAATAGTCCTTGACCCATCTATTATAGTCCAGCAGCGCCTGACCCTTGTATGAGAGTAGTATTGGCGACATTGGCCGACTCTGATATTTACCCGTGTGTACGGTGAGAGGAGGGGGTTCACAGCCACAGCTTGCGCTTATAGAGCGCTACTAGCGGAGGTCTGGATGAGGAGACTACGGCGTTTGTCTTAAAAAAAAATAGCCATGGCACATGTCGATGTCGCTTAATTATGCTCATATCTCATGGCGATTTTAAGAATTGCTCATGTCACCTGTCACTATGTTTTTCAAGCTTCATGTCAAATGTCACTAGGTCTCATGTCGAATGTCGATGCTAAGAAACAGACATGACGTCATCTCGAATTTAGCGGTCTACACTACCGCTGCTGCTGCTGCTGCTGCTGCTTGTGCAGCTCGTGCAGCTGCTGCAGCTGCTGACAGCTGCAGCTGCTGTAGTTGCTGACGCTGTCACGGATGCTGTTGACAGATGCTGCTGCTTGTGCCGCTCGTGCAGCTGCTGCTGCTGCTGCTGACGTTGTCACGGATTCCGCTGACAGATGCTACTGCTTGTGCTGCTTGCGCTGCTCGTGCAGCTGCTGCAGCTGCTGACGATGTCACGGATACTGTTGACAGATGTGGCTGCTTGTGCTGCTTGTGCAGCTGCTGCTGCTGCTGACGATGTCACGGATGCTGCTGACAGATGCTGCTGCTTGTGCTGCACGAGACTGAGTAGCCGCTATTACTAATGCTACTAATACTAGTATGAGAAAATACATTTAGTCAGTTGATTAAATCAAGGAGGTTTTCTGACTTCAGTGGATCGTTTAGCCATCGGCCACGGGCAAAACTTGAAACCATTTTATACATGGGACAATTGGCAGAGTCGAAACGTGTTGGTACGATGGGGTCGATCATGTTCATCATCAGTTCAGGCAAAGGAAGTGTGTCGACAGCACGCGAAAACTTCATGTCTGAATGTTTCAACACAAGACTTTTTATCACACTCACACAGCTGCTTTGAAGAGTGAATCCTTGACCAAACTTGTGCTTTTCCAACACAGCTTTGGCCTCTTTCTGTGCAGTAAGGGATTTCTCTTTCGGGTTCATCTCAGTGCTGTCTAGCATGTCCTCAAAGTCTTTAACATAATGTTCCAACGGGCTACAAATGATGGACTCCAGATCATCGTCCGCATATGTCGTCTCCTCGCACCATATTGTGTCTTCGCCTGTTTCGAATTCCGTCATTTTCTTGACAATCTCCTCCTGAGTGCCTTGCATATATCGAAGCTCCTTCAAGGAGTTGATAACTTGTATGGCGAAGACTGACAAACTTGAAGGAATTTCACCACAGTCAGGCCAAGTATACGGAGCTAAGAAAAATAGCTCTAACAAAATCTTCTCCCTCTGTCCAAATGAAACTACTGTTCCGATGAAGTTGAAGCATGCTTCTATCCATTGCTCCTTGGTGACGTCCTTCCAATGTTTCTTTACCTCACATGCATCATAGGGCACTGTTTCTCTTCTTGCTTCAAGTGGGAGTTGCTTTTTCTTTCTTGGACTCATTTCGAGAGGGTTTCGATGCTCTGTAGCGTCAACACTTTCATAAATAAAGAAAATAGCAGAACTAATCATCGTAACGTGCTGAGCGAGCGTAGAGTGGACGATGCTACGAAGATGAAGGGCGGGTGGAGAAAGTGTGACGGGTGAGAGTGGCGTTTCACTCCTTATGTACCCTGTCCTAGATAAGCCTCTTAAACGGCTGAAAAGACTCTCTCAGTACAGAGCTTCTACCGCAGGTGGGTTTAGACTTAAGCAGCTTAGTTCACACACATGTCTGTTAGAAAAGCTACTTGCACACCTGCCTTCCCTTTTCACTAGTATTCACCCTCTGCCGACTTATAAGACACCTATACACTCCTTCTCGTGAAATCTATGGAAGATGATGGAAGGACCACCGACTAGATTTTCTTTGATCAGAGCGTGGAGGACGGCGTCGAACGGAGGGAACGTTGTGAACACAGCTTATAGGTTTTGGAAGAGGACCTGTAAAGTCAAACTGGCGAGAGAGATCTCGTCTTTCAACATGAGAATGCTGCGATCTTGGAAAAAATTAGCGTGATTTTTTCAAAAGCTTCTATGAAAGGTTTGACGTCTTCGTTGTTGTAGTGGATCAAGTAATCTCTAATAGTCTGCATCTTCTTGTCGTACTAAACTTTCTGACATGTGGCGTAGTCGGATTTCGGCCATTTTGACGCCCGTCAGTTCGCTGTCAAAAGCCGATCTCGGTGGCAGGGTTCTGTTTACTAGTTTCTTGGTATACGTCATCCATTCGTAAGGAAAGCGACCTTTCTCTTCGTTTCTGGTGAAAGCTCGCAAATAATTCGCGTAGCTGTAACCAAGTGCCAAATAGTTGACTACTACGTCCAAGAAAACTGTGTGTAAACCGTCAAGTATTGATTGCTTCTCTTTATGACGCTGAATTGTTGGTTTCTTCGGTCTCCGGAGGCAAAGAACGAGTGAAGGCGTATTTTTGATCAGGTTCAAGTCGTAACGCTCCGTGTTGAAGCCCACGACTGGAGCTTGACAGATGTATCTCAGAAGCCGCTTCTTCAGTTGAACTAACGGTTGTCTGGTGTGAGCTGCAGCGAAGCCGCCTGGAGAAGGGGTGAATGTCGCTTCCTCCAGCAGGAGAGCTTCACCTATCGCCACATGTAACTTCGCTAACGTTGGTCGGTAAAGTTCTAGCACAGCTTTCTCGATGACTTTGGCGTTCTCGTTTATGTGATTTTAAACTCGGTCTAACAAGGGGTCGGAATCTGCGTCGGATTCTCTGACGTACACCGACCCCTCCTACCCCGGAAAGTCGGATGCGACGCTAGCCGACAAAGGGACGTGATCCCACAGCAGGGACACGTGTTCGGTCGACGGTTCTCTGCACGGTCTGAAGAAAGCCTCGAAATCGAAGGTAATGTTGTAAGGGTAGATTCTGGAATGTCCATCGGGAGGAAAAGTTTCACGTGTGGCAGCGGGACAGAACTGACGTAACAAATTTGAAGCGCGCTTGCTGGTGTTGTATAAGTGAAAGGAAATGTGGCGGAAGACGCAGAGGTTGTCCTTGTTGGGAAAATCTAACACACGGCTTCTCTTTCCAACTCGACCGTCCTGACTGTTCCTACCGCCTATGGGAAAACCCCCCGGTCCCATGTAAACGCAAATGTTCAAAATTAGTAGGAAAAAGAGCGCACCGCTTGGTGTCAGCGTCGCAAAGTTTCCGTACTTCCTCGCAAGCGACGGTGTTTTCCATCTTTGAGAGGAGCTCTTCCAAAGTTTCTGAATTAGTTATAGTAGGGAGCGGTTGTAATGAGAGTTGCGTTGTTCTGGGAGACGTGAAAGTAGCGCAGTATGCTCTTGTCTTCTCTGTGTTGTAAGAGTAAGCCTACCGAGAAACCCACTTTTTATCATTGTGTGAAGCGGATTGCGACGCATAGTATCTACAGCGTCACTCAACTCACCGGTTGGTAGTTTGACGTTTGTTACACTCACACGAGTCCCGTGCATCCTGACACTCGTTCGTATTGCAGGCCAATTCGCCGTGAACGTTTCCTCACCGTTTGGTACAGCGCATGTACGTGGAGGGATAGTCACCTCGTCCAGAGATTCGCGTCGACAGGTGATCTTTTCAGCAATCGACATCGCCGCATAGAGGGCAAAACTTAGGTATTGTTCTTCATTTTTCTACGGGTCACTCGTGATTGTACGGTCTTTTAAAAATTTTGAAACACTTTTCGCAAACGTCCTGCGTCATGTTTTTCTTTTTTTGTTTTTTCACTTATTTACCAATTATTTAAAAAAAATAAATGTTATTTATCACTTCGAATACTAGACGCCTCTTACCACACGATACTATTAGCATAGTGAAAGGTGACTGTAGTCTAGGATCGAATTCAACAGATGTCCATCTTACTGCAGGGATCAGACGAGAGTGGTCAACACTGGAGTGTCACAGCTCACTTTTATGTCTTTGGGTACAGCTGCATACAACCCTTGAACATACATTGCGACGTCGCTGCGGCCCATGTCGTCTTGCAACACTTTCATCAGAGCCATAGGCTCAGACGTCTCGTTGTACTTCCAAGCTCTCAGCACTTCATAGACAGGGTTCTTCACAGTCCTGTCAGAAGGCACAGGTTGAGAGATGAAAGCTACTTCATGAGAAGTCAACCCTAAGTAGATCCCTATGGTCTTCCAGTCTCTAGGGCAGAGCTCAGCTAAAAGAGAGAAATATTTCTGCACTTTCCACTCCATGTCTCCACTCTCTAAGCCATCCCACATGTCATGCTTGTCCATGTACTCACG
This sequence comes from Harmothoe impar, assembly GCA_947462335.1. Taxonomy (NCBI): domain Eukaryota; kingdom Metazoa; phylum Annelida; class Polychaeta; order Phyllodocida; family Polynoidae; genus Harmothoe; species Harmothoe impar. The sequence continues at coordinate 52,890,434 of OX381704.1, forward strand.
TGAGAATTTGATGAGGTCCATACGGTAAGATTCTTCCAAGGCGGCGGCTAGGTCCTTCCACCTAGTAGTACAACTTTTCTGGTACCAAGTAGTGAACATTTCTCTAGCTTGAGTTATGACACTTGTCTCACAACTGAGATATCCCATATCCTTCAAGTTCACTTCAAGGTATGAACCTAACCGTATGTAATCTGATGTCGGCAACTTACTACTTATTTTCAGTAGCATAGCGTCTGACAAGTATCCTAACGGCTCTGCTTTGAAGTATGATGATACAGGTACTACTGCAGCAGAACAGGAGCAGCGTCTGCGCTGGTATCCGACGACTCGTTGTCGGAACAGGGCAACCACACGACTTCGTAAGGTGGTGGTGAGGGCAGTCGCCACGGACCGGACGCGCTACCAGTGGAAATGAGGTCGAAAAACGGACTGTGCGCCCGTAGCCCTTCGGGTTCCTCGTACGCCTCGTCGTCAGCGTCGTTCTCTGTCTCACCCTGTTGCTTTAGGGCATGTATGTCTACTACGCGCTGCTGGGGCTGAGTGTCCGAATAGCTGTAAGTCTCAGCGCGAGCGGCGTTGATGGCGTCGGTTGATGTAGCGGTAGAGAGGTTCTGTGCAACGTGCTGCGTGTCAGTACTAGTAGCGGCAGTCGCAGCAAGAGGTGTAGCAGCAGCAGCAGCAGCAGCAGGCGCAGCGCTAGCAGGTGCAGCAGTAGCAGGCGCAGCAGTAGCAGGCACAGCAGCAGCAGGCGCAGCAGCCTCAGCAGGCGCAGCAGTAGCAGGCGCAGCAGTAGCAGGCGCAGCAGCAGCAGCAGCAGCAGCAGCAGCAGCAGCAGCAGCAGCACTAGCAGCACGAGGATCACCAGCAGCCGCAGCAGGCGCAGCAGTAGCAGCAGCAGCGTGCTTAGCAGCAACAACCGTCGCGAGTGTAACAACGTCGCTACCACGACGACTACTACTACCACTACTACTGCTGCGTGCGCTCGCTACAGCGGGAGGGTGATAAGACCAAGCGGTTGCGGCGGTAGTCTCAATTTCAGTAGCAAGAGGAGACGCTGACGCTAAACGATCACCGTTCTGCGTACTCTTCTTGTTCTTGAACTCGATTAGATCCTTGGACGACACTAGTTGTTGTGTTTTGCTCATGGTGGTGACTGTAGAGAGCAGCAAAAGACTGAGTGAGTGAATGGGTGTTTCCAGCCCCCTTATATACTCCTTCTCGCTTCTAGAGCTAAGCTACTTACGGCTCTGTTCAGCTGCCGCCGGCTGACCGGCGGCCATTCACAAAGAGAAACAAAAAGACATAAGGCATGACGTTTTCAGCTGGATCCCTTTCCCCCTCCCCTTTGAGAGATCGACTGACATGAGCTAAGCTACTTACTGCCTTGTTCAGCAATTCAACGTGCGTTAGCTGTATAAAGGATTAAGCAGTTGCTGCCGCCGGCTGACCGGCGGACATTCACAAAGAGAAACAAAAGACATAAGTCATGACGTTTTCAGCTGGATCTCTTTCCCCCCTTTTTTGAGAGATCGACTGCCATGAGCGGGCGGTGTACCGACTGTGCTAATTCAACGCGCATTAGCTGTATAAAGGATTAAGCAGTCATGAGCTTAGAGTGTGTATACAAAAAACTACAGGAGGCGTGTGGTGTGAAGCAGGACCCCCTAAGACGGGTGTGTCTGTCTGTGAGTAGAGTCGTGTGCATGTGGTGAGCGACTTAAGTGTAAAACAAAAAAAATCACCGCCTCCTGCCGTGGTGAGTAGACCGGCCGGCGGCGGCCGGCTAGTTCAATAGGGGTGACAGCTGACTAAGGCTGTGCATAAAAATCCGATTTTCACCTGACCTCTGACGTTTGTTACAATGAATGCCAAAGGGGGAGAGAGTCGTCCTCAGGTAGGGGGTAGGAGGTAAAGCTATGGATAAGGAAAAAACACCATTTTCAGCTGGCCTCCACAGATGGGGATGACATACCCCTCGTCATCTAAGCTCTTAAGAAGCTCTTAAGGAGCGGAGCGGCTGCTAGACAGCTGGGGTGCTGTTGGAAATAGGATTAAACTCCCTCTGTATAAAAGCTCTGATTTCTGTTGGAAAAAAACCATATCACCTCTGACCACAGTAACGTCTACTACCACCACCACCAGCACCACCGCCGCCGCCACCGCCGCCGCCGCCAGTCACAGCTGATCGCCTCATTAAAGCATGTGACGTCGTCACTTCTAGTCACATGCTTCATCAAGTCGCTTCCAGTCACGTGATCCTAAAGACCCTCACTTCCTAAACAAAAAAAAAATGAAGAGACACGCTTCTTCCTCTCGAGAGGAAGAAGCGTGTCTCTCGATTAAAATCTTTTCTTTTCTTTTTTTCTTAAAAAGAGACAAACGCCCCTTAGAGTGCCCCCCCACCCCCCTAGAGTGCCCCCCTCCCCCCTCCCCCCCTCCCCCCCACCCGCCCCATGCATCCTAAAAGCGCCCCCCTCCCCATGCATCTTAAAGGGGCCCCCCTCCCCCCCCTCCCCTCCCCTCCCCCCTTATACACTCTAAAGAACGCTTCTACCTAGTTCAATAAGTCACTTCCAGTCGCTTGTAAAACAATAAAAATGAAAAAAACTAACTTATATCGTGGTGTTTTTTATTGGTTTACCGAAAAAAATAAGAGACTCGCCTCCTCCTCCTTCTCCTCCTCCTCTCCTTCTCCTCCTCCTCCTCCTCCTCCTCTCCTTATCCTCCTCCTCCTCCTCCTCCTCCTCCTCCTCAAATATCACATTTTAAAGCGCGTGACCCCTTAAAGACGCTCATCTCTTCTTCTTCTTCTTCTTCTTCTTCCGGTCACGTGATCAATCAGGTCACTTCCGGTCACGTGATCCTCAATGAGGTCACTCACTTCCGGTTGGCCATTAGGTCATGTGACGTCACTTCCGGTCACGTGACTCATCAGGTCACTTCCGGTCACGTGATCCTAAATTAGGTCATATGACGTCACTTCCGGTCCCCTAAGTAGGTCATATGACGTCACTTCCGGTCCATAAGTAGGTCATATGACGTCACTTCCGGTCACGTGACCAAATGGCGGCCTCTGATTGGCTAACTAGGTCACGTGACGTCACCACTAATCCCCTAAGTAGGTCACTTCCGGTCACGTGACCAAATGGAGGCCTCTGATTGGCTGCATGTCGATTGAGTAATAAACAGTAGTTAACCATAGTCCCGTTCCGATACATACAATACTACTTAAGATTTAGACCAACATGAATTTGGGTGTCTTGTGGAGACTAGTTGAAAATAGAGGGGGTAGAGAAGGTGGTGGAGGGGGTGCAGCAGAATCTTAGCCTCTCCTATGGTAACGCCACCTAGTGGAAATGGTTGATGAAATGAGTGTATACAGGCCAAAGATTTTCCTACCATTTGGATATGCTGCGTGCCACTAGGTTGCAGCACTCCATAACACGTTAGAGCCTAATAAATTGGTGATATTATATTGATGTTTTCTGGTTGTCCCATAGCTGGCCATATCTCACACCCAGAAAGTTTAGTAAACCGTTTATATGCTTACACCAGTTAACATCACTACATTGAAAACCATATGGCGGTGTAAAGTGTTCACATCTGAGCGCTCTTGGGTTGATCATGGTGATCACCTAGGATGATCAGATTTGATAACCTAGGTGATTCTAAATTCAAATATGATTTCATATGTCCCCCTCCTCCCATCATCAAGAATTTTCAAGATCTGGTTTCTGTTCTGAGTACCTGCATGATGGAACTCCCAAAAGATGTGAACCGAAATGTTTTATTCAGAATAGACTCTAATGCAGTGCTTTCCATAGCAAACAGAAAGTGGCATATGTGGAAATTGAAAACCCATGAAAACGTTCCATTAACGTTTCAAATATAGAACATTAGCATCAAAGATGAAATAATTCTGAGAAGAATGCTGTATTCTCCATCAAAAAGTACTCTACAGCTTTTTTTGATCCATTTTCCACTGTTTTGCCGTCCTAATGCCCCCATGTGGTCAAAACCCAAACTACCCCCCCCCCCCTCCATATGATCATATATGACTTTGTCAGCTGCAAAGACACACAAACATGAATTCTACAACCAAAACGACAATGTACCTGGTTCTGTCATAAGTGCATCTGTTTATTTGTATGTGTTTCTAGAGCTGTACATTCACATATATACACTGTATTTATATATATAAATATAACAGTATACAATGTACTAAAGTATCTTCAACATCACAAATTCACTCAGCCTTGGCGGCATATGCGGTGTAATGGTGAGTGTGTAGATGGCGCTGCGGGCTGCAGCCCTCAGTGCTAGACGTGCTAGGTGCAGGAGGGACTGGGTGGATCCTCTCACCGTATTAATGGTGCAGAACAAGCCCAACTTATCATGGAGCGCCATCGGTATACCATGGGCATAGCCAGTCACCAGGTGGGGACTGATACCTGTGCTGTAAGTAGACATTATAGAGGCTTATACTTATAGTCAGTCGTGTAAATGGTATACATATACGTAATACTATATTGCATTGATTATACCCTAAATACGTATTGTGAAAATAATAATCATGTGCAGATAATGGTGAGGCCAATTGCATTTTGATGTTAGCCCCTTTTATCAAAGAGAGTAAAGACATATCATAGTCCATAGTACAAATGTATATGAAGGCTACAATGTAGTTTCTATGGCTTTGTTTAGGCCAACGACTTAGCTGCTGCTTCGACATGATATGAACCATTGTTATCCTATACTGTACCTATAGGCGTCTCCACTGAGCCACTGCTCCTGGTCCCAGTTCAGACCTGTGTGAAGCAAGGTACACACCAACACATCTAGCCCTAACCGACAGGCCTTGTGCAACACCTACAAGAGGATTTGAAGAACATGTTCTTGACAGCTGAATAATTGAAAGAGGAACACAGAGGTACAGGTAAACACTACACAGAGAGCGTTAGGATATAGGCTTAGTAGCACATATAAAGGATGAATTGATATACAAAAGGTGAATGCCATACGATTTTTATAAAGATGATTCTACGACAGGAAAAGGTGATATTACAATACATGGGTTATTAAAAGTCTCATTATGCATGCCTCCTGGATACAGATAGGTACATATTGCTTTCTGGGCTCAATCTAGTTTTAACTTACCGTTATACCATGAGGGCCCTCGATATTGGGATCGGCCCCATACTGCACCAGGATAACTGCCAGGTCCTCCTTCTTGTCGTCTGTAGCCCGCCAGAGGGCAGTGCGGTCATCATACAGAATGTCCAAGGTGGCACCCCCTACCACCAGGATCTGAACTAGCGTTTCAAATGTGGAGGAGTCAGCAGTGGTCTCCACGGCCACGTGTACAACGCTCTTATTAACCTCATCACCATGTAGGTTTGGGTCAGCTCCTGACAATAGGGAGATATTGATGTATATATCATGTCATTCTGTAGAAGGAAGTAGTTGAAGGAAATTGATAATCAGATTTCCTTCTACTATATACACCTCCATGGGACAACATTATCATGGCCTGGTAATAATCTAGCCATCTACTTGTCACATACTGGGTGGTGCCATCGGTAGTCTGATATAAAGTGATGTTTTCACATACTACTTACATCATGGCACACATATACGGCTGAAGATGATAGTCTGACATAAAGTGACATTTCAACATACTACTTACACCCTTGACACACATATACTGCTGATAGTCTGACATAAAGTGGCATTTCAACATACTACTTAGAACCTTGACACACATATACTGCTGATAGTCTGACATAAAGTGACATTTCAACATACTACTTACACCCTTGACACACATATACTGCTGATAGTCTGACATAAAGTGACATTTTAACATACTACTTACACCCTTGACACACATATACTGCTGATAGTCTGACATAAAGTGACATTTCAACATACTACTTATAAACTTGACACACATATACTGCTGATAGTCTGACATAAAGTGACATTTCAACATACTACTTACAACCTTGACACACATATACTGCTGATAGTCTGACATAAAGTGACATTTCAACATACTACTTACACCCGTGACACACATATACTGCTGGTAGTCTGACATAAAGTGACATTCTAACATACTACTTACACCCTTGACACACATATACTGCTGATAGTCTGACATAAAGTGACATTTCAACATACTACTTACACCCTTGACACACATATAGTACTGATAGTCTGACATATTGATAATGTGACATTTCAACATACTACTTACACCATGACACACCTACGACTGAAGATGATAGATATAAAGTGACATTTTCATATACATTTTGTACAATGTACTAATTACTTATTAGGGTAGATTCACCTGAAGCCGCACGCACACACTTTGAGACGGACACCTGGTATTTTGGTTATTCAAGCATTTTAAGCTCTTTATTTGTGAACAATGGTAAAGTTTAAATGTTACTCTTTCCAGAAGTCGTAATCTACATGGATAACCTCAGATTCCACTGTCCGTCTCAGCGAATGTGTCAGACGAATGGTGAATCTACCTAAATGCAGATGATGATAGTCTGATATAAACTGACATTTCCACATACTACTTACACACCTGACAGATATACTGATGGTGACGATGATAGCCTGATATAAAGTCACATGTTGCGACACTACTCATTCAGACGAGTTTCATCCAACCTCTCAACCATTTTCTCATACCCTACACCCATAGATACATAGTATGTAGAGACTGGTGTGATATGAGTCCCAGTACCAGGAGACCCCTACTTACCATTCTCTATGAGTAGCCTGACAATGTCTACGTGTGTCTTACTGACCGCCATGTGGAGAGGTGCCTGCTGGTGACAATTAAGCACGTTCACCTCACTGCCTGAAACACAGCACCAACAGAGGCATCTTCGTCAAAATCGATACAAGTCTAAAGAAGATATATTTACCTGTACATGTTCCAGCAACCACGTTCTATTTCAATTTGAGCGCTATACGTGTATAGGCAATTTCTTTTTTATGAAGAAAACGTGTCATATCTGGGTAGAATACCCAAGATTTGGCTAATTTGGATTATTCCTTTGGCCGGTTCCATTTGAGTGGACCGAAGAGCCATTTTGATAGGTGACAGGCATTACTTGATAAGCCTAAGGCTACTGACCTGCTTTGAGAAGAGCCTTGACGACCCCCAGATCCCCATTCCTGGCGGCATAGTGAAGGGGCAGGTTCCCGCCGCTGTCCGCTAGGTTGACGCGCGCCTGCGCACTGATCAGCTTCAGAGCGATCGTCCCACAGTTGCGCATACATGCACCACACAGCACAGTCAATCCTGACATGAGAGCATAACGTGGATCTAAGGGAGTGGCTATTTTTTTAACAACTCCAAGATACTAATGTAGTAACAAATACTGAACTATTTTGACATTTTTATGACAATTACATTCTAGCCTCAATATGTCCCAATATTATCAATTGGATGCTATGCATGCAGGCTTATCTGCATTCACATGAATACCCCCTGCCCGTCCCCGTTGGACCTAAAGGCAGATTTTTTTTAAACAGCAGTAGGCCCTAGGTCCAAACAGAGATGTAGTGCAATAGCGTTTCTCACCAAAGTCATCTTGTATGTTGACTTTGGCGCCATGATTGAGTAGGATGTCGACCATTTCTTCGTCTTCTACGTCCATGGCTAGGAATAATGGCGTCCTGTGTGTCCGACTTCCGGTGACGTTGGTGTCTGCGTTGGCCGCCAGGAGACGTCTGACGATATCGACATGGCCGTTAGCCACAGCACAGTGGAGGACAGACACGTCGTTCCTGGTGAAAATATCGGTAGTTGGGATTGTCACACTGGGTAGAGCATGATATTGCCATATCGGATTTCATGGGTGGATCCAGGAATTTGGAAAAAAGGGGGCGCTGTACTACCCACAGCATTCTGGGTGTTGAACCATCTACATTGTATAGAAACAATGTGTACAGTAAAATAGGGGGCGTGCCCCTTGCGCCCCCTCCCTGGATCCGCCCCTGTTTCTTTGCAAACATCAGACTTTGTAAAGCGCCGAGGGCGAGGGTATGGATGCTTGGATTGTATGTTAAGCACTAAAACATATCTTGAATGAGCGCATTTTACCGTATCTACAATATACATAGACATACAGCTTATATATGACAAGGTTGAATCTATGTGAAATTGATTAGTCAACAGTTGTTATCTAGAGGAGGACAATGGCGGGCATTTATCATGTGCTACCTGCCACCACTCTGCGGGTACACACACAGAAAAGTGAGAGTCATTGTCTCTAAAACTACCCTCACCTGAGGCACTGCCTGACTCTCAGGTGAGGGTAGTTTTAGCGACAATGACTCTCACTTTTCTGAGGGTGTACCTAGCCGTAATTTTATGACCGCCTCACTCTCGCCCTCGTCTCACTGTACCTCACTTCTTGCCCCCTCCCGCCCCCTCTCATTATCTCTCCTTCGTGTCCTCATTGTACCTTCAGCCCTATATACCTTCTTTCCTTGTCTTTACACCTGTCTGGTATAAAAGTGTCGGACCCTGCCATATGAGCTATTACCCTTAAAATATAGCCATTACCATGTATGTAGGACTTGGCCTCTACACCTCATGTGCCTCTTTTATAAGGCGGTTAATATCCGGGGTTAATGTCCATGTTGAACAGTTTACCCAATGCCCAATATATGTACCAAGATGCACCTACCGCGGTGTAAGCTTTCACGAGGCCCTAATGGAGAAACTTAGAAATATTTCTATGCCTAGATATTTTAAGTCGAGCAAATAAATCATAGTTCCAGGTCCATAAACCTACATCGACAGAAATCTCAATTCCACGTTAAATTGCCTAAACTGACTCAGAGTGTGTCTACAGGGTTATTTCAGCACATGGGATATGCAACACAGAGAGAAGAAACAGTGTCAAAAGGGAGTCCAGGTTGCCTCCAGAATGACTCCTCTGTTTAGGGGAGTCCGGGTCGCCTAAGGGAGCCTAGATGACTCTCTGGCTGACTTAGGGAGTCACCTGGGGGAGTCATATGGCACAGAGAGCTATATGACTCCCCAAGTAACTCCCTTGTGTCAGCTAGAGAGTCACCTGGGGAGTCACCTAGGCTCCTAAGAGAAGGGAGTCATTCTGGAGGCAACCTGGACTCCCGTTTGACACTGTTTATTTTCTCTGTGAAAGTTTTGCCGACTCACATGTCCTTGGCGCTGACGTTAGCCCCTGCCTCTATGATGAGGGCGGCCACCTCCGTCTTGCCCTGACAGGCAGCAATGTGTAGGGCAGATAGTCCGTCATTGTTAATGTCGTTCCAGTCCAGATCCGCACCTGAAATATTAGTTAGGGTCAATGGCGCTGTATGGTGATAGAAGCCAGTAAATACAGTTATTTCAATGAGACGTGATATTCCAAGGACAATAGGTAGATAATGCTGTTTGAAATATGGATATTTTGGGGTCAGTGTTGTCCAAATCACCCCTCCTCCACTCTAAAGTGTTCTTGTCTTTTTCTCTTTTTTTAGATATAAGCGGATTCTTTTATCCTCAAAATCACATTCGGCTTATAACCAAGGTAAGCTTATATAACGGGATTTTATGGTAACCATAATTATAATTATGCACTTCAAATACACCTCAAATACACCTCAAATACACCTCAGATACCATAAATGAATGTGACAATAAGGCCTATAGATACGGTGAATAACTTTACCAGCAGATATAAGCAATTTGGCGATGTTGACATCATTCGTGGCAGCAATGATCTGCAATGCGGTTTGGCCGTAAAAGTCTGGTTGGTTGACATCAGCTCCTCCCTATTGGGAAAAGCTATACATGTATAAGTATCAACAAAATCCATCAAAACCCCAGCGGCCTTGTAAAGCCCTCAATTATTACCTGTGCCAGCACCACTCCGACTGTCGCTAGGGGGATACCGATACCTTGGCCTTGAAACTATTTAGAGAATAGATTTAATATTCTAACGACTTTCGTGACGTCGGGACTGTCTGTTGTCCTATAATACAGGAATGCATCTCATAACAAACCTGTTAACTAATTTATGAACCTGATAACCTAATCTATTCCACACTAATTCAATGGAAATTGTATTCAACATGAATGAAATAGATACAAAAACGGGACAAAAACACGGAGTCGTCTGTACCAACAGTGTAACAGTGCGCTATGATTGGCAATTGATGGGCTCCCAGTCGGCTGTTGAGTGGTACTCATTTTTTTTAATAACATTTATCTTTATTTGTCGTCAGGAAATATTTACAGTTACATCAAAATAAAGGTATATGGATCGAGATTTCTCGAGCATTTTTCCACATCCAATGAGTATAAGATAATTAAATCCAGTTTTCCTGAGCATAAAGAAAGGTCCCTCTCAGCCTGCACTTAGTCGCGCCTGGCTGATACTTCGTGAGGGACCCTTTCCTTGTAAAAGGACTATAATGAGTACAAAAATATTAAAACAGTATGCAAGACCAATGAACTCTCTTGCTCATAACAGATTATGTCACATATTACAAATGGGATTAAAATATAACAAATATTAGTTTAGACACGTACATTGGGTTTTTGGTTATCTAACCATTCCTTTCGGTCAAATTTAAATGCTTGTTTTGAGGGGAGAGACCTACAACTCGGCAACAATTGATTCCATACCATGGCTCCAAAATGCTCTACACTTCTGAAGTATACTCCACCATGTGGTGTCAATCTTTTTAGAACTGGGCCTTGGGAGCCTCGTGTGTTGATAATTCTGTTGTCAAGGTAATGTGGATCTTTCGATCTAGAGTACATAAATACATATAAATGGTACATACGTCTATCCTTAAGGAGGGGAATTTTTGTTCTAGTATGTATATATTCTGTGTCTGTGAGAGTAGGCACTTGTAAACAAATCTTAATACACCTGTTTTGGGCCACCTGCAAATCATCCAATAAATCTTGGTTTGTACACATAAACAAAATGTCCCCATAATCGAAATATGGTACCACCATGCTCTTGTAGATTTGTAGTGCAATTTGCTCTGTCATCGACCCTCTTATACAAGCCAACATATAAGTTTTATACGAGACAGTCTGTTTCATAACCTTAATATGCAAGTCAAACTTCAGGTGAGGGTCCAGGGTGACACCCAGGTATTTATATGATGGTACTATACTTAGCTTTATGTTATCCAGAAATAGTGATATGTCAAGCTGATTTAGCTTTCTTTTGGAGGCAGTGAAGCACATTATTTTGGTTTTCTTTGTATTTACTGTTAATTTATTTTGAGCCCCCCACAGTGAGAATTTATCTAGACTAATCTGGAGGTCATCCTGAACCCTGTTTGCCACCGCACCCGTGTTATAAATAACAGTATCATCAGCGTATAACATTACAGAGGAACCGGTTATGCACTTAGGCAGGTCATTCACATAGAGTAAAAACAATAACGGGCCTAGTATAGACCCCTGTGGGACACCGCAGACCACCTCTCTAACCCCTGACATTAATCCATTTACTTTAGTTTTTTGAGTCCGCCCATGTAGGTAACTACTTAGCCATTTTAAGTTTGAATCCCTAATACCATACATTTCCAGTTTTTTTATTAAGATGAGGTGGTCTACGGTGTCAAAGGCCTTACTAAGGTCTATAAAAGCTGCCACAGTGGGCTCTGCCACATTTAGTCCCCTTGCCACATCATCAGTAAAAGCCGCAAGTGATGTCAATGTAGAAAAACCCGGGCGAAAACCACCCTGTTTGTCGGTCAATAAACCATGATGGTCAATAAAGTTATACACATGCTTATGCACCAGCTTTTCTGCAATCTTACATGGGGTTGGGGTCAGTGCTATTGGACGGTAGTTGCTTACACATTTTGTATCTCCAGATTTATATACCGGTACAATAATAGCAGTTTTCCATGCTGATGGAACATTCCATGTATCAAAGGTACAATTTATTAAGGCTGTGAGTTTGTGGGGAATAGCCATAAACGAATCCCTGACAACTAGATTAGATAGGTTTTCAAGCCCCGAAGACTTGTTTACATTTATAACCTTGATTTGATCTTTGACCTCATTTACAGTAGCATGGAACGGTGTTAAATTATGTACACATTCCTCATCATACGGGTACCATGGGTCGTGCATGTCTTTGGATAACTTAGGCCCAATGTCAGCAAAAAAGGAGTTTATAAAGTCAGGCACATCTTCAGGGTTTAACATCTCATTCAAATCATTTTTTAATTGAATTAATTGATCATGCTTTAAATTTGGAATAAGTTTACGTATGTTTCGCCAAAACCTTTTAGTGTCATTTTTTGATTCTTTAAGTTCATCTTTAATATATTTACGGTGAGCTGCTCGTGACCTCTTATTTGACTCCCTTCTTGCCTCGTGTGCTTTATCCCAATCCTGTTGTTTTTTGGTACGCTTTGCTTTGGCAAGTAGATTATTTTTATCCCTGGTCAGGTTTATCAAATGGTCAGTCATCCATGGATCATTTTCAGCAGGAACATTAAACGTTTTTACCGGGCACATACTATCAATTGACTTCTTAATCATGGAGTGTATAATATCCCATTTGACTTCAGAGTCATCACTATTGTCAAAATCTGACCAGTCACCATTTACAAGATCTTGCTTCAGCCTATCTACCTTGTAGTTTTTGTACGACCTGCCGATAAAGGGTACTCTTGGTTTATATACAACCTCCTTTTTCTTCAGCATGTAGACAGGCACATGATCAGATATAAGTACATTTATTATTCCAGACTTGCTTACATATTGTGAATTTGTGAAAATGACATCTAATAATGTATTTGATTTACCATCACTACGTGTTGCTTCTTTTATCAATTGGATTAGTCTATATGGCTTCAAAGTATCAATCAGATTTGCAGCATGCGTTTCTGTTGGCTTAAGTAGATCTATGTTTACATCACCAGTCACGACCAATTCTACTTTCTTAACTCTGGGAATTTTATCAAGGGATTCTTGCAGCAGTTTTACAAATTGATACTTGTCCCCCTTAGGTGGTCGGTAGCAGTTTACTATCACTAGCTTTTTGTTGTTTAGCTTATCAATTTTGACACATTGGAGTTCAATATCCTTATTACTTAAGTTTACATGTTGCAGCTCATAGGCATCATGTTGGATATCTGACTTGACATACATACACACTCCTCCTGCCTCCTTAGGATTTTCAGTATCTACAGCAGGGTCAATCCACGTTCTATCATTTCTATGTAGATCATAACCATTAAATTTGACAGTAGATGAACAGTCTTCATCCTTTAGCCACGACTCACTTATACAAATAATGTCAAAGTCCGTGCCATTTAACTCAATCAATAACCTTGAGTATTTTGACTTTAAGCTCCTGGTATTCATGTGTACAATTTTTAGGCCTCTCAAACCCTCCAGTATTTTCATACTAGCCATAGTCAAAATGGTAGACAATCACTTCACCAACCTTAACCTTGTTCGCAACAGAGATTACTTTTTTCTTAACTAAATCATATACCACAACCCGGTTAGTTGTGGCATTCGATCTTGCATAGTAAATAAACACAAGTTCCATTTCCACACCTCTTCCACCAGGTGTCAGCATCATGGCTACCTGGGGGGGAGAGTATTTCATGAGTCTATACAAGCAGGGTAGAACAGGGGCAGCTTTGATGGCTCCACTTTTCCCTTAAAAAATAATTGTATTATCAGTACTTAAGACTAGGTAGACATTGGAAAAATGCAGTTTATGAACATATTACTCAGTCTCTCAGTAGCAGGAGTCATGGGTTAACATCAGCGGGTTTTTGGGCATACAGTTTGCAAAATCTTGGGCCCACAGTTTTGTGAGCTTCTCGGTGGGGTGGATACCATCTTTTGCTAGCAGATCATAATTAATAGTTGCTTTACCATGCCTTGATTTGAAGAAATGGTTGGCTGTCCAGGGGGTTGCCACACCATTTTCACTATTCAATTCAGACACAACATGGTTAAAGTCCTGTATGCCTTTGTTGACTATACTCTGGAGTCCAGGGTGATTGTTTAAGACACGCTTGCTTACATCAGTACCGGTAAGTGGACATATCACTACCCTGGCTTCCTCGTGGTTGTGCTTAATCCAGTCCAGACCTACTTCCGTGTAGGCACACAGATGGGCACATAATTGATCACTACTTGTCCAGTCACATGTGATTGCCCTTGCAGCCCAGTTCTTTGTAGTTACATCACACTGGCCACCCATGATATATACAACATCTCTCGGAAAACCATCCAGGTGTTGGTCAACAGCTACAAATAACTCTTTCATCTTTAGGCTATCACATTTTCTTGTAGAAAAAATAGGGTTTGACCCATGTCCATCAAGTATGGCCTTTTCAAGACCTTTACCTCTAGAATCAGTGAAAATTACATGTTTTGGACGGGGTTTCCAGTACCTACACATATGATTAAGGTGAGTGTTCCATCTATTTGCAAATACCGGGTCATCCAAAGAGTAATCCATTTTTTACCTGGGTCCTAACAGTTTAATTGATCACAGTATTTTCTGATTGTATCAGATAATCCTGTTTAAAGATCCAAAGGGTTTCAACAAATTTCGAGGGCTTATGGCTTCGTACGACAGCTCACATCCATTTAACATGGGCTGTACTAGACTAGGCGTGCCTTACTTTTGACAGAAGAAAGTTATTTGGTTTGGTTTACTACCTTAACTTTAAATACACCCAGTAATCAATAGTTTACTACTTTGACTTTAAATACACCCAGTGATCAATATTTAGATGGTTTTAACATTTGTTTCACTTCGACTGCTGTTTTGATCATCTTCTACACGTCTTATTGGTGTACGCTCAGGGCTTTCATCTCCAGGGTTGTAGTCCATGGGCCTTCTTGGGGATGGTGACCTATTTTGACGAGGACTTCCCTGGTGGCTTCCCTGTTGGCTTCCTGCTGGGCTTCCTGACTGGCTTAGACTGTGGGTTGGACTTTGACCTTGATGCGGGTTGTAGCCTGCTTGACTTTGTGGACTACCGCCTTGTGCTGCCTGTATTAGCCTCGTGCGGACTCTATACAGAAGTTTTCCCATCAGGTTTCCGGTCTTAACATTTTCTTTCCTAATGTCCTTGGTCTGCCCCAGGTGATATCCGCAGCCCCACTTAGCATCAAAAGTGGCTTCATAGAATAGGCAGTTTCCGGTATCAAGGATATAGGTATTAAGGTACTGAGACTCACTGAATTTAATGTCTAGTAGCTCTTCCATTAATTCCTCCTCTCCATCCCTGATCTCTCTTGTCTTGTCCAACTCCTTACCCCAGAGCATACAATCATACGGAATTTCAGCCTGTAGAATTTTGTCAGCGGTCTCCAGGTCATCGCACCATAGCGCCAGTTGATGTTGAAACGCTCTCTCAGTGCTGTCATATATGTAATCCTTGTACCTCACTTCACAGGAGTACAGGTTTGAGAGGGGCGCATGTTCTGATTGAAATGCAATCCCATCAGGGGTGAATTGGGTCTTGGCATCACGTAGACTCAGACCCTTGGGGAGCTGATCAAGTTCACTATGCGCGTATTGTTGGCCACCAATGGTAATAGTAAGATTTTTTACATTTGACTTAATGTTTCTAGATCTGGCCAGGGCATTTATGGCCCTCAGATCCTTCTGCTTAACCCTGTCTGCTGGGGAAAGATCATCTTGTAGAGACACTCTGTACCACTGGTTTTTACCTCTCAGGTTGGAGACATTTTGAAATACCTGGGATTTGTACAGTTGTGACGTGAAGACCACCACAATAGGCCTAGCTCTAGCTTTTGGCGACTTTGGTTTCCTTCCTCGTCTAAATACAGCCTCTACTGCTGTAGCATTGAAGGGTACCTGGAGGTCAGTAAATAACTGCTCAACAATTTCCCGTAGATTTTGGTTTTGTTCCTCTTTATAGTTTTCAAGAATCAATACTTTGCGTCGCGCCTCGGCTTCAATATACCCAAGCTGCTTTAATGCCCTATCAGCCTTAGTAGAGTTGGACTGAACGCGTGGGTACAGATCCTCTACAGCGTCTTCATTACCAGCAATTCTATCATTTTGACCAACCAATTTATCTTCGGTGCCCTCGATACGCTTCAGAAGTGCCTCAATCGCCTTTGTTGTTGTTTCGGCCCTACGTTCACTCAGCGCACATCTCCTCTCAATGGCATCAATCGCTCCAATAACACGGTTTGAAATGACTTCCTGGTCACGCAGACGTGCATCCAGCTCATTTACCTTGTTTACAAGTGATTCTGTACTGGCATTTGTACGCAGATAGTGATATTTCTTTGCTGGCGGTATCACTAGCAGGTCAGCCACCGACGTGTTCGCTCCGCCATTTTGAACGAGTGGCGCAGTGTTGTCACCCGGTATCGCTTGATCCGCCATCTTTGTTTTTTCACTGCCGTTCGTCAAATCGAGTCTGTTCCGCAACGAATATCTACCTCCTCCTTCAGTGTTTGCTAATTCCGACATCAGCAGGTAAGTCTTGGTCCTCCTATAAATATTCTGAGCAATTCCCACGCATGTGGCACTTGTATTTCAGTCAATAATTCGAATATTCACGGGAGCCGCTGCAGTGTTAGACCTACTCGTGTGACGTCATAATCACAAATCCGAATTTATCTTGTACATTATAGCAAACAGTCAAAGAGTAATTATAAGGATCTCTAGACTCATCAATAATTAGTCGCCCTTCACTCTGACGTATGACGAATAGGAGGAAAACCTCTCAAGCTTATTGAAGCTATAACGAATATTCGATAATCATATACAATAAGGAAACTATAGCCGAGTCATTTAGATAAACTATAGTTGAGAGTTTTGAGGGTGACACACCGTTACGCCTACCTGAAGCAACAACTTGACTACCTCCAGATGCCCCGACTGTGCCGCTCGTCCTAGCGATGTCATGCCACTGCAGTCTAGTGCGTCCAGATCCAAGGTCACGTGAGTACGGAGGAGACGCTGGATGTCGTCTGCTCGTCCATTAATGACGGCATCAAATACCTGCTGCTGGGCTTCCGTCAGTGTTCCCTCCCGGATCTGCAGTCCTATCTCCATCTTTTACCCTTAATTGTGTTATGTTCTTGGTCACCAGGATGAATGAATGTAACTCCTATTACTAAGTCTTATTGCCAGGGCAACATGTATGCATCAAATATACCATGGGTGCATGTATAAATCATACCTCTAAAGATGACATATCAGCTAATAGACTTCCCAAACCTTTTCTTCAAAATGGATATCACCTCAATGCCATGGGTTCTATTATCATTTTAGCTGATAAACAGTGCAACATATTTGTCTATTAATACATAATTTGAGATTGATAACAACGTACCTGATTTACCTCACTGACTCAGGCACTCCCCGAGGAGAGTATTGGGGGAACTAATCTGATAAAGACTGCACTGAGCCATGCAGTATCAACACATAGGGGTTTTTAGTGTCGACCTACAGTAAAGAAAATTGCACTGCATGTGCTCATCTTATAGACTAAGACACTGCCAATAATTTTAAAACTTAGGGAAGACGTATGGGATAGGATATACAATAGTAATATGATAAAACTAAAAAATCTCAAAACATTTAGCTGACCCACCAGAGAGAGAGAGAGAGAGAGAGAGAGAGAGAGAGAGAGAGAGAGAGAGAGAGAGAGAGAGAGAGAGAGAGAGAGAGAGAGAGAGCGCTGATTAGTTTTCAAATAAGACTTATGACATATTTATCTGTCTCTGGCCAACTAATTTCATATCATATTGAAAATCAATTCATGTAAATTTGCACCATATACAGGTTTACCATAATTGGTCGGGGAAGATCATTCTGTATCTCAATGAGGACATAATAAAAAAATATAAAAATATAAACATGACATGAGACTCCATCAATGGTTCCATATGGATCCTTAGACAGAGAAAAGTGACAGCTCAATTACAAAACTGAGGTCATAAGCTTTCCAGTGATAAATTTCATTAGCAGATACTACTTCTATTTTATTTAGAATTGGCTCTTTGAATATATATATGGGCACTAACCAATCGCAAATGCCGATAAGCTCTATCTTTCTTTCTTTTAGAGATATCGAATTATCTAATAATCCTAATAGCAATTGTCCAACCTCTTTCAAACATTGGGTCATAGTTTCTGATCTTGAAATGATATTTCCATTATTTTTCCTAGTGAGCCTAATCATAAATTGGCCTTGCTCCCAGTTCATGATTCGTTTTCAAGCCGTAGTGGATCTCCACTCTTACAGAACATGCAGAACATGAGATGAGGAGTTTGTCATGGAAGTATGGGACCTGATCTTGGTTGTGGTCCCCGGGTAGATAAAAGTAACCAGTCTAATCACAGTGACTACAGTGTCAACTTTGCGTCAACTCTGATCCCCAGACTCGGCTCATTGCAGCCAGCGGGTGCCAGGGTCAAAGTGGTTGACCAGAGCAGTTTCCCCAACCCCTCACTGTTCACTTACACTCTCAACGGACGACATAGGCCCTATACTTGAGATCATCATTGTGGAAAACACCAGCCAGATAGGTAAAGTATACCGAATGTATAGGCTTTCAGGAAGGATGCATTCAATGAGTTGTGCTATGTTGTGTAAACGCCCTTCTTTCCAGGAAATACTATGTATTTGCCATGACCCCTCACAACAGGCTGCAGCAGCTGTATACCAATGGGAGTGTTGGAGTTTGGCCCGGGAGTTTGGCACGTGTCCAAGGAGCCATCCATGCAGATGTTGCCATTAGTATTGTCAGTTTTGCTCAAATCAGAACGGTCTGGATAGCTCAGAAGCACTAAGAGCCTACGCATTTAGCCATGTTGAGTTAATAATATTAAAGTAATGGCATTTATCATGTGTCGTTCTGCATGCATGGATATAAAATACACATACAGAGAGAGAGAGAGAGAGAGAGAGAGAGAGAGAGAGAGAGAGAGAGAGAGAGAGAGAGAGAGAGAGAGAGCGCTGATTAGAAACATGACATGAGACTCCATCAATGGTTCCATATGGATCCTTAGACAGAGAAAGGTGACAGCTGTTATTAGGGTGTTATATAGTGGGAGCGTCTACCTGTGTACAGCTGGCCTGCTGGTATATAGGATGGTGGCGAGCAGAGTTGTCTGCCTCCTCCAGTGTACGAGACGCCAGCTGCGATCTAAATAAACACTGGCCTGAACTGTACTGTAGACATGGGGGCCAGACCTGGTGCGGCCAGCCCTGAGTAACACTCACGTGGGGTACTCACCCAGTCAGTCATGTGACTCCTATAGCAAAGTATGAAAGGAGATAAAACCATGAAAGAAAGCCATGAGCAGGCCTATATAGGTAGATTTGCCTACTTTCATTTTTTATTGATGTCCCAGTAGGAGCTAGTGCCTGGATTAACACACTTTCCCCGTCATCAACAGCGAGGAGGGGGGGGGGGGGTAGACATGGGATTTCCCAGACATGCATTATTTGTGGCCCTTTAGGTAGGCCTATCACGTTTGTCACGTTCGATCTCTCATGGCTTTCAAATGGGCATAATTGTGGCTTTTACATTCTGTAGGAAATATTGTAGTCAAAGGTCACATTTGTTACACTGTAAAAATATTCTGTTGAATATGTATACGGAGAATCAATGTAAAACTTTACGGTGGATCATCATAAATGTGATTACGGTTAAGCTATGTCTTGTAAAAATATTCCGTTGAATATACAGAGAATCAATGTAAAATTTTACGGTGGATCATTATTATATATTTTTACAGTGGGGCAATGTAAAATCAATCAATTTTACTCTGAATATCCGTAATTCAGAACAGTGAAACACAGTTTATTTTACAGTGAAACACAGTTTATCTATTTTGCGGTGAAGCTTCGTTGAATTGATGTTTAGTTTTATCACACCAGGTGGGAGTTTGGTTCATGAGGAGATTTTCATGGATGCTAAGAACACCATTTTTGTGGTAATAAGAAAAATATATAGATAAACAGCTGTAAGGTTTGCTCTTTTTGGCGTAGCCTTAGCGGCGATATACGCCTGCCGGTCCCTTCAGGACCGGAGTGAAAAGCAAGAAGAAGAAGGTTTGCTCTGTAGCCATCCTAGAATGACTTCTTCTCATGGACTGGCATTACAAAGTGTCATGAAGCATTTTATAAGGCTCTCATAGACTGATTCCTAATGATTAGGCCTGAAGCCTTGACACTAAGATGCTATTGCTGATTGGACATGGTACCAAATTTGGCATGCAACCACATTGAGCATAGACTTAGGTATTGGTAGATAAATGGATGGAAAAATACTGGGATAAATGAATTAAATATTATTAAAACTATTGTTTAGGCACTGTATTAAAATAACAGTGATGTTCCGTATTTTGTTAGATTAACGGTGATTCACTGGCACCACTGGGTGCCGGATTCACCGTTATAATTACGGAGAATTTGAAACGACGGTGACCATTATTTTTACGGTGAAGATCCGGCACCCAGTCTTGCCAGTGAATCTCCGTTATTTTAACAGAATTTCTTTTACAGTGTAGATAAGTGAGCTAAATGATTAGATCCATAATTATGCCTTTGAGGACCATGGGTGCGGGGAATTCAATTAGGCATATTTATGGATTGCTGGTACATGTACATATATCTCGGCAAGCTTTTAGTATAGGTCTATCAGACCTTATATATGTAATAATAATACCGATATGCACTTTAGCATCTGTGTGCAGACTTTGCTATATCCAGGAACTGAGTTGTTTCCAAACCTCTCACCTAATCTATACTTTCAATCTTAGCAGAGAATGCGTCAGGGACTTCGATTGCAGGGCCTGGTGTTCACGGATGTCATACGCCTGAATAGAATTTGCCTCTGCAAATATAATAGCATAATTATATCATTTATGATTTTTGAATATGGTTGCAATAGGCACTGCCCGTTGCCAAATACCAAGACGCGCTATGTCTCATTGTTTTAGTCCTAAAAATCCCTCCTGAAGGGTACCTTTTACTATGTTGATCCAAACTGATGTGCTTTGGTACTTGATCTTGATAATATAGAATTCCAATCGTGGTTTATCGTTTTAGTGTGCCCAGGCCGCTCTACCTCCACACATCCACCCATCCATGTCCATACCTACGATAAATTTATACTTGACCTTCACGACCTTTGCAGTAATTTAACCTCAAAGCAGGGGAGCTAGGAGGATGCACTATTATTCCAACATTGTATTATTTGAGATTTCCCTTATCTATTTTGCATGGAAAACAACTTCAGTTCACCCCTGAACACCCTACACGTTCACTACAGCACATTTTCCCACATGATTATACAGAGCTGCCAAGTCAAATTCCGATGAGAAATCCTTACTTTAAAGACATTGTACCATGATTCTCTCCAACATAAAGTCTTCTAAAATATTTCTATGAAAATTTTTCTCATGCTTTTAGGGATCATTCCTTAAAGGCGTCACACTTTTTGGTGGGATTTTTCAATATTTGTGGTAGTTCCCTATACAAATGTATAGCCCTAACTAGAAACTCCAAAATTCGTAATTTAGGAAGGGTAATTCGTAATTTCATAATCAGGGTCCAAAAAGGGCTCAAATTCGTAATATTACGAAAAATTCGTAATAGTTGGCAGCTCTGTATGATGTCATGCATAAAATGGAATCTGCATTTCCCTGAGCCATTTGTTATCACATTTTCACTGGCTAAATTAAAATAGTAAGATGCTGTACGCAATGTATAGATTCTTAGTAAATAGTCTATACACATGATGCATGCAGTATACAGTGTTAACCAGTAGTTAGATGGCGGCACAAACTACAATTACGTTTAGTTACTATGAAATCCGCTAGGTGTCTTCGGGGCTCATTGTGTCTGGCAGCGCACCAAGCTGGTGCATCTCCCCTCCACCCCCCAATGCCAAAAGGACGAACTACTCAACCACTTAAAGCAGCCACCAGGACGAACCAAGGTGAACAATATGTTTGATTCCACTCATCTATATTGTCGCTGGTTAGGAGATTGGTTAATAAGCACTGATAAGAGCTATCACGGTGGTAACATGAAGGCTAAAAATCCGCTGTGATTACAAGAGAACAATCTGGGTCTACAGCTCGCCTGGCTTGTACAGAAATTGTACTAGAAGATGATGAATACAACAAAAAGAAGTAAACACAAGACATGTCGACTATGTATATAATCAGTTCTCTTTGCATTTATTATGTGTATTATTACAAAGTATATTGGTTATATAAAGTGGTGTATCACTAAAGTAATAACCTAACCCTTGCCACTCACTCCGTATTGGCATGAATTGTACAACCTGTATAAATAGTCCACTCCTCTCATAATCCGAATACATCATCAATGCAAAAATGACTGCTCGACCTTTGTTAACTAAATTTGTTTTATATCTGTAATTGATATAATCCCATCCTTAATCACACATTATTCATATTAAACGTTAACATACTTTACACATAAGGTCAGAGGATTATATTCATAGAAGCTTTCGTTTCCCAAAGCATGCAAGAAATCCATCTTCAGCCATGCCAAACAAGTATGGAGACATATATACATGCAAGATATAACGGTAGATAGAATGCTTCTTGGCGTTTCCTATGACGAGACATGAAAAAAAAGCACGCCACATGTTACCATAACAGAACATACACTAGTGCTACAGAATAGACCACTTTTCAAGGGCGTGGACCCCCTACACGGTGAACCATATGGAGAAACTGACAGTGCAATAGACCTGATTCTTGGGTGTTATGGCCACACAGGAAATGCCCATAGTGCATACATAAGAAATCTAAGTGTTATTTTTTCCCAACTATTCTTTGGTGGTAATGCTTTTTATTCAAGAATACCCAACATCTCAGAATTGCACTTCACGATCAGTTCTTCAGTCATTCACACTTCCGGTTTTTAGCTCCCGAGTATATTCTCTTTTTAGCCACTTGTGTTAACTTACAAACTTAAGATTACAATTACACATGCATCCCTAGTACTCTGGGTTAAGCACTTAGCCTATTGATACATAGTTAGATGTTTAGTAGTAACCTCAGTATAACGATATGTGGGTATATATGCGCCCGAGAAGACGCAGTTTCTATGTTACAACGTCCAACCACCGGGCCTTATATGATGACAATTATACTGATTAATAGGAAATACATGCTGATGTACAACAGTTTTTTTCTCTTTTCACTTTTTTCCCCACCCAAACCACTACAACTGCCAGTTTAAAGCCTTTTAATTCTGTAGATAAGTTTGCAATCTTAATGAGACTTTCGCACTAAAGCGATCTAAATAATATCAGTACTTTTTCTCATATTCAGTCTACATAACAAAGAGAGCGATAATAGCTATAGTTGCTACTGTCATTACATGTTCTTTCTCACTTAGGAGAGCTATGTACAATTCAGTTGTTTTAGTCATGTCGGCTAGAGGTATGGCCGCGAAACAAAAGACGCTTCAAGGAACAATATTCAAGTTCAATGCCATGTACACAATATTCCATGAGGTACCCAGCATTTTCTTGTATCATGCACACCCTGCATGCAAAACATTACAGGCGACAACCAATTTATTTTTTATCAAATGTCTTGTTCATGCAACTTCGTACAAAGTCATTCAAGTCTTGTTTCTCTAATATATTGTTTAGCACATGCACTTGTCTCGTAATACAGTACACTTTTTGTTATAATATATATTACAGTTGTCTATACTGGCCATAAATATGTGGTAGTTAAACTGGAAATTTCACATGATTAGCCGAGACATTCTATTAGTTACATAACCTTAGGAAATCTCATCTGCATCACTGTTTAAGTGAAAAGCCATACGGAATTTATTTATGTACAAGGTATGTCTTTTTTTCACTTTCTAATAATGATAGGAAAACTACACTGGCCACTACCATTATATCTCTCAGGCAAAAACGACTATGATCAGTAATTGAAAGAGTTGTCTGCGGATCGTAACCAGGGTCCGTGTTTAGAATGGCGACACGCATGGCGGTCAGTCTATTATAAAAGGAGGTTCTTTGTCCACGTGTTTTGGTTCTTTAACTGGCAGCGTTTGCCTGTTGCTTCCTGCGACGCTTGGCCAGCATCGGGTTGTTGGATTCACCAATATTCTTGAGGTTGATTTGGTCGTAATCTACACGCATGGTTGCAAGAGCTGCCGTCATCTCATCCTAAAACGAATAGAATAGTATCAGAGTTTTATAACATAGTGTTGCAAACGGTGGAGGACATGTTATCATGTAGGGTGGTTCCACATGTTGGGCTCATATCCTTTCCATGGATGGTTTGCATTAAAACAGCAAGAATAGGTCTAGCAGAAGTCAATTTTACCTTGGGTCCTTTCTTTTTAATGGAAATTTGCTACTGAATTAGAATATTTGGGCCAAAGGGGAGGTTGGGGCTGCTTGTCACAGAAACTGCTTACACGGGTTCGCTTTACAAATTGAAAATTCAGAGGGACTAAAAGGGTGCTAAATACCATAAATTATGCTTGTTTTATGGCAAACACAAGGAACATTCATTTGAAAAGATTGAACGTGTGATTTACATCACAAATGACTCAGGGTCAGGGTGATTAAGTGATTGAATTTATTAACTGAAAGATTGAAGCTGCAAAATCATTTCGGGAACAAATATTTATTTGTCAATTCTGAGAGCATCCATATCTAGTGAGCCCATAAGACCGCGCCACCTAATCCACACACTTTATGCCGATTCCCCATGACCATGCCAATTCCCCATAAGCCATGTACCTAATTTTAATACAATAAATTATTTCTCAATTCTGACAGCAGAATCATAAACTCCAGCAAACGCTGACCCACTTTGATAGGTCACATGACTTATTTAGTCAAATTCCAGGCAAGCAGGTGGGTATGGGCAAGCAGGTGGGTGTGGAAAAGCAGATGGCTGGGGGCCAGCAGGTGGCTGTGGGCATCGTCACCCGACAGCCCGTAACAGCCACTTTACGTCTCAGCCAAAAAGTGAGTCGATCGGAGCGTAAACGGCAACGGCATCTTTGTTTCTGTTACGATGTGTCAGTCGGCAGCCAACGCTGTAGATCTCCGACCCTTCCGAAAATCGTGCCAATCGGAGCGTAAACAGCGAAGATATTCACAATTTTTGTTTCGTCAGAGCAAACCCTGTAAGTTTTACATGCATGCCACTGCCGTAGTGTGACATTGATTTTTCCGTTTTCCACTCTCCCCGCCCCCACTCTCCCTGCCCCCGGTCCCCCCGCCCATGATCCCATTCTCTGCTTTTGCGTTCTCCGTTTTGCGTTCTCCGTTTTTGCGAGGTCTTGTTAAAACATGTGATCACAGCAGCACCTGTCCACACAATAATGTAATTCAAGATAATTCAAGATAGTTCAAGAGAAATATACCAAAAAGGTCTTACAAAAAGTGTCTCACACTATAATGCAAGATAGCTCTCATTGACTTAGCACTGAAATTGTGTGGACCGTAATGGAGACGAAAATCCATTCTAGTACTTTAGTGTTTAATTTCTCTGCACATGTTTTTTTGTTTTTTTTGTCACATGTTTTTATCTAAATGTTTTAAATGCTTAAAGTGGAACATTGATGAAAGTGACTGATGTTCCATGTACCTGAGTGTCATGTCTGTCCATCTGTCCAGTTTTCAAATTTTTTGAACCATGAATTCATGTCAAAATTGACACTCAAAAATTAAGTTTCACTATCTTGATGTGACCCCTCACAAGGCGTCACAAAAGACTCTGGGTGGTAACCCTGAGTCAATTATAATCAATATGTTTCAATGGAATCCCTCATTTGGGCCCCATGGTATTACTACTGGAGTCATAATTGAGCGGGGGGAATTCAAAGGTCAATGTCACAGGGGCACCTGTAACGATTTTCCAGTTTAGGCAAGTCAGTTCCCATGACAACCTGCGCAAAAACAGTACACCTCTGGATGCTGATAAAAATCAGTATGCGTTAAGCTTTAATTTTAGGGGCCAATACTATACACGTAAGAGATTCGTTTTGGCCATCTAAAGATAGAACACAGGCTATGTACTTACCTGCACTTCTCCCCAGTTCTCCCTCTCCTCAGCCAATACCTGGGCCGACATGAGTGGTGTGGCAGGTACCATTGTGTGTTGCTGCAAACAAATATCACTACTTGTACAATCAACATCTACCGCTCACAATTTATAAATACCAAATATGATTAATACGCCACATAATTCTCTTCTACTATCCGTGCAAAGTTTCCTATAAAATTCCGTGGGTCAATAAGAAAATCGACATGCTCTGCGAAATAAACCCAACCATGATGTTGCTATGGACAAGGATCTAGACAAAAGCATTTAATTCGATAACAAAAATTCATAGACTGAAATCTTAGTGATATCTCACAATACTTTTGACATATGTTAACCAACTTACCGATATCCATTTACTCTGGGTGACTTCAGTGATGGTCAGCCTCTCATCTGGGTCAGTTTTCAGCAGTCCAGTTATGAGGTCCTTGGCTGTAATAGAATACATCAATGATACATTTATATCAAAACAAGAATCATGCATTATTCAAATCAACAACCCGATAGAACTTGGCCTCATCACTGCAAAGATCTATGGAGTTTCCATTTGGGATATAATTTTCAGCTGCAGACTTTTTTTCCCCACAAAGTGACTTTGTCACGATAGTAAATTTCTTTTATAAAACAGATAATCTAATTCTATGTACGTTGTACATGTACAATTTAACATATTTGGGTGTCTGAGTGTCAAATGTTCACCAGGTACATATGTTTACAGGTCAGGTTATGTTGTTTATATTAAAATAGTGTGGGTTTTTTTCTGAGAAAAAGAATAATATTTCAGTGCCTCTACATGTGTAAAAATCGACACGGGCGACACGGCCCTTTTAAAAATCGACACGGGCGACACGGCCCTTTTAAAAATCGACGGACATGAACGCATTGAATAGAAGGTATAGTTATGTATGGGGATAAAGATCGACACAGTGACACGGCCCTTTTGCTTAAATTCGACCCGGCGACATGGTCAAAACTGAAGGGACCCGTGTAGAGGCACATTTCAGGACAATCCATAGCAAAACGTCTCTTATGCTGAGATGGCGCCATCCGTCGAGGTTAAATTACCGTTATGTAGGATACAGCCATCTTTACCTAACCCTGTAATAATAAATGTTGATTAATAAATGGATTTGGATTTGAGCCTGACCAAAGATCAGAGAGTGGCACGGCTGCTTTAGATTTGAACCCCGTAGAGAAGCCTTCTGATCACTGCGTTTCTTCAACAAGCTGCTATAAGTATAACTAAGTGGCACTTACCATCTTGTGAGACGCGACTCCACTCAGGCGCTGGGAACTCGTACTGGCCGTTACGGATCCTGCGCTTCATACCGGGGGAGATGGCCATACCATGCTCGCTGTAGAAGGGTGGGTACCCACATAACCTGGAAATAAATTCATAGAGTTATATGCAAACTGTGATAAATAATAAAAATATTGTGGACTGTTTCTACTTGCAGACAACCTTCTCATATTCGTGTACAAGTCATGGAGGCTTACACTCTTTACTTTAAAATTTCGTCATATTATTGCATCATTGATTCATACAATTAATATAGCCTCGTATATATACGAGTATATATATCTGATTATTGACAAATGCAGACCTGTGTGTGCAGATGGTGAAATAAACTCAATGTTATCAGTCAATAATAGTTAAATTGACTTATTTTAAGCCCTGTGTTAAATTCCTTTAATACTGGATTATTGTTCCTTTGTCTTGACAAAAGCAGGTGTCTGCAGATGGTGAAATAAACTCAATATCATCAATGATATTCAAATTGGCTTACATGTCAATTGACTAATACATGTATAATTTACAACATGTAAATGGGCGCTGTCGAGTGGATGATCTACACGACGTAATCTTGTTGGAATGCACACTCACATGTTTTTCATGCACTATTACATTTGTAGAAACTAGTACCAGGTAGTATTACCCTATGTTTATCGCCCTTACAATCTGCATTTCCGCTGCCCATATCACTGACTGTGTTATCTTGTCAGTAACCTACATTAAGTTAAAACACGCCGTTTCTTATCTTATCACACAACGAATCCATGAAATGGGAGATGACTATGTTAAAAATAATAATTTTACATGCATAGGAGGCCAATTCTTACGCTCTACAAATGGAAGATGGTTACCCGAAAATGTGTTCTTCCATGTAGTCAGTAATGACGTGTGATATGTAGATATGTGAGTCATGTTCTACCTTACATTCTCACCTATAAGCGTAACTCGCGTATAAGCAGCCCCCTAACTTTGGACAACTCTATAAGCCTTACAGGGGAGAGTACAATCTAAAAAAAACTAGCATAAGCTGCAGAGTGACTTTGGGCTGATCCGCACTGGCGATCTGACTTGCTTACTAGCCGTGGCTTCTACCTGAGAACTTACAGTAGGTAGATGTATATGACCATGCTGGCATGCACCGAGCCAACACACGGCAGGCACCCATCACCAATCATATATCACAATGTGTACAGGGGAGAGGCCTGCTGTCCACCCCCCCCCCCCCCCACACACACACACACAGCTGTGCACAATCACCAATTTGTACAAACACGTCAACATCTGGCCCTGCCCAGTCTTCATCTATAGGTCAGTTGGCCGAGCATAAGGGGAGTGGGGGGGGGGGGGGTGGTACTACTCGCAATTAAATCACTAGGATCAACGCCCTTTCATAGATTGCATAGATGTACCGAAGTAGGGGTAAAGCTACTTACAAGATGTACATGATGACTCCTAGTGACCACATGTCACATGACTTGTCGTACTTCTCTGGGCCTAAAACTTCGGGTGCTGTTATAGGAGGAAAAAAAACAATGTTATTGTTATTATTAATGTTACGAGATACATAGATAAGAATTTTGCTTTAATATATCAATATTTAACACAAAATTAAAGGTTAATCCAAGAGAACACTTTTGTTGATAGTGACATGTGAAAACTCACAAGTTAATCTTACTTTGACATTGATTTCCCTGGTTGGGTCAATTTTTATAGTAAATTGATATTATCTAAGACGAACATTTTGAGGGAAAAGTAGGAATTCCTACAAAAGTGGCAACCCTGCCTTATACACATGTACCACATAAATAAAAAGCTTTGTCCGAGTCATCTCATTGGTATATCAATTCATGGAGGCATATCTATTTATATACAATGTACCAGGTAGTAATACGCTGTTAGTCTCTACAAGAGTGATACATACCAACATAGTAGGGTGTATAACAAGGCGTTTGAAGTGTCTTGAATGATGTGATTTCTTTAGCAAACCCGAAGTCAGTCAGTTTCAAGATTGTGCTGGGTCCGCTATCTGTATACAAGAGGTTTTCTGGCTGAAATACAAAAAACAAATATAGAGTTATGCTCTGCATTGATCAAGGTGAAAACTAAAGAAAGGGTCTGCTGACAACAGGTACCAGAGCAGGGGGTGATGGATTTGAGGGGCTGGGGGTTACCCTCTGTTTCCCATTTTCACGGCCCAGGTGAACAGTTCTTTTTATCATTTAATAACCCCTCTCCCAATTAGTTTTTCTTCGAACGATGCTGGGTGGTAGACTGATTAGGAGCGCTTGGTCATTATCCAATCAAATACCCTACCAAGTATTTACAGGAGGAACGGATTATGCTACCTTCTCCTACTTTTCACAACCACTGAATGCCTGTTGACAAGGCTTGCTATGCTGTTGTGTACCATGGTTACCAAGTATTTAGAACGAATCAAATAACC
Source organism: Harmothoe impar (assembly GCA_947462335.1). Lineage (NCBI taxonomy): Eukaryota > Metazoa > Annelida > Polychaeta > Phyllodocida > Polynoidae > Harmothoe > Harmothoe impar. Next base: position 52,920,306 of record OX381704.1, read on the forward strand.
TTATTCCTAACACCAATATATGTAACGTTGTCTTATGTTTATTCTTTTTTTAACCAACATCAATCTTTTTTTCAACACCTTCTTTATGATCACAAGTGATATATCACAAGCTTCTGTTTATTAGATGTCATGTCGTGTGGCCTTCTGGGGTCAATTCTGAGATCAGTCTATCAGCAACAAATTGAACACGGTCTGCAATCATTGCTATTACATGTATCTACAAACTACACGTAGACTACCCTATAGTAGGCCTACTGTTACTGTTGGTGCTGGCAGCACGCCAGGGGCACTCTGCACCCTGGAGACCTAATACACAATACATGCAATTACTGTACTGTAATGCACTGCTCCACGTCAGAACCCACATGTGTAATATGTGAGACAGAATCTAAAATTGTATTCCTGTCGTTCTATAAGGTATTTCCTGGATAAGGAAAAATTGAAGAATGGCCATTAATTTTGCAGGGAATTCCCTGATGAGTCATCTATTGAACAGCTGTTGGTATTAGACTTCCTAGGCGTTTACATTTACATGTAATTAGTTCAACCTCGCACTATGTCACGTTCTCTGTGGGAATGTAAGGCATGTCAGATTTGTCCTTTGACAATGAGTGTGGTTTTTGTGCTGTCTACAATTGGTATTTTCCATATTGGTTTTAAGGCATGTCCGAGGCTAATGTCGATGTGTTCTGGGAAAGTGAGCTTATTTATTATGTCAGCCTGGGCACTTTAATAGGAGAAAAAGTGGGCGTCCTTTTAATCGTCATTGTTAATCACTCTTGAGGGTAAGCTTATCTGTCAATGAGCAACTCATGAACAGACAACTCATGAGCAGACTTGCTCATTGCGGTCAGTTGACATTTGATTTAATTTAAAGGTCATACGCCAAATGGTTTTGTAATAACGGTTATTGCAAAATGAAGCTGGAATGATGAATATGACCAATACAGGGGTATCTTTTTAAATTTCAGAATGGATACCATGCTAAAAGGGAAAATTAAAAATTACCTTCAAGTCTCTGTGTGCGATATTGTTTGAGTGAAGAAAATAGAGGGCTTGACATATTTCGTTGATCATGGTTGCTGCTTCTGAAAATAGAAATAAATAAAAACTGGCATGAGTTGTCGGAAGACTGACTGTTATAAAATGACATATCTGTGGTAAATTACGACTATTCTAAATCGACACTTTTTGTGTTAAGTACATCAAGTACGACATTAAGTATAAAGATATCGTAAACATGTCATTACATAACAGTATTATGTAATACAAAGATGGGGAAATACAAGAATTCATTGTAAAACAAAGCCAACTAACCTCGTTCTGTGAAGGCGGAATCTGCACGTTCCTGGATCCGGGAGAATAACTCACCACCATCCATACTGGAATAAAAGGAGGTCACACCATCAGATTTAGACTCGGCTAAAGAATTGAGAGGTAGAACGAAAGAGGGGGGGGGGGGGGTTATATATAGTATACAGGGCAGAGGCGTAGGAAGCAAATCTTCATTGGGGGGGCCCAGGGGGGCCCACTCCAACCAGCTTTAAGTATCGGTTTTATGCATAATGCATCCTATACACACTTATATTAGGCTGTATAGAAAAGTAGTATTTGAGCACAATTTAGTTCTGATTTGGGGGCCCAGTTCCCTCTGTACCCACTTTTCTCTATGTGGGAGAGGTAAGGATTGAAAATCGTGTGTATTATATTAAAGGTCTTGACAAATTTTGGGGGGGCCCACACATATTCAGGCCCCCCTCCTCAGTGATTGGGGGGGCCCGAGCCCCCCTGGCCCCCCCTTTTCCTACGCCACTGCACGGGCGGATTCAGGGGGGGGGGGTCACGGTGGACCCGGCGTGCGCCCCCCCTATTCTTCTGTATATTTTAATGTAAAAATGTCCAATACCCCCAGTACATTGCCTATATCACCCCCCCCCCCCCCCTTTCAAATTCCTGGATCCGCCCCTGTATAGTGGTAATCTGTGATCGTATTGTATAAGTTTAAACGTTCAGTGTTATCCCAACACAACACATGACACAGCACTGGGAATAGATTGATGACAAATATTCTTCTGAGTCAAATGGGAAAGTGATACGTGACATAATTCAACCCTTTACATGTATTGTATCTTTAAATTCACGCTTCTTTCAAACTTACCATTCCATGACTACTAATAGGCATTTATGAGAGGCGTAGAAGTTTTCGTAGACATCTTTGATTTGTACAATGTGTTTACATTGTGAGGCCCTCCAGTGTAGATCTACCTCCCGCCTGGATTTTGGCACATCTCGTAGCACCTTGAAGAAGAAATAGACGATGTAGTAAAGCATATAGATATTGAAAAGGATGTAGGCTGAATGTATCTTCCCTTTTCCTCAATGGTCAGTTAATAAAGACCATCTAGGGACAAACTATTTCAGTTCACTATAAAAGACGTAACATCATAACATGGACCATGGTGAGGGGATTATATTTTTATTCTTTATAACTGATGTTGTGTACCTGCTGTGCACCTGTTTATAAGCTTGTCAGGTCAGTTCTGACCCACTAATTGACCCCACAGGTACACGGCACATAACAACCCGCATGTTGACTGTCCCATTCTAATCGTACCACAGTGAGTCAGAAATAGACCCATTTAAAGTCACATATAAACACAGGCTGATTTGGTTTGGTCGGGCTTGCTTCACTAAATGAGTCAAGTCATTTTATATCACATGGGAAACCCCACTTTCAATATGATTAAACCCCCTTCTTTCCCTCCCTTGTGTGTTGAGAGGGAATGACAAAATAATGTGTTATAAAGTACATATATCATTGGTGTGTATTGTTATGCTATATGTGGGTGAGAGTGGGTGTAGGTTGGGGTGTGAATAGGTGACCATACTGAGGATGCACGTTTACTGCAATCATGCATACTTGGCATGAAAAAAATTAGTTTGCCTATTGGGAAGCCTTCAGCCTCAGGGAGCAATCACTGGGTCGGGGATTCACCTGCTTTTAGTGCAGAAAGTCTGCAAATTTCTATAAATCAAAATGACCTTTCCACTATAATGATACATTTCTTCTGAATTGAAATGACTCGCCTATTACTGAGAAATCGCTCCCCACTGATGCAGTATAATGTATTTTGTTAAGCCTTATTATCTGCTCGCCGATCTGGATCTTACTGATAGTTTAAAAAGTACTAAATAGGTACGCATTAACTGGTATTACCGATCCGCAATGATCCCCATCTCTAACTAATTGGTCAACTGGGGTTACTTGAGACAGTTTTAGAGGTTTTTTGTATGTATTTTCTTTGCTACTTATCAGATCATTATGGGAAGCCTACCAAATAAGAGAACACTTCTAGGGCATTATTTGTTATCCAAAATGCTTAATCCAGCTATAGTTCTCTATATACAGGCTCAACTAACCCCCAAACGGGGCAACTTGAGACATTCCGGGGTAACATGAGACACTTAGTTTTAAATTACCTAAATCTGACATTTTTCGCTAAAATATGATTTACATGTACAAATATGAGACAAAATATAGTGTATCGTTTGGAAATTATTTTATTCTATGGTTATCAAGTTTTCTCCTTTTTTGATATGTCAGAAATCCATATGGGGGGAGCTGTATTTTAATGTCAGTACTCAATCATATTGTGTGGGTTATTGTATTATTGCATAGGAGGAATATTCTGTTTATATTGTCCCACCAATTAACAGCTTTATAACCCACATTATGATGTGTCTCAAGTTACCCTGGAAAATTATGTAATTTTTTCAAATATTGTGTATTTTCCACCTAAAATTACAGTGATAAGCATAATAAATCAGAAAATCTACATAGAAGACTATCTTGTATGAGCCAGGATTGGTATTAGATGGCAGAAATGCAAAACTAACTGACAAAGTTTTGGTTGAAAAGCTAAAAAAAATGAAAATCAGAATTGCAATTTTTTTTATGCACAGCTTAAAGATCCTGTGACACAATTTTTGTTTATGGTGTAGAAGCACTGTCAGCGGCCACTACTTTTTTACCTTATATTCTGCAGTCGCTAGGTGTATACAATAACGTCCGGAATAATGTGCACACTTACTTCGTAAACACGATGGTACAAAGAAGTCAGGGACATTACAGTGGCCCTTTAAACACCATGGGTATAATTTTCTGTTTATACTATTTTATCATGACTTCATGTAATTTCTAACATAATTGTGTACATTTTACATGCTATTTAGTTTACATGCTTGAGATCTTAATATCAATGACTCTCAAAATATGGTATTCCAAACTGTCTCAAGTTACCCCATCTGTCTTGAGTAACCCAAGTGGTACAGCACTACCCCAAATCGACTGGTTTGTGATCGAAGCAAGTTTTACTGAAAGGAACACACATGTATGGTCTAGTTATTAAGCCAACCTGTTCTGCAGTCTATTTCTATTGTATGATTTTGATAATCAGAGAAACACCTTTTTGAGTTGCCTAATCTAGTCGAGATTTGTCGATGGTCCATGGGAAATAAAATGAATATAATTCCAGCAGTGAATTGTGTACCCTAAAAAGAAAGTGAATACAATTTCCGATATTTGATTGCAGACAATGCTATCTTCATATTGTTGTAAGGGAGTGTTTATCTATCAATTACAGGGGGTCGGGGAATAATTGAGCTCTTTTTTCAGCAAAAAAGTGTTATATAATCCTAGGAGGACGGCAGTTTGATCTGGCAATCAATGTGTACATTTTGACTACGCCTACGGTAGTCTACTTTAGAATTAGGGTTTTTATAATAAAATATAAGTCTAAGAGAGTTGTCAGTAGACATCTCAATACACGTCCACCCTTTACTTTAGTCGGCTTATGCCAACTTGATGTAGATGTTTGAGGGGTGGCTCAAGAAGGTTGGGGGGGGGGGGGGGGTGTCATTGCAAGACCCCCTTCACTTCAGCTGCCCAAAAGAACTATCGTGATTTGAGTCTAACTAAAGGGGGGCGGGGGGGGGGGGGGGTGATGAAATCTCACGCGGGGGTACGAGCATATTTTTTTCCTCTCCTCGCTTAGGGGTCGAAATTTGTTACGCCCCTGCCCCCAACCCCCACTGTGATTTATTAATGAACACTCCCTTAGAATTAGGGGAAAAGTTAATGGATTTCACAATCATTTGAGAAATGCTGTCAACATTCCACACACACTACATATTGCCTCAACATAGCCTTGTCATAGGCGATGTGATTGCTGTCATGACATTGACGTTACAAGCAGACAAAGTAGCAGGTATTTACATGTCTGCCCATTTGTATCGCCAATTATTACCGGCATCACATGTCTATAATATGCATCCATAAAAGTTTTAAATATCCTACCTTCAGTGCAAATCGGTGACCATTACTTTTGGAGAAACATCGTACAACTTTGCCATTAATTCCAAGACCGAGCACTTCACCAGATATTCGATAGTCGTCCGTTATGGGATTTTTCTTAGCACTCAACATGCGTGATTGCCCGTCGCCCATCATGGTTAATTAAAGTCCACTAATTAAACGAGGTTTGATACTTTAGGACAGCAATAATTTGCTGTCGAAATAGCTCCCCAAAGCGGAACTGGGTCTTGGGAGTGTGTCGGAGCGCAATGTACGCAAAGTTATGTGACGTCACGGGTACCTGTGCACATACATAAATTAGGTCAGGCTCTCTGACACGAATTTCTTGACGAACAATCCACTCCCAAGTGCATAGATCCTTAATAATCCGGCTCTAGCATATATCAGTAGTTATGCCTCGTCAAAATACAGTGTCACAAATAAACCAGATGTGTTCCAAAGAGTGCAAAATGATTTTATCTGTGGAATACACACCGATTTCACGGGGATGAGCCGTACAGCCTCCCTACACATAATATAGTTATGCAACAGAAAATAGTCCGCTATCTTTTGTACTGCATACTTTTACCAATTCGTATGATTTATCAAGCATTTACCCCGATCATCGTACCTAGGTACCAAAATACTATTATCGCTATTTCAATACACATTCATCATATCTTGACATGGGGGAGTGGTCCCTATGTATGAATATATAGTCCGTGGCATTCACGGCGTGAACAATATGGCGGAGTCTGCTGTCGTTTGAGGCGTCGAGCTTTTCAAGTAAAATCTCCCTGTAGTCTGTCATGAAACGACAACAGGATCGAGATACGCCGCCCAAAGGTAAGCGGGCACGACCAAGCTACGTGAGCAACGATGATAATGGCAGGGATCGGCTCACACCCGACAACGACCGCCGAGAAGGTAGGGGTGGTAAACTCATGGGCCGGGAACCCAAAAACTTCAGACCGGAGAGGACCAGGGAACGAGATCGGGACTTTGACATGGATCCAGATCGTCTCCCTAAACGTCTCAAGGAGGACCGAGGGATGATGGTTGAGTCTTATGGACATATGTCTAGAGCTCAAGAACGTGAGCGTTTGTCAAATTTTGGTGGGCAAGAGTATAGAACGCTTATGCTGTCAAATTTTAATGGGCCTGGCTCAGATGCTGTTGTCAGGGACATAATCTTCAAAGAATTCAAGAAATTTGGTGAGTTTAACTTAAGAATTGGGCACGTTGGTGACAACCGTGTCGCCTACCTAAATTTCCGATGTGCAGAGGATGCTCGTGATGCTAAGCATGCTCGTCAAAACAAGCTAGTGGTATTTGACAGACAAGTGCGCATTGACCCAGTGTATGGGAACAGTGGCCCCAAGCCAAGACTGAGGAGTGCTAGTCCAGACTTTGGCCTTGCTCGTGATTCGTTTTCAAGCCGTAGTGGATCTCCACCCTTACAGAACATGAGACGAGGAGTTCGTCATGGAAGTATGGGACATGATGTTGGTTGTGGTCCCAGGGTAGACAGAGGTAACCAGTCTAATCACAGTGACTATGGTGTCAACTTCGACCAACGCAGCCAAGGTAGTGGACGCCAGGGTCAAAGTGAACGACCAGAGCGCTTCCCCCACCACCTTACACATATACTCCCAGAAGACGATGATAAGGCAACACGGACGTTATTCATAGGGAACCTAGATCATTGTATTGGTGAAATAGACCTAAAAGACCTGTTTGAACATTATGGCGTAGTGGAAGATATTGACATAAAACGGCCTTTAAAAGGTGCAGGTAATGCATATGCATTTGTGAAGTTCATCAATCTTGATATGGCTCATAGAGCAAAAGTTGAGATGTCTGGTAAATACATAGGGAGCTTTCAATGTAAGATCGGCTATGGGAAAGTCAGTCCCTCCACTTGCCTCTGGGTAGGTGGACTAGGTCCTTGGATCCAAACAGAAACCTTGGAAAGGGAATTTGATCGCTTTGGGGCAATTCACAGGATCGAGTGGCCTCCAGGTAAAAACTATGCCTATGTGCTCTATGACAGTATAGATGCTGCCCAAGCCGCTTGCCAAGAAATGCGAGGATTCCCTCTTGGTGGGCCAGATAAGCGCCTCCGTGTGGACTTTGCTGATGAATCACATATTGATGGGTTGCCTGGTTCAACGTCGCCCCGACGGGGACCATCGGTCAGGGAAGAGCGTGTTGAAAACTTTGGAGATGATGACATGCCCTGGGACAGAGAAGGGGGAGATAGAAACCGCAGTATGTTCAATGACAATAACTGGAATGATCACAAAGGTGGTTTTAATGAGAGGTCAAACAATAGAAGTCGTGGTGGAAACAACAGAAAAGACAGCTGGCAAAGTTCAGACAGACAGGATAATTTCCGCAATCAGGATAATGCTGGTGATGGTGACTTTGACAGGTTCCGCAGAGATAACAATAACCATAATGACAACTTCGAAAGACGTGGCCGTGCTCAACGTGGCGGCTTTAGTGGTAATAGCAATCGCGGGTTCCAAGGTGGGAGAGGACGTGGTGGTGGAGGTCATTCCAACCAAGGGATGGACCAAAATTGTATAGGCCCCCAAGACCGTGACCATAATAAACATGGTAATAATAACCGCGAACACTCTCCACCGAATGGAAAACGTAGGCGGCATATATCCCCCATACATGGTAATGGTGGTGGGGAAGGCAATGGCCAAGAGCATCCACCTCAGGACAGAGATAGCCAAAACAGTGTTGCTGAGCTTGATGCGGATGGACGGACTCGTCCCGGCCATAGCGTGTCACGACCAATGGCCAGTGTAGAACACGTCGACAATATTGTAGACCTCGCCAAGTGTTTGCCAGTGGTATGGAGTGGTGCTTTAGTCTTAAAGAACAGTGCATTTGCAGCCCGCATGCACATTGTAAGCGGGGCTGTAAACCTAGTAGACACCCTGATGCGAGATACCACAACAACAGAGATGCCAGTGCTAAGGATCACCCAAAGACTGCGGCTTGACCAACCCAAACTGGAAGAGGTTGGTCGCCGTGTTTTGACATGCGGGCCAAATGGACACAGTGTGCTCCTAGCCAAGCCTGGCTCTGTCCAAGCCCTGGAGGATTCCAATACCAATTCTCAGATCCAGCAGCGCCCCTTGAAGAACCTGGTGTCTTATCTCAAGCAGAAGGAGGCAGCTGGTGTGATCACACTGCCTCCCAACCCAACCAAAGGCCGCGATACCAACACCGGAGTGCTGTATGCCTTCCCACCGTGTCAGTTTGGCCTAGATTTTCTACTCAAATGTGCACCTAAGTTAAACACAGGTGCGTCAAGCAAAGAAGACCACCTGGTTGTAGTGGTTGTGCGTGCTGAGGCCTGAGTATTGGTTATTCGCATGAGTTTCAAAAAGAGTTGCTGATGATAAGATTTTGTAATGTTATTTTTCTTGTGTAGTGCCGTCTCGGCACATGTGAGCAGGTCCCTCCAGTTTTCAAAATTACTTTTGGTAATTTAATGTTCATACATGAAAAAGAGAAAAGCTAACCTTTATGTTTTATAGTATTATTTTGTTTACATATTTGTAAAATTATGCTTTATTTACACATGGTCAAACTATCATAGCAAGTATTAGTTCACACGGTTATGAGAAATTGACAATTCCGGTCTGCTGTTGTTTATATATCTGGGAAAAAACGAATATTGTGTATCCTGGTTACAGACTTCTTGTTTACAAATATGTTATGGTATTTGTTGCCCTGCTATACTAACGTTTTCTATTCAGCAGTGCCTCAAGCAGCTTGGAATTCAGAAATTGTACTGTTCATCTAGTGTCTAATAATGAACTCACGTTGTGTGTTATTTGAAGAGTCATTGACAGGAGACAAAAAAGCTAGCATAAAGTAGAAGATAATACATGTCTATTAAGGCTGCACCCAAACAAAAGTTGGTCTATGGATTAACGATAGTATTTTAATAGAAAGTGAATTTTTAATGAAGAAAATGTACTTTGAACCAGTCTGCCAAAAGATAAAGCTGGCACTACTGTCCAAATATTTTCCATTTGTGGTATGGAAACTTTTTTTTACTCTACCCTTCAAATAGATAAAACGCACTGTCAATATTATAAGCAATTAAGTATTACTGAATGACATTTTCCCATGTTTATTCAATGGACTGACTTAAGAGTAAGAACCAAAACATCCCCACTCGCACTCGTAAAATATAAATCCACAGACCAACTTATTTTCATGATGTGGCCTAATCTTAAGTTCACTGTGATTACCTCTACTTATAATGTGCTTAGTCGAAAATATGGCATTCTAATAGTGTACACAAAAGTGGGTCGAGAGGGAGCCATCTTTTATACGATTTTGAAAAGGTTGATACAACTGCATATCTATATGTTTGAAGCATATTTGGCAGGTATAATTTGTGTATTATGGTATATTCTAACATTATAACGTTTAAACCCATTTTAATATCTAACCTAAGGTGTATGACACTAGCTTTCTGAATGTGATCAATTGAAGCAAAAGTCTGGAACTTTGGAAAAATTTTCCTGTGATAGAATCGTTTGGGTTAACTCTTCTGTTATGTTTAATGAGGGTAAATAACCTGAAAATACCAGCACAGACACTCTGGGAAGTCAGATGGTCAGATGTATTGATTGCAAGTCGTTAGAGATATCTACAAGACCTTTATGCCACATATAACCCCCCCCCCCCCCCCACCTTAAAGAAAAACGTTATACACATTGCAAGTGTTATCCAACAGCACCAAATGCGTGTTCATTACCAAAGACAAGGTGTACCATGTAACCAAAACCAAAATGGTCTGTTAGAAACCAACCAAACCAGTCTGGTGTAATTTAGAGCGATCAGAGAACTCTTTGAGCATAAATCGCCGATTGTCTAACTAGTGGAAAGCAGTGCCCAGGACAGAAAGAACTATTACATCTGAAATGCAACAACTGTACCGGTCACAACCAAGAAAACCAAGCATACTCCATATTACTTACCACCCCTGCCTTCTCAGTCTGCGTGCACCGACCAGCCTGCATTCAGCAGTCACCACCACAGTACACTACCTCATCCCGACTAACTCGTACAGATTAAGTTCACCCATAGCGACTACTTGGATCGACATTGATGTAGCCCTTCGCAGAAACGATCCAAATTCTGAATGTAAACATCAACGCCAGGAGTATTGTATGAAGGGTAGGTATCTTTGTCAAAACATATATATAGGTGTTGTTATTCAGTGGTGTAGTGAGTGTATTTGGTGATCTGTATGTATCTTTATGTGGTACCTCATCCTTATTACTGCATGTATGCCGATAATTTCAATTCTCAGTTCAGGCAAAAAGTACATGTATATAATGGATAAACTCTCAAAGTGGTCATCAATTAGAGAAATAGAGCCGAGTGTCAGAGAAAATGCATTGACATCTGGAACACAATACATTTTCCATATAAATATATTTGTAAATACCATTGGGCATGGTTATTTAAGTATGCTACCATGTGCACGAATATGCACTGCTGTGGAGTGCTACCTACTGTTAATTTGACCTGTGAGAGGGTAACGTAACTATTTCAGTTGGATTGACGACCACTTATGTAATGTGAACTAAATGTATTTTCTTAACATATAAGCTAAAGAGTAAATAAGCTTTGTTTATTTTGTTGTCCCCCTCTAGTGGAGCAGTTTGGCGGCTATGGAGTGATCTTTGTCATGATGCATCTACAACCAAGGAGAAACTACTGGATTCTACATTCCCATCCCGTGCACTGAAATAGGCCCCAGCAGAAGAATGACTTGTGTTTGAGCATACATGTTTATGGTCTGGATATACACTGTATAATAATGAATCAAGTGGTACTTACATTATAACCTTGTTTGATTATTGATAATTGTTATTCTGTGCAGGCTAATTACCGGGTATATCAATTGTCTTGTATTATGTACCAGGATTCATAAATGCCAATCTTCCTGATTTATACCTGAGTATGCTCAACGCCGGGTACATCCTTTAGTTTTTGATCAAAAGTTAAACACCAGATGCATTGATAGATTTCCTCAAGTTTAGGTCAAAATTGGTTTGCATCTATAAATGCTTCTAAAGATTACAGATGAAAGTCAAAGTATCATTTATGATTTCTTCACCATTAATTCCATTTTAAAATGAAAATATCATAATTTTGATATCATACGTCCGAGTCTTGTTCAGCCATGACCTTCTGATACCTATTACTCTGATCAATATGTAAAGTCATAGGTAACTGCTCTCATGATATGCAAACCATAAGGTTGTATAGTGTCATCAGCAGAATCAGAAATATTGGCGTAGGTTTTCATGTTACAGAACTAATGGTTTAGGGCACACAAAAAAAGTGTTTCATGTCAGTAGTACTGATCCGAGTCAATTTGACCCAATTTTACACATTTTTGGGATGTTGTGAAAAGTCTTCAACTTTTGTTTGACTTGTATTGGGTCAACTTAAGTTCAACATATCTGCAACTTCAGTTATTAAGTTCAACATATCTGCAGCTTTAGTGATTAAGTTCAACATATCTGTGAATTGTGGTCATGGTAATTAAAACTGGTAGAGCGGCTGACCTAGATCTGCCGTACTCTCTTCCAAATAGTTTGTCCGTTAGAGAAAGTATATACAGGGACGCTTAGAATCTAACGAGGTCGTTCATTACATTTTAATATGGTCCCACTCGTTGGTTGGAAAACATTCATTGGTCATTCAATTTTAATTGAATATGTTACTGGTTACTCGGAAACTACAGGTCAGGTTTTGAAATTCATGCAAAATAATCTGTGTATACATAAACTTAGAATTATGAGAGTTTGTTTGTTCCACGTCTAGTTGGACTGTGCATTGTGGGAGGGGGAGGGGATGGCAGAACTGAACACGTGGTAAACTAAAGGTAAGACTAGTAGTCTCTCCAGACTAGACACATGTACAGAATTAACATATTGTTGTTGTTAATTGTACCATTACCCTTTATAAAAGTGGTGAAAGGTCAACAGCACAAGTGACTCGTTTATGAAAGTATGCCACCTAATGGTATACCAACGTGCTGAACCTTATTATAATTTCTTTTAATCTATAGTACATTTCTCTGTACAAAGAAACAGTGATTAGCAGTGACGGTAAATTTCCAGAGATTTCCTTTCTTGTGTGTGTGATGAATGTTAAATTAAACAAAATGAAAGCCTCCATGGCACAATGCTAAAAGTTATAAAAGAATGAAAAGTAATATATACACATTGTTGTAAAGTGCCCTTTGTGGTAAATTCTCCCTTGATTATAAATTGTACATTGCTTCTTACCTGTGGAAGTAGATAGGAAAGCTTCCTTGAAAGTGTGCTAATACGCAAGGTGGGTTAGACAAGAGTTGTCATGTGAGAATCGAGGCCACTTGTTAGCTGATGAGCTGTAGCTAGAAAGGTGTGACTAGTGCTTTTCTTTGACAGACCTACTTGGTTGTTAGTGTAGTAACTATATTAACCAGCTAGTAGTTGTAAGTTCACCTCCTAATGTATTCATATACTGTTAACTGTTATCTGACAAGCCAGTTGCACTAGTCTTAATTTGTGGAACAAGTCATTGTGATCTTATGTCAAATGTGGACCTATTTAGGAGACAAAAAGAGACTATTACCCAAATGATCGTACACCATGCCAAGTTCAAGTGGACATTGGTGAACCATGTGTTATTTGGAAGATGAATCCTTGTAAAACAATGCTGTTGTTGTATATCATCATCACTTGTTTCCTTGTTCTTTCCTAAAGGGAGTCTTCAACGAGGGAAGCTGTGTGCATCAGGATGTTAAAGTTTGCCACAAGTATTGCCAAGTTATGCCTGATCAAGCTTACAAACAAATATTTGATACACTTCTTCGAAAACATGCCACACCTTCAAAGTGGTTCTTCTGTTGAGTGTCCGCTTTACTTACAAAAGGATGTGCATATGTGAATTGTGATAAAAGGAAAACCATCCATGGAAATGAGATGTGCTTATTATTGAAAAATAATATGTGATATATGAGATATGTGACCATGATCATTCTAGAGATATGTGACCATGCTCATCCTAGAAATGTGACATGGTCAGTCTAAAGATACGTGACCGTGATCAGTCTTGATATGTGGCCATGATCTTTCAAGATATACGTGTCAATGATTAGCCTCGAAATATGTGACCCTAATCAGTCTAAAGATGACTTCCATGCTGGACCAATAGCCATTATAAAATGGCTTCTATGTTTTATGCAGAAAGGAAAGGACGTCCAGCCTAATTCAGTGCCATTGGGGAAGATCAGCTAAATGGGCATGACGCTCATGTTCAAAAACTGGCTTTGAGGAGGCAAGCCACACTGCCAGATCCGATATGGACACCCAAAACCGGCCAATTGCTACTCTTCACAAAATCAGTACTTGAATGTGCAATAGCAGAAATCATTTGGACCAAAGTGATAATGCTCTCCTGTGGCAGTTATAAGTGTGAGCTCTTTGGCTTTTATATATTTATGATGAATCAGGCCACACTACCAGATTCGATATGGACATCCTAAACCGACCAGTTGCCACTCGATCTGTGTCTGAATGTGCAATAGGAATCATTAGGACCCAAAGTGATAATACTCTTCTGTGTCATCTATAATTGTGGGCTCTTTGGCTTTCATATATTTATGATTTATTCGTTTGTGTTCTCTGAGAACGTGCAAATCAATATTGAAACAAATCTGATCCCAAACCCACTTTGTGAGTGAAATTAGAGAAATGCCTACTTTACAAGTACATGCATCACCAATACATTATAAAGGCAGTTTGTTATGTGCTGCCATCATCAATGTAGGCAGTCGTGTTTATTGGTGCATAGGAAAGGAACCGGAACCGTTGCTTACTGTTTATTTACATCAACGATCGTGCAGCATATTTAAAGAATTCTGCGGAAACCCAAGCGAGGAAATGTTTAGTGATTCAAAGTGTTATCTGTGGACATGAAAATGCGTTGTCCATACAACATGATCTCGACTGGTCATTATTTAAGCAGTATTGAGTAGTGCATTTCTACATATAAAACCGTGTAACGCGACATAAAGGCTCTACTTTTCTTCACTTCTATTAACGTGGGTCAACAAATCAATCCCAACATATGAAACAAAGGGTGCCATTCAAGTTATTCATGGTACCGTTATATTCTGTGCTCCTTCAGTGGACCTATTGCCTACCTGGCAAACCCATTATGATTCACCATGGAAGTCAAGCTGGGAGGGAAAGTAACTGTGATAATTAATCGACTCAATCAAAGGAGAATGCCTAAATGTGCTAAGGCTAGGTTCCAATGATTGGTCAGTGATTTACAGGACAATTTGTGCGTGAGTGAAATGTGTTAATTTTCCTTGGGCTGATTCATATAACACAGTTTCAGTGCTACATATTGCACGAACAGGATCGGATCCAGTCTTACTCTGTGAGAATGTGTGTATGATAGTGATAATGGTCAAAGGATCATTGGCCATTACTAAATTGATACCTGGTGTTTTTTCAAGACGTATTCCATTGAAATCCACAGGGAAAGGAATACAACCAAGTCTGTGCTACATGTGGTGGTCTCAGTGACCACAGCCAAAGTGATTTGGTGAAAAAAATGAATGAAAAGAACAAGAAAAAAGAAGTCCTTGGGACTTCTCTCCATGTGTATGGATGAAATGGAAAACCAAATGCCCAGTTCCTGCCTCAAAGAGGTGGCTATGTGTTGCCTCAAAGAGATAGCTATGTGTTGCCTCAAAGAGGTGGCTATGTGTTGCCTCAAAGAGATAGCTATGTGTTGCCTCAAAGAGGTGGCTATGTGAAACTTAATGTGTTGTGTCAGTGTTGTATCAGTGCAGTGCTACAGTAAGGAAGGAAAGCGCTCTCCGATCGGTATCCAGTTCGATATATATTGTGGAGACATCATTGTGCCAGCAACCATGCATTGTGCAGACCTTGCTGTGCTTAAAGCACACAGTTGCCCTAAATGGAGGAAATGGGTTCTGTGCCAACTCAAACAGCCTGTGTTCCTGAATGTCCTCATAGTCTGTGTCGGCATTCTACTCTGTGATTCAGAGAGTTGAATCTCTGCAGTCTCAGAGAGATAGGACACATGTACAACACACTGAATCTGAACAGGAGATTTGTGTCCAAAAATGCTGCAACTTTTACAGAGTCAATCTGACCAAGGCTACAAATGACAGACAAAGCTACTTAACTTACTATGAAAGACTACAAACTGAAACCAAAGAATTGTGCTATATTTGGGACAAAAAAAAACAGAAACTGCCAAGAGAAGTCCAGCAAATTGGGATTTGATAAATCCTAAAATGGGTCGTTTGACTGCATGAAGCCTATTTTATGATTTTAATGTGATATCTATATTCAAACACTCAAAATTCTAGGCTAATACGGGCTAACAGTAGACTTCTTTACTGAAAATCCATTGGTGCTTATACCCAAAAGTGACTGTGATTATATGAAGTATATTCTTCCTCGATATTTAAGAAACCATATTTTTGATAAAGATATATTTTACTGAACTTGAATGGCTACACCTCTATTGGCTATTGCTATTAAATATATCAATATTACCCAATCAAGCATCAGAGTATTTATAGCTTGTTGCAAAGATACAATATTACAAGCAAGTGACTATACATTGAACCATAACTTCTCTCTTTGAAGATGTGTGGTGACCAAGTGTCCCTAATATTTGATAATGTTGCATCCAAGGAAGGAAGACGCTCGAAGCGGCATCACAATAATAAGTAATAATTATACCGGTTACTTACAAATTACTGAAGACATCCTACACTGTGGCTTAGTAACTGCACCCAGCTTCTCTCAGAAGAACCTCCCTCATAACTAGAGCACTTCACCTGGATAAAAAAAAAATTATAACATACTATGATATTATATACCTAGTGAGAAAAGTAATATTACCCATTTTAAATCGGTTTGTTTTATTATATAGAAGACAAATAGTTCGTGGTATAACTGAAATGTCACTACACAATACAGTGGAATTTCGTTATAAGGAGGGCCTAGGGACCAGTTCAAAATTTTTAGAAAAAAAAATCAATGTCAACTAGGGCATTTTAAAGCAGTTTGACAGAAAATGTTTGAAGAAATTGTTAGGATAGGAATAACTTATGTTCTAATCGGAGTATTTACAAAATTCTAAAACCTATGGATAGCTAAAAGCACACAGAGGGTATTTCACACAGGCAGCAGTAAAAAGCACACAGGTCAATGGGACGTTAAACTACACAAACGAACAAAACAAAAAGAGCCGCCTGTGTAATCCCTATGTGTGGAGAACCCTGAGGTGTCTTCTATCACCTATTAGGCTTGATTCAAATTATATGCAGATGGCTGCATGTATTACCGTAATCGACGTAATAAGCGCCCCCCCCCCCCTTTTTGAGGCATTTTTAGGCTAGAACAAAGTGTCAAATTCTGGGATTTGGAGAACATTTAAACTATTAAGTACCAAAAACGTCATAAAATAATTTTATAAGCGCCCTGGGCTCTTATTACGTCGAATACGGTACACTAAGTTAACAATCATTCTAGGTCTCCTTCCTGGAGCTTTTGATCTTCCTCCCGAGAGCAGCGACTAAAGTATTCTCCCCATCTCTCTGGGATGTTGGGCAATTTTAACTTAAGCAGTATGTGGCTGTAGCCCTGACAGATGACTTCCCTGGGTAAGGTTTGCACATACAAAATAAGAAAATGCACCAAAATTACCCCTTAAATCAGAGGTTAAGGTAAAAGCATTCTCTTCCTAGAGAGTTATCTTACTATAGAAATGTATAGAGAAAAGGCAGGACCACACAAATATGTTCTCAAAAGGCAAGGTCTCCTTATACATGTATCAGAGTTCTTTATAATGAAGTTTCACTATACTACAATGCATCACACAGTGGGAAAAGATGCACTTAAAATTTCCTTTGGAACTATATCTCGTATTCATAAGGTCATTTCCGTAACATTCCAGTTATTTATAGGACTTATGAACTCATTGGCAAATATCATTATTCCACATTGTCAAACAAAAGACTAGATGGTAGTCGCCCCAAACCACCCAGGAGCAATGCTAGATGCAAAAGCAAAACACCACGGGGAAAAAACTTGCATATCTTTTCATGGTGAAGCTGAATGCAATATAAAAGCCTGCAGATAACCCACACATACAAAAATGGTGTAACCCGCATCTAGGTTCTGGGTATGGTTACTTGAGAAGGCAGTGCGCTACCGGTAGTCACTCCAGACCACCGATGGCACCCCAGAGTGCTGGTCGTCGCTTGCAAGTGTTTCGCCGTTACAAACTTGTTGAAAATGAATGGTAGTAGTGATATGCATCACTGGAGAACCAGGGCACTTTTTCTTAATTACATTTTGCGAACATCTACCCCCAACCCCACATCTACTCCCACATCTACCCTAACCCCACATCTACCCCAACCAGACAGCTACCCCCACCCCACATCTACCCCCAACCCCACCAGACATCTAACCCAACCCTACTTCTACCCCTGACCCCACGACCCCACATCTACCGGGAGCCCCACATCAACCAACCCCCTAACCCCACATCAACCGACCCCCCAACCCCACATCAACCCCCCACACCCCGACACCCCCTCCCCCCACACAGACACTTACCCCCCCCCCCTCAGCTCAACAACTCCAGCAACTCCCAAACCATAGAGGGTCATTTCTGTGTAAAGTTCGAACAAACCTTCAGTTCTGTGAAGGTGCATGAAGGTATATGTCAGAAATGTGCAATACAGTGTCTCAAAAAGTGTCTTACCTCACTTTTATATAGGAACAAAGAGGATTCTGTGTAAAGTGCCAGTGGGTGAAGGTGTCTGGTTTACCTAGACCCCTATCCTTTAGCATTGACTGGAAAAGTAGGTGTTTTTTTTGCAGTTTTTGCGACCTTTTTTCAATCTCTTATTTTGACCATTAAATGTTGCTGCGATTTTTTTTGGGATTTATTCTAGGGATTGGCATTGATCAAAACTTGCAACATGTTGCATTGAACCATTTCATTTCCTAATTTTTCATAGAGAAAAAGCACTCAGATCGCAGGTGAAATTTGGCGGAAAATCGCTGAAAACTCTCATCGTATAAAAACCTGCAAGCACAGGGTGCCCTGGTTCAATTACTTTAATCATTATCATTTTTTTACCAAAAAAAAATCTACATGTGGGTTATCTAATATGTATTCATCTAAAAACCCTGGGTGTAAGCTTCCTCTGAAATTCAGGTTGCGGCTTATACTACACTAGTGTAGTTAATTAATACGCAGATATTTATGGTATATAACCCGCATCCTCCCTTCAGGCAAATAACTCGTACTGAGGTACAATAGATTTTATGGTAGTCAAGAGTTCTACTTGCCTTGGCCTTTTTTGCACAAATATATGCATGTACCATAAATACTGTGACTGCAGAGGGGTTTTCGGCGACCTGGGCCGTTTTCCAGGCGACTTTTCGACCTGGACCATTAATTTTTGCAGGGGCGGATCCAGGAATTTGGCCGCCCCTGTTTTGTGACCTGCGACCTGTTGTTTTGAAATGGCCATACTAATATATAATAAAAAAGTGACCTCCGACCTGGATATTTTTGCAAAAAAAGCGACTTTGCGACCTGTAGCCCTTAAAAGAGGCGACTTTGTGACCTCAGGGGGGGACCCCTCTGCACCCCCAATACTCACACGTACAAGCTGTGACATGTTAAAGGCGAAAAACAAACAGGACAGGTTTTTTATGCCCGGACAGTCGTTGTTATGGTAATGGGTGCATATAGCGTGA
This sequence comes from Harmothoe impar, assembly GCA_947462335.1. Lineage (NCBI taxonomy): Eukaryota > Metazoa > Annelida > Polychaeta > Phyllodocida > Polynoidae > Harmothoe > Harmothoe impar. The sequence continues at coordinate 52,939,536 of OX381704.1, forward strand.
GAACTGCCCTGTATGTTTCCGCCTTTAATAGTCACTGCTTTGATTTGATATCAAATAAGTCCATATAATCTAATTACAGACAGACGGAGGATATCTCAGCTGCGCCCACTAAGGACAGATCTGCTGGGTTTTTTTTGGTTTCATCAGCATCACCAGCCTTTATTTACTGGCTTTTTTAACCTTAATGCTGGTGGACCACAGGTGTGTGGTATTGGGCCCAGTACGATTCTCCTGCAACCAACCACATGGATCCACCATCGTTCTGTGAAAAAAAATGGTCATATCTATTGTCATTTTACAAAATTCCAGTTGAAGCCATTCTCATTATAGGTGTTTTATCTTGTCTTATATAAAGCAAAATATATTAAACCTACTGCTGACCATGCTGCATGAAACCACAAGTCTGCACCCAAGAAGCAAGCAATACAAATATACACCATATGGTAGGCAGCACAGTTTAGCAGGTTTCAAAAACCCTCGAATCAGGACCGGAATCGATGACACACTATGGGGAATCTTGGAAAAAAGAAATTATTTCTCAGCAAAGAAAGATCTCTACTGGGAATCTCTTCAGATTATTGGTATTGTGTGTCAGGCATGTACCCTGCCATATCATACTAGTATAGTTTGGATAGATTCAGCTGGAATGAGGAATCTAAAAGCACCCATACCTAAAGCATTCTGCATACTGGTTTCCTGTCCTGATTCGAGTTTTTTTTTGTAACCTGCTGAACTTGTTGCATCAGTGTCACTTTAGGGAGTGTTCATTTATTAATTACAGGGGGGGTGGTGAGATTTCGCGTGGAGGGGCGAAGTTTTTTTACATCCCCCCCCTCGAGAGCGCGTGGAACGTTTTGTGCCCCCCTGGCGGAAGGTGCCGAAAATGTTTCGCCCCCCCCACCTCCTTTGAACTATAGTAACGCCATGCCTTTTTTGCTAAAAAGGGGATTACATTTTTACGCCCCCCCCTCAAGAGGGGTCAGAATGTTTTACGACCCGCCCCCCCCCCCCCTCAGGAGGGGTCGGAAATGTTTACCCCCCACCCCCAAACCCACCACCACCCCTGTAACTAATAAATATAGAGCCTATTAGGGCTGAGTCATTAATTGCATGCATGGTTCCACAGGCACATGCAATTTTAGGGGGACCTTTTCTCATAATTCGAACGTAGTAGGGGGGGGGGATTCCTATATTATAACTTTCCCAATTTTCTGTCTTTCTTTAGCCTACATACATTTGATTCTCTGTTCCGAGGCATTTGGTCTACCAGTGCCTAAACATTAACCCTGGATTACTTCGAGGCACTCATACCAGACAAGTAGAGGGATACCCTTTACTAAGGCAATATTGTATACATCAGGGGAATCCCCTCGGTTGGTCCCTCCCCGAGATGTCACAAAGTGGATTTTTTTCACCCCCAAGATTTTATTAGAATAGGGGGTGAAAGCCTATGGTACCCGTTTACTTTCAGTTGTGCGGCTGGCGAAAACCCTCGAATCATGACAGGAAGCCACTGCACGGTATATGCTTTAAACCCGCAGATCTTACTGCACGTCCAGTAAGGTCCAGGGGAGTGGCTTGTAAGGTGACAGACAGGTGCTGTGTGGAAGTAGCCACAGTGGGGCAGTGGGAGGGGAGGTCCTATTCAAGTGGCATATGTACAATTCTTTTGGTATAGCTTGCTCTGGCAAACATTCATAAGTTACCTTGACCAAATATAGAGGTGGTAAGTAGCTATATTCTAGTCAATATACAAATATGTCTTCTCCCTCTGACAAACCATGGACTGACAGGTCATTTGCATATACCCAATGTGAATGCTATTTATATGAGAGCTGGGGGTTTAAGTATGGACACTTTTGAAACCATGTCGATTTCTCATTCCAGGTGATTCTCTTATCTGAACCATGATATGGGAGAGCAGGGTACTTGCCTGACACGCAATGATCTCAAAGGATTCTCGGTTGAGATTTTTCTTTGCTGAGAAATAATCTTCTTTACCAAAACTCCCATAGCATATTGCTTCCTGTCCTGATTCGAGGTTATTAAATAACCCGTTTTTGCGTTGCATCGGGTCACCTTTCGTCCCCTATCATGATATAACATGGCCTACATTATTTCAATAAACATCCATAGATTGTTAATGGCGAAATAATGGCATCCAACTGGGTGCTAGTGTTTCAATTGTCATAACTGTCCACAAGATGGGAGATTAACTTGAAGAACTTGATAGCTTTAATTCAAGATAGCGTGCGTCATCGTACGCCGTCCGCACCAGAGTGGCGATTCTGGAACTACCGTACAACCAACATTGTCACATCCTCTCCTGATACAGAAACAAAGAATAACACAATAGTGACTGAACATGTCAACACAATATGTATATAATCTAAAAGCCAAATGTCAATGGCCTAAATGAAGTCTTTCTTGGTGAAGGGGTCTCACTGATGTTTGTGATTTAAAACATAGTCATTAAGATGATGGGGTGCCACAGATGTTCTGCCAGAACGTCGTACTGATCGGTTTCGAGGTGATTCCGGTGTTTGAGTGGCTACAGGCAGATCCCCAGTCGGGATCTGATTGGTGTTGAGAGGCTCATCCACTGGGGGTGCTGTTGGTGGTGTCTCAGTGTGTTCAATATTATCACCAGCGGTGACTTTCTCCAAGTCATGCGATGCCCGTAGCTGAACACGGTTTCTCCTGAGTGACTGGCCTGCATCTGTGTGGATCTCATATGACCTATCATCCAGTCTCTGTGATATGGTCGCAGTCTTCCATGACTTGTCTCCAAGCTGGTAGGGTTTGGCTCTTACCCTATCACCCTCCTCAAGAGCTTTGAGAGGCTTGGCTGTCCTGTCATGGTAGAATTTCTGTCTAGCTTGGCTGAACTTCAGCTTCTCAGTGATGTCAGGGGGTTGACTTGGCCTCAGTAGCGAAGCTGTTGTCGGGAGTAGAGTCTTCGTCCGGCAACCCATAAGCCGCTGTGCAGGGCTTAGGCCGATACCTTGCTGAGGGGTATTACGTAGGCTCAGGATGGCCAGGTATGGATCTTCGCCAGTCCTGTTTGTTCTTTTGAGTAGTCTCTTGGCAGCCTTTACCGCGGACTCTGCCTTTCCATTAGATTGAGCATGATGTGGGGAGCTGGTGACATGTGTCACTCTCCACTTCTTAATGAATCTTACAAATTCGGACCCGATGAATTGTGGGCCGTTGTCCGTAACAATCTCGTCCGGACTTCCATAGCTCGCACATCAGGCTTTTATCTTTTGGGTCACCACCTTTGATGTGGTGTCATACAGTCTGTCAATTTCCCAAAAGTTTGAGTAGTAATCTACCGTTACGAGGTAATCCTTGCCCTTGAGCGTAAACAAGTCCGCCCCAATCCTCTGCCATGGGCGTGTCGGGATCTCATGGGGCATGAGCGGCTCCTTCTGCTGTGCTCGCTCATATTCCTGACACACGTCACAGTTCTGGGTGGACTTTTTTACATCCTCATTCATGCCAGGCCAGTATACTGCCTCACGGGCCCGGCGTAGTGAACTCTCCACGCCCGTATGTCCCGTGTGGAGCTCAGTCAGCATTTCCCCACGCAGCTCGTTGGGAATAACCAGCCTTTCACCACGAAAGACCAGTCCATCAGTCACAGCAAGTTCATCCCGGAAGCCATAGTATCCGCCGATCAGAAGCGGGACATCTTCCTTGCTAGGCCAACCCTTCTGAATGGTAGCCTTGAGAAGAGAGAGAATTGGATCACTGCTAGTCACTGCTCTGATCCTTGTCACATGATAGTCATTCATTGCCAGGTGTGTGACAGCATTGACTGATTCAAATTCAGTCTCATTCAGGTTCTCTGTGCCTTTCAAGTAGGCACGACTTAAGGTGTCGGCTATCAGCATCTTCTTACCTTCCAGGTATTGTACATCGGCATCATATGCCAGAGCACGGATAAGCATGCTCTGTAACCTCTTTGGGGCTCTATCTAAGGGTTTCTTCGAGATAGAGAACAGCGGCTTGTGATCTGAGTGGACAATCACAGGACGCCCATAGGTGAATTGATGCCATTTCTCCAGCGAATAGACTATGGCAAGCATCTCCTTCTCGATTGTGGCATATCTAGTCTCAGTGGGAGTGAGGGCCCTACTTGCATATGCCAGAGGTCTGCCTTCCTGCATTAGGGCAGCCCCCAGGCCACTACCACTAGCGTCACATTGTATGACCAGGTCACAATCCTTGTTGTAGAAGGCGAGCGCTGGAGCCTCAGTGAGCAGCTTCTTCAGAGTGTTGAATGCCTCCTCCTGCGGGGCACTCCAACACCATTCAGTGTCCTTGTGAGTCAGCATTGTGATAGGCTTCATCACGTCTGCCAGGTTTGGAACATATCTGGCAAGGTACGTGACAGTGCCTTTCAGTCGTTGCACAGCTGCAACATCAGTGGGTCTTTCCATTTTTGTGATGGCCACGACTTTCTCAGGATCCACTTTCAAGCCAGAGGCAGAAACAATATGTCCAAGGAACTTGATCTCAGAAACGTTGAACTGACACTTGTCCTTGTTGAGCTTTATGCCATGCAGTTGGCATCGTGTCAAGAGACTGCGCAGATTACAGTCCTGCTCCTCTTGGCTACTTCCGTAGACAATGACGTCGTCAGCCACACACTGGATGCCTTGTAGGCCCTCCAGTGCCAGGAACAGTCTCTTCTGGAATATCTCAGAGCTCACATTCAGACCAAAGGGTAGTCTCAGCCACCTGTAGCGACCGAAGGGTGTAGCAAATGTTGTCAGGTAGCTTGCCTCCTCGTCTAACTCGACGTGATGGTATCCTTGTTTGAGATCACACACAGAGAACACCTTTGCACCAGCCAGCTTCGGGAGCACATCATCCAAGACAGGTAATCTGTAATGCTCCCGTTTCAGTGCTGCATTTAAGGACCGTGGATCCACACACACTCGAATATCACCTGACTTCTTCTTTACAATGGACATTTGGTTGACCCAGTCAGTTGGTCTATCAACCTTACACATAGTACCTTCATTGATATGTCTTTCTAGCTCCTTGCATACATCGTCATTAAGAGACTCAGGTAGAGTGCGAGCATGCCGGATGACGGGGTCAATATCATTGTTCACAGTCAGATGAACAGGACCACAAGGCAGGCAGCCCAATTTGTCTTCGAACACACTTGAGAATTCAGACAGGATGTCAGATTTGACGGTACATACCTCAAATGTGTCATAATTCACAGTGATCAGACCCATGCTTTCAGCGGCATTGCGACTAAGTAGAGGCATGAATGTATCGTCCTTAACTACTACATAGTCCACATTCCAGTACTTTTTGGTTTTGGAGTTCTTCACCTTGATCTTAACCCGGCCCAAGGCAGCCTCACAGGTGCCGTTCCACATTCGCAGTGTTACTGATTCATTTCTGATAGGCCTACCCCCAACATATTTGACAGGAAGGATACAAACAGTTGCACCAGGATCGATTTGATGGATGACCTCAGTAGAATCTATGACCATCTTAGGGGGTCTAGATGGGGGGGTCCCCATGTCACATGTCGATTTTAAGAAATGGTCATGTCGCCTGTCCCTTAAATCCTCATGTCCCATGTCGCCCTTAAGAACCTCTCATGCCCCATGTCGATTTTAAGAAACACCCCATGTCATGTCACTTATTTTTTTCCTCATGTCACTAAGCCCCATGTCGCATGTCGATTTTAAGAAATGGCCATGTCGCCGTGTCGAATTTAGCCATCCACCCCCATATCTTACAATAAATTGCCTTAGACTTACTCACGGCAGACACATCGGCAACAACACTTACAGAACCTTCAGTGGACGACCCATCAGAATCAGGTTGTACTTGATGAACCTTTTTATGAGAGTGATATTTCTTCTTGTTTTTACCATGAGAACCTTTGTGTACTGGATTAAGTCTACTACACTCTTTAGAACCAGCAAAGTGGTTCTCCTTTTGACAAGCATTACATATCTTGCCCCATGAGGGACAGTGTGATCGCCCCATTATGTGAGAGTTCCCACAGAAGTTACACTGTTTTATATCCTTATCACCACCTCTATAGTCAGATCGAGGGACGAGTGACAACTTCGCCACTCCGGCCTCCATGTCACCGTTAACTACTTTCTGTGTCTCATCATCAAGCTCTTCAGATCTACATATGATCAGGACCGCAGCAAGGTCCAATGTCTTTTTCGAACGCATTTTGTCTCTCACTTTCGGACTCCTGTGCCCACTGATAATCCTGTCCATGATACGTGCATCCCTACATGCGGGATTACAAAAGTTACATGTGCTTGCCAGAAACCGCAATGCAGACAGAAATTGCTCAAACGTCTCCTGCGGCTCCTGCTTGCGACGTGAGAAGACATGTCGCTCGATAAAGTCCCTTGTTTCACTTACAAAGTACTCATCATATTTCTCAATAAGCACCTTCGGGTCAGTTTTATCCTCATTGGCGGAGTAAACAAATCCCTTATAGATTTTCCGGGCTTCAAACCCAATGGACTGGAGTAGAGCAGAAGATTGGAATAGCAGAGACTGCTGGCCAGCACCAGACAGAAGCAGGTATCTCTCAAAGTCTTCTCTCCAATCCAGCCATCTTTCCCTCATGCCAGTAGAGTCCATGTCAAGTTCATGAGGCAGCTGAATATTTGGGAGGTATGGAGGAGGAGCAACCACATTCTGATTGGGAGGAGCTTGGTCATTATCACCAGGCATGATGCACACTTGTGTAGAAGCAGATTTCCAAGATATATGGGCCTACATGGATATCACACAGTGACCAAGTTATTTAGGTCTAGGCCTACTATCCAGTTCCCTTTGACAATGGAGCAGTTGAATATAGATGAGGAGTGATAACACACTGATATAGGCCTACTATCCAGTTTCCTTTTGACAATGGAGCAGTTGATCATAGATGAGGAGTAACACACTGACACAGGTCCACTTCAGGTAAGTGGAATTAAATTCAGGGCAGACACATTATCACAGTGATAATGTTGTCATTGACAGTTCAGTAGATCTCAGTAGATCTATACTCTGGGCAGATTCACAGTACTCACAGTAAGCCTAGACAGTCTGTTACACATGGGCCTACAATGTTCAGGGTTCTCCTTGTTGACAGGACTGAATAATCATAGTTGACAGAGGCAGGGGTCATAGGTTACACTGACTGACAGTTCAGTTTTGACTTTGTGATTTTCTGTTTGTTTTGGGAATGACACAGTTTCAATTCACATCACTTGACAGAATAACAGTGGGTCATCATTTCCAATACTCACAAGTCTACAGTGTATCCCAGCGCTTATCACCATGTTTCAATTGTCATAACTGTCCACAAGATGGGAGATTAACTTGAAGAACTTGATAGCTTTAATTCAAGATAGCGTGCGTCATCGTACGCCGTCCGCACCAGAGTGGCGATTCTGGAACTACCGTACAACCAACATTGTCACAGCTAGTGCACTCTGGCCATTGGCTATTGAGCATAAAAAGGTACTTAATGAGCAACACTTTAATTCCTGGAAAATGAATTGAGAATAAATTGCAGAAATACCGGTACATACATGTACCGGTAATGTGGATGCCGTCCAAGGGGAGCGGCAGATGAGGACAGGTGTGGTCGACCCTGTTGCTAGTGCATGTACTGGTATGGAAGGAACTTGATGAAGGCATATATAGGTATATTGATTATAGACAAAATGATGTATCAGGACTGTGAAAGTTCAGTTTAAATTTAAATGCAGATCATTGGATCTCCAAATTGGGCCATCGTCCAAATCCAACGAGAAATCTGTTTCACCTTATGTAGGATTATGTAGGGGGAGGGGTCTTGGAAATCTCAACAGAATGGGTATCGACCCCTAAAATCAACATGGCGACATAGCCAATTCTTAAAATCGACATGGTGACATGGCCAATTAAACCCGCAGATCTTACTGCACGTCCAGTAAGGTCCAGGGGAATGGCTTGTAAGGTGACAGACAGGTGCTGTGTGGAAGTAGCCACAGTGGGGCAGTGGGAGGGGAGGTCCTACACTAAAGTAAGGTCTTTAGTGCCATGAGTTTCTCCACAGAGGGCAGACATGTACAGTGACCACATCAGTAACCTACAGGTCATAGGGCCTACCCAGGTGTGGGTCCTGGCCTGTGAGGTGTACTCAGACCTCAGCCCCATGCTCTCTGTGCCCCAGGTATACACAAACAACACAGGGCATCTGTCAATCACACAGCCCCAACCACCCACTCAGCACATACACTTGGAATTGTATCCTATTATTCTACCAATTCAAGTGGCATATGTACAATTCTTTTGGTATAGCTTGCTCTGGCAAACATTCATAAGTTACCTTGACCAAATATAGAGGTGGTAGAAAGTAGCTATATTCTAGTCAATATACAAATATGTCTTCTCCCTCTGACAAACCATGGACTGACAGGTCATTTGCATATACCCAATGTGAATGCTATTTATATGAGAGCTGGGGGTTTAATCTTAAAATCACATCATCACATGGGACATGGCCAGTTAAGTGACATGTGACACGGACATTTCTTAAAATCGACATGCGACATGGGGCTTAGTGACAAATAAAACAATTCTCAATTTAAAGTTTTTGTAATTTTATGTCTTTCTTCAAATTTCGTCCTTGTGGGTTGTCAAATCCCGAAATTCTCCCTATTGTGACAATTACGATGCCCCTATATTTTCCACTTAGTGACAATAGTGACATGGGGGTTTCCTTAGTGACATGTGACATGGCCATTTCTTAAAACCGACATGCGACATGGGAATCCCCCATCTACCCCCCCCCCCCCCAACAGAGCAGAACACCTTGCAACATTTGCCCTCTTGATTTTCTTAGGGGGTATGCCACCAAATCTCACTATATAATATAGATTACTAGTAGGGCCTACCAGCACTTGCTGTTTTTCTATGATGAAATTCCATAGCCTAGGCCTAGAATAGATGAATAGGGCTCAGATTTCTTTTACACCTGCCCCCCCCCCCCCTTTCCCTCAGGAAGGGTCGATTTTATTTTTACGCCACCACCTAGTCCTAAGGGAGCGTTCATTATTTATGGCAGGGGGGGGGATAAGATTCTCGTTCGGCAAATACCCCAAAATGAACCGCCCCCCCCTCGGAAATATGCTAAAATGAACCGCCCCCCCCTCGGAAATATGCTAAAATGAACCGCCCCCCCCCCCTCGGAAATATGCTAAAATAAACTGCCCCCCCCTCAACTATAGGAAAGCACAAACAATTGTGTAACAAGGTAAACTTAAAGAAATGGTCATTACCTGCTACAAACATTGTTCATATCCCCCACCCCCAATTGTTTGGAAATCTTCTGCGATGCACCCTTAAGCGCACACCCTTTCTTATAGGTCTAGAAAGGAAGATGCTATTTCACTGAAAACAGCAGGCTATAGCTATGATACATCAATTAAGGACAAACATGGAAATTCTAAAAGGGAAAAAAGTCCATGATTTTCTGTAGTTGGTGACGTATGCCCTTCTGAGCAGTGCAATCCAAGTACAGCAGTGCTATTTGGGGGTTTGGGGAAAATTTGGAAAGTCTAGACTTGAGATGGTGCATTCAGATTCATTTGGGCACAAAATATATTAAGGATCAACTCTGCATTATCCAGATTGAGGCTGGATGGAACCTTGTTTTTGGAAAATTTGAAATAGTGTATTATCCAGCCTCTAGGGCCTAGCTATGATTGGAGCTGCAACTTGTTTTACTGAAGGAAAGGTTTGTGCGAAATTTTGAAATTCTAGAATTGAAATGGTCCAATCTGGTGAGTTTGGCACAAAATATATGAAGGCTCAGTTCTGTTGTAAGCTATCTGTCCTTGATGATTGG